>CM027880.1:26181281-26781281 GCA_016097615.1 Eucalyptus dawsonii | reverse complement strand
TATGACTCCAGCGACGAACACCGTCACGAAGACGGCAGCATGGATCACGTGGCGGACGGCTCTCTCCACTGGCGAGATCTTCCCCTGTGGAGCCGATGTCCCAATGCTAGCGGCAAGGTCTCTAGTCAGCTCCTCAATGTTGCCAGTGGGCTTCACAATGATATCCCCGCCTTCGCCCTCCAAATCTGCTAGCAAATTTCTCGCTCGACGAATTTCCTCCTCCGACGTGTTGGGGTCCAAGTGGAGATGCTCAATCGTGATCCTCAGCTTCATGTGGCGGCGACGCAGTCGATCGATCTCGGAGGAGATGCAGTTGCAGAGATCCAGGACATTCATGCTTTCAATGAAATACCACGACGAGAGGCCATCGGTTTTGTCCAATTCGAGGTCAGGCAGCAAGGACGTCACTGCAGAATGAGCGAAGTTGAGCATGCTGACGGCAAAGGAGAGCCAGGCGAGGCTGACGGAGGCAGGGCTCAGGCCTCGGAGGCGAATGAGGAGGGACCGTCGAAGGAGTTGGAGATGGAGTCCAGCTCCTCGGGGGGGAGCTTCGATTCCTTCTTGTCGCCAGAACTGGGAGAGAAAAGGCGCGACAAGGAGCTCAGGTTGATATGCATTTTTGTCAGATATGAGATAGAACGAAACTTGTTTTCTCCTTTCCCGGAAAATTGAGATGAGAAAGTGGTGGAAAGTTTTGATGCATGGACTTCGTGAGCACAGGCTTCATTTATAGAGTAGGGTTTTCTCTTCTAGGAGTGCAAGAGAAATGTGACTATGGAAATAAATCCCAACCATTAATTAAGAAGAGATTTCTTGGTAGGCTATCAGAAAGATAAAGGCCTAATAAAGCATCTCTCTTCATGCTTTTCTGGCCTCCTCATCTGGTAAGGATGCTGTTCGAGAAAACTTAGCCATTTTTTGTCCTAATCATACTTACCTTTTTATTTGGCCGGCACTATTAAAAAAGGATTTGACAAGTATAAAGGCATGTTTGGTAATACTCTCGGTAATAATTGATTCTATTTTTTTTGTTCCTGTAGATAAAAAAAGAACATAAATCCGTTTAGTAAATTTTTTGTTCCCAAGAACATAAATAAATTTTTTTGTTCTCGGGAATAGATTTGAAATAGAATTAAGAAGTAAAAAAACATTGCTTATTATTCCCGAGAACAATTTCTAGAATTAATTATAATTTTTTCTTTTCTCTTCTTCTCTTTCCTTTTCTTCTTTTTCTTTCTTTTGGCTAGTTGCTAGCCTCAGCCATGGCTGGCGATTTCAGAGGAGCATTGTTGGCTAGAGCCTCGCTTAGATCTAGCGAGGCCGAGCTCACCTAGCCACCGGTGAGGCTTGGCCTCATTGGCCACCTCCAGGTTGGCATCGCCTGGCGATGGCTCGACAAGGCCAAGCCTCGCATAGCCAAGGTGAGGCATGGCCTCGCCAACCGGTGCAAGGCTCAACCTCACTAGGTTAGGGCAAGGCTAACAACATGTTGCCTTGGTGAGGCCAAGGCTCACCTTGGCCAAGCGAGCCTTCGGCGAGTTCACCAGACCTTGCCTAGTTTGTCATTGGCCACCGCCATGGTGGCAATTGGCTACCAAGAAGGTGGAAGAAGAAGAGAAAAAAAAAAAAAAAAAAAAAAAAAATAAAAGTATTAAAAAATTAAAATAGACAAAAAAATTTAAGAATCCCATCAAATGCATTCCTACTTCGGAAGTAGAAATTTTGAACAGTTATCAAACGTATTTTTTTTTAAAATTGTTTTTGAGAATAGAATAAAAAAAATCAATTTTGATCAAAAATTGTTCTTGAGAACTGAATTGATACCAAACGTGCCTTAACAATATTGATATAGATAATTTGTAATAGAGCAAGAACGACCACACATTCTAGAGTGCATGCACAAAATCTGTGGATGGTAGCCCATACCCTTGTGAAAATATGTGATGATGAATGCATTGTCGCTCTTTCAAGAGGAACAATGCGGTCGGCTTATCAATTTTCTACTAATGATTGCAGCATCACATCATCGCCGATAATGAATATATCGATTAGTCAAAAAAATTTTGATTAAGGAACATGTTGACTATTTTCCCATATATAAACTATTTAATTGATGATGGGGGGTCTGGGGATCCGGAGATTGTGTGATTGCAACAAGGCTTCTATGGTGAAGCATTGGACTTTGTTCATGGATAAGGAGTCGCTTTGGTGCAAGTGGATCCACTCCACATTCCTTAAAAGGAAGAACTTCTGGGTGGTTAAGAAGCCGAAATTTTGCTCTTGGGCCTAGAAGAAAATTTTACAACTCAAAGCAGAAGTTCGACTTAGTTTTGGTGGAGAATTGGGGATGGCCTTTCTACGTCATTTTGGTTTGACAACTAGCATCCTAGGGGGCCGCTGAATTTGGTTTTCTTGGATGTGTTTATCTATAACTCTAGCCTTTCTAGAGAGGCTTCAGTTGCAAGCCTCTATGCGAAGGATGGGCAGGCTTTAAGGTCGGTGTTGGAGTCGTGGGAGATTCCCCTCCCCTCCCTCTCTCTTAACCAAGATTGCTTTTGCTACAAGGATAATCCGGCGGGGTTCACGGTGGCCACAGTGTGGGAGACCTTTAGGAAGAAGAAGCCCCTAGTTTTTGGCATCGTTTCATTTGGAACAATGCCATTACACTTAGGTACCAATTTCACCTTTGGCTTGTCGCCAAGCATAGGCTTCCCACCCAAACTTTCCTCCTCTCTTATGGCAGGATTGATACTACTTTTTGCCCCTTCTGTGAGGAGGTGCTTGACTCTATTGACCATCTATTTTTTGAGTGTTGGGTTACGACTGGTTTGGCTTTCTTTTGGGCAACCAGATGTAACCTTCCATGGTAGAACCGGTCTTGGGATGAAAATCTCCTTTGGGCCACAACCTTTCTTGTGGCAAGGACTTCTTCAAAAGCACAATGCGGTTTTCTTTTGGTGCTCTTTGTCACATCATTTGGAGGAATAGGAACAATATTCTCTTCAAAGACAAGGCGCTTTTCCATTCCGGCCATGAAGAATCATCTCCTCAAAGTGGTTGAAGATAAGGCACTCTCTTTTAGGGATGTGGAAGATTCCTTTAGGAATAGGAGACTACAACGCAGTTGGGACCTAGATCCGAGTATCTTTGCTCCGCGCGTTTCCCTCTTGGGTGACTAGCCGTCTGTAGACCGTCCGATGTTGGTGTTTGTGTCGTCATGCTTGTCTAGCAGTTGTTCATGCCGTCCGGGTCTCTTTCTTTTCTTTTCTTGCTCTTGCTGCTTGGCCTCTTTGTCGACTTCTTTCCACTCATAATGAGCCTGTTCATCTTGAGTGCAAGTTTTTGAAGCCGGTTCATTTTGTACTTTTTGGTCTTCCCCATTTATATATTGCTTATTTTACCCACAAAAAAAAAACTATTTAATTGATGATCAAAACGTTCGAAATAAAAGAGTGACGGACCGTTATATCTTCATTATTGCAATGCCCGCATGTATTTCATCAGTCCTTGATACACTTTCCTTATATTTTTCAAACAATACTTCCTTTTGCTTTGTGCGGTAGAGTTACGGCCTAAATGAGAGGAAATTAGTTGTCAAATGTGGCCCTAGCTACACTTTGCTTATATTTCTCGAATAGTTATTGTCTTTCACTTTGTGCGGTGGTGGAACAGTGCAAACAAGAGAAAATTTGACGATGATTGAACTAGGGAAGTAGATATTAGCAACAAATTTAAAGAGTAATGTACCAATTTAGCATTTATATTGACGTGCCTAGTAAGTTTAGACAATGAACGTATTTCAAATGAACCTAAACTACTAAATGGACTGTAAATATGTTGTGTTTCTTTGGTGACAATATTTTTATAACTTCATTCATCAAAGTTTTAACATCTCTACTATATATTTAAAAAAACAATGGTGGTTTTTGTCGCTGTTTGTTCGTTCATTTTTATTTATTTATACTCCTTAGATTTATTAAAGAGTTTTTAACTCGACATTGATATTTTAACTTTATATCTAGAGGTTTTGGTAATGTTAGGAAATAAATCTCTGCCACTAATACCATTTGGGAGGTAATTAAAAGCTAGGCTGCCCCTTTTGTAGTTGTTTTACGCTGCGTCACCGGCCTTATCCAAGTAACTTAAGCTTTCCCCGATATACTTTCCTTTTGCTTTTAAAATTTTTTATTTTGCTCCAATAAGAAATAGCCACTTGTTGCCACAAATAAGAGAATTTATCGCCAATAGAATGATGGAAAAAGATATAATGAAATTTTTGAACATTCAATGTATTTATTCTAGAATATGGATCAATGTATTTGGTAGGCTTAGGAATGCAATTGCCTCAAAGCAATGAAACTAAATCTCCGATCATTTTTATTTCTTTATATGCGGTTCATAACAACTGTTACACCCTCTTGCTCTCACTCAAATCTCAAAAATCACTTTCACTTTGTTTTTCTCCATCGCAATGTAGGGGTGTCCAAAACCTGAACCCGATCTGACCTTAAACCGACCTGAACACGAAACAAGTTGAGTGTATGTTTCGGGTCTTAATATTGTTTGGGTAACGATTATACAAAACAAGCAAATAAACATGTTTTGGATCGGGTTAAGGTGGAAACATTGTTCAGCCTGTGAACACATTATTTACTCCAAACAATGAAACAAACACATCTCACCCAAACACAAAACACTCCGCACCCAAAGCCAAACGCATTAGACCTTGATGACTTTGCCTTCTTGCTGTCTCCCCTCATCGACACTGCCACCGTTGACAACTGCACCTTCTCCGCTCATTAACTCCATGGCCACCACCGTCGACGACTACACCTCTTCGTCGACTCTACTGCCACCCTCTTCTTTGCTCCTCACATTCTAGGGTTTCGTTTTGCGATAAGATCTTTGCCATCACTCCTCTTTCGAGCCATCTTCGTCCCCAATTTTCAGCCGGGGAATCAAGCTCTAGTGGTTCATTGTCTCGCCTTACGATCGTTATTACCGGCACCGCCCTCTCCTCCTTTTTTTCCTTCTTGTGGGTTTTTGTTTTCTCGTTGCCCTTCATCCTAATTTTCAGGCTTTTGTTGGAAAGCTCGGAGCTTGCTCTGTTTTTCTGTCCAATGCTTGTTAAGTGAGAAAGACACTGAATCTCGCGGTGCTTTGCTTCCAATTCCGTGTGTTCTTCACGGGCGTCATTCCCTGTTTGTTTTTTTGATGTGGTTTCTGGTTCTTTTTTTTTTTTTTTTTTTTTGGATTTTGCAAAAAGTTTGTTTATTTTTGCTTGTTGGTTTTGCAAAATCTTGTTCCTCTATTATGAATAAACTCTCTCCTCTTTCATCTCTTTTGTTCCTTTTCAGTTAAAATAAACAAATTCACCATATGTGGATTCTTGGCAAAAGTGTAATTTTGTTCGATTCTTTCTTGGCTTTCTTCAAGAGTATGGGTTGTGATAAGGTGATCTCATCGTGGATACATATATGACTTTCCTTTTGCTAAACTTATTTCTTGCTTTGAAACAATATTTAGAGGATAGATTTTTTGGCTTATCTTGATGCATCATCTGTATTGAGGACTACATCCTCTCAATTTGGGTTTTTTTTTTTGGTCGATAATACATTTACTATTCATTTACGTAGATAAGTTCGGAGTAATTACATCAAGAACATCGGCGCATAATAAATCAAACAAGGCTGTTAGGGGATTACTCACCCATTTTCTAGGGAGATAATTCTATTGTTGGGCTTTTGCAACCTAGTCTGCGGGCTTGGCTTCTCTATTGCAATGGGCCAAAGAAAGGCCCGTGAACTTGTTTAACTTTTCCTTGATCCGGTCCATAATCAGCAACACCTCCCATATGAAGTCTTCCTCAAACTGAACTCCCCGCATGAGCAACATGCTATCTATTTGTACTTCCATTCGTTCCTCAGATTTGTTGGAGAGGAAACTTAGGGTTTCTAGGAGAGCAATTGCCTCTACTTGATCCGCCGAAGATGCCGCCACATTCATGGAGAAGCCATCTACCAGGCGACCTCGGGAGTCTTGACATATCTAGGCGACATCAGCTCTATTAGCATCTTCTCCTTTGTCCTCTTCCAGATCTACTATCTCGCGTTCATGCTGGCCAAAGGAGGCATCGATGTTAATTTTGAGTGAGCCGGGGGTCGGGGGTTGCCACTGATTCATGTAAGTCTCACTTTCTTTCTTCTTTGTTGCTGTTCTGTTCCAAGTTTCGAAATTTTGCTGTAACGCTTCTGATCTGAACAGGGTCGCTTCGGGAGGAGGGGTCTTTGGTCGAAGATATACTTATTTCGGTCTTGCCAGATGCTCCACAAGGTAGTAGTGATCTGATTAAACTTTAGTGAGCTTTGTGGGTCTTTTTTCCTCATGTACAGCCAGCCGTCAATTCTTGTTAACCCTAATCTAGTGATCTTGATTTTCATAGGGTTTGCTTTCCATATTTGAGTTGTCCAAGGGCGTGTGTTCAATGGTCTTAGCTTCTTGTTTGCAGATGGGGCATAGTGGATTAGGTACTATTCTCCTTTGGTGTAAGTTGTCCATTGTTGATAGTGCATTTTGGCATACATTACAGAGAAATTGTTTGACTTTAGGTAGAGTATCTGAATGCCAAATATGTTTCCAAGGGTTTGCATTTGTTTGGTGAGAGGACGTTGCTGTTGTAGGTGGTGGGTTGGTTGCTCGGTCTCGTGTAGTGAAATAACCACTCTTTACTGTGTAAGACCTTGATTTGTTATGCATCCATACTACTTTGTCCTATGTCATTGGTAGTCCAATGGGAATATCAAGGATTTCTTGCACCCTTTTTTCATCAAACATCATTCGCAGCAATGTTTTATTCCATATGCCATTATTCTGTTCTATGAGTGCACCTACTTTTTCCAGCTCATTTCTTGTAGCCGAGCCTCCAATTAATCCACTTTTCAGCCATTTGTCCTCTCTTATCAAAGTTTTCTGACCATTGCCAATAGACCATATAACATTTGGTGCTATAGAGTTTCTTCCCACAATAACACTTCACCATCCCCATGATGGTTGTGAACCATTTCTAGCTTGCCAAAAATCACAATGTGGATAATATAGGCCCTTCATTAGTTTGCTTAATAGGGAATAAGGTTGCTGTGAAATGTGCCATGCTTGCTTTCCTAGCATGGCCTCGTTGAAAGTTATTAAATCTTTGAAGCCAAGACCTCCTCCATCTTTTCTGAGTTTCAATTTCTCCCATTTTTTCCAATGAATCCTAGCAGTATTTTTTCCATTCCTCCACCAAAAATTTGCAATCTTTTTCTCTATCGCTTTGCATATTGACACCGGGATCTTGAAAATAGACATTGCGTATTATGGAATAGCCTACACCACTGGTTTAATCAAAATCTCCTTACTTGCTTTTGTTAGCAAATGTTCCTTCCGATTTTCTAATTTCTTGTTAGCTCGAGCCAAAATCCAAGTGAAAACATCTTTCTTTGAGTCTCCCAAATCCGAAGGAATACCTAAGTACTTCCATGTTTTATCTATTTCTAGGACCCTCAACTCTGCTGCCATATTTCTTCTTAGGTTCATTGGGCAATTCTTGCTAAAGTACATACCTGATTTATTTAGGTTTATGGCCTGTCCTGAAGCAAAACAATGTTGGTGTAGTATTTCTACCAAATTCTGACATTCCAATATAGTGCCATGGAGGAAGAAAATGGAGTCATCCGCAAATAGCAAGTGTGATAGAGTAGGACAGCCACTATTTAGCTTAATTCCCCGGATTGTACCATCATCTACCGTTGTTTTCATTAGATGTGAAAGGACATTAGCCATTAGGATGAAGAGATAAGGGGATAGAGGGCCCCCTTGATGACAAATCCCTCTTGTATGCTTAAAGAAAGGTTGGGGCTCACAACTGAAATTAATGCTAAAGGAGACCATTGAAACACATTGTATGACCCATTGCACCCACTTCTTATAGAAACCCATCTACCATAAATTCAAAATTTCACACCTGTAGACATTCTCCTTTCCTCACACCTCTCTTCTCCCTTCCTACTGTAAATTCAAAATTTCAGGTTTCCTCATCTTCGCTCTCTTTGACGCTCGCTTGCTCTCTTTGGCACTCGTGCTCGTGCTATATTTGAGGTGACGTCGTTGGCTAGGCTCTTGCTCTAGTCAACGTTTGTCTCAAGCTCACTCAACCTCACCTCCATCTTCACTGTCACTCTCACCCTCTCCCTCGGTCCCGCTCTCCCTCCTTTGATCTTCCCCCCCGCCCAACGTTGCCCCTCCGTGGATCACCCTCATAGTCGTGCTATTCGAGAACTCGAACCCCTCGAAGTTGGTGTTCTAGAGGACGGCCTCCCCAACTGGCAACGTGGTCGAGGGAGTTGAGAAGGAGGCCGTGGTAGAGTAGTTGAGGGACTTGATGTCAACGTGGTGAAGCCTGAGCTTAGGGCTCTTGACACGGATGGTGAGGGCGAACCTGAGAAAGGTGGCGCTGAGGATGACGATCGGGGAGAGGGTGTAGACAAAGCACTTGCTGCTGTTGTGCCTTTAGTTGCGGTGAGGTGGCGGCTTGGGGAAGTGGGCGCCCTCCACGTCGTCGACCCCAAGGCGGGATCCAAAGGGTGGGATTGGGCTGGTCGGATCTTCTTTAGACATTGTGAAAGTCGGAGTTCAAGTTTGAGGATTGGGCTAACAACCGTGTTCGGTACAGTTCACATGACACCATTATAGCATTATGAAACATGCGGTTGACCCTTTGAAGGGTTCTTATTAGACCTAACTGTAATCAACCTTTTTGGAAAGAAAAATTCTTAGCTGGTTTACCCCAAATAATAGGTGACCAGGTTAGAGATAGAATTAGAGAAGAATACAGTAGCCAAATTCCTTATGATCTACTTTCTTATGGAGAAATAGTCTCTTATGTTTATAGGGAATGAACACAAATGTGTAATACAATCAAATTACAAAGACAACTAAAAGAAGAACAATCTCTCACCAATAGAAGTTTAGGAGATTTTTGTGCTCAATACAATCCATCTTATAATGAAAAAACAAAACCAAAATGTAAATGAACTTGTCCTTCTGAAAAAAAAAAAAAGAAACATTGCAACAAACCTCAACCTCGTAGGAATAAACAAAGACATCAGAATAACCAAAATAGACCTCACACTGATAGAAATTTTTTTAAAGACATTAAATGTTACTCTTGTGGTAGAAAAAGTCATATTTCAAAATACTAAGGGTTAATAAAAAATTGAATGAACTTTCTTTAGATGACAATATTTTATACCAGTTAAATAACATCCTTATAGATAATAGTGACACTTCTTCTGATGAACTTGTTGAAGAGTAGGGTCTTCAGGTTAACAAAATAGAATCCTCTTCAGATTTTGATTACGAAGACGCTTCTCCGTAAAAACTCAATCTTGAAGTAAATGTCCTAACAAAAGAAGAAGAATTCATTCTCAGCACTGCTGATAAAATAACCTACCTGAAGCCAACTTCACTCTTCTATGAATATTACCACTAAACCCAATACTTCCTACAATCTTAAAGACATTTTGAATGGAAACAAAAAACCCCAATCCGGACCTATAAATATTAATGATCTCCAAAATGAAATAAAACAACAAAAATTAGAAATACAAGCCTTGGAAAAGACTCAATTAGAAATGAAACAAGAAATTTCTGATATAAAGTCTCTTGTCATAAAAGGAAAGACAAAATTAGAAGACAAAAATGAAATCATCAATACTTCTTATACTTCTAACTCAGCCTTCCTCATGTTATTAACCAAAATAACATCTAGGAAATGGATAATAAGTATAATGATAAAAATCAATAATGAGTATATTATTGAAACAACAACACTCTTTGATAAATGGGTTGATCTCAATTGTATCAAAGAAGGTCTTGTTCCAACAAGATATTTCGATAAAACTTCCAAATCTCTAAAATCAGCCTTTGGAGACAAATTAAATATCCAATACAAATTGCCAAAAGCCTTAATAGTAAAAAACCAAATGTCTTATAAAACATCTTTTCTTTTAGTTAAAAATATGAGACAACAAATTATTCTTGGAACACCTTTTATACAATTAATCTAACCTTTACAGTTACTAATGAAGGTATTGAAACTCATGCTCTAAATAGAAAATTCACTTTTAACTTCATAACAAAACAACAAAAAAGAAGCCTAAATATTTTACAAGAACACTCTATTTCAGAAATAAATTGCCTAATAAAATATAAAGAAAACCAACTTGAATTCTTAAAAGAAGATTTATAATTCAAAAGAATAGAAGAAAATTTTATAAAATCAAACATCATAGAAAAAATAGCTTCTCTACAAAAACACATAGAAAAGACTATATGCTCTACTTTACCCAATGCTTTTTGGGAAAGAAAGAAGCATATTGTTGATTTACCTTATGAATGAGAATTTTCTGAAAACAAAATACCTACAAAAGCCTGTCCTACACAAATGAATCAAGAAGTTCTGGAATTTTGCCAAACAAAAATACAAGATCTCTTAAATAAAAAAACTCATAAGAAAAAGCCAATCACCTTGGAGTTGTTATGCTTTTCATGTCAATAAAAATGCTGAACTAGAAAGAGGAGTTCCCAGATTAGTTATTAATTATAAACCTCTAAACACGGCCCTTAGATGGATAACATATCCAATACCTAATAAAAAATATTTGCTAAATAGATTAAGTAGATTATAAATATTTTCAAAATTTGACATGAAGTCAGGATTTTGGCAAATACAAATTAATGAAAAAGATAAGTACAAAAATAGCTTTTACCATCCATTTTGGTCAATACGAATGGAATGTTATGCCATTTGGTCTAAAAAATGCCCCTTTAGAATTCCAAAGAATCATGAATGATATCTTCAATACTTACTCAGAACACATCATAGTCTATATAGATGATGTTCTTATTTTTTCCTCTAATATATAACATCATTTCAAACATATTTCTACTTTCATAAAAATAATCATACAAAATGGTTTAGTAGTCTCTCCCACTAAGATTGCACTCTTCTAGACTAGGCTTAGATTTTTAGGTCATTACATCCATTTAGGCACCATAACTCCCATAAAAAGATTAATCTCATTTACTGATAAATTTTCAGATGAGATTAAAGACAAAACTCAATTATAAAGGTTTTTAGGTAGCCTCAATTATATTATAGATTTCTTTCCTAATATAAATATTCTTTGCAAACCTTTACACCAAAGATTACGAAAGGATCCTCCGCCATGGACTTTAGTCCATACTGACATTGTCAAACAAATAAAGATTCATGTAAAAGAAATACCATGCTTACACCTACCTAACCATTTTGCTTTCAAAATTGTATAAACAAATGCTTCAAAATTAGGATATGGTGGCATTCTCAAATAAGTCAACAACAAAAAAGAACAAGCTATTCAGTTTATATCAAAACATTGGAATTCCACTCAACAAAATTATTTGACAATCAAAAAAGAAATACTTACCATAGTTTTGTTAATATCAAAATTCTAAGGAGATTTATTAAATAAAAAATTTCTCTTGAGAATTGATTGCAAATCATCTAAAGATATTTTACAAAAAGACATATTGAACATTGCATCAAAATAGATTTTTGCCAAGTGACAAGCCATGCTTTTAGTATTTGATTTTGACATTGAATTCATAAATGGTTGTTCAAATTCATTACTTGATTTTCTCACAAGAGAATTTTTATAGGGGATACCATCATGCCAAGATCCAAAAAAGACAAAAAAGACAAAGGCAAATCCATTGCCGAAACTTCCAATACACCACCAAAACCAATAGACTTGACACCCATCAAAACATGGCTCCAAATGGCAGAAAAAATCAGTCATTTTTACAATAACACCCAATACCAAATACACATTCAAAAGAAGAACCCATACAAGCCTTTGACTAACTAGCTGCCATACTACCCAAAGATACACTACTATTACTGGCCCAATCTTTACAAAAAAAGTAAAAAAAAGAGCCATCTAGTGCCATTGAGGTAAGTAACAATCTTTCCCCACTTGCTACACAAAAACAAGCAGAATACAAAAGAATTTCAAATGAGGTGGTTATTAGGCCACAAGCAACCCCTCATTCTCAAAGATAAAAGATTTTCCCCGAAATATCTTTTCAAAAAATACTGACTGTAGAAGATGGATTCTACGATAAAGATCCAATCAAATTTGCAAAAAACATCTTTATAAAAAATTGGTTTTTTAAACCGCATAATACTAATAAAACCTTTGCTTATTATGAGCAAATCTTAGTAGAGACAGAATCGGCAAAGTTTACTCACTTTGTTGATAAAACCAATTCAGAAAACATCTTATACTCCACTATATCCATCGGTAAAGTCATACACCCCTCACACTGGGGAGATTCACCTCATACGCCTAGAAAATTCCAAACCAGACTTACTTAAATCTTACCATATTCCTCCTCATATACCTACTGAGACTACAAACAAGCTTGGTGGAATGTCTACTACAGACAAAATACAAATTTCCAACATACTTGGCTAGTATTCTTCAAAGACAACTTCCCACGATAAAGCTTACCAAACTAGTTCAACTCCTAGTGGGATTTCTTTGGCTTTGGACATGATACTACACCCCCCAGTTAATCAAGGATACCAAATATTTCGTAAACACTTTGTACCAACTCAACATGATCTAAGGTTTTCATGTCTTATGCATTTTTTCATAATATTCAAAATCTCATGGGTAATAGCTTGGGAATTTGAATCAATACATCCACCAAATTGATACTCGTACTTGCCCAAAAATACAAGACAAAATGGTGGGACGGATTTAGATTCCATGAACAAAGATCCGAAGCAGCGGTTGAGACATTGCTAAATAGCCAGAAAACTCAGATACCCACAGCCCCATCAAATACATCTTTTTTATATGAGAAGAAACATTGCAAGTGCAGCACTGGTTGCAGTCCAGAGCAGAGAGGAATACTACAACATTCTCATAACAATGCTCTTAGAAACGGAATGATCACAATGTGGATCTTCCAAATCTCAAGACAATCCAAACGGATCCTCATAGTCACATCACAGTGGAAACACTAATGAAGATGATTGCTACGGAATCAACTTAGACAGAGATTAAAGCCAAGACATCATATGCCAACACTGTTACAGCGACGCAAATGCTATACACCGTAGCAAGATAGGCATACACTGTTCACTATTCATTATTCACTCAATATTATTCACTTTACACTATTCAAACACTGTAGCACTTCCTATAAATACACTCTCCCGACACAATAGAGGGGACTCAAAATTTTTTAGATCTCACTTCTCTCTTCTTCCTCCTCACCTTTTGTAAACTCTCATCCTTTCAAGCCTCAAGCTTTCTTACCTTGTACCCCATGGTTTCAAAGTAAGTTAGTTTTTCATATACATAGTTTTAAACAAGGTTACCAACTTACATAATAGTTGGTTAATCATTTCTTGTAATACAAACATCCTAGTGGATGACTTGATGCTTTAGTTTATTTATCTTTCAATACATGTAATTTTCAGTTTATATAATACAAGTTCAAACCACCTTCATGGTTGGTTTTTGTTTATGCATACTCTTACTTTATATTTTATATATTGCCTTTGCCCTTTAAATTATTTTTAATTCTCGCGATTTTATTTAATTCTTATACAATCTTCATACATTCCTTGTTCTTATAGATCTATTAATCTTTTATACTTTCTTGTTCTCTCATATAGTACTTTGATCCTAATCCCTTTATGGTATATATATATCAACCTCCACCCACAAGATTTGTCAAAACTTCTTTCGATCACGTATTTGGTGAACTGATATTTGTTTTATGTCCCTGATCTTGATCGTGCAAAATATCATGTGTTCTCAATAGTTTCTTGAGGGCCTCAAGGAGCCAAGCTCGGCAGAAAACACAACTTGGCTATAGAAAATGTGAAAATAAAATAAAATTGTAGATTTTCATTACATAATTCAATCAATCACTATTTACATTTGCAAGATTTTAGGAGTTTGTGTGGATGACCAAATCCAGATCTAACATAAAGTCTTAGTCCTCTCTATTTCTCTAGTAAATCCCAAAACCAAATGAATCTCATCCTCAAGCTTCAATTTGTTTCCTTTATGGCGAGATGATCCTGAAAGCATGCTCTTGGCCGGTGCAGTTGTCCACCATAACTACCCATCTACTCTTCTTCCTCCACCTTTCACTGCCGTCAATCTTGCCTCGGGCTTTAGCACTTTCCTATGCCTCCTCGAATGCCCTGCGCGAGTCATCACCGGCGGAGGTTTAAAGAGCAACAACAACAAAGCAACACAGCATAGACCCAGTCAGACCCAACTTTCACATGGTCCCGCATGTCCAACCGGAAAAAACCTCAGATGACAACATAGGAACACATCAACCCCCCTCAGCAAGTGACCTGTGCTCTCTCACATTCACTTGAACTTCGACTTTCATGATGCCTAAAGAAGATCCAACTAGCCCAATCGCGCCCTCCGGATCCCCCCTTGGGAGCGATGACATGGAGGTCGCCCACTTCGCCAAGCCGCCACCTCACCACAACCAAAGGCATAGCAGCAAGTGCTTCGTCTATGCCCTTGCCCCGATCGTTATCCTTTGCGCCGCCTTCCTTGGGTTTGCCCTCACCGTCCGCGTCAAAGCCCTAAGCTCAAGCTTCGCCGCGTCAACATCAAGTCCCTCGACTACTCCATTGTAGCCTCCTTCTCAACTCTTCGACCATGTCGCGGTTGGGGAGGTTGTCCTCTAGAACACCAACTTTAGGGGGTTCGAGTTCTCGAACGGCACGGCTATGGGCATGATCCATAGAGGGTCAACACTGGGCGGGGGGAAGATTGAAGGAGGGAGAGCAGGACTAAGGGAGAGGAGGGAGAGCGGGACCGAGGGAGAGGGCGAGAGTGACGGTGAAGATGGAGATCAGGTCGAGCGAGCTTGCGGCGGATGTTGACGGGAGCAGGAGCCTAGCCAACGACGTCGGCTCAAATATAGCACGAGCATGAGCGCCAGAGAGAGCGAAGATGATGGAACCTGAATTTTGAATTTACGGAAGGAAGGAAGAGGAGGGCATGAAGAAAGGAGAAGGTTGTAGAGGGAAAGACAACTTGCAGAAAAAAAAAAAAACCCGAAATTTTTTCAAAATGGTGCCTCATTTTCGGCAGATTGTGAGCCTCACGAGGACATGTGTCGCCTTCCTACCGCCTTATTATTTCCCACACTCGAGCACAATGAGTACCCAATATTTTCTCTACTATTCTTTCCTCTTCTTCTTGACCCCATGCAACATATTCCTCAACTTCCTGGGAGATAACCCCCACCAATAAAACCTTGTGCACCACCAAATGTCCTAAGCCAAACAACCAAGAACGGCCCGACATGCCCATTCTCAACAAATCTCCAAACACATTGATGTCAAAAGATCCCATAAAAAGAAAAAGAAGAAAAGAGCTACTCCGAGCAGAATGCGAAAAGACACCTGGGATTTCCAGAAACCCGGAATGCCCATCTCTCACTTCACTCATTGCTACAGATGCAGATTCCCACAAACTCAGCACTACGTCAAGTAAAAGCGAAATGGGCGGCACTTAAAACCTGAGGAACGTGCAATGCCGAGCTAAGCTGCTGCTCCCTAAATCTCTGCTCGCTTCTAGGGTCTCCTCCTGCATGTGTCGTCTCTTCATCCCGACTTCCAATCCGCTTTTGGTATTTTGCCCACCCAGTCAAAGGAGCGAGAGCAAAGAAGAAGTCGTGTCCGTTGGAAATTTCCTATAATATGGGCTTACATTAATTAATTGATTTTCTATTTTAAATAATTGGGTTAACGGATATTCCAATATTTGTTAAACCCTAAAGTGATCTGATTGAATTGGGTATTGGCATCTATTGTTAATGAGCCTAGTTGAGCGGCAAAGGGTAGGCAATTGTGTTTGACTGAAGCCCGTAGTAGGAAGGGCCCAATTGACACGCTATTGATTAGGGTTTGCTAGGTCTCCTCTCTAGCCTATAAAAGGATAGGTTCACCTATCAGTTGCTTTAAAAATCTCATTGAAAGTTGCTATATCGAAATAGGTCGTAGAGAGGAAGATTTGGTATTTCGATAGATCCCGATTATCAGAGTGATCTATTTTTCTACAAGTGAAGCAATGGCTCAAACATGTACGCTTTAATTCCGTTGTATTTATTGATCGGTGTTTTACAATCATATATGGATCCATTTGTTCTTAATTGATTACTTATTTATGAGAAGAATATTTTACATGGGGTATCATAGCCGATCGTATATGATTGTAGAACCCAAAATTTTTTATGGACAAATTCAAAATCCTCCTCTTTGAGCCAAATATGGGCATTATTTTTTTGTGTAGGATTTTTGCTTGATTAATCCCGTAACCATAGGGCTTTTGTTCTACATGTTGAGGTCTTTCCAACCATATATAGTTTGCATAATTTCATTGAGAATTGAGAGAGAATTTTAGATTTGAAATTCTAGGGTTTGTATGTGAAAAAGTTCTAGAATTTGCAAATTACTTGTAATCGATTGATGTATGATGTAAACCGTTGCATGGGTATTGTTATATATTTGTTTTAGTATCTTTTGTTGTATTGAATTTAGTTTTTAGGGTTTAAATTTAGCAAATTCGGAATTCGGCCATGGGAGCTTTAGTCCGAAACTTTGAAGCTTGCATGCGGTAGATTTAGTTAGTTTTTTCTCCGTTTAATTCATTATAATTCATCATATTGATGTTATATGCAATATCCATGGATAAATTTCATAAAAAAATCAGTGTTTCTATGGTATTTTGGAGCTTCGGTTGAAACCGGGTCGTGCAACCTAGTTTGCTGCAAATTCGTGACCCGGCTGGAGGTTGAAGAAGACCTCTAGCCGGGCCGGGCCATCGGTTTGGGCTCACGCCCATTAAAATTTAAAAAAGGGGCCATGGGCGTAAGCCCATAACCATAAACAAATTAAAAGGTTTTGGGCTCACGCCCATGAACCAAAGTAGAGAGGTTCTGGGCTCACGCCCAGAACCAAAATAAATGGGTTTGGCCCATTTGTTTTTAATTCGTGGCCTGCCCACATGGCTTGTGTGTGGGCTGGGCGTAGGTATGGGTCCGCGAGTCAAGCCCGTGGTCTGATTAGGGTTGCTCACGGGTCCTTAGGGTTGCTCACGGAGTCTAAATATAATAATAATAATAATAATAATAATAATAATAATAATAATAATAATAATAATAATAATAATAATAATAATAATAATAATAATTAAAAAAACTTGTGGCAAAAGTTGTTGTTTGAAAAGTGAAATATGATCATTGGAAACACATGTTGTAAAGTGTTTCATATAGTATGATGAATTTTGGGCATAAATTTTTGAAATTCCATATTGATAAAAATTAGTATATACAATTGCTCGCCCAAAGGGGGTTATTGTGTATATTAATTTGAAAAATAGCATGAAATTTATTCCCATATTTAAAAGATGGGGATGTATAATTGAAAAATATTTATCTACCCAAAGGGGATAAATGTTTTGAAAATTATATGTAATTCCCCTCTATATTGATGTTATGGAAATGTATGATTTAAATGATTTGTCTGTCCAAAAGGGATGGATCCTTGACAATTATATGTAATTCTCCTTGTTGCTTTATAAATTTCATGTTGGGAAAAATAATGGTGCATTATACACTCTGCCCAAATGGGAGTTTATGATGTACTTATTATTTTTATTGAATTGCTTATTGCCCATAATTGATCTTATTGCATTATGTGTGTTAAACAGTTACATTTGATGTAAATAACAATAATGCCATGGTTGAAATGTTAACTGGATCAAACTTTAAGAGATGGAAGCAAGATATAGAGTTTGCTTTGGGCATCATTGATATGGACTTGGCTCTATGTGAGGATGAACCTGCAAGGCCTAATGATCAAAGTACTATAGATCAAAAGGCCCATTATGCTAGATGGGAAAAATCTAATCGACTGAGCCTCATTGCTATGAAGATGTCCATTGTTGAGCTAGAAGATATGATTAGTGGTTTGCTAGAAGATATGAATGTAAGATAGTTCCTTGAAGCAGTGGGAGAAAGATATAGAGTCTCAGATAAGGCTGAAGTTGGGAACTTGCTGAGTGAGTTAACGAACATGAGGTATGATGCTGCTATGGGTTTTAGAGAATTTATACTAAAGATGGTCCACCTTCAGTCCAAACTTAAGGCCCATGAAATTGTTCTTTCTGAAAATTATATTGTGCATCAAGCCTTAAATGTTTTGTTGGCTGAATTTAGCTGGATTAAGACTATTTATAATGCTCTAAATGAGACATGGAGTGTTAATGCCTTGATTACTAAGTGTGTGATTAAGGAAGAGAAATTAAAGAAGGAAAAGTATGAGTCTGCCCACTTAACTACCAATGCCAAGTTGAGTTCATATAGAGGCAAATGGAAGCCTAAGGGGTCAAATGCTCATGGCCCAAAGAAATGGCAAGACTTTAGGAAAAATGAGAACTATGGGAGGAATGGAGATAAGGATTTTAAATGTTTTCACTGCAAGAAGCAAGGTCGCAAGAGAGCTAATTGCTACAAATTTCGAGCTTGGCTAAAAATAAGAAAAGAAAGTCACCAAGCTGAATTGTTGGTTTGTTTTGAATCAAATTTGGTTGATGTTCCTTTGGATTCTTGGTGGCTTGATTATGGTGCTACTGTTCATGTGACTACTACCTTACAGGGTCTCACAAATCTAAGGAGTCCAAGTCTGAGGGAGTCAAAGCTTAAAGTTGGAAACAATATTGGAGTTGATGTAGAGCACATAGGGACAGTTGTTTTGAATTTAGATTATAGTTTTCAGCTTGTCTTGAACAATGTCTTTTATGTTCCTAATTTTAGGAGAAACTTAGTATCTCTTTTTCTTCACTTGACAAAGCTGGATATTGTCTTCATTTTGCGAATAAAAGAGTGGATTTGAGTTATGATTCCAGAATTATTGGGAATTGTGTTTTGTCTGATGGATTATATTGATTATCCTTATCTCCCGATAGACCATATTGCTCTTTCAATGTCGAGAATGTTGTTGCTAAGAGATCTTTAATCAAAGATAGATCTTCAATGCTATGGCATAAGCGATTGGGGCATATCTCCAAAGAATGGGTAAAATGACTTGTCGTGGCTGATATTCTCCCTCCTCTTAACTCAGATGATATTGAGACTTGTATTGATTGTGTGAGGGGAAAATTAACTAAAACAAAGAAGAAAGGTGCTACTCGTAGTCAAAGTCTATTGGAGATAATTCATACTGATATTAGTGGGCCATACTCAACCACCTTGTGTGGTTATAAATACTTCATCACGTTCATTGATGATTTCTCCCGTTATTGTTATCATTATCTAATTAAGGAGAAGACTGATGCTCTTGACATATTTAAAATGTTTCATACAGAAGTTGAGAAACAATTGGGAAAAATTATCAAGATTGTCAAATCCGATCGCGGTGGTGAGTATTATGGGCGATATATTGAGGTTGGACAACAAAAGGGACCGTTTGCAAAATATTTGCAGGATTGTGGTATTGTTGCTCAATATACAATGTCTGGGAGTCATGAGCAAAATGGTGTAGCTGAACAGCGAAATCGCACACTCATGGAGATGAAACGAAGTATGATGGATAGTTCTAATTTGCTTGAATACTTATGGGGTGATGCGATTAAAACGGCAACTTATATATTGAATCGTGTACCTAGTAAATCGGTGCCAAAAACACCTTTTGAATTGTGGACTGGAAGGAAACCTAGCTTGAATCATTTTTTGAGTTTGGGGTTGTCCTGCAGAGGTGAAAATTTATGATCCTTCTTAGAAGAAGACCGAATCCAAGACTACTAGATGTTATTTTATTGGATATCCTAATCATTCTAAAGGGTATAGGTTCTATTGTCCTTCTCACGACACTAGAATCGTTGAATCTCAAACTGCCAAATTCCTGGAATTAGATGTTGCTGAAAAGAGTTATTCTCAATCTTTTGAAATGGAAGAACCAAATAAAACGGTCTCTATTCCATTGCCCATCTTACATGATGATTATATGCGAGATCTTAACAGTGTGGAAATTCAGCAAGAAGTAAATGCCGAAAATATGGCAATAGATCATCCCATTATAAATGAAATTCCCCAGATGAATGATGCGACTCCAAAAACGCCTGTGCGAAGATCACAGCGACAAAGAAGACCAACACTTTTAAATGATTATCATGTCTATCTTGGAGAAGCTGATTTTGACATTGGAAGAGTAGTTGATCCGACGACCTTCAAAGAAGCTCTTAATAGTGATCAAGCAAATAAATGGTTAGGAGCGATGAATGACGAGATGATGTCCATGTCAACTAATCAAGTGTGGAAACTAGTTGATTTACCTGATGGGCATAAACCAATCGGTTGCAAATGGATATTCAAAACTAAGAAAGACAATAAAGGCAACATAGAGAGATTCAAGGCAACGTTAGTTGCAAAAGGGTACACACAGAGAGAAGGTATTGATTATAATGAATTCTTTTCCCCAGTATCTACTAAAGACTCTTTTAGGATAATCATGGCTTTGGTGGCTCATTTTGATTTAGAGCTTCACCAAATGGATGTCAAGACAGCTTTTCTAAATGGATATCTGGATGAAGAAGTATATATGCAGCAACCTGAAGGGTTTAAAGAAGCCGAAAAGGAGCATATGATGTGCAAACTTCAAAGGTCCATATATGGTCTCAAACAAGCATCACGTCAGTGGTACTTAAAATTTCACAAAGTTGTGAGATCATTTGGCTTTGAAGAAAATAAGTTTGATCAATGCATCTACATGAAAGTAAGTGGGAGTAAATATATTTTCTTAGTACTTTATATATATGACATTTTACTTGCTAACAGTGATGTTGATCTATTAAATTACACCAAAAATTTTCTATCTACAAAGTTTGATATGAAAGATCTTGGGGAAGCCTCTTTTGTTCTAAGCATTGAGATTCATCGTGACAAATCTAAGAAGGTTCTGGGGTTATCTCAGAAAATATATAGATTGTGTTTTGAAAAGATTAAATATGCAGACTTGTAAGTTAGGTGAAGCTCCTGTTGTGAAAGGAGATAAATTGAGCATAGATCAATGCCCAATAATGATGTTGAAAAGGAAGTCATGAAAAATGTTCCATATGTTAGTGCAGTTGGCAGTCTTATGTATGCACAAGTATGCACCAGACCTGATATTGCTTTTGCTGTTAATACTCTTGGAAGATATCTATCGAATCCAGGTCAAGAACATTGGGTTGTAGCTAAGAAGGTGATGAGATATCTACAACGAACAAAGGATTTCATGCTCGTTTATAGCAAAGTTGAGGACCTAAAAGTGATTGGATATTCAGATGTTGATTTTGCTAGTTGTTCAGATGATAGAAAATCAACTTCTGGATATATTTTTATGATGGCTGGAGGTGCTATTTCTTGGAAGAGCACAAAGCAAACCTTGATTACGAACTCTACAATGTATGCTGAGCTTGTAGCGTGCTATGGCGCGTCGATTCAAGCAGTTTGGCTCAGAAATTTGATCTCAGAATTGCGTGTTGTGGTATCTATTGCTAGACCTATGGTGATCTATTGTGACAACACTACAGTTGTGTTTTATTCCAAGTATGACAAGATTAGTAATGCGTCAAAATACATGGAGATCAAATATTATACTGTTAAGGACTTGGTCAAAAATGGAACGTTGTAATTGAAAATATCAGAACTGAGTCCATGTTGGCTGATCCTCTAACAAAAGGCTTATGACCCATTTTGTTTAAAGAACATGTAAAGAATATGGGTGTTTTAGAATCTTTTGATTTCTTTTGTTAGTGGGAGTTATATAGTTTGTATTTCTGGATATTATAGTTATATGTAGACTGATAATGCTTTTATGATGTCTATTAAAGCATTTATTTTCATGATTGCTGTTATTGACTCTATTGTTATTTTTTCTCTTGTTGACTGAGAAATGGAAGTATAAAACAATATTTTTAAACAAATTTTAGTTTAAAGATGGATGTCACTGATTATGAGATCTTATGTTGGATTGTGACATAATTGTGCAATTTCATGTTGTTTAGAAATGGCACTGAAGCAATTTCATGTTGTTTAGAAATGGCATTGAGGCAATTTCATGTTGTTTAGAAATTGCGCTAATGCAGTTTCATGTCATTGAGAAATTGCATTGAGGATCGATAAGAAATAGTGTATATCTTGAACTTATGTTGGCACTATTTCTTACTACACTATTAGGCCCATGATCCATGAAAATATAATACTTATTATATGTGATTATGGAAGGTCTTGTGTTGTGGTATTTTCTTAACACATTGATCTCCATAGTCCTATATTGAGGTTATATAGGATTGGATTGGTATTGAGATGCCATTATTGGAATATTATTTTTTAAAAAGTTGTGGCCACATAAAACAAAATTTCAGTTATTAACCCGATAGTGTCTTTTTAATATAAAATCCTTTTCAAAATAAAATAAGTTAATTAAGGTAGCCCAAGTGGGAGAATGTTGGAAATTTCCTATAATATTGGCTTATATTAATTAATTGATTTTCTATTTTAAATAATTCTGTAATAATCTGAAAGTTCAAGTTCAGCTCACTGGAGCCCCCCAAACTGCTGAATCTGTAGCTGCAACTTTACATTACCAGATGGTTTATCGAGTGCAAAATCATGCTCTCGACCTCAATTTCAACAATGGGAATGAAGATGTGTTGCTCATCTCCATGTAGAATGACCGAGCCCCGCATTCATGTCCCATGCATCCCAAAGGATACTTTGGCCAAGCTCCTTCCGAGAGACTTGGATCACCAACTATGAAAAGCTACATCAGCATAACAAGCCTTTCCAGTCCACGGACTCAGAGTTTGTAAGAAAAAAAGATGGAACTGTTTCCATCAAATTTGGTAAAGAAAAGGAAGAAAGTCCTTCTATCTTCCAAACCCTCTTCATGATTGAACCATGTGTTCCAGAATCCATTTCTGAACCAGACCCAAAAAAGCATGTTAGACACTTTGACGGTGATGGACATCCTGCTCATTACTACAAAGACAATTATGGTCATTGTTTTTGGGATCCTTTTTGCCAATGTTCCTACTGTCTAAACTCGCCCGACAAGGTAGATCCCCTAACAAGATCTCCACCTCGAAGGAAAAAGTCCAAGGATAAGATGTACCAAAGGTACTTAGACGGAGATTCCTCCGTAGATACTCTTGGTGAATGTGATAAATACCAGTTCATGGTCTCTTATGCACCACCGCCACCACCAGAGTCCAGTACCACAGCTCAAGTCTCACCAGATCCACCAAAATCACCTCCACCTTCTCCTCCCCAGAAAAAGCAAGCTCTCTCTCCATTCTACAAGCCAATCCTCAAATGGGCTAAGAAACACTCTTACCCCCTCGAAGTTCCAACGAAACACCACCCACTTCTTCTATTGCCATGTTCCAAGATACCGACTTTCCTCCTCTTGTCAAGGAAAGTTCTAAACTCTCGTTCCTCGCTACGGAAGAGTTTATTGATCCACATGGTAGATATCGCCATGTTCCCAAAATACCTACCCCCACTGATGTGGACGAACATGGAAGACGTAAGAAAACCCCGCCGCCGAAGTCGTTCTAAATCGGGCAATCGAGACCCTGTTGGCACAAAACAATGCCTTCAAGGCTATTGATTCCAAGATTGGAAATGTGCAACAAGATCTCCGAAGATACGACGAGGATACCAAGAAGATACTCTATGAGTTCCAGAAAAGGCTTCAAGTCTTAGAATCAGGAATTATTCGCACACTATGAACAGTAACTGTACTGTGAACAGTACTTTCCCTAGCCTAGTGCTACAGTAAAAGTGAACAGTGACTCTGCTACAGTGAAATTGTACGGACTCAACGGTCTCGTCCGTTGCGGGCATTATAGCTACAGACTGAATCTGAGTCATCTGAGCTGTCTTCTAGGAGGTGAGCTTCGTACTTCTGCTGAAGGGCTTCAAGATCTTCTGGTGAGAGGATCTGATCTAGTCTTCTTGATGAGGATGCTTGTACCTGAGCCCAATGTGATGCTTCTTCTTCTGCCCAATTTGTTTTTTCGTTTGTCGGTCGTCTAGCAGGAATGCTTGGCTTAGGCCAGTTTGATGTCTGTGCATAGTATGATGTGTCCATGTTCTGGAATGAGGACGAAGGTCCCTGTTCGTAGGGATCCTGGGACAGAGGACCTCCAAAGCGTGCATAGGGGTCTTGAGTAGACTGGACAATGTCATCTTCAATTGTCATCTCATGCTTTTGGGACGATGCAGCTTGTCTGTACTGGTTGAGTGCCTCCTTAGCTTCCGGTGCTAGGTCATAATGATTCCACGTAGTGGGTGCATTATTCCAGACATTTTCGGGAATGGTCTTGTTTTCCTAGCATAGGATTCTTTGGAGTTCTCGATACTCGTTTTCACAGAATCTGACAGATCTTGGATAAGATTTGTAGATTCGAGCTTCACGGCTGTTCAAGTGGGGTTTATAGGATGTGGTTCCTATTTCAAGTGGTCTATCCGAGAATACTACCATTATTTCTGCAAAAATTCCATGGACGTTTGAAAAACGGGATAGTGTGAACCTCGGGATTTGGTGTCATAGTTCGCAGTTCTCTTTCCAAGTCTTGTTTCCAACATGTGGGGTGATAGAACCAATTTAGAAAATCTAAAAGATTTCTATCACATTCATTTTCAATGTTTCTTCCGAGTAAGAATATCCTGGTGAGATTAGCAATGAATCTTCTGGTGGGGATTTCAATGGCTATCAGGTACTTATTGGTTAAGTACCATAACAGCGTTTTGAGCTGATCAGGGAAATCATCTTCCTTCCAGATAAGAGGATGAATGAAAGGATAATTCAAATTTAACCCAAAAGGATAAAGAATCGAACCTCCATTGAATCTGAATAGGTCTGTGTGAGATTGCCACATGAGGTTGTCCAGGTTTTCAGTAAGACTGTCGTTCTGGATTTGCTGAATAATCTCGTCAGGAAATTTCCAGCTTGGCAAGTCTTTGATCTTCTCAATCTTTTATTTCACACCATGATTGAGCATCTGGAATGCAGGTCTCTTGATGTACATGTTGATCTCGGCTGGTGCCTTAGGTCTTGACAAGAAGTCAGCAAGTACATTCTTTTTTCTAGGAATATGCTTGGTTTCAAAAGAGTATTTTGAAAACCATTCAGACCATCGAAGCAATTGAGGGTTTGGAATTTGCTTTTGTTTAAACTTGGTCATCTGAGGAAAAGATGCCATGTCTAATTCTACCAAGAAGTGATGGCCGATGAGATGAAATTCAAACTTCTTGATTCCATTTTTAACCGCCAGAATTTCTTTAAAAGTGGAGTGGTAATGCATTTCGGATTGGGAAAACTTTCCACTTTTATAGGCACAGAGATGTTTCTTACCATCAATTTCTTCGAATAGAACGGCTGCCCAGTATTCATCACTGGCGTCAGTTTGAAGAATTCTTTTGCCTATTGATGGTATTTTTAGTGATGGGAGATTCTGCATAATCTCCTTAAGCTCAGCGACTGCTTTTGTCTGCATTCTTCCCCAAGGTGGGGAGTTCTTCTTTAGCATGGATTGCAAAGGACTTAAAAGCTTTGCAATATTGGGGACAAAATCTCTGAGATAGTTGATTATCCCCAGAAATTGCTGAACTTGTTTTGTTGTGAAGTTACTTTCAGGAAACTTCAGAAGCTCTTGAGCAATATGTGGCCCTGGATAGTATGTACCCTTATTGAGGTGCATACCAAGAAATTCAATTTCTGTCTGGGCGATATTCATCTTTCTTTGAGAGAGCATAATGCCATGCTTTCTCACTATTTCTGCAAACTGCTCAAGGAGTTAACAGTGTGACTGTTTATCAGGACTGTAGAGCAGAATATCGTCAATATATACAGCTGCACTTGCTAAAATTGATTGGAAAATGCGACACATGGCCTTTTGGAAAAGAGATGGTGCTACTTTTAATCCAAAAGGAAGGACTTTCCACTGGAAGTGCTGGTTCGGGATATAGAATCCTGTCTTGGATCTGTCTTCAGGATGTATACCCAATTGCCAAAATCCGGCTTTGAGGTCGAATTTGGAATAAATGTGGGCTTTGGTTAAACCAGCAAAGAGAGAATCTCTGGATGGTAAAGGGAATTTGTCATCTTGGAGAAAGAGGTTGAGAGGTTGATATTTGATTACCAATCTCATTTTTCCTCTGTTTTGCTCAGCACGTTTGTTGACATAAAGTGATCTGATTGAATTGGGTATTGGCATCTATTGTTAACGGGCCTAGTAGAGCATCAAAGTGTAGGCAATTGTGTTTGACTGAAACCCGTAATAGGAAGGGCCCAGTTGACACGCTATTGCTTAGGGTTTGCTAGGTCTCATCTCTAGCCTATAAAATGGTAGGTTCTACCTATTAGTTGTTTTAAAAATCTCATTGAAAGTTGCTATATCGAAATAGGTCATAGAGAGGAAGATCTAGTATTCCGATAGATCCCTGATTATCAAAGTGATTTATTTTTTCTACAAGTGAAGCAATGGCTCAAATAGGTACGCTTTAATTTTGCTGTATTTATTGATTGGTGTTTTACAATCATATATGGATCCATTTGTTCTTAATTGATTACTTGTTTATGAGAAGAATATTTTACAGTGTCGCCTTCACAGACAGCGCATGGTAAGGAAAAGGGATGGGCCCGGTTGGTGTCTCCTCTTGAATCGAAAGATTTTATTAGATGGGTAATTTGTACAAATACACTTTTTGTTTGCTAATGTATGAATTGTCCTCCAAAATTCAAAAATTGAGGAAAAAAGAATTTGAAGTTTCGGAAAATCATGAAAAATTTATATATAAACCATACATGTCGGTATTGATATACTTTTGAAAATTTTCAAGATATTGTATGTTAAATTAAGGTTAAGTCGTGAAAAGGTTTGCGGAAATTAAAAGGCTAAAATAACGACATGTGTTAAAAGTGTAGAATGTAATAACTGATCTAAGTATCCTTAAGGAAAGTTGCAAGAAGATGCGCTTTGCCATTAACAAGTTCTCTGCACAGGAACTTTTTGAAAATTTTTGAAATTATAATTTCAAGATCTTTAAAATTGAGTAAAATGAAATGATAATTTTTTTTTTGGGGAAAGAAATTTATTTTCTATATATGAACTTTTGGGATAGTTTAACGGTTTGAGCAAGATTTATCCCGAGTAAAATTTTTTCTTCCTTTTATAAGATATTTGAACAATTCTCACGCATTTGGAGGCTTCATATTGATTGAGGAGAATGTTAATCTGGTCTCCTTCACTCGATCCTTTAGGTGATTTAGCTAAATTAGTTTTGAAGATATTTTATTTTGCACAATATAAAGAGTAAATTACTTTTGCAGAGTACTTGTCTCTTGTTTATTTATTATCTTCTACCATTCAGCTTTCTTTAATCTTTAAAAAAAAATGTCACATAGTAGGAGTGATTCCTCTTTCCACAATCCCATTAAGGATCCTTTGATCATGCTTTCATCTTGTTCTTGGATGTTGTAATCATTTCCATCAAAGTAATACCATCCGGTATTCTTTACCCTAACAGTGCTAGCATACTAGCCATGGATCTTTTCTTAGTAAAACACTTCAAATAAAGTATGAAATTTAATTGATATAGATGCGAGTACCTAAGGGGGTGAATAGGTATATAAAAGATTTTTCTTGATAATTGCGCAATACTTAGAATTAGGTTATCAAGGATTTTCATAAAATAATATAAGAAAGTAAAGGAAAAGAGAATTGAACACGTGGTTTATAGTGGTTTATTGATCCAAGCCTACGTTCACTATTCTGCACTGACAGCCAACTGGCTGGATTCCACTATGAACAAAGAGATGTTACAGTGTTGATCTTCCTTGATTTCTAGGTGTAAATGATCTACCACACTCGCTCAAGGTATCACCAAGTATAGACACTCTTTGTGTATACAACTTTGCTCAGACTGTATCAACTAATAATCAAGGTGCTTCAGACTCTGGAATTTCTCTATCGATCACACTCCCTTATACAACTAGAACGTCTTCCTTTTTATACTCCTTTATGCCATCATACCCGTTGGCACTTTCCAAAGGAATTCCTCCAATCTACCCGTTGGACAGAATCAATCAAGAACATCATTCGAGCTATTAAAGGAACCTGACGATAGCCCATCAATCATGTTCGCCCATACAATCAAGATCTTGGTTTCCAAGAATAGAACATTCCAAGAATACTTCGTCGACCATCGGATCTTCAATTGATCTAGATAAGAACAAAAGAATCCATTATATTTATCCAACCAAAAAGATCTTCTCCAGACGATAGGATTAAACCCTCAACCATATACTTCGGCTCTGGATTTCCTTCGTCACTGGATCAGAAAGACTGTCAATGAGAATTGTCTTGAGTCTTGAGTCTTAAGTCTTGAATCTTGAGTCTTGAATACTGGTAATGGATTTAAATTGTCTGGATATCCTCCGAAAGAAACGTTTTTCCTCAAAATAAGGAAAGATTTCTCCAACAGATGAATCTATGCTATCTATGCTATCATGTTTGAAAGAAGGGTGACGAAAATATAGAAGAAAATACAAGAAATTATATTTTCTATCTCTTTCATAAAGAATTTAATTTTGTTTCTTCATATTCAATCCAAATTTTAATCCCCCATTTCTTTTTACTTTCTCAAATATAGCCAAGAGAAGCATGAACTGAATGCTATATTTTGGTCCTAAATTTTCTTTTTTGTCTTATGATTTATCTCAAAAAAAGTGCGTCTTAAATATTATCTTACCAAATGGTATCACAACTTTTAGATTAATGTAAACCCTACCTCACAAAAATTTAAATGCGTATTTCATCTGAGTGATTTTCTTTTTATAGTGTTGCTCGGTAGAACGATTCTTTTATAAGTTTAATATCATGTGCATGTAACCCTTGTCTATAAATTTGATCTAAATGCAGCCGTCTTATTGCATGATCTCAACGTGCGTGAATTTAATACACATGCAACATTGAATTATGTCAATCTCATCTTATTCGATAATTCATGTGAACCGGACTGTATGCATCCGCATCGTGTCCTAACTTTTCGAGCCTTTAAACTAGGTTATTGATCGTTGTCTTGTCATCTCTATTCACAAACAATTCCCTCATAGCAATGAAGCTAGATCCCTGTTCATTTTTATTCCTTTATTTGCGGTTCATAACAGTAACTGTGACACCCTCTTGCTCGCACTCAAATCTCCGAAATCACTTTCACTTTGTTTTTCTCCATCGCAAAGTACACCTTCAATGGCATTTCCGGCAATAGCCGCTCTCTAAGCCCATCCATCATCTTCGTCCTTATCTCCATGACCGTTTCGAACAGCCCGTCGACTGCCTCTGTCAACCGGTCCGCCCCCTCCAGCAGCACCCCGGTTGGCTTCTCCAACGCGGCTGCCATTTCCCTTATCCTCTCAGCCATATCTCCGCTTCCACCTGATGCTGTGACCTCATCCATTGCCTCGATCAGGTGCCTAACTCGCGCCTCCACGTCCTCAAACTCCTTCAAGACGGACGTCTTCCTTTCCTTTTCCTGGACGCGCCCCAACTCCGCGATAACCGCCATCTCAATTGTGTGAAAAGAGTCACGCCAAGGGAACTCCTCTGGGACATGGATGTGGCCGAGTGCCCCCGGGGAAGCATGAAAGGCTGTAGATATGACTCCAGCAACGAACACCGTCACGAAGACGGCAGCATGGATCATGTGGCGGATGGCTCTCTCCACTGGGGAGACCTTCCCCTGTGGAGCCGATGTCCCAATGCTAGCGGCCGGGTCTCTGATCAACTCCTTAATGTTGCCAGTGGACTTCACAACCCCATCGCCTCCTTCGCCCTCCAAATCTACTAGCAAATTTCTCGCTCGACGAATTTCCTCCTCCGACGGGTTGGGGTCTGAGTGGAGGTGCTCAATTGTGATCCTCAGCTTCATGGGGCAGCGATGCAGTCGAGCGATCTCGGAGGAGATGCAGTTGCAAAGATCCAGGACCTTCATGCTTTCGATGAAATACCATGACAAGAGGCTATCGGCTTTGTCCAATTCAAGGTCAGGTAGCAGGGACTTCACTGCAGAATGAGCGAAGTTGAGCATGCCGACAGCAGAGGAGAGCCAGGCGAGGCTCACGGAGGCAGGGCTCAGGCCCCGGAGGTGAATGAGGAAGGACTCGTCGAAGGAGCTGGAGATAGAGTCTAGCTCCTCGGGGGTGAGCTTCGCTTCCTTCTTGTCGCCAGAACCAGGAGAGAAAAGGCGTGACAAGGAGCTCAGGTTGATATGCATTTTGTCAAATATGAGATGGAACGAAACTTTTTTTCTTCTTTCCCGGAAAACTTGAGATGAGAAAGCGGTGGAAAGTTTTGATGCACGCAGGGCGAGCACAGGCTGCATTTATACAGAATAGGGTTCTCTCTCCTAGGAGTGCAAGAGAAATGTGACTATGGAAGTAAATCCTAAACCATTAATTAAGAAGAGATTTCTTGGTAGGTAATTAAAAAGATAAAGACCAAGTGAAGCATTTCTCTTCATGCCTTTTTGGCCTCCTCATATGGTAAGGACGCGGTTTGAGACAGACTTAACCATTTTATTCCTAACCAGACTTACCTTTTTATTTGGCCGGCAGTACTAAAAAGGGACTTGGGTAGTATAACAGCGCTGTTACGGAAAACTTTTAATTGAGCAAGAAGGACCATACTGCACGAACAAAATTACAGAAAACTTGTGAAAATATTGTGATTGAGCTCTTTCAAGAGTAATGGTGCAGTTGGCTTATCAATTTTCTACTAACAATTGCAGCATCATGCCATCACTGATAATGAAAATATCGATTACTTAACATTCCGAACAAAATCTATCGATGGGGCGCCATATCCATGTGAAAATATGTGGTGATTAATGCATTGTCGCTCTTTCAAGAGTAATGGTGCAGTTGGCTTATCAATTTTCTACTAACAATTCATCAAAGTTTTAACATCTTTGCATCTATTTGAAGAAACGGTTGTGGTTTTTGTCGATGTTTGTTTCATTTTGGACTTGATAATGAAAATATCGATTACTTAACATTCCAATTAATTTGTTGTCAATGGAACAATATTGACAATGTATTTATTTTAGAATATGGATCGTTTTTCCTGCATATAAACTATTTAATTGATGATCGAAATGTTAGAAATAAATTAGTTATTTAGTGGATCATTTGATGCATTCATTTTGATGGATCATAATGGTCATCGTAGCCTTAACGTTTAACTTCTTGCTCTATCTGACTTGATAAATAACTTATACATTAATTTAATCTTCCGTTCACCACGATTATTGATTAAGTATGATGAAACGCACTCTGATATCCTTTTTTATTTAATTTTTCCAGTCAATAGTTAGGTTATTCACATTTTTTTTAGTATCCCCAAGCTAATTTAACTTTCTGGAGCGAGGAAGTGGGGGGAAGGGGGCGGGGGACGTTCGGAAGCTACTCGAGGAAACCATGACGCATCACGAGGAACGTGCAATGCAGAGCCGAGTTGCTGCAGACAAACCCCCCCCCCCACCCCTCGAGTCTCTGCTCGCTTCTGGGCGTTCCTCTTGCGTGTGTCATCTCTTCATCTCGACTTTCATCAAATCCACTTTGGGTTCTTCTGCCCTCACCGAATCAAAGCAATGGGAGTGAAGAAGTCATGTCTATTAGGAACGTGAATATATGAAGAGAAAAAATATAAGAAAAACAAGTGAGAACTTTTACGTGGAAAACCTTTCTCAAAATCAAGAAAGGGAAAAATCATTGGTGCCGCATTAGGCAATATTTTAACTATTAGTATCAGTATTACAAGCTCAGCATTACAACTGTAAATGATATTGCTCTCTATATAACATGAGTTTATGATATATTAATATTAAAAAATTATATGTATGCCATCAATAGCAATAAAATCCCTATTGGAGTGCTTTAACATTACAAGATGGGCGATTGCCTAAAATAAATTGTTTTTGCATTTAAACATTATTTTCATTTATCAGACTCTACAACTCCATCAATCTCTCACTTGGAGGCTAATCTTCCAAATAATAATAATAATAATAATAATAATAATAATAATAATAATAATAATAATTTTTCATAGTCTTTATCTTTATAGTCCAAATTGTTCTAGTGTGACGACTGCCCTCATCACTTACCATAGAGGCCAACTGAGGTAATGCATAATCTTAGGGCGCGTTTGGTAACAATTTTGTTCCCGAGAGCTGATTCTGACTAGAAATGTTTATTTTTTATTCTGTTCCTGGGAACTGATTCTGAGTAAAAAAACGTGTTTGATAATTGTCCAAATTTTTTTATTCTGGAATAGAATTGCGTTTGATACCGTGCTAATTGATTATGTTCCAAATTAATTTTTTAATTTTTAAATAATTTTTCAATACTTTTAAATGCTTTTTTTTTTCCTTTTTTCCTTTTCTTTTTTCATTTTTTTTTCATTTTTTTTCCTTTTCTCCTATTCTTCTTCTTCTTCATTTGGCTGGTCACCAGATTGGCAACCGACCAGATGAGGGCTAGCGACGCTCATTGGAGGGTCGCCGGCCCTCGACAAGGTCGGCCCTTGTTGGTCGAGCCTCGCCGGCAACTGGGCGAGGCTCGGCCAGCCTCACCAGTGGCCAGGCGAGGCTAGGCGACCTCGCCGGTGGCCGAGTGAGCCTCGCCGGGCTGGGCTTAGCCTGCCTGGCCATCGGTGAGGCTCGGCCTCACCCAATTTGGCAGGCCGAGCCTCGGCGGGGCTAGGCGAGCCTTGCCTAGCTATCGGTGAGGCTCACCTAGCCACCGACGAGGCTCACCCAAGCCTCGCCAATGGCTAGGCTTGCCTCCGGTGAGCTCTCCGGACCTCGCCCTAGCTTGGCGAGCTCACCAAATTAGGCAACCGACGACTGGTGGCGGAAGGTGGTGGGCGGCGGCGAACAGCGGCGGGTGGCGGTGGATGACAATCGCGGGATGTTGGAAGGAAAGAATGAGACTTTTACTGTTTTGATTCTTTTTTTGATTCTCGGACGGAGAATCATATTTTTTATTATTCACAATTCTCTTCCCAATCTGTTCCCGAGAATAAATTTGTTCTGGGGAACAAAATTTTTACCAAACGTGATTTTCGTCCCAAACTAATTTTGGGAACAAAAAATCAAAATCAAGCACTGTTTGGCACGTTGCCAAACCGACCCTTAATTTCTCAGTGGTGACAACCTTTGTTAATATATCTGCTGAATTTTCTACATCAAGAGTCTTCTTCAATGATAAAGTCCCATAATCTATTGATTGACAAATTTTATGATACTTTAACTCAATATGTTTTGTCCTTGAATGAAATACCAAATTCTTTGCAAAACAAATAGCACTATGACTGTCACTGAAAATAACATTGTTATCCTACTTCTTGTCTATCTCCTTCAGAATATTTTTCAACCAAATAATCTCATTACAAGCTTCAGATATAGCAACATACTCCGCCTTGGTGGTTTAGAGAGACAAACGTGTATGAAGTGTAGACATCCAACTAATTGCAATGCCACCTAAGGTAACAACCATAACCTGAGGTGCTCTTCCTATTATTCAAGTCACCACCAAGATCTGCATCAATAAAACCTTGTAAAGTTACACCATTTTTCATAAAACGTAATGACATACATGAAGTATCTCTCAGATATCTTAATAACTACTTTACAGTTTCTCAATTCTTTATTCATGGATTCGCCATGTATTTGCTCACAACTCCCATTGCGTGAGCTATGTCTAGCTGAGTACATACCATAGCATATATCAAAATGCCAATAGCTAATGCATAAGGCACTTTAGTCATATACTCCTACCCTTCACCTATCTTCAATGACTGCTTCTTTGAGAGCTTGAGGTGACTTCCTAAAAGAATACTTTTGGGCTTTGCATTTTGATCTCCGAATTTATCTAACACCTTTTCAATGTACTTTTCTTAAGATAATGTTAAAATTCCTTTGATCCTCATCCCATGAAATTGATTTCCTACGTGCAAGTCCTTCATCTCAAACTCTTCTAACAATTGCTGCTTTAGTATCCTGATCTCCCTCTTGCTAGATCCTACAACTAGCATATCATCCACATATAACATTAAAATAATATAGCAGTCGTTAAATTTCTTGAAGTAACAATACTGATCCATATCACTTCTAATGAACCCATTACCACACATAAAAATGCTTTTTTGTACTACTATTTAAGAGCCTATTTCAAATCATATAGACTTTGTTCAATTTGTAGACATAATTTACTTTTTCAAAAACTTAAAAACCTTTTGGTTGTATTATGAAATATCCTCCTCCAAATTACCATGGAGGAATGCAATCTTAACATCTAACTACTCTAGATGTAAATTCTTAGTGGCAACATTACTTAATACTAATTTGATAGTGTTCAATTTCACAACTAGAGAAAAAATCTCTATGTAAGCAATTCTTTCCTTTTGCTGAGACCCTGTTACTACTAACCTTGCTTTGTACCTTTTGTTGCCATCATTTTTTTTTTTTTGCCCAATACACCCACTTATTCTACAATACTTTCTTCCTTTATAGTAATTGAGTTGACACCCAAGTTTTGTTTTTCTTGAGTGAATCTAACTCATCCTACATTGCTAACCCCAACTTAACAAAATCTTTAACCTAAATTTCTTCCGATTTTTTTTTTTGGTTTGCTAGCATTAGTCAAGAGCAAATAATGTAATGACGAAGAATATCTTTGAACAGGTTTAGGTGTTCTACTGGATCTTCTCAAAGTGGGTTCGGATGTATGTAATTCTTGTTTTGGTTTTGGATTAGAGTCCAAAACAACAGTTTCAGTAATTTTAACCAGAATACTCTTGGAAACCTCCTCTAATTTAATTTCTCCAGTCTCCACTGTTTGTTTTTTCACACTAGATTCTGCTGTAGATTTGTCCTTATACAACATCTTTTCATTGAATGCAACATCAGTAGTTCTTATTATTTTTCTATTTTATTTATCCCAAAATCGATAAGAATTAATCATAGCCATGTTCAATGGAATTCTTTTTTTTTTAGCTTTTGCATCGAGCTTACCTCTACTTTCAAATTACATGAATATATGAAACACGACCAAAAACTTTTAGATGCGAGGGATTTATTTTATTTCCACTCCATTCTTCTTTTGGTAGCTTAAAATCAAGTGGAACTGAAGGTCCTCTGTTAATCAGATATGTTGCAATGTTAATTGCATCCACCTAAAACATCTTGGGTAATCTTGCATGCAACCTCATACTTCTTGCACGCTTATTTAAAGTTCCCTTCATCCTTTTAGTAACTCCATCTTACTATGGTCTATTGAGAATAGTTCTTGTCTCCATCTTACTATGGTCTATTGAGAATAGTTCTTGTCATTCCGATTCCATTCTCTGCACAAAATTGCTTGAACTCCTTACTATCATATTCACCAATATTATCGAACCTTAGACATTTTATCTTGGGCCAGTCTCATTCTCCACTTCAATTTTCCATATTTTAAAAGTAGCAAACACATCAGATTTATTTTCCAAAAAATAAATCCATACCTTTCTAATGGAGTCATCAATGAACGTGACATAATAGCACAAGCCTCTAAGGGAATTCACAGGAGTTGGTCTCCACATACTTGTAAGCACTAACTCTAACTTTCCTTTCTTTAGTTCTCTCATAATCTTTGAAAAACTAACATAATTCTACTTGTCCAAAACACAATCTTTACATAAACCAACATCTATGAACTTCAAATTAGGTAGTTTTACCCTAGATGCTAATAATTTCATCCCCTTCTCGCTCATGTGCCCAAGCCTATGGTGCCATGATTTGTAAGTCAGCTTCGGAGTCAACAACTATTGCGGTTTTTCTACTATTTTCAGTTATGTAGAGTGTTCCTAACCTTGTTCCTAGTGCTACAACCAAAACATATTTAACTATTTCTAAAGAGCTATCCCTAAAAATAGTTTTGTATCACGTGCTGTCTAGAGATTAGATTTCTCTTAAGTCTTGGAACATATTTGACATCATGTAACTTCCATTGATATCCATTAGTACTTATTATATAAACATCACCCTTTCCCATAATATCCAAAAGTTCATCATCAACGAGATAAAACTTTCCAAATATTCCAGCAATACAGTTGCCTATTAATCCTTTGCATGACGCAGAGTGAAACAATGCATCTAAGTCAAGAGTCTAAGATTCAATAAGCTTGTCAATGCTAAAAATTAAAGCATCATTATCATGCATCTCTTCAAGAGTTGCATTCATAGATTTTTCTTCCTCTTAATTTTGGTCTTGATATTGAATTTTTTTTCTAGGGCTCCATAATCTCGTTTTAGATGGTCTTTCTTCCTCTACCTTCAGTATTTAAGGCAACACCTCAAAATTTACCCAATACTCTTTTGCGAATATCCTTGCTAAGAATCAAATCTCAAATTGCTTGAAGCTTGAAATTTTTGTTTCTAGACAAATTGCTCATTGCAATCACAGTTGCACTTCAACTTTTAGATAGAGAAAATAATAAGATTAAAGCCTTTACCTTGTCATCGATTTTGATATCCACCAAACTCAATTGAGTCGTAATTATGTTGAATTCGTTGTTGTGATGTGTCGTAGAAGCACCCTCATCCATCTTCAAATTGAAAAGATGACACATCAAATATACATTGTTTGATGCAAAAGGCTTCTCGTACATATTGTCGCAACCTTTTTTCTTTTCGGCACCCGATCAAGGATGGGTGCTTGCAAAGGGTAATGGTTCGACTAAGTCTATTAGGCTTAGCCCAGGCTCTCTCAAGCCCACCAATTCATGACTTAATGATTTGATATTTTAATTTATAAGTTAATTCTAGAAGGAGTCGCCACTAATTGATGTGGCATCCTAGAATTTCTTGTCAATCCTTAGAAGTGCTCTAATTCACATCTTGCATTGAGATTTTTGGCCAAGCTATTGGTGGGTAATTATTTGATAGGAAAATTCTATTTTTGGCCATGTGAATTATGGATTGGAATTTATTAAATTAGGTCACAAATTTTTGTGAATTATAAATTCCAATTAGGTGTTTATATAATTAAGAATTAGGTGGATTGTTAGGATGAGGATGGGCTGGACATTTAAAGGCCCAAACTAGCCCATAACCTCACCCCATTCCTGGTCGACCCACAAACCCCAAGAAGGAAGAGCTGCCGTCGATCCAAAGCTGGCCTAAGCCCAGCCCATTTGGAGGTCCATCTTGCATGGAAAAGGCCATGTGTTCCCTCCTAGCTGCCAAGTGTCTTCCATGCAAATGCTAATGATGGCTAATGAGGGAGGGGAAGAAAATTAGGGGGAGATGATGCTAGTTTAAGCGAGAGAGAGGGAGAGAGAGAAGAGTTCATCCGAGAGAGAAAGAGAGGGGAGAAATAGAAGAAAGGAAAGGAAGAAAGGGATAAAGGAAGAGAGGAAGGAGGAGAGCCATTCGTCGATCGTCCGTCGTGTGTCTGTTGTTCGTCGCCATGTCCCGTCGTTGTGGTGCTTGCTGTTTGCTCGGTTTAGAGGCAAGTGGGATCGTTGATCTACTCTTGCATGTTATGCCTAGTGTATGTGATTCAATGGTGACAAATTTCGGATGTTTAGGATGTGAAAAATTGAAGTTTTAAGAGTGGTGTTCTAGATTAGTAAACTGTTCTTGAAAAAACAGCTCGACCATGGATGTTCTAGTGGCTTGCATGTGATGTTCGAGTTGGATTTTGGCTTTGACTTCTGAATGAAAGTTGTTAATGACTTCTTCAACTATAACATACTAAAATTTGGGATAAAAAAAACAAGTATAAGTGGGTGAAATATTTATTCTTTGGAGAGACTAGATCTGGAGATTTCGGTAACTACCTTTGATGAATGCATGGACTGTAAGGCTATCTTTTTGTTGCAATTTCACTTCGACTTCTTAACAAAAGATGTAAAGGACATCCTGAGGTTTAACATATAAAAAATTTAGAGAAAGAAAACAAGAATAGGTATGTGAAATCTTAGTTTTTCAGAGATGGTTAGATCTGGAAATTTAGGTACTGGGAACATAAGTTTTAACTGCCTATATTTCATTACCTAGGACGAATCTGACTTCGATTTCCTCATGAAGTATGTAACTTATGGTCTTAAATATACATATTCAAATTTTGTTATTTTTGAAGTTCAGTTTCCTATCTAACCAAAAATGTTTCAAAAGCTGAGCAATTGGAACGGATAGAATTGGTAGTGCAGTGATACATGTTCTGTATTGAGTTATATGGAAATCTTTTGGTGTAGTGTTCTTCATGAAGTATCTTCCTTTATGTCTTGTCTATCACATGTTTGAATTTCATAATTTTTAAATGTCATTTGGATATTTAATGAAAAGGTTTTCTAAAAGTGTGAAGCTGGATTGTGCGAATTTCAAAGGCTGAAATTGACCTTGTTGCCATTACATCATGTGCCATGTTGATATTGAGACACAAATGTGGATATGAATTATGAGAAATGAGGATACTATTGGGGGTGTGAGCCGACGATGCCCTGGGAGTGTTGGGATGCCCGGAGGTGGGTGCCGGATGCCCAGAGTGTGTGTGCTGGATGCCCTCGGGAGTTTCGGGATGCCTGGAGGTATGTGCTGGATGCCTGGACGTGTGTACCAAAGGTTCCTCATGACGCCAGGTTGGGTGCGAACGATAAAATGTGGGATGCGAATTACTGGTCTCGGGAAAGAAAAATGTGGTAACCCAATTGAAAGATAAAAAGCGGAAATTGAATCATGCATGGTATGGTGATATGTATGCATGACCGTATGATATAATATGATGAATGCATGGTGGTATGTGCACATAAGGCATGGATATGCATGAATGCTTGATGATGAGTGCATGGTTGTATATGCACCTATGGCATGATGGTATATGCATGAATGATATGTACTCTACTATGATGTTATGATTGTTTTGTTTGATGCATTGAGTAGTTTATAGATCATTTACCTGCTGAGTGGTTGTACTCACCCCTTTGGGAACTAACATTTTAGACTAGAAAGATGCCTCTTACTCCAGTCATGCGGGATACCTTTTACGGCCTTCCATCTGACATGGAGGTTGATTGTATGGATCTTGATAGTGTCACCATCCCTGGTTTGACGTCTATATGGGTTTGGGCGCTGGTTATGTATGATGTGGGCCTGGCTGGGGGCCCGGTCGTCCAGGAGTTCTTGTTGATCCATGTCCGCCGTGACGAAGTGATGCGGGGAATGTTGCTACCACCACCGCCCGGTGCACCTGGATGGGTGTGATGGCTTGTGTCAGGAGAGGGAGCTAACGTTTTTTGGATATAGCCAACACTTGTAGATGGAGGGTTATACATGATCGATATAGGGGGTTGAGATCTTTTTTTGAGCTGCTACCAAGTTTAGCTAAAAGCCTTGACTTTTCTTTTTGGTTGTACCGACCCAAGATGTCCATCCTAAAGATGTAAATAAAAGTGGCTCGGCTTATGTTTTCCTTCGATGTGTAGTAAGTGTGCATTGTGTCATCATTATGAGAGTAGAGGGATTGTGAGACTCATCTTTAATTTCACTATGAGCCGCGCTAAACTCTAATAATAAAAAATGTGCTTCCGCTAAGAGATGTAACTGGTATTCATAAGGAGGAGCGATAGGTAGTTATGGTTACCTCAGCTGTTCGGGGGTGCCACAATTGATTTGGGGTGAGTTGATTAGAAACCCAAGTGAAGTATTAGGAGGAATATTCGCTCTTGCGCAACAAGAGAAACTAAGTTTGGGGACTTGATTACACTAGTTAATCACTAATGCCCTTCCGGTATCTAATCTTGTTTAATCTCTAAGGCTTTTTGGATTTTTAAGGGATTTTCCATGCATTTGTGGAGGAAAAACTTTTTTTTTTGGGTCTTTTTCTCATTTTTTTGGACATAAAATGCATTTTTTTGGATTTTTAAAAATCTTTTCTGAAAATATAAATCATTTTTTGCTTTCTTTTTATGACTTTTTTTGGATTTTTTGGAAAAACATGGAATTTTTGGATTTTTTGGACTTTCTAAGAAAATATGGGACATTTTTTATTTTTTGGAAAATAAATATTTCTTATATTTTAATTTGAAATATTATTCTATTATTATAATATATTAATATATTAAAAAATGACCCAGTCGGATCGCTAGTTGGGTTCGACTCGGGTCATCTGCCCAAGACGGATGGGTCTGCAACGCAGGCCCAATCTAGGATTTTTCCTCTTTCTTTTTCTTAATTATAGTATTGTAATAATATAATATAAAGACGACTCGGGTCGAAATCCCGGGTTAAGACTAACCCGGGTTGCCAGCGACTAGCCTGGATGGGTCGGAAATAAGGCCCAATCGAGCCTCATCCCCTAAAAAGGCCCACCCACAATCCTACGTTTTAGCCAGACCCGACGGCTATACCTAGCTTAGCTCACAACCCAAGCCCAACCTGATTCCTGGATGAAACTAGGGATGAGTATGGTTTGGATTGGGTCGGTCCACCTCCTAACCTTAGGACTAACCCACACAATGCTGGTCCTTAATTTTTGGGACTGAGGATTGGACCGACTCAATGGGTTCAATCCGGTTTTAAGGTTAACTCAGGACCAATTGATAATTTTTTATTTCATTTTTTGTATTGCTTAAAAAAGCGAGGATCGGGCTAACCCAATGGGTTTGGTCCGGTTTCAAGGTCAACTCAAAACTAACCAATTGTTTTTTTATTTTATTTTTTGTAATCCTTGAAAAGGCAACCGATGACTGTAACCGAACCATTGGGTTCAATAATGAGCAAGGTCAGCTAAGAAAGGCAAGTGGTGATGGTCAAGTAGGGTGAGCATCAAATAGAATGAGCATCGAATGTCGAGTGAGGAGCAACAAGCCAAGTGAGCATCGAGCAACAAGCAACACAAGTGATCCAAAGAGAGCAAGGCGAGTGTCAAGTGACGAGCGGAGAAGTTGTTTTTTTTTTTTTTCAATTTTAGCAAATTGAAGACTAAGAGGACAAATAAGACAGAGGAGAATGAATACTAGAGGAGGATGCCATAAGGTGCCTTTTTGGACGCCGTGAGAACTCCTCACAAAAACATTTTCCTCCTTCGTAAATTATAACTATTGATGCCATAAAAGACATTAAAAACCTAAGTTATTAAAGAACAATGTAAAATTACTTGAACTCCTCACTAGAAAGCTGTATAATGTTATGGATGTTGTTTATTTTAAGGTTTTTTCTATATAAAAAATTATAATATATATATATTTAGGGTTGGTCTAGGTTGGACCGACCTAGAACTCTTAAGACCGAGGACCGACCTAGTTTCCCTGGGAACTAGACCAAGACTAGTAGAGTTGGGCCGGTCCAAGGTCGGTCCAGGGTTAACCTTGGACTGATACTCACCCTTAGATAAAACCCTACTAGGCGGGGCTTTTGTTTGACCCGATTGCGACCTAATTTCACAACTCTCATCTCCACGGCCTCTTTGAGGCGTTGGAAGGGGGGGGGGAATGGTGACTCGGCACCGGCAACGCGGCGAGTGGTGGTAGCCAGTTATCTAATAGGGACGGTAGTTAAGGTTTAGAGAGGGGGTGGAGCAACGGCAGCGACGCGACAAGTGGTGACAATGATTAGGGTTTCAAGTGGGAGGAGAGTCATGATGATGACGCAGTGAGCAACGATGATTACCTATCCACAACGTTGGCACGATAGCGTGTGAAGCAATGACGGTTTGGCACGCCCGAGGGGGGGGGGGAACTTCGTGATGGGGCTTCGACTTGTGTTTGCATTTTGGGCTCGGGAGTAACCGTGGATTTGGAGGGGCAACAACTCATCGTTGGGCAACTGCAAGTCCAATGGCGGGGTGGTGGTTGGTAGCGAATTGACAGCGCAGCCACGCTGATGCAGGTGGCGTCGGAGGACGACGGCTTGACTTGAAGCGGTTGGTCTGAGGCTCGATCATGGCAACGGCGGCGGCCTGGCTTTGGTAGAGATCTAGTGCTGCGATGTTGGGGACGGCAACAGCCTGGCTCAGGGCGACTTGGCACGAAGGATTTCCAGATGTCAACCTTTTTCCTCTGCCCTCTACTTAGATCTCGAACCCTCTAGGACTCATGCCCCTCCCTTCAGTCACGAGGCCTCCAATCTCCACTTGCAAGTGTTCAGGCCTCCTCCAAAATCTCTCGGGGGAAGCTTTTGAAGCTTGCCTGAGTTGATCTTGCTTTGCGTCCTCGGGTGCCCTTTGTCATTTGGGGGGGGGGGGTGCTATTTATAGGTGAGGGGGCGATTAGTCAACGGAGTGCCAACTGCAAATCCTTGCATGCTAACTAGCCTTGGGGCAGCAGGACCGGCGTCACCTTAGCCACTTGTCCATCCTTTGGCGTGTCCCATCCATTACTAGCTACTCCACGTGCATCGTTGTCTACTTGCTCATCCGGCATCACGCATGTTTGGCTTCCAATGCATGCGTTGCAAAGGGAGGGGAAGAAGATGACAAGGGAGTTGGGGAGCTAGGCTAGGTTAGGAAGAGATGGGCCTTGAGGGCCCATGCGGAAGGGGAAAAGGGGGGCTAGCCACAAAAGGCTTAGCTCGAACGGGCTGCTAACTTTTTTTGTTTGTTATTTATTATTTATTGTTGTATTATTATTATTAACTTATCCGAAAAATGGAAAATAAAATAAAATAAGGCCTAATTAAAAAAACTAATCAAAATTTAGACGTCAACACATACTCGACAACGCTGCCATCAAATCCACTTTTGTCACCTCACTTGCAATGTTGAAAAGCAACATTCCACGCCAATGTGAGACAAATCAAACCTAGAGCTTGTCAATCTAATAATTCCCACTCTTCTTGCTTCACAGAATTTGGTTTCTCTCCAAATAGAGGTTGATACAAGTTATTCTAATACAACATATCCTCAATCTGTATCTTTTAGAAACTAAAGTCCTTGCCATCGAATCAATCGATTGATCTTTACCTTCCCTTCATCCATATTCGCTTCTACTATTTCGCCAAAACCAGGCTTTGATACCAAATGTTAGAAACACGAATATATGAAGAGAAAAAATTAGAGAAGAAAGCAAGTGAGAATTTTTGCATTAAAAACCCTTCCCAAAATCAAGAAAGGGAAAAAACACAGCGTCGCATTAGACAATCTTTCCACTATTACTATTAGTTTTATAAGCTCAGTGTTATAACTATAAAAGATATTGCCCTATATATAGCAAGAGTTTAGGGCATACATAATATGTATGTCATTAGCAATAATAAAATCCCTATTACCTGCTTTAACATTATAAGATAGGTGACTGCCTAAAATAAATTGTTCCTGCACTTGAATGTCATTTTCCTCTATCAGACTCCACAACTCCATCAATGTCACCTTCCTATCTCGGCAAACAGATAGTGTAGTGAGGGAACTGGTATGGGCCCACTTGGTGTCTTGTCCGGTTCTGTTTGAATTGAATGGTTTTATTAAATGGGTAAATTGTAAGAATACACTTTTTATTTGCTTATGTATGAATTGTCCTTCAAATTTCAAAAAAATTGAGGAAAAAAATTGAAATTTCAGAAAATCATGAAAAATTTATGTATAAATTGTACATGTTAGTATTGATATACTTTTGAAAATTTTTAGATATTGTACATTAAATTAAAATTAAGTCAAGTGAAGGTTCGCAAAAATCAAAAACCTAAAATAACGAAGAGTAGAATATGATAATCAACCTGAGTGTGCATAAAGAAAGTTGCAAGAAGATGTGCTTTGCCATTAACAAGTTCTTTGCCTAGGGATTTTTGAAAAAAAAAATTGAAATTGCAATTTCATGTTCTTGAAAATTGACTAAAATGAAACAATAAAAAAGATGTTCCATTTCGGAAAAGAAATTTATTTTCTATATATTAATCTTTTGGATAGTTCAATGGTTTGAGCCATATCTATCCCGAGGAAAACAATCTGTTTCTTTTGTAAGATATTTGAACAATCTATGAAACTTCTCACCCATTACAGATCGGTAATTTAGGTTTCTCACTTTATTTTAGCTAAATTATTTTCGAATTTTATTTTGATAAAGGTCTCTAGGTGATTGTCATGTGGTTTATTATCTTCTACCATTCAGCTTTTAATAACCGAAAAAAAAAATGTCACTCTGGTGTTTAAATTGAGAATGCAATTATGCGTGACTTGCACATGAATGTTGCCGTATTTAAATGGGACATCAAAGAAATACCATCTCTGTTAACAATACGGTATCAGGAGTCTTAGTCTTTAAATTTAATGATAAATGCAAAAATAATTTTAAAATTTATCACAAAAGTAAAATTGAATTATAAATCATCAAAAATGCAATAAAGTAAAAAAAAATATCGTAAAAATGAAATTATTTGCCTCAGTCCTTTCATTGCATACATCTTATGTTGTGTGTGTATTTCTCGGATGAATTTATGCTATGTTTTAGAGGAGTGATGAAAATATGGAAAAAAAAGCGTAAAATTATATTTTCTCTCTTTCGTGAAGAATTTAGTTTTATTTCTTCATATTCTATCCAAACAATTAATCCCTCATTTCTTTTTACTTTCTCAAATATAGCCAATACATGAACTGAATGCTATATTTTGGTCCTAAATTTTTTTGTTTGTTCTTGTGATTTATCTCAAAACAAGTTTATCTGAAAAATTATCTTACAAAATGGTGTTGGAACTCATTTTAAAGTTTAAACTTACATGAAATGTAAACCCTACCTCAAAAAATTAATTGAGTTATTTGATTTGAGTGATTTCTTTTCTAATGTTGCTTGGTCGAACGATTCTTTTGTAAAGCTTAATATCGTGTGCACGGAACCTTCATCTATGAATTTGACCTTAACTCAGCCGTCTTATTGCATGATTCCAATGCACATGGATTTAATACACATGCAAAGTTGAATTATGTCAGTCTCATCTTATTCAATAATTCATGTGAACCAGACTTAGACACATCGATGTCGTGCCATAACTTTCGAGCCTTTAAACTAGATTATTGATGGTCGTCATCTTCGTCATCTCTATTCACAAGAATTCTTTCACATCAATGAAAACAAAATCTCCGTTCATCTTTTATTCCTTTATTTGCGGTTCATAACAACAACCGTTACATTCTCTTGCTCGCACTCAAATCTTAGAAATCACTTTGTCTTTCTCCATTGCAAAGTACGCCTTCAATGGCATTTCCGGCGATAGCCGCTCTCTAAGCCCATCTATCATCTCCATGGCCGTTACGAACAGCCCGTCCACCGCCTTTGTCAGACGGTCCACCTCCTCCAGTAACACCCCGTTTGCCTTCTCCAACGCGGCCGCTATCTCCCTTATCCTCCTAGTGATCTCTCCGCTGCTTCGTGATGCTGCAGCCTCATCTATCGCCTTGATCAGGTGACTAAGGCGCGCCTCCACATCCTCAAACTCCTTCAACATGGACGTCTTCCTTTCCTTTTCCTGGTTGCGCCCCAAGCCCGCGGTAATTGCCCTCTCGATCATGCGAAAAGAGTCTCTCCAAGGGAACTCCTCCGGGACACAGATACTGGTAACATTCACCGGGGAAGGATAAAAGGCTACATGCACGACTCCAGCAACGAACGCCATCATGAAGTCGGCAGCATGGAACATGTGGCGGATGGGTCTCTCCACCGCCGAGACCATTCTCTGTAGACCCGATGTCCTAATGGTATGAGTCAGGTCTCTGATCAGCTCGTCAATGTTGCCGGAGGACGTCACAACCCCATCGCTGTCTTCTTCCTCCGAACCTACGAGCAAATCTCTCACTCGGCGAATGTCCTCCACCAACGGGTTGGGATTTGAGTGGAGGGGCTCAATCACGATCCTCAGCTTCACATGGTGGTCACGCAGTTGAGCGATCTCGGAGCGGATGCCCAGGACCTTCCTGCTATAGTCGGAATACCACGGCGAGAGGCCATCAGGTTTGTCCAATTCGAGGTTGGGGAGCAAGGCCTTCACTGCAGAATGAGCGAAGTTGAGCGCGTCAACGGCAGAGGAGAGCCAGGCAAGGCTGACAGAAGCGGGGCTCAGGCCCTGGAGGCAAGCGAGGAGGGACTCATTGAAGGAGCTGGTAGATTCCAGTTCCTCGGGGGTGAGCTTCTCTTCCTTCTTGTCACCGGAACGGGGAGAGAAAAGGCGCGACGAGCTGCTCAGGTCGATATGCATTTTCTCAAATATGAAGAAGGAAGGAACTTGCTTTCTTCTTTCCTGGAAAACTGAGACGAGAAAGCGGTTGGAAAGTTTTGATGCTTGCAGGCAGTGAGCACGGGCTGCATTTATACGGAGGAGGGTTTTCTCTCCTAGGAATGCAAGAGAAATGTGATTATGGAAATAAATCCCAAACCATTAATTAGACCCGTTAAACGGGTGGGTCATGTCGGGTTTGGGTCGGGTCATAAATGGTCCGACCCAAATCGACCCATTTAACCTATTTATGACCCATTTATTATAGTACAAATTTTTTGACCCGTACCCGACCCGACCCAACCCATACTCAACCCATTTAACGAAACCTAAAAAAGCTTATATATATATGATTTTATACAATACAAATTTAATGGATAATTTTTATAATTTTAAAATAATTATTTATTTATTTTTTTAAATTAAATTTTTAATTATTTTTTAATTTTTTTTTTCTCTTTTCTTTTTTCTTTTTCTTATTTTTTCTTCTTCCTCTTCTTTGGCCGACCGCCAGCCACGACGATAGCCGGCAACCGGCCATAGGTGAGCTGGCTTGCTTGGCTCACCGATGCCGGCGAGTTTGAGTTTTGCCCGATCAATGAGGCTCAGGCCTCAGCAGTCGTCAACAAGGCCTCTGCCTCGCTAGATCTGGCGGGCTCGAGGCTCACCGACGTCAGGCAAGCTCAAGCTCACCCCTCGCCAGATCTGGTGAGGCTGGAGCCTCGCCCAATGCCGGCGAGTTCGCGTCTCACCAGATCAGTGAGGCTCGAGCCTTGCCGAGCGTCGACAAGGCCTCTGCCTCTCCAGATCCGATGAGCTTGAGGCTAGCCTTGGCTGGTCAGCGGCCATCGCCATGCCGACAACCGGATGAAGAAGAAAGAAAAAAAAAAGAAAAGAAAAAAGAATTATAATTTCGGTTTTTATAAAAAAAAAATTGTAAAGTTAAAAAGAGAAGAGGGAGATAGTGAGGTTTTGAGTGAAAATAAATGGGTTCATTTTTAATGGGTTGTCAGAGAGCTGACCCATTTAAAACCCATATATCTTAGTCTTGACCCATTAAAACCCATTATGGGTGCTTTATGAAATAAAGCTTGACTCATTAATGACTCATTTAACCATAAATGGATCCATAAATGGGTTGCACAATCCATTTAACACCTCTACCATTAATCAAGAAGAGATTTCTTGGAAGGTAATCAAGAAGATAAGGCCAAATGAAGCATCTCTCTTCATGCTTTTCTGGCCTCCTCATATGGTAAGGACGCGAGACGCATCTAGGCATTTTTATTTCCTAACCACACTTAACTTTCTATTTGGCCGGCAGTACAAAAAAAGGACCTGACTACCAATAATATTATCAGCAACAATATCCATGGTGCTGCGCTGTTGCTTTGGCAACTTTAAGTCAAATAAAAAGAAAGTTCAGTCAGGAAATAAATGGCAAGTATATCTTGAACCACGTGCTGAATATGACGAGATTAAGAGGCATGACAAGGCACTTTATTTGTCGTGTCATTTATTTACTTTCAAGAAATCTCTTATTAACTAATATGCTTTAGATTTTTTCCGTATCACATTCTTCTTATTCCTAGGAGAAAACACACATCCTATATAAATACTATATGTACTCATAACACATTTGTCATGAAATCACATCTATGGCCCTGTGTGCTTCCCCAAGGGCAGTTGTCCGCATCGCATCCCAAGGATATCCCCTGGCGCAATCACCATGCGATCAAGTTGGCAGTTGCATCTTCCTGTCTCTTTCCTCAGTGTGTCCCCCGGGGCGACTATGTTCGCATGATAGAGTCAGCAGCTATCATAGAGTCAAGATGTGGCGAGGAAAGAGACATGAAGACGCTAGTCGAAAAGGAGATTGACAACATGGAAGTATGCGCGAGGGACGTGCTTGAAGCGATGAATAGATGGGGCATTAGGAGGCAGCTAAGAGATGGTGGGGAGGTTGAAGGAGGTGGTGATTGGGCTGGAGAAGGCGACTGAGGCTTAGGTTGCTAATGGATTATGAACAATACGAAAAATTCTCTAGCCCAATCGCCGCCTCCTGCAGCCTTCCCACCCTCTCTCCGCCACTCCTTGATACTGCCATCCCATCAATTGTCTCAAGTATATGCCTCCTGCACGCCTCCACGTCATCGAGCTCCTTCAAGACTAACGTTTTCCTGTCTCTTTCCTTGCCGCATCCCGGCGTCGCGCTAAACATTTAATTTATCGTGCGGACATTGTCGCCCTGAGGGACATATGGAGGAAAGAGATAGAAAGACAACAGCTGACTTGATCAAATGGAGATAGTCGAGCCAGGGGATGGGATGTGGATGCAGACGACTTCCCATGGCAAGCGTGCAAGGCCGAAGATATGATTCCAATGATGAACACGTTTTGAGTAAGGGTAGTATCTATGCAGGGCGCTAGGAATGCAAAAGAAAAAGTGAACATGGAAAAAAAAATCCAAAGCAATATTAGTGAATATGACACTTCTTGGAAAGTTAAATAGACACGATGAAATAAAGTATAGTTGAACGAGATTCAATACATAGTTGCCATCTATTTCTTAAGTAAACTTTCCTGTTATTTGACTTGCAATAGAAAAAACAAAACAGCAACAACACATTGCCAAATTAGTTGCATATTGATGAATGTTGTTGAATTTGAATGCGACACTACAAACACAAACCTTATAATTTTAAACAATTATTTCCTTTCGTTTGGGGCTGTGGCACAGTGACACAAATGAGAAGAAATTTGTCGTTAATTGAATTAGGAAATTAGCTATTATTAACATGTTTAAAGATTAGTATATCAATGTATATTTACATTGATGTGCCTAGTAAGTTTAGGTAATGAAAGTAGAGGCTTTTTATTGTTTGGATTGCCTCGCTTGCTTGATATCTTGGTTCGCTAGTTACTGAGTTGCGGAGTCAATCACATGGGAAGATTTTTATCTGCAGACTATTTGCCGGGCTAAGATTAATTACGGAGTTCTTGTTAGATATTTAACTAGAATCTCGTAATTAGAGGTCAATAATTAACCTTGGCCAAAATTAATATATTATTTTACCCATAAAATCTTCCCATGCAAATGAATCGACAACTTCATAAGTAACCAACTAAGCATATCAAGCAGGACATAACGATTCGAATAAATATTTGCCGCTATTTGCATTGCCTAAACTTACTAAGCTCATCGATATAAATACTGATCACATCAATACAGTAATCGTTGAATATGTTGCCAGCATCTATCATCCTAATTCGATCGTCAATAAATTCTCTCATTTGCCCTGTCGCTCTGCCACACAAAATGGAAGGAAATAAATGTTTCAAAAATATAAGGAAAGAGTTTGTAGTGCTGCATCCAACAACCACATTCATCAGTATGTAATTATCTGGATAGTTTAAGTTACCGAAACTTTTTGTCATCCCCGGGTGACCAGCCGCTGCCGATTTGCTTCTGCTGCTGCAAGTCAAAATGAAAAGAAAGTTTAGTTAGGAAATAATAAGAAAACATATATATATATGTAACTCGTTTGGATCATTTGGATTATCAAACCTCATCAATAGCATTAGGCATGGGCTCCTTCAAGAAAGCGTCTTTCTGTCTCTTTCCTTACCGCGTCCTGACACCGCAATAATCGCCAACTCTATCTCGTGGACAGAGTCGGCCCTTGGAATTCCTCCAGGATGAGGATGCGGACGCAGACGAACGCCCCCGAGGAAGCGCGCAAGGGCCGAAGATATGACTCGGATGACAAACGCCATCACGAAGTGTGGATTGCGTGGCGGACAACCAGAGCAGACGAGACGCCATTGTGGCCGTCTAATTTCACGCTGCAGATCAAGCATTTCACCACAGAGTAAGCAAAGGTAAGTAGGTCCACGGCGGCAGAGAGCCGGGGCAAGCCCACGGAGGCAGGGATCGGGCCCTAGTAGAAGGAAAATGGAGATAGATTCCAGCTCCTTGCTGGTGACCCTTCTTGTTGCCGGGAAAGAGGGAGCAAACTGAGAAAAGAAAGGGGTGGAAAGTTTTGACGCGTATGGGCTATGAGCATCGGCAGCATGTATATAGGGCGTGTATTTCTGCTAGGAATGCAAGAAAGATATGACTATGGAAAGAAAATCCAGAGAATCATTCATTTATAAAAATTTCTTGGAAAGCAATTAAAGGAATGGCCAAATAAGGTGTCTCTCTTCATGCTTTTATGAACTCCTCATATTGTAGGATGCAGTTCAAGATATACTTGCCATTTATCTTCTTCTTTTTTAACTAAACTTCCCTTTTATTTGACTTGCCACAGAAAAAACAACATAGCATGCAGTAGTAAAAAGTATCGGCTATTGAAATGATCCAAAAATGTTATATATTGAGGCTTAACACAGACAAAAAAGTAATAAATAATATGGAGTCTATTCTTTCAAGAATTTATGACTGACAACATGTTATTACTTTCACAATAGCTCAAAGATTATTATGTTAGCAAAGTTTTATACTTGTTAACATGTGAATTTTAGCCCACAATTGAAATCTTTGTTCTTGTTAAAATAACAAAAATAATAATAATAATAAAAAGACAGCCCCATTCAGCCATCGGTCCATTTGCATTGGCCCATGAAGAAACCCAAACCCATGCCCATAACATTTGGCCTTTAAAGCTTTCATCAACACCCGAGCTTAATAGACCCATGGTTCCTCAGCTCATGAGTTACAATTAGACCGGTCAATCGGGTGGATCGGATTGAATCGAAAATGGGTCGATATAAATAGACTAATTTAATCAGTTTTGATCTATTTTTATATAATATAAATTTAATGACTCATACTCAATTTGATTTGACCCATATTATTAAAATAATTCTATATTTAACTCAATGTACAAAAAATCATATTCAAACTGAGATAAAAGTGCATAGTGAAACACTTCTATATTTCACCCAATGTATGAAAAATCATATTCAAATTAAGATAAGAATGTAGAGTCAATGAGCACAAAACAAATGAGAGCCATAAAGAATGAAGAAAGACAGAGATGAGTTGGGTCTAAATAAATTGTAAATCCATTTACGATCCATTTAACACTTACATTATGTTTAAAGCTATTTATGACTCATTTAATATTTATATGAGTTAAGAAATGCACTCCATATATGCGTTGTTGGGCTTTTTAAAGGGGGCGCCATTCTCACACCTGAGAGTTGGGTTCACAGAGAGCTCAAAAGGAGCGTGGACGTCATTAATGCCGCAGAAATTAACAGGAGAACACACAAGGTGACGGACCTGAGATATCCCTCTCCGCAGTCGATTCCCGGATCTATGCCTCTCACTTTCAGCTCCGTCACCGTCTACCATCTCTCGTCAGGAACAGCCACCGTCTGTCCGTCAAACCCCCCCTTGCTCTCCATCACAGCCTCGGCAGTGGTGGAGCAAAGCATCAACGCTCATCACCACCAATTGAACTTCTCCCATGCTCTTTCTTTCTAGTCTGCAGCACTGGAGATACCTTTTAAGCTCAAGATTTCATACTGTGCAGGAGAATTCACAACAACAACCACAACAAACTCTCTGAAGCTTAGAGCACGCGTGAGAGCTGAGGAACCGAGCAAAGCAAGAACACACACAGACCGAGTAAAACTCTCTCTCATCTTCAGCGCTCTGGATCATGTTCAGCGTCCTCGCCCATTGTTGAAGCCAGACACAGCCGCATATCTTTCTCGAGCAATTTTATGGCTGAATCGCTTTGTTGCCTAGCTTCGTCACTTCGTCGCTGCGCAGAGGAGGAATCAAAGTTCGAAAGGAGGTGATTGATGAGCACGGAGTACTTCGAGTTAGTTCAAGACTTTCTCAGCAGCACCGATCATCAATGGTGATGCATTGAGGACGTCTCGCTAGTTTTAACAGTCAACCGTGACCATAATCACATCTTGTTCAGGTAGGAGCTCATGCTCTGTTTTCGGATGTTCTTCATACATAGCAGAGGCAAAGGAGTCCAGCTGAGATTTCTGTGAAAATTGTGCTGGATCAGGATCTATTAGTGACATAAACACACTCCATTGTTGTTGTTGTGATAGTCTGAGTTTAGATTGATGCTTAGATATTGCATTCTTGCTTCTCGGTTGAATTGATTGCTATATGTTTGTTAAAATGCCCGAACGAACAGTGTTCAAATATAAAAAGTGCTATTACGTCTTAGTGGCCGATTGATCACTGTATGTTTCAACTGAGGACGTATGTGTTCGAACTTCTCATTACATCCTCAATCCATGCCCGACACCTCCATATACCATGTTTACTTGATTCTCGTCAAAATAATGTTGCCTAGTCTTTCAGTGTTACAAGGATGTATGTTAATTGATATACAAAACATATAGATCTTTTGTTGATATAGTGCCTTGTCAGTCTCGTATTGAAAAGATATGAGTGGTGGTTACAAACTAAGAGGTGTCTTTTCTACATCGAAAAAATATAATGGCGATTATTTTTTAACTTGTTATTGTTTCAAACTTATAATTTTTGCCTTTGAAAGGCTATATCTTTTCGGAAATAAAATTTGGAATGAAAAAAAATTGAAAAAAGAAATAAAAAATAGTTATTTTTTTAAGGATAAATAGTACGGAAAATCTTAAACTAGACTTTAAATTAATTTTCTTTTTACCGTCGAAAACCCTAAATTAATACGCATGTGATGTATTTACTCTCTATTAATTTTAATTAAATAATGCCACTAGATTGCTAACTTGAATGCACATGGCAAGTCTATGTGGATCAATTAATGGGTTAATGCCATAAAAAAAATATCAAACTGAGATGCTTGTGAAATAAATTCATGCCAAATTAACTTTTTCACAAAAAATCTTAAACTAGTACATGCATGACACAATTTTATCAAAATTTACTGTAAACTAGCGAGAACTCTATATCATATTCCTCTTTATCAAGTCCTCTGTCATTGTCTTTGTCTAAGGTTGTGAAAATTATGAACTCCATTTAGCAAGAACTCTTTCGTGACACTTTTAGTAACTCTAATAGCACTCTTGACAAGATGACTCAACCAAGTAGCACTATATGGCTGAATCACTGCCGAATGTGACATCTCGTGTAAGAATATATTGTCTTGGTAGAGCAATTACGTACTAATCAGCACTATTTTAGTTACTCTAGTAGTACTAATGAGATACAGAGTAACTACATATTGTCTTTATGGAGAAAAGATTTAAAGGATCCATACCTTTCAAACTCCATATCTAAGAGTGTCAATTTTGACTAGCCAAACATCTAGTACAATAACTTATTTAATCATGCCATTTAGATTGTAGAAGAAGGTCGAAAATCCATAGAGGATTTCAAATTTGTTATGCAAGTATTGAAGGAAGTAAATAAAAAGATTCAGATTGCGAACCTCAATCAAGCTAAAGAGCACCCAATCAATTTCTATCCAAATGATACTCAAAGCATCCAAATAAAAGATCCAATCCAAGGAAAGAGACCTAGTCAATCCAGAGAAAATGAATTCGATCCAATTGATACCAAGGAAGATTTGTTGATTTTACATTAAAAATAAGTTGCCGTGTATGGTTTGGATTAAAATTAGATTCAACGCAATTTAGTTCAAAACTTACAAATGTTTTTTTCACTAATAACACAATATAGTTTTCTCATATATTTATTTTCAACTTGAACTCTTCATTGATTTTAACTCACTTGGGCATTTAAATCAAATGGGTCATTGTAGCTACTCTCAAAATCTAATTTGCAATCAAGGAAGAATAGAAGGATTTCAATCGTCATTGTTACATACTATTATTTTGTTTTGGATATCATTGGGGATAAGTACACTAATTGTGCCATAAGTTGTGTACGGCGCTCACTTTGGTGCCAAAAGTTTCCGTCGGATCACTTAAGTGCAAAAAAATTTGAAAAATGCTCACTTTGGTGCCAACACCGACGAAATTGGCCGGAAATCCGACGTGGCCTTTTTTTTATTAATTTCTTATACCGATGTGGCTCGCCGGAGAGTCCAGTCAGCAAGTAAACCATCAAACGACGTTGTTTGGCACCCCAAGTCGAAACCCTAATCCCCAAATTGAGAGAGAGAGAGAGAGAGAGAGAGGCCATGGCAACAACGTTGTCTTCTTCCCCGAAAAACAACACCAGCGCAGAGAGAGAAGCCATGGCAACATCATCTTCTTCTCCGAAGAACAACACCAGCAGAGAGAGAGAAGCCATGGCGATGTCGTCTTCTTCCCCAAAGAACAACGCCAACAGAGAGAGAGAGAGAAGCCATGTCGGCGGCGTCTTCTTCCTCGAAGAACAATACCTAGCACCAGCCACTCTTTGAACAAAGCCCAATCTACCATCTCCATCTACGCCCTCCTTGTTTCCCTCACACTCCTCATCTTCTCTCTCTCTTTGCACCTTCAATCCCCCTTCTTCCTCCTCCTCCTCTACCCTCTCCTCCTATTTTCCCATCGCTTCTTGGCCGAGCGATGGTGGCCGAGCACGGTGGCCGAGCGATGGTGGCCGAGCGACAGTAGCCGAGCATAGTGGCCGAGCGACGGTGGCCGAGCACGGTGGCCGAGCACGGTGGCCTAGCGATGGTGGCCAAGCGACAGTAGCCGAGCACAGTGGCCGAGCGACGGTGGCTGAGCATAATGGCCGAGTACGGTGGCCAAGTGAAGGTGGCTGAGCAAGCTTGGTCAGCGAGAGCGACAGTAGCCGAGCACAGTGGCCGAGCGACGATGGCCGAGCACGGTGGCCGAGCACGGTGGCCGAGCGAAGGTGGCTGAGCAAGCTTGGTCGGCGAGGATGAACAAAAAAAAACCCTAATTTCAATCACAAATGAGCAATACGGCATTGTTTTTTCTAAGCCATCCACATAGGACGGCAAAACGATGTCGTTTTCTTAAGTAGGACAGAAAACGACATCGTTTAAAGGTTTTATCGATTTTTTTTTTTTAAAAATATAAAGCCACGTAATCATTTTGGCCGGAATTTCTCGCCGGTGGCACCAAAGTGATCATTTTTTCTCCGATTTGGCACTTAAGTGATTCGGCGGAAACTTTTGGCACCAAAGTGAGCGCCGTACACAATTTATGGCATCATTAGTGTACTTATCCGATATCATTGAGAAATAGGAATCTGTGTTATCAAAAGATTACGCTACGCCCTGCCCTTCAAGGACCTAGGGGAACAAGCACACTTATAAAGCGTAGTACAACGGAGAGTTGGATAATGGGAGCAAACCTTCTTTTTTTTGATATTTTGAAATGAATTGCTTCACTCTACATTGACTTTCATATTTGTATGAAATAATATAGGATCATATGTCATGGTCATGTGAATCTTCTTAATCAATCAAACATTTGAGCTACATCATGTAAAATCTGTATGGAATTAGATCAAAAGACTTTATTTTTTTTTTTAATTTCAAACATTCACATTGACTCATGCGATCCTTAGACTAATCTTGTAATGTTTTAGGACCTTGCACATCTTTATCTATGAGATTCGAATCACAAGATAACTTTTTGTCTACTAATTCATTATTCATATTATGATCTTGTCTTTAATTCATATATTTTTATGTAGAATTAATATCACTTGTCTTGATTTAGGTCATTAGAGAATCCTTCTAGAGCAATTTGATTTGATTGAAAAGAATGAAGAGCCATTCAATACACAATGATTTCATTATAAGTTGCAAAGTCAAGATCTCAAGCATTTTTCATTTTTGAATTTTAATAGATCTTTCTAATGACATTAATGATTTCCTTCTAGTTAGCTTAATATTTTGCTACATGTGATTAGCTATATTTCTATATATATTATTATTTATTTATTTTTACATTTCAAAAATTTCACTAATTGGGCTTTGTGAGAGTATCCCTTTTTTGGTACATGAAAACAACGGGGAAAAATTGGACAGTTGATCCAAAACCTCATGTACGAAATATGATTGAGTGTTAAACATTTTCAATAAATAATACCAAAAATTACCTACATGTCACATAAAAAGTGGTTATGTGACATCTTTAAATTGCACTTTTCAACAAAATTTATGGAATTGATTGCATTTTTCAAAGATGGTATGGGACATGATTGAACCAATCAAGACATTTAGAACTCAATTATACTTCCAGTAAATGTTTAAAACTTGATTGAACCAATTGTAAGGTTTATGACTCAATTGCATTTGTACATAAGGTTTAGGACTTGTAGTGTGATTTTCTCAAACAACTCATACATAGTTTTGTTTGTGTGCAAATCATAGGTAGGGGTGAGCATTGGTCCACGGTCAACCCTAGACCGACCCTAGACCGGCCCAACCTTACTGGTCCTGGTCTAGTTCCTAAGAAGATTGGGTCGGTCCTTGGTCCTAGAATTTTTAGACTAACATTGTGCGGGTCAATCCTTGGTTCTGAGAGCTTTTGGTCGGTCTAACCCAAACCAACATTGACTATATAAATATATATTTAATATATTATTTATAATTTTTTTATATAGATAAAACCTTAAAATAAACGGCGTCAACAACATTAAACAATTCTTTAGTGAGGAGTTCAAGTAATTTTATGTTGTTCTTTAATAACTTAGGTTTTTAATATATTTTATGGCGTCAATAGTCATAATTTACAAATGAGGAAAATGTTATCCTCATGGCGTCCAAAAAGGCACCTTATAGCATCCTCCTCTAGTATTCATTATCTTTTGTCTTATTTGTCCTTTTAGTTTTCAATTTGCCAAAATCGAAAGAAACAACTTTTCCGCTCATCACTTGACACTCACCTACTCACTTTAGGTCACTCGTGCTGCTCATTACTTCATGCCACTTACCGCTTGATGCTCGCTTGGCTTGTTACTCCTCACTTGACATTTGATGCTCATTATGTTCGACACTCACCCCACTTGACCATCACCGCTTACCTTTCTTAGCTAACCTTGCTCATCATCGAATCCATTAAGTCGATACAATCCTCGGTTTCCCTTTTAAGGAGTACAAAAAAAATGAAATAAAAAATTATTGGTTGGTCTCGGGTTGACATTGAAATCGGACTAAATCCATTAGGTTATTCCGATTTTCAATCGTTTTTTTAAGGAGTACAAAAAATGAAACAAAAAATTATCGGTTGGTTGAAACCAGACCGAACCCATTGGGTCAGTCCAATCCTCAGTCCGATCCTTAGTCTGGTCATCGATCCCAAAGATTGAGGACTGACACTATGTAGTTTGATCCTAGGGTTAGGGGGTGGACTAGCCCAACCTAGACTATGCTCACTAGGGGTGAGCATCGGTCCAAGGTCAACCCCCAGTCCAACCCTGCCGGTCCTAGTCTGATTCCCAATGAGACTGGATCGGTCCTTGGTCTTCGAATTCCTGGACCAGCACTATGTTGGTCAATCATCGGTCCTGAGAGTTCTAGGTCGGTCAAACCCGAACTAACCATGACTATATATATAATTTTGTTTATGTAGAGAAAACCTTAAAATAAATGGCGTCAACAACATTAAACAACTCTTTAGTGAGGAATTCAAGTAATTTTACATTGTTTTTTAATAACTTAGGTTTTTAATGTCTTTTACGGCATCAATAGTCATAATTTGCAAATGAGGAAAATATTTTTGTGAGGAGTCTTCATGGTGTCCAAAAAGGCACCTTATGGCATATTTTTCTAATATTCGTTTTGTTTTGTCTTATTTGTAATCTTAGTCTTCAATTTTCCAAAATCAAAAGAGACAATTTCTCCGCTCACCACTTGACACTCGCCTCGCTCGCTTTGGATCACTCGTGCCGCTCGCCACTCGATGCTCACTTGACTTGTTACTCCCTACTCGACATTCGATGCTCATTATGTTTGACGCTTACCCCACTTGACCCTCATCGCTTGCCTTTCTTAACTAACTTCGCTCATCATTGAACCCATTGGGTCGGTACAATCCCCGGTTGCCCTTTCAATAAGTACAAAAAATGAAATAAAAAATTATTGGTTGGTTTTGGGTTGACCTTGAAATCGAACCGGACCCATTGGGTTAGTCTGGTTCTCAATCACTTTTTTAAGGAGTACAAAAAAATGAAATAAAAAATTATCGGTTGGTCCCGGGTTGACCCTGGAATCGGATCGAACCCTTTGAGACGGTCGGGATCCTCAAGCTCAATAAGGAACGGTTCCAAAAATTTTGAGGGTTGGTTCTAGGATTAGGGGGTCAACTGGCCCAACCCGGACCATGCTCAACCCTAATCACAGGCATCACCCTCATATTGTCGTGTTCCTTCGCTTTTTTTTTGTTTTTTTTTTTTTTTTTTTTTTGAAAGAAAATTATATTCATTAGTCAAAAGGATACACAGTAAGTACATAGACTTCATGACAAAGTAAATCGAAATTGAGCAAAACCCAAAATATTGTAAAACAAGGCCAAATCAAAAAAATAAGGAGGACCAATGAAATACCATCAAGGTTAAAAACGTGTTCCACAAGAGCAGATTTGTCAAGCAAAATAATTGATGGTTGATCATTCAATCTCATATCTTCGCTAGTGATGAGCATGCCCTGAGAATTCTTTCTCTTATAATTACGGTGTTACTTGTTGGCTATGCATGCCTAGGCGCAACTTCCTTTACACTATTGCAGTATGGAAAGAACCAAACCAAGTTGAACAAACACAGGTCTATTATTTGGAAGAGCAAATTGTCAAGATTTAGCGAGACAACGGAACTTCAATGATCACCATTGAAGTTGAAGGCATAGGACTTATACACGGACATAACAGAGGTGTATTTAATTCCCAAAAGTATATTTGTCAAACTCATAAATCTAGAATTAGATCGGAAGAGTTCAAACTCTTTGATCTAGAACTAGATGAGAAAAGAGAACATCCAAATCTAAATAAAGAGAGAAGAAATAGCTAAATAAAGAGAGAAGAAATAACAATTAAATAACATTTTTCCTTATCCCAATTGCTTTTACAAACAACCCATTCACCCCTTCCCCCAATTGGTCCACCCTTCAATATCACCCCAGTCGCCTTCTCCAGCCAATCACCACCTCCCTCAACCTGCCAATCCTCTCTCTACCGCCTCCTGATGTCGCCATCTCATCGATTACTTCAAGCACGTGCCTCAGGCACACCTACACATCATCGGGCTCCTTCAGAACTTGCACCTTCCGGTCTTTTTCCTCGCTGGATCCACTAGAGTGACATTATCAAAAGTGAGTCAGTAGTTATCGCAGAGACAGGACACAACAAGGAAAGAAACAGGAAGACCCAAGTCTTGAAGGGGCTCGATGACATGGAGGCATGTGCGAGGCACGAGCTTGGGGCAATTAACAAGATGGCGGCATGGGAGGCGGCGGAGAGAGGGTGGGGAGGCTGAGGGAGGCAGCGATTGGGCTGGGGAAGGCGACTGAGGCAATGTCAGAGGGGTTGGACCGACTGAGGGAGAGGGTGACGGGGTATACAGATGGTACTTAGGACATGGTCGCACAAGGGTTACTCCCAAGATGCGGATGAGGGCGACTGTTTCTAAGGGCGAAGATATGATTCCAGTGATGAGCGGAGAGTCTTTATATAGGGTGTGTGTTTCCCCTAGGAGTGCAAGAAAAATGTGGCTATGGAAAGAAATCCGAAGAATCATGTGTTAACAAAAGACTTCTTGGAAAGTAATTATAGGACGCGCTCAAATACCGTGTCTCGTTTCATGCTTTTCCGACCTTGTTATGTCTAGGACCCAGTTCAAGATATAATTGCCATTTATGTTTTACCTAACATTTCCATTTGTTTAACTTTGCAATAGCAAAACCACTAGCAACACAGCGCCATGGATATTATTACTGATAATATTTTTGAGTTTGGGCATAATATTATTGCATGATTCCAGTGCATGTGAATTTAATACAAATGCAATGTTGAATTTTATGAATCCCACCTCATCCAATTATTCATGTGAATCTGCAGATATGAGTCATTATCGTCATCGTTCATCATCTCTATTTCCTACAATTCTTTCTGCAATGACACACACTTTCCTTTCATTTATCCCTTTATTGCGGTACATAACCCCAGCCACTACACGCTTTTGCTTGCGTTCAAATCTCAGGTATCACCTCCACTTTTTTGTCCTATGGCAAAGAAAACCTTCGGTGGCACCTTCAGGATGGCTGTTTCAGTGCGTTCCCTCTCAACAATATTCCTTATGCTTTATGCTTTAATCATGTTAGTGCCACATATAAAAAAAAAAAAAAAAAGTAAAAAAGTCACCTCAATATTTTCTATTAATAATTTGGATGGAGTTGATGGAAAAACTTGATTTCACCAATTTAATAAGTTGTAGGATTTGATTGTACTTTTTAAAAGTTTTAAGACTACATTATACTTTCGTACTAATTTTAAGACTTCTAGTGCATTTATTTATTAGATTTATAGAAATAGATCCATGTACATTGTAACTTAGGAATGAAAATAGTACATAATGTTTTATTATCACTTGGGTTCTTACATCATAGTTGTATTGGGATAATATCCCCATGGAATTTTAATGATTTCAAAACTATATTTGGTACTAATATTTATCAAGATGGATGTACATGGTCAATTAGTTTTACAGATATCAATATCTCTTTCGAATTAGCAATGATGAGAAACTGAACTATGATAGTTAAGATGAACAAGCACCAGCATGAGTGTTATCTCATGATAACTTGGAGGCACTTGTGTCAAGGTCGAGTTCTTGTGAATCTTTGGTTATTGGTAAAAATGTCTCTTGTCTTGGTTTTCTAGCCTCCTAATCAGACCTTCCTTCCCAAGAGATTTCAACTTGATTCATAATTTCATATGCATTTGAGCCATACGACAATTTTCCAATCCTTTAAATTATTATTCAAGACCCTCGTGGTCATCATGTCTATGCCCTACTATTTGTTCTGCAATTATGTTATATCTATCTACCCATTTATTCTTTTTTCTCGGCACATGACAAGACTGCTGCATCCTTGCGCTCTAATCGCAGGCAGCCCGCTAAGTTGTGCTCCATAGCAAAAACACCTTTGCTTAGTTGTTCTTGTCTGGATTCGTTGGCTTCTTTGGCAACGGTAGTTTCTGCTTTCTCACTCTGAACTCATCTACCATCTCCTTCCTTATTATCGTCACTGTCTGGAACAGCTCGTTCACCCCCTCCCTCAGCCGGTACGACCCCTCTGACATTGCCTCCGTGGCCTTCTCCAGTCCAATCACTGCAACCCTCAGCCTGCCCCCGATTTGATTGCTGCCTCGTGATACCGCCACGTCCTCGATCACCTCAAGCACGTGCCTCGCACGTGCCTCCATGTCATCAAGCTCCGTAAAAACCCGCATCTTCCCAAATCTCGACAAGATTTTATCTCTAAACTAATCTATTAATTTGGCTAAGGCTAACCAATTACCGCTAAATTACGAAATTCTTGACAGCCTCTTAATTGACAATAGATTTACATTTGTTGTAGTTCATTAATCCTTTTTTTAGAGGTTTTTCTACCATCAACCTTAATGTTTAGAATAAAAATTTTGATGAATTTCACTGATCCCTATAAATGAGATGAAGATAAAGATGAGTATGTGCTTATCTACTATTTCCATTGATATTTTTTCTTTATTTTGAGACATTTTGGTTATATTAGGTAATAAATCACGATGGCTAATTACCATTTGGGAGCTAATTAAACGTTGGGGTCAAGTAGGAAGGTTTCTCTATATACTCTTTCTGCCCCTTTCGAGACATTTTGGTTATATTTGGTAATAAATCACAATGGCTAATTACCATTTGGGAGGTAATTAAAAGCTGGGTCAAGTATGAAGGTTTCTCCTTACACTCTTTCTGCCCCTTTCGAAGTTGTTGAACACCGTCTCTATGGTCTTGTCGTTGTAACTAAGCTTTCCCTCAATACTCTTTCCTTTTATTTTTAATATGATATTTTTGTTGTAACAAGAAATAGCCATGTGTTGCCACAAATGAGAGAGAATCTATGGCTATTAGAACAATGCAAAAAATGTTGGCAACATTTTTAAAGATTAAGTTCATATATCTAGAATTTACAGTAAACTTAGGAATGCAATATAGTGCAAATTAGTAATTATCATTTGCGTCCTTATATCATGCTTGGTCGCTAGACCTATGAAAATGGGTCTTAAACTCATGTATGACCCGTCCAAGAAAAAAGAAGAAGCTAATATATGAAAAACCCTAAATTAATACACATGTGATAAATTTAACCGAAACTAATTTTTAACCATAAAATTTTAAAAAATTAAGAAAAATTAAAAAAAATTAAATTTAAGAAAAATTATAAAAAAGGGGGGAAGGGGGGGAGGTCGAACGGGGCGGCTCCCTCACCGTCGCCAGGAAGGGCCAGCGACGGAGGGGTGAGGGTCGGCCGGGGTCACCGGCCCTCGGCTGACCAACGGCGAGGGCTTGCAGCCCTCGCCGGATTGTGACGAGGGCCGCGACCCTCGCCCCAGATCTGCGTGAGGGCTCGCGAGCCCTCGTCCCCGGTCGGCCAGCCTCGTCGATCCCTGGCCAGGGCTCTGCGACCCGGTCGACCCTCCCCACTCCGTCGCCGGCCCTTCCCAGTGGTGGTGGGGAGGCGGCGAGGGCCCACTAGGCGCGGGCCGTGACCCTCGCCCAAATCCAGCGAGGGCTCGCGGGCCCTCGCCACCTCGCTGCCACCACTGAGAAGGGCCGGCGACAGAGTGGGGAGGGTCGGCCGAGGTCGCCGAGCCTTGGCCAGGGGCCGGCGAGGGCTCGTGAGCCCTCGCCATCAATTGGTCGGGGGCCGGCGACCCCGACCGACCCTCCCCCCACCGTCGCCGGCCCTTCCCGGCGACGGCGGGGAGGCGGCGGCAATGAAGGAGCCACCATGTTCGACCTCCCCCACCCCCCTTTTTTTAAATTTTTTTTTTAAATTTTTTAATTTTTAAATTTTTAAAATTTTTTCTTAATTTTTTTTAAATTTTCTTAATTTTTAATTTTTTTGAATATTTTAAATTTAATTTTATATTATTATTTACACGTAGAGACAAAACGGTGTCGTTTTTGCATTTTCACCGCCACGTTAGCGTGCAAAACGACGCCGTTTTGGACCCGCCGAAACCAGTACATGTAATTTGGCCGGATTTGAAACATCAAATTAATGTCCCATTTAACAAAAAACTCACTGTTAAATTTAAAGATTAATATTATGAACAGTGTCCTCATAAAACCGTTATACACTTGTAACTGTGCTTTTGCCCCCAAATTAGTATACCTATTAACTCCCATGTGACATCTAACTCAATAATTTGATAGTAAAATTAGCCAAAATTAATAGAGACTAAATTGTCACACGCATACTAGCTTAAGATTTTTAGTAGTCAAAAAATTAGTTTATGGTAAATTTTTTAGAAGTGTACAAATCTGTGATTTTTTTATGGTCAAAAAATTAAGTAGGGGCATTTTGTCACAAGTTTACAAGTTTAAGGTTTTTCATGATATTGACTTTTTAAAAAATAAATGGATCATATAGAGGTCACTTTAATTTTAAAGAGCCCACTTTAAATGGATTTTAAAATTTAAAGCCCAAAATAAATGGGTTTAAATGGGTTGAGTTTGGAACTCATTTCCAACCCACTAAGATCACACGCCCTCTCTCCCTCTTCAGTCTTATAAATATATTTTTCTAAAAAAATGGAAATTATAATTTTTTTCATTTTTTCATTTTTCTTCTTCCTCGGTTGGTGGTTGACGACTAGCCATAGGCGAGGGATAAGCTCCAGCTCATTGATGTCTAGTGCTAGCAAGGCTCCAGCTCGGTTATGGCTTGTCACTGGTTTTGGCAATGGTCGATGACTAGCCAAAGAAGAAGGAAAAGGAAAAGAAAGAAAATAAAAATAATTAAAAAATAATTATTAAAAAAAAAGATAAGATAAGATAAAAGTAAAAAAAAAAATATTAAATGGAGTAAATGTAGGAAAATCAAATAAAATTTTCCACAGAAAATATTTTCTATTTCATTTTTAAATTTCAGCCAAACATTGGAAAATATTACTATTTTCCTGGAAAATGACTTCCTAAAAATATTTTCCAAAAATGTCACATTTTCGACAAAACAAATGGAGCCTCAATTTTTTTACAAAAAAAAAATGCAAATATTATTCATTAGATTTGTATTGCATGGAAATGTTTTAGTAATATATATTTTTAAATCATAAGAAACAAATTTTCTTATATTGGGTTAAATATGTAAGTGTTTTAGCTATAAAGGTTGGACCATATGTGATTTAGGTATGGTTGGGTTGGACATAGGTCAAGAAATTTACATTACAAATGAATGAGTCATAATAAGTTAATGGGTCAATTTGGGTCTGATCATTTATGAATTGACCTAAACCCAAAATGACCCACTTGATAGGTCTACTAATTGCTTCTTAAAATTTGTTTGAGTTGGCAAGTGGAAAAGACCTTTTTCCAAACTAATCTATCCACTATTATAAGGGTAGCTAATGGCATTTAAATTAGGGAAAATGTCACAAACAGTCCATAAACTTCCATTTAATGGTGCAATCTCGTCCTTAGACTTTTAATTTGTTCAATTTAGTCCTTGAATTATTGATAAATGTCCAATCTAATCCCTAACTATTTGAAAATTGACCAATTTCGTCCCTGAGCTTTCGATTTGCTCAATTTGGTCTTTGAACTACTAACAAATGTTCCATCTAGTCCTTCCGCATTTGTTCAAACTATTAAGTGATGACATGGAGTATTAATTGATGACGTGGAACTAAGTTGGATTACTGGAATTATGAGTCAATATATATCTTTAAAAAGGAAAACAAATTATGGGTCCGTTAGAGATAAGAGCACTGATCACAAAAGCAGAGAGAATAAGTGGTTCGGTATTTATTTATTTTTGGATGATGGCCACAATTTGACCTGTTTCAAAGGTAATTTCCATGTGGATATTCCACATCTCCTTTTTTATTTTATATTTAAGAGACTAAAAGCCATGGAAGCCAATTTTGTTAACTTTAACTAACGGAATGACAAAATTGGTCAATTTTCAAATAGTCAAGGACTAGATCGGACATTTATTAATAATTCAGGGATCAAATTGATCAAATTAAAAGTCTAGGGATGAGATTGCACATTAAGTGGTAGTTTATGGACCAAATTGAGCAAATAGAAAGCTCATGGATGAAATTAAACATTAGATGAAAGTTCATGGACCATTTGTGACATTTTCCCTTTAAATTATTAAGCATCTTTTAGGCATTTTGATTCATGCATTCACTATGGCAGATTCATTAGTATAGATTTCTTAAGCAACCATATGCTAGCAAAATATTTTCATAACACGAAGCTTGCCACGATTTAGCTGAATTGCTAACTTCTAACCCAATAATCTTCATTCGCAACGATTATTGATTTTAGAGTGGCAAAACGCACTCTCATATTCACGTTTTTTTTTTAAGAGGAAATCCATGCTAACTTTAAATTATTTGATTATTCTTATATCCTAGTTTATAATTATTGGATTGCATAAATAATTGGCCCGTTTGGATGATCCATTTATTTTTAATTTTTATTGACTCTACTCTGTAGTTAAGTGCTTTGTCATTGAGAAGAAAATATTTCCATCTGAATAATTATCTTCTCATAAAATAAGAGATTGAGATTTAAGTACACACGAGATCTTTTCCGCCTTTCATTTATAACTAACATATTAATCTACGTGTTATCGTGTGGCAAATAATTTAACAATCACAACATTATTAATTTCACATTGAAGATCGATATAAATATAGGGAAATGATAATCTAAAGAAGAAAAAGGACAAATGAGGAAGTCACATGTACCCCCAAACTCACATTATCTATATAATAATAGAACGACGGACTTGAGTATCCTGTTGAGGAAGAAAGCACTTGGTCAATCGACTATTATGTGGATTTTTGACCACTAAAAGAGAGATATGTTTCCTATGTAAAGAGTTTGAGAATTTGCTTATTTAATTTTTTAATCATTAGTTAACTAAATGCAATATTTCCCAAAGACATTTATCTGCTTTCTTTTATTATTAATCAAAGAAATGTACTATTAAAAGTTTCCAAAGACATTTTTTGTGGGATTACAGTACTTGGATTTGATCGATAGGTTGTACATATAGACATTATGCATATGCACTAAAAACAAATACGATATTGTCATTAATCTTGCTATGCTTCCTCAATATCCTCGGTCCTCAGGTAATCACTTTCGTTAGAATGCCGTGTCAAAGCTAAGTCGAACCCACAAGATTGACAAAGCTAAGCTGACCCGAATCTTAATCCATAGCTTTTACGTTAGCAACTTAGAGGGCCGAATAATTTTCATACAAGAAGAATATTATAATTTTCTTCACGGATGACGGTATTTTCACCCCGCGTTGTACTGCTGGGAATGTTATAAAACATCCCATGGATTTTGGAGTAGTAAATATTTGCCCCCGAGCTTTTGACTGTTGTCAAATACCCCTTTCATTTTGTTGCAATTTGTTAACTCTCTATGATTTTCTAATTAGTATACGTAATGCTTATGATTTTTATGTGGTAAAAATATATTTTCGTCTCATTTTCCAAATGAAAATCTCATTTATTCTTAATTGCTGTAAAAAGCAAGAACATAAAAAAAAAAAAAAAATAAGAGATAACTAAATTAACTAGAATACCAATAAAGGAGGTATCAATATCAACAATAAATCAAAATGATAAAATAATGTAAAATTTTGCCACTCAATGGAACTAAATAAGATACTTTAAGACAAAGAATAAACATGAATAAGATAAGAAGGGAAAAAGCCTCAATACCAAAAAGGTCAAATGACAAAATTGGCTATTCAAAGGGTTTATTAAAGCAAAGCAAGGATTGATTAATAAAATATTTAATTAATTTATAAAAAGAGAAGTGATTAACCAAAATCCATGATTTTTCAAAAATATATTCTGTAATAATTATTATGTCTATTACCATTTAAAATACTTCGTCATTTGAACATTTTGTCAATGGGGCCATAAAATATGTTATTAGTTTTATTATTAAATCCATTAGTCTTTAACAGTTTTTATTGGTAATGTTATTATTGATAGTTATTTCTTTTAATTAAAATTTATTTAGTTATTTATTTTCTCCATTTTTTATTTTTCATTTTTTTTTACAAAAGTCAAGGGTAAAAGAAGTCTTTCTTTAAAAAATGATTTGACAGTCCACATCTACCCTTTAAAAGTCATATGCATTCCACATGCTATTGGAAAATACAACAAATGGGTAACGACAATAACAAATTGAAAATTCAAGGGCTAACGATAGTAGTTGAAAGTTTTCAAAAAATGTGTACTACCTCCAAAGATTGTGATTGTGAAAATTTGTGGGACCATTATTAATCGTTCTAAAAGGTTAAATTATTAGATAAAGATATGATTTGATTTGTAATTACTCTAACACTTCCCCTAACATTAGGTTGGACTTTAGTCTAAGCCTAAAACATGAACATATATAATTGCGGAGGTAAATAGGGGCCTAAAAATTTTAAACTTAGGACCTTATGCTCTAATACCATGTGAGAATTCATGGGACCTCACTCTTTTTGTCTTTAGAGCAGTTGAATGTGGTCCCACAAAATCTCACTTGGTATCAAAGCAAGAGTCTTGATTTCAATTCTTTCCAGACCTCATTTACCTTCCCAATTATATATGTCCATGCTTAGTATTAGATAAAAAGACGAGACTAAGCAAGAGGGGAAGTGATAGAATAATTAAATATTAAATCACACATTTATCTAACAATTTAGCTTTTTAAATAATTAGTAAGAACCTAAAAAATTTCCTAATGATAAGATTGGGATAATTTTTCATATTTTAGTAAAAACACCTTTTGTATCGTGCAATGACAAAAGTATCAATCTATATAGGCCAAATCTCCAAGAAACTCTTTTTGTTAATGCACTTGTGTGGAATTAATTGGGCATCAAGGTAACATTACTAGTATCTTGAGCAGTCTTGGGCCAAGAATGCCTCCATTACTAGTATTCATCTATATCGTGGATTGAGAAGTTCAATATAACATATTTTTATCCTGATTAACTGTCCTCTTACTCAGCTGTAATTTTCCTTAACATTACGGGATATACATGTCAAGCTCGAAAATAGAATTGAGCATGATAATTATAGATTTTGCATAAAAAATGGACCTATTATCGATAAGTCAAAAGGCATTGTTTTCTAAGTTACAAAGAAAAAAAAAGTACTTTCTAAAGGGCTATAGTAGCCATTAAAATGAGTATAGAACAGCTCATTACTTCACAAAATAGGCGGGCAATTGCCAGCCACCGGTTTTAAAGTTGGGAAATGGGATCTCGGCTTGCGCGGTTTCATATTTTTCGTCACTGACTTGATCGGTTTTCCACTATTTTAAGAACGCACATGATGATGGTTATTTTTTTCTCTGTTCTATTTAAAGAAATAAATGACAATATTCGGACAAGATGAGAGCTATTTTTCCATTTTATTTAGAGAAACAAGTGATAATGTTCAAATAATAAGTAACATATGAAGGATTCATTTGCGACTTTGAAAATAGTGGATATTTTCTCCGACCAAAGAAAAGATTTGGTGAATATTGGTCCTGAGTAAAATATTAAAAAATAAAAAAAGAGTAATGTGAAAACCTACCGTACATTGATTCATAATTATTTTAGGGTTTTGTAATTGAAAGGCTCATTAATTTTTGCTTCTTAGATTGCAAGAAAGTAAGAGTTATTTGTTGACATCAAATTTTGGCTGATATATGTTGACATAAATGTTTTAGACATACAATACTTAATTTATTTTTCTGATCTCGTTCAGATGGATGGGGTTCACATTAAAAGCAACTTCACTTGTGAAAATAATGTGAGTGATGAAGGCGAGATGAACAATTCAATTGAAGATGCTAGTGATGAAAATGTAATAAAACTAGATAAGATGAAACTTGTGTCACCTTCATATGAATGGAGTTTAACTCTTATGATGAGGCTTGTGCATTTTATAATGACTATGTGAAAGAAGTAAGAGTTGGCATTAGAGTGTTAAACTCGTACAAAAGCAAAGGTGACAAGGAATGAGTGGTATAAGTTCTATATTATTAATTGAATCTAATTTTTGTGGATTGTAGATTCAGGAGTAACAAATCATGTAGCGAAGAATAGAGAATCATTCATGGAATCCCGACAAGTACCGACTGAAACTAAATGGATATATGTAGGAAAAAAATCTAGAGTTAAAGTAAAAGTGATTGACACATGTCAATTAAACATGCATGATGGACGCACCTTATTACTACATGATGTATTATATACTTTGGAGATTCGTCAAAATTTAGTATTTGTTTTAATGTTGGTAAAACTTGGTTTTAGTTTGAACTTCTATAATAATGGTGTGAATTTGTATTTGAATACAAACCACTATGATTGTGGTTATTTTTTGTATGGTTTTATCGTATTAAATGTTAACTATGATAATGTCAATGTTTGTTATTCTCTCTTCACATTTTCTAATTCATATGATAATGATGTGAATGTATGGCATAATAGACTTAGTCATATTTGTGAACATCGTATGAATAGGCTAGCCAAAAAGGATTAGTTGGGCAATATTGAAAGAGTCGATTTGCTCATATGTGAACATTGCCTGATAGGAAAAACGACAAAGAAACCATTTGGAAAAGTAAATAGCTTAATTTCTTTGCAATTAATTCATTTTGACATATGTGGTCCAATGAATGTGAAAGGAAGGCACATGGCTCCTTATTTCATCACATTTATAAATGCTTATACTCAATTTGGACGTGTCTATTTGATTTCTCATAATTTTAAAGCATTGAGTTGTTTCAAAAAAATTATGAGTTTAATAGAAAATCAATTAGATAAGAAAATAAAAATATTGATATTCGGTCAAGGTCTAGAAATATTTATGATGAGTTCAGAAATTTATGTGATGAAAAATGAATAACAAGACAATTGTCACCACGCCCGCAGCGGCGTAGCTGGCTTGGGCTCTCTCCCCCTCACAAAGGGGAGGAGTTTGAATCCCAGAGGTGTCATTAGGGATTCTTAAGCGTGACATCGGGGTGGTGGGTCATCCACTAGCATCACTCTAGGATTTACCCGCGAGATTCGGCTATGTAATATACGATAATCCTATGTAATAATAATAATAATAATTAAAAAAAAAAACAAGATAGATGTCTATTCTCTACACTCCTCAACAAAATTGTGTTGCAGAAAAAAGAAAGAGAACCCTACTAGAAATAATTAGATCCATGATGGCACATGCTAACCTACCCATCACATTTTGTGGTGATACTTTATTAACTGTTGTCTATATACTTAACCTTATGCATTTCAAATCAGTTACTTTTTATATAAGTTATGGACATATAGAAAATCAAACTTAAGTTTTCTTAAATCGCAGAATTGTGCTACCTATATTCATAAGCCCTTTCATAAGTATGGAAAATTGAGTCATAAAGGCAAGAAGGGTATTTTCATAAAATGCTCAGAACACTTGAAAATGTATGTATTTATAAGTGAGAGTATAACTAAATTTGAATCAATGAATGCCACATTCTTAGAGAATTAATTTCCTATCATTCTTAATTACAAACACTTGATGAGATAATGTTGTTATTATTTAATCCGAGTGGGAGCATAATGGATAATAATGTGCAAAGTGTACAATCTCTCATATGACGAACAAGTCGCAAAAGTATTCCATGTTAACGTTTGGACATTGAAGGAGAAACTTTTATGCTTACTCCACAAGATGAAGATGAGCCAAGAAGTGTAAATGAAGCTCTACATTACCTTAGTAGCAAAAAATAGATGCATGTGATGGAAGAAAAAATGGAGTCAATGAAATCAAACCATATTTGAGAATTGGTTGACCTTCCAAAAGAACATCAACCATTAGGAACAAGTGGGTTCTCAAAATAAAGCGTAAAATCGATGACTTAATAGAAAGATACAATGCTCGTTTTGTGCGAATGGGTATAATTAATAGGAATGAATTAATTATGAGGAAACATTTTCTCCTGTAATGAGAATTACCTTGATTCACATTATTCTAGTAATAATAGTTAGTATGGATTTTAAGTTACATCAAATAGATGTAAATAATTTTCTTAACGAAGAATTTGAAGAATAAATATATACGGAACAACCCATTGGTTTCATTTTAAAAGGCTAAAAACAAAAGGTATGTCAACTTTTGAGATCTATATATGGCTTTAAGCAGTCGTCGAGACAATGGTATATATGTTTTCATAATGCCATAATGACATGATTTTACAATGATTGTGTATATATCAAAATATCCAAAGATCAATTTGCGATCATATTATTATATGTTGATAATATACTAATTGTCGGAAGTAATATGGAGTTTGTTAATACTATCAAGAGTTGGTTATTTTCCAACTTTGAGATGAAAGACATGTGTGCAGCTACATACATTCTTAGAGTTAAAATTTCAAGGAATCGTTCAAAGATATCATTATTCCTTTCATAAGAAACTACATAATAAGGTTCTTGAATGATTTCGTATGTAAAATTGCAAACCCATAAATACTCACATTGCAAAAAGTGAATGATTGAACCATAAAATATGTCCAAAGACTCCACAAGAAAATGAATAAATGCAATATATTTCTTATACTAATACTGTTGAAAGTTTAATGTACGTTATGATATGTACAAGACTTGACATATGTTTTACAGTTAGAATGGTAAGTAGATACCAATCCAATCCGGGTTAAGCACATTAGAAAGCCATCAAAAGAATACTGAGGTATTTAAAATGAATTGCTTATTATATGTTGAGTTATCAAGGAAATGATCTGCGATTTGAAGGCTATTTAAATGCTGATTGGGGAGGAGATTTAGATGAAAAGAAACTTACCTCTAGATTTGTTTTCTTACTAAATAATGACGCCATATCTTGAAGTAGTAAGAAATAAACATGTATAACCTTGTCCATGATGGAAGCAAAGTTCTTGGTATTATTAATAGCAATATAAGAAGGTGTTTGGCTTAAGAGATTGTTTGATCATTTAGGTGTTATTAAAAATGCTACAAACTCATTGTTGGTAAACTATGATAAGTCAAGCAGTAATACCATACACCAAAGATCCAAAATATCATGACAAAACCAAACATATAGATACAAAGTATAATTTTGTCAAATATATGGTTGTAAAATTTCTAGGATACATAGGGGGTGCATGGAGAAGATGTAAACTTACGAAATAGAAACAGAAAAAAGAAACAAAAAAAGTTGTTTCTCCCGAAAAGAAACACTTCTCGGTGAACATATCTACGCCGTTGAGGCTAAAATTGTAGCAAATCCTATGACAAAAACAATACCTAAAGATATGTTCTATAGCCGAAAAAAAAATAAAAAAAAAAAAGAAAGGAAAAAATAAAAAATAAAAAAATGTAAAATTTCTAGGATACATAGAGGCTAATACTAAATATTGTAATTTTCCTTAAGTGTTCACATCTAATGAATTTGCGTTTTCATTATTAATGCCTATGAGTTTTTGTTTGATGTTCATGCATCTTAATGCTTAGTGCATCATATAAAATTGAGAAAGTATGTCGGATAGATAAAATATTATTCTACTCATACGGGTAATCGCCTCTATTTACTATGTGATAAATAGAGATGAGACAATTTATAAGCTTATTATATAGGTAATAATCGAGAGCTCAAGCTTAAAATATATATATTACATTAACTAAATGTTAAGATAATGACATAATATTTACTATGTCCAAAAATAAAATAACTCACATATTCTACTTTATATTTCTTTGATGCTAGATATGAGTTATGATGAATTTTGTGAAAGAATAGATACATTAACTTAAGTTAGACATTAATTATGTCTGAACTATCATTTGTACGGTATTGAAAGTGTAGATATACACTTTATGGGAAATAAGTTAATACTGTAATACGTATTTCATAATACATATATATGAGACGACCAACAAGAGTGGTAAAAATTTTGATTTTAATTTTTATGCCGTGTGAGACTCTTGAAGAAAATAGTTCCTTAATTAAGTACCATTATGAATCTTACTTATTCTCAAGATTTCTATTCAGTGTTTGTTATCTTAGAATGTTGCCATTGATCATGAATTGATTCGATCTAATAGGACATTTCTAGAAAAGCAAGTTGAATTGAAATTGAGAGTTTCTATGATAGAGGAAGATCAAGTTTGGAGAATCACATTCTAGTTTTATATTTACTAGTAGACCAATTATGATTATTTTGAGATAATCATAATTGTAAATATAATATATCATTATTAAAAAGAGACCAAAAGAGATATAAATATGATCGATCAATCTAGAATACTTCATACTATATTTATTAAAAAAAATGTGATGCCCATTATGAGTTGATATATATTCATAAGATGTATAGCAACAAGCTCTCAAACTATGCTAATCATATGGTATTATTTACTAATATGAATGTTGCAAAGAGATAAAGAAAGAGTTCTGTTTGATCCACTATATACGAGTGGGAGATAATGAGTTTTTTATTTGATGGACCGACTTAAGCCCATCCGCTCATGTTGGGCCAAAACCCAGCTCGTAAGTGAATGGCCCATAAAAGAGATGTAGTTACTAAAATAAATAAATAAATAAATAAGGGGGATGTATCTAAACGGTAAAGTTTTCATAAAGAAAAACGTTTCTTCAATTTCCCCCATTTAAATAGTATACTCCCTCTTGACGAACGGAACTCCAGGGCTTCAAATGATTCCTCTGAGATTGCAACGGTACTTAATCTGTGGCAATCAAGGTATGTTCAACTTTGTGATATGCCTACAATATGTGTTACATGTTTTCGGACACATTTTCTCATTCATTATTGGTATCAAATCGTTTGAGTATTGGTTCAATTTTTAGGAATCTATTTCCCAACATGACCAATCCTCATACTCAAGGTGCTTGCCCCCATTTGATTCAAAATTTCCCAAACCCCTAACTAATCCAATGTTGGGATCCATTGATTTAAATCATTAAGTATTACCTATTTGAAGTCACCACTAGCCTATTAGGGCCGGCTAAAAACCAAGTGGAATATAGGAGGACACACCATTTCCTATGAACCAGATATTTTTAATTTAGGGATTTATTTATGCTAATTATTTAATTAGTGCCCTTTCGCCTTTCGATACCTAAACTCATTTTATTTGTGTATAAAATCATGCAATTTTTCGAGTTAAAAATCCTTAGTTATCTTCCACTATGTGTCCGCGCTTGGTTGTTTGATAAAGAGTGACTTGGAGGTGCGATCAACTCCTCAAATAACATTGGATAATATCATAGCACCTAACGGTTAAGAAGAAGTTAACACCACACTTTGAGAGAAAATAATAAAGGATTGTGAAATGAAATGCAAGAAAGTAAACTCGATACAAGTTAGGTAGAGAATGTTCATGGCTTTGTTTTAAACTCCAGAACATATTCATCCTCCATGAGCTTGATCCTACATAGGCTAATTAACACAACCGTAGACTATCCAAAAGAGATCGTATCGATTATTCAAGAGAAAAGCCATCTTTAAGCTAACATGAGATGACATGAAGGAGATGTTATACCTATCTAATCATTTTGACCCATAACCCATCAAAATAAAGCCCTGAATGTCCTCTACATTTCATAAATTGATGATTTTCTCTTATCAAGTTATTTACTTATTGAAATTTCCTTATTAGAACAGCATGCTCTCTGGACTCCAAATCAATAAAATCCAATAAAGCATTTCATCAGATATCGAGTATCCTAAGCTCAAGATTCAACTAATCTACTTCTAAATCAAGCTTAATCATCTCAATTCAACATCCATTTTACAACAGTTGACAACATTAGGCAATTATGGACAAAGGTACGATCTAATTCGTAAACTTCACATCAACGTACGTGTTTGAATCATCAATACCTCATCCAATTAAGCTCATATTGACATCAATTCTAAAATATAGACTCACGGCCAGCATGCAATTTACATTTCCAGTAATTTCTAAGAATGATCAAACCAAATTCAATAAATTTCTAGCATAGTCAATCAATTTCTGTCAAGCCTAATTGAATTTCCAGCAAGCTTCAATGAATTTCCAGCAAGATTCTACAAATTTCAGATACCTACAAGGCATGATCGAGCCATGGCTTGAGACACATTGAGTATCACACAACATTTCTAGGAAGTTCATCATGAATCATCTAAGATCAGATCAATTTCATGGTTAGAGGTTTCAGCCATGACTAAGTTAATGCAATTTTTTAACATCACAATTCTTATTAAATCAAATCAATTCACGAATTATGTTCAATTGTTCATCAACTCAAATCCGAGATGTGTGGTGCATAGATTGAAGTTCAACTTCAATTTATACCATGAATCAAGTTGGAATCCTCAGCCATTCGCATGATATCAAAAATAGATGAAAGAACAGACCTTAAACTTGAAGGAGGACTCGCTGCAATTGGAGGCAAGCTAGCTAAAAGCGAATGGAGATCGTGGAAAATAGGTGATTAGTGATGAACAAGAAGCACGATTAAATCATAGAAACACCGGAGGAGATAATAAATATCAAAGGAGAATTGGAGGCTGCCGGAGGGGCTGTGGGACGCCAGTTTTGGCTGGAAGTGGTGGCTGTTATATCGGGCTTGGAGAGGGAGATTAGATAGGATTTTGTAGAGAGCTTGTAAGGGGAAAATATAAAAGTGGCGTATGAAAGTGAGAGTGGAAGTGAAGAGAGGGTAGGCGTCGATTAGAGGAAGAGAGAGAACTTCGAATTCTTCGTTCTCATTGGTGGATTTGGATCCATTATCGAAAAAGAAGAGAAAATACCAGATAGCTCTCTAATTGGCTGGTCAATCATTTGCGAGGACTAGTGACTTGTCGAACTTTTAGTGGTGAAGATTTCCATCATTAAGGTCACGTTTGGTCATATAAATTTTTAGTCAGAATAGGACCAAATAAAATAGGATATAAAAATGAAGAATTTACTATGTCATATCTATTGTTTATAAATCAGGATAATAAAATCGGATATTTTCATATCTTATCATGATCATTGTTTGGTATGAATGGCATAATGAGCATGAAAATGCACAAACACGGATGGTAAGAATCTACCTACTAAAGAAATCAGGAATATTGACACCTAAATTTTGGCAATCCGGTCATTTATTTATTGCATAGAAAATTAGGGGTCAATTTTATCCCTAAAAAAATATTAATTGCATAGATGTTAGGAGCATTAGCATAACAATGAGTCCACATAAAATTACATTTCGTGGATCTCATGCGAAATTTGGCAGTGGACATTCAATATTGCTGGCAAGGAGCCCACTCATGCGTGAACTCCAAAAATTGGCTTGGGTAAAAAGAAAAATCCAAGGGCTCACCAATGTTTCTGCTGAGAAAGATAATGAAGAGAAAGGAAGTAAAATTTGGAGATATTGACCATATATTCTCTTCATGCGTATCCATGGCAGTATATTTGGTTTGTCTTGAAGAAATTTGCTTCATGGACACACGTGGACACATAAAGCAAATAAAAGAAGAAAAAATTTGGCTGATTTTACGAAGATGCGGGTAAAAGGATCGAGGAACGTGGATGGAAAGGAATCGGAAAATTTTTGGCTACAAATGTCATTGTTCTAAAATATAATATGCAGATTTATTCTCTTTCCTCAGAAACCTAGGTTAGTCCTATAAAAGGACCATCTATGGACAAGCAAAGAGGAGGCCACACATTGAGACACACGGCCAACAGAAAGCGAGAGAGGAAAACAGAGAGGAAGGTCGCATACATGGAAGAGAGGAGCAACTAGAGAGAGAGAGAGAGAGAGAGAGGTTCGCAGACATATCCGTCAGTCTAAAGCGGTGTTCCGCTGCCAACTCCCTTGTTGCCGCTGGAAGACCGTTGCCAACTCCCTCATTGCCGCTGACTTGATGCTTCCAGTTGTCCGAGTTGCGTCGGTCCAGCGTTGCTGATAATCTTGACAACAACATCAACGGGTTTCGCCTAGTCGCTGTGCCACTCCAATTTAACGCGTTTGCTAAGAAACCAGAACCTTCCTCGTGTTGCATCCGCTCAATTCCCACGGTGCTACAACTATTACACAACAACGTGCAGCGTCGGAATATCAGCAAACTTCCAGCGAGCTCCCCAGTGCTCCTGCACCGAATCTAGCCATCATAATCTGAGTTTTTCCCTGCAGGTTTACCAGTGCCTTTGCCCACGATCGACAACAAATCATCAGCCTTCTTTCGTTCGAATATCTCGTCACTGCAGACACAGTCAGCGTGTAACTGCTGTGCCAAGCTTGTCCAGCGGGCACCAAGCCTCCATCGAGAAGTCCCCCCAGTGAGTTGTTCCTTCCCTGGCCAAGAATTACTGGACCAGCAGGCTTTGTCGAGCAACCCATAATTAGAGTCCCATTGTCGGTCCGCACGTGACACCACCACGGATTCCCTGTCGATGAAGCTGCTGCCACACTGGAACCAAACCGAGGAGATCATCAAGCTATTAAGGGAGTTATCAATTCTCAATAAAAATTCCACATTTCTTTCTCTATAGTCACGTAAAAGGGGCACATGTCATAGCCATGTGTGTTGACGCCTCAATTTTAATTAGGTTTATTTTATTAATTAAGTTTTTATTTAGATAATAAAAAGAGAAAACAAAAAAAAAACAAATAAAAGCAAGAAAAAACAAAAAAGAAGCAGCCCTCGAATGGGCCCTTACGGCTCATTTCTCTCCAACCCGCCCCCCTTTTTTTTTTCTCCTTCTTCCTTCTTCTTCTTCCTCTCTCCTTTCTCCGCCTCTATAGTTCATGCGCAGAAGACGATGACTCGCGCAAAGAACGGCCTATGGCCGAGGGGAGTAGGTTGACGTTGGCCGGAGAGGATAAGATCTCGGGCGCCATCAATGCCGAGCATGCTTCGCTAGATAAGCTTGGATGGGACGACGGTCCAGCCAAGGAGAACCACTCGGCGCGCGAAGGGGACCGCCGGTCAAAGCTCCGTCGACTGGACCTCCTCGCCTATAAATAGTAGAGCACCTCCGTCGTCGAAGGGCAATGGCGAGCTTGGAGATCCTTCACTGAGAGACATCGGGAAGGATCGAAGGGCGAGCGCAGGAGAGAACTTGAGTCGCGAGTTCAGCCTACCCTCCACCGAGAGACTTTGGGGAAGGCCGGCAGCGAGCGACCTCGAGAAGGTCGAATCCGGCCGGTGGAGGCTCGGATCTGGCCTGAGTGAGAGAGAAGCGAGGTTGAAGGAGGCGAAAGAATTCTGGAAGAGGGGAGAACGTAGCGACGAGGAGGGCCAGCAAAGGCCCAAATCTGACCAAATCTGGGATTTGTTGTCGCCAGCACAACCGCGTCACCACCACCATCTCCGACGTTGTCGACCGCCCACACTGAAGCTCTAGCCAGCCGCCGTGTTTGTCATCGTCCTCCGACGCTATCCGACGCAAGCCGAGGCCCCTGCAGAGCCGCGTCGACGTCGTCGCCGTCTCCGCCGCTTGCCGCCACCTCGCCACAGGTAATAAGGGTCGTCGTCATCACCGTCACCACCATCGCCACCATCGCCATCATCACCGTCGCAGTCGTCACCACCATTGCCAGCGATGCTTCATCCCCCCCCCCCACCCCTTTTGGCGTCGCGAATCGGGAACCCTAGGGTTCCCGATTTTCCAAGTCGTTGGGTCGGATCCGAGCCAAGAACCGGGTAGGGTTTTGCGCGATTTGGGGAGGCGGAAGACTGGGTCGAGATCCGGGTAGGGTTCACCAGGGAGTCGGGTCATGGAGCTGTTTTTTTGGGTCGGGCCGAGTGTCTAAACACCTGGCCACGATGTCGTTTAAGCAAATAATTAAAAAAAAAAAAAGGGGGAAAAAAATCTGAGTCGAGCCCGCGTTGCAGGCTTGTCTCGTTCGGATCGCCGGCCCGGGTCAGACCCAACCCGTGGATCCGACCGGTCAGTTTTTATATTATTTTAATATAAAAAATATTTTAAATAAATAAATAATAAATAATTTATTTTTAAAAAAATAAAAAAAAACGTTTTATTTTCGAAAATTATAAAAAACAGTAAAAAAATTTATTTTCCAAAAAATATTTAAAAATTATTAAAAGATATTTTTATTTTTTGAAAAATAAAAAAAATAAAAAAATTCCATATTTTCCAAAAAAAATGCCAAAAATCCAAAAAAAAAGCCAAAAATTCATGAAAAAGCAAAAAAAAAAATCAGAAAAAGCCAAAAATACTTGTATTTTTCCAAAAACAAATACCAAAAAATCCCCAAAAAATCCCTTATGTGTCAAAAAAAAAATTAGAAAATGACTAAAAAAATGTTTTCCTCCCAAAAATGCATGGAAAATCCCTCGAACATCCAAAAAACCTCAAGGTTTAAACAAGATTAGGTACCAAAAGGGTATTAGTGATTAACTAGTGTAATCAAGTCCCCGATCCTAATTTCTCTGGTTGCACATGAGTGAGTATTTCTCCCAATACTTCACTTGGGTTTCTAATCAACCCACCCCAAATCAATTAGTGGTGACTCCATTTTAAAAATTGATTTACAGGTTAAAAATTTAAATTATTAAAATCGTGAATTTGTGGACTTGGGAGAGTCTTGGCATAACTAAATTCAGCCGAGCCATTAGCCTCCTTAGACGCCCATACCCGATTGTGGGCGCCGAAAAAAAAGAGGTCGCGACAATAAGAGAAGAAGAGTTTTCTGGTTTTCTCATGTGATTATTATATGTTTAATGCATTGCCACACACAGCCACGATCTCCATTAATCGCAGACACCACCTGGCGCAAGTCTAGTCCGTTCCATTGATTTTCCCAGATTTGTTGAGTTGTTCGTTGCGACGATTTCAGTCCAATCCAGCGGCCGCCGCATCAATTCCAGCATCATCCACCACGAGCCATCGCTGGTCCCATCATCCGATGAGTCTAAATTTGAGAACAATATTACGAAATTGGTAAAGATATTATCCAAATTTAATTTGATAATTTCCTTACTTAATTTGTTGATATTGCGTTCAAATTCAAACCTTCCGATGATGCATCCAATCCAAATTTTCTCGGTAATCTTTTTAAATTAGGGATTTATTCCTTAATTTCACAATGTGCACATGATTGATAGTCCGATTTCACGCTTGAAATACGACTCGCAATCACACAAAAAAATTGCCATTCCTATCTCACGCTCGAGATACGATTCGTGATTTTGTTAAAAATTGGCCAATCCGATTCATGCACGAGATACGATTCGTCAATTTATTTCCCTAAATTAAATGGACATGGATGATATCTTGCTTGATTTTGTGCTGTGCTTTCTTGATGCCTCTATTTGATTGCTCCCATAAAAGAAAAACCCAAAAATATTTATTTGAGTTAGGTTAAATGAATGTTAGGATATTATTCGTTTTAAGGTTATGTTGCATGTTTAGGATAGGAAATCTATTTCGAATTTCTTAAATAAAAAGACCAAAAACATTAATTTAGGATATCATATTTTCTTCTCATTAATTTAAATTGCACGTTTAATTATTTGGCAATTTTAATTTCGAATTTCGTAATAAAAAAAAGAAAAAAAATAGAATTAGGGCATTCTTTGCACGTCATTGCATATTATGGTAGATTGCATGCTTATTAAGAAAATAAAAAAAAATCTTGTGCGCATCATATATCATTAGGTTCATGAAATGCACGTCATTTAGTGATTGTTGATAGGTGCATTTAATTAGAAATTGGCCATCACCAAGATTATGTCATTTTAGTTAATTTAGATCGCATGTTTAATTATTGCATGTTCATTAAGAAAACACAAAAAATTATTTTACTCATTCATATAGTTTAGGCTATACTGTCATGTCATAATATTTCATGTTAGATTAGTAGCATGCATTGCATATTGCACGATTTAAATTAATTAAGTAAAAACAAAAATAAATTGCGTGTTAATTAGAAATCATATTTAGGATTGTTGATGTGAATTTTGATCTAACAACGCAGATGCTTTCATTGCTATGAGGTAAGTCCTGCAATTTATTTACTGCTTTACTTGGGTGTTAAATTGATGGTTTGCGCACTCGTATGATCGCTTCACATGTTAGGGAATTAGATTTAAAATTAATTCAAGCTACCTGCAAAATATTTTTTTGAAAATAAAAGAATGGTACCGAAAGGGCATTAAAGAAATCTAGTGTAATCAAGTTCTCGTACCCATAGCCTCTGGTTCATAGGAGTAAAATAATTCTCCCGTTATTTTACTTGGGTTTCTAATTGACCCACCAAAAAATAAATTAGTGGCGACTCCTTATTGAAAATCATTTGCATGTTAAGAATTTGAACCTAAGTCGCGAATTGGTATGGGCTTGAGAGAGCCTGAGTTAAGTCTAGGTTTAACAATCCATTAACCAAACCCTAGGTGGTCCACACCTGAAGAAATTGGTCGTGACAAGGAATATGCAAACAAAATTAACTTGATTTATTATATGATCAAAATCTTAAATGGCAAAGGAGAAAGCCACAAGACTATGGCGAGAAAAGCAAATGGGCAACAACAATATTGATGAGATAGATCTAGACAATAAATACCAAATCTAGTAAGAGAGAGAAAACAAAATTATTCACCTCCACAAGTCCGAAAATTATAGTGCTTCGGCTTTTTTGCACATGTCATTTTATCTAGTTTTTTTATTTTATTTTTTGCTTCTCTTTTTTTTTTTAACATCATTCCTTAATTGAAATTTAATTAAATAATAAAATTTGCTAATATACCTAAAATATTCGATAAATATAAATATATAATATATATTATAGGATTAAAAAATTCAAATATATAGTTGAAAATAGGAATAAATATACAAAAAATTGTTATTTTTTTTGTTATTCCGAATTATATTATTTTATATTAGAATTCAAATATTAATCTTATTTAATTTTTATTTTTATTTTATTAATTTAAGAAGTTTGTCAGTGAAGAAAAATGGTTCTATACCGTGGATATAAAAAATTTATCCATCTCTATCCCATCTCTCTCATGGAAATTTTTTTTGTTTGGGCAGTGTTTTTCTTATATTCAACCTTATCTTGTCTTAGTTGGAATCAAATACAGAACAGAATAAAATTTATTTTATCTTGAATTTTATTCTAGCTACCAAACAAAGCGTATAGAGTTTGATCGATGGGCAAAGGATGGATGGTCAATTGGGAGCAAAATGGGCACCGGTCGAGGGAGCTTAATGGGCCGAGCTTCGTTCCTTGTGGGCCAACTTTAATTAGATGGGGGCTCAGGTCGTGTTCGTCCCTTATGTTCAATGGCTGCCTTAGGTACTTAATATAACATAAAATTGTGTTTATCGGGCTTGATTTGACTCAAAAAAGTCGACTTTCGTAAAAAGTGAACTAGTGATTTTTAATGCTCTTCCAAAGTTGACCTGCTCTTGAGGCTCCATTGATTAAATTTTTTGCAATCGAGCATAATGTCTCTAAACCTTACTGTCCATAGATCCATTGTGCAGGAAAAAGCCGTATCAAAAAACTATCTTGAGACAATGAAATTACGATATTTCAATTGAATGTCAAATTTCTCGATTTGACTGAAAATACAACTTCTTGTGATCATGCAAACATAGATTCAAATGTGACAAACTCTGATAATAGATATGTATTCACTTTTGGTGAAGATGTTGTAATTTGAAAATTAACCATATAAAACTATGGGAGAAATGACAAATCAAAAGTTGACTTGGTTGAAGTAGATGATCTAATATCATTTCCCAAGCCAATAGTGTGGCTAATGCGAAAGAACAAGTGGTAGACTCGGGTCTATTAGGAGGTGTGCAACCAAATTGGTTCTATTTGAAAATCGGATTGGACCGCTCGAAAAATAAGTACAGGAATTGGTTCTTGTTGGAACTAGTCCGAGAACAAGTTCCAAGTGAATATCCACTTGGGAACCTAACCGGACCACCCAATTTTGAACAGGTTTTGGAATCGGTTTTATAAGCTAAAAGCCAAAGTTCTAAATTCTTTTTCCCTGAATTCTAGTCTCAATACTCTTTCATCCTTTGTCCTTCCCTATAACTCCTCGCCAGTCTTTCTTCTTCCCCCAAAATATTATGAATGAATAGGAATGGAGTTTTATAAGTTATGTTTTATGTTAGTATTTGAACTTTTTTAGTTTATAATTGTACGTGATTACATATTCATCTTATATATTATTAATTTTGGCGGATTAGGATTTTTGTTGTTCATGTTTTACTTTGAATCAAGTTGTTACTCATAGTCTCATTTGATTTTGCTATAAAAAATGAACCAAAAAAAGAAACAAAAAAATAAAACAGGTTTTCGAGTAGACCCTAGAATCAGACCGGAAAAAAAAGGGTGGGTTCCAAAACCAATTCTAGGCAACCAAAGGTAGGTTCCATTTCAAAATTTGGGAATTGGTTATAACAGAGTAGGTTCCAGATTCTATCTCTAGAACCTACCTACCTTAGAATCGACCACCCCTTAGAGACTAGGCATGTATGTAAAAACATAATACTTTATCCTACTATACTCTAATAGGGGAAGGATAAGAAAGTATCATTTTTGTTTTTTTTTTTTTTTTTTTTTTAAAGTTGAGAACTAATCAAGTTTTTTGGAAAGGAAAAGAAGTTAATACCATTCATGTTTGTGCGTTGTGATTACCAAGTGGCAACAGCTATTGTGAAGTAATAATGCCATTGCAAAGAATGAAAATTTCAATGGTGAAAAAGAAAAAGAACACACGTCCAAACGAGATGTAGTAAAGTAATTATTTCAAGATGGAATAATGTCCATCGATTAAAGTCAAAAGTGATTTTGACAATATTCTGACTACAATGAAACTATTCATCGAGAGAAATGAAACTTAAGCTAGTTAAGAAAAATCAATAGTGATGGTAACATAACCTATATGATTGGCAATTTTTGAATTAGATTCATATGGGTAATAACAAGTCACATGTTGATCTAGTGATGCTTTATTAGAAAATTTTGTCCTAAGGTGATAACATCACAAGATTGCAATGAAAAATAGGCTAAGCTAAGCTCTCAATGTATTCCATACTATTGGTGGTGTGACATCCTTGATTCAGAACCCTATCTAGACCATGAGGAATGGACTAAGAATTGGAACACTGGTAACGAGGATAGGTTGTGACTCAATCCTAAGGATTGTTCACGAGCCAACTAGTTGATTAGGGGCAAGGTGACTTAGGATCAAGATTGCGATGGACCGGAGCGATCGACCACAAAAAGACTATTCCACCATAAGGATCGTTGTAGGTGATCACGTGCCATCACTAGTCGATCAACGAATGGGTGTAGATCGATTCAACTTGAATATATACTGGTCGCAAGTGATGCCACATGGTCAATGTACCATTTGTGAATGACCCTAATCAGATCTCATATGACCATGAGCTCAAGTATGTCGATCGATCCTACTCAATTACATGACAACTAAGGATCATTCATGGATTGACCAGACTCAAATAGAGGTCATGTGTAAAACCTTGGTCAGGTGTCAAACTTAGTTCAAGTCTGACCGCGTGAGTTCCACTAGTGTCGCCCAAATTTGCGTAGGTTGCATTAGGGCCATTTTCGATTGAAACTTAACCATGAATCTTGGTCAGATTACTAGTATCGATTATAGATGTTCTCAAGACATTCCTATATATTTGAGATGATATCACTTAGTCCATAAGCACATTAAGTGGAGACTTGTGCTAATTTAAGGATATGGACTTTAGTAGCCCTAGAAATGAGACCAATGTAGTTTCTTGATATTGAATTGAGTGAGACCAAAAATCAAGTGGCCATTCTAGTAGGGGTTGGGCGCCACTTTGGGAAGAACAAGGAGGAAGAACAAGCTTAGTTTGGTGCAACTAAGCTAGTTGTTCTTAAACTAGAAGCATTATTTGCTCATGGAAACTTGAAGAATGGGCTTGGACAAGATGAGCCCTTGGATTGACACTTGCAAGAAAGAGATTGGCTCTTGCTCATCAAGTTTAGGAGGTCATCATGGCTAGTCAAATAATTGAGATAACATTTAATGTTCTCGGGAGACACTCTCTCTCCTCAATTATTTTCTTCTCTTAGTTCTTCTTCTTTCTTTAGATCTCTCTCTCTCTCCTCCCCCCCTCACCTTGGCCGAAACCTCCTCGTCCTCTCCTCTCCTTCACGTTTCTCTCCCCCTCTCTTCCTTTCTAGGCTGTTCATCACCACTGCCGCCCATGGTTGCTACCACCTCACCGTTCGCCGTCTTGCTTGCTACTGCTCTACGCCACTGCTTGCCACCACATTGCTGTCCACCATCCAGCACCACCGTCCCCACCTCATCCGTGTCTCGGTTGTTCATAAGTAAATTTCCTAAACGTTAGCTAGGCCATGGTGTTACATAGCTCCAATTTAGGTTTGGTTTTTGTGTTGTTAGAGTTATTGTAGATAGAATAGCCTCATGTGATTAATTTTGTATGGTTCGTTTATTTGCTTGGGTTATGAGGTTCAGTAATAGGCTAGAAATGATTATGTGATTGTCGAGGTTACCTGAATTGTCATTATTAGTAGAAACAGTCCATTTATGCTTATGTCATTGCTCGGTCTAGAGGGATTTCCATGATTGTTGTGTGTGGACCGTTACTATCAGTACCTAGGCTTAGTTCCTATGTTTGGTTGTTATGGTTGGTTGTATCGTCTTTATGTGATATGTATTAGTATTAGATTCAAGGCTTGTTATCATCGTTTAGATGTAATCTTGTATCTATTATATGTAGTTCTAACTTAGTTGTTGCCTAAATTTAGATATTATGAGTTATGGTTGTTGCTAGATGTGTTCTCCTTATGTGATGCTATTATGATTGGTTGCCAGGTTTGTTATTGATTTATGGAAGTGATCTTCGCATATGGATATCCATAAGTCATGCTTGATGCTTGAAAACACACTGAGCCTCAGAAATCAAATTTGCATTGGTTCTTAGATGTGCGTGGAAGCATGCTAGGCCAAGTCACTCTCTTGGTTCGGCAATATTGAGATGTATTGTCTGATCGAGGATTGATTTAAGCCGGTGCTCCAATCAGGTCAAGCCACAGTTCTCATTTCATGCTCGGCATATTTTATCGATGCATTTCCGATCAATCATGAGTTACACATCGCTTGACATGCCCTTGGGGAACTCTTGGTGTGCTTAATCTGTATGGTCACATGAGAGATTCCGTCATTGAAGGTTTTTGGGTGACGCTGCCGCCATCGAGGGATGTTGGGGGGTGATGCCCAAAGGTTTTTGGATGCTGTGCTCGATGAGTCAAGACGATATCTCGGAGGTTTCAGGAAGAACCGGAGGGTGCCAGTTATGTGTGTTAATTAAATGGACTCAAGATAACATGATATTATGGTGTATTATGTGATTCGAGGTGACAATGCATGCGAGACATTTGTGAGTGGCGTGCATACTTGTGAAGTGATTTTATGACAAGTACATTTGTCCTATGCTATTGTTTATGATGCATAAGACACGTGCATAATTTGATGGTCATTTTTATGATGTGAGAAGGCTTGTGTATGATTTAATTGTCATAAATTGGGACGTGAGAGGTACATGGACATTATTTGAGGTGTGATAGCCATGGTAACATCTTTGAGATCATTATATGACACGTATGGACTTTTCATGCTATTAATCGTGCTTGTAAAGCACGTGTAGATTTTTAATGTCATTAAGTAAAGCAAAGGTTTTATAAATAATCTGCCATCGACATGTTGGGGACGAGTATTTGTAAGGTTCCGATGGATGCATCTGCCTATACGATGTTTAGGATATTCACTTACTGAGTTTTTAACTTACTTGTTATTGTTTAACATTTTTCAGTCTCATAGGTGTGAGTCTCTTGCCTTCTCGTTTCGGTCTTCTTGTATATATGAAAGTGTAGGTGCTCGACGTAGAGGATGCGGGTGGATGAGGGTGTGGGGTACCTAGTTCTCAATTTTTATGTGGCCTGGTTCGCTTGGATCGACAAGGACTTCCACGGTCATCTTCATGGGTTTGATGGTCCACCTGGTGACGTTGATGGGTCAGCAGGTGCCCCCTCCTCATGGCACCATAGATGACCCCAATTCTGACGCCAATTGTGACCTAGAATCCAAGCCCTAGCCATGAGAATACCGGCTTTTGATGGGAGTTGTTTTTGATAACTACCCTCGTAAAGGAGTTAGGACTAACCCCACCCCCTTATCTTTTTTTTGGGATGAAAATCGGAATGGTCCTAAAGAAGTAGGCTTGTAATTATAATGTTTTGATACATTAATGAAGCATATATAAGCTGCACGCTTTCACATGTGCTTAATTGAATGATAAAAATTAATGAGATGGCAACGCCTCTTAGACCGTTGCAAATTGATCCTGTGGCGGATGTTGCGTTCTCATGGTGAGGGAAGGTCCCGGGCATAATAGGTGGAGTCCCGGGCATGATAGGTGGTGTATTAACTACATAACACAATTAATGTAACCACTTACATAAATGTTGAGTTGGGACGCCTTTATGAGAATTATTGGCAATAATCTTTAGAGCACTTATGAATAAAACAAGCACGTGCATGGCTTGTTAGTGCAAAATCGCATTAAACAACATACTTTGTGAGAGTGTAATGTGATTGATGAAAATTATGGTTCACAAAAAGAAATTATTGGTTCATAGAAGTTTTGAACTTCACCAATGATTTCATGAATTATAATTCATTCTTTCTAGATCTAGTTCATAGCCTAACAAGCACCACTTCCAATGCAACACTCTCCAATAGCGCAACATTATTTTGTTTCTTTTCAAAACATTTTAAAACACATGAGGGATTATTGGATATTTCTATAGTTTTAAAATGTCTGAAAAAATAATTTTTTTATAGAACTTATAACAACCATGGAAGCCATAATTCTATAATGATTTTTTAGCTTTATATAATAATTTAAATGGTTTTACAATGTGGTAAGAATAGCGCAAGTGTCACAACTTTTATACGGCACTCACTTAAGTGTTATAACTTCTTCTTTTTTCACTCACTTGAATTCCAAATTTAAATTGGCTAGTCAGAAAATCCGATGTCAACACCGATCGTCCTACATGACTTTTATGACTTCGCCTTTTTCTAGAGCTGACAAGGGTCACTTGCAACCCTTGCTTGCTGCAAAACCCTCGCCCGGAGATCACCTCACCCTCGGCCGCGAGGCCCTCGCCAAGGCAGTGATGGCCATCGCTCGGTGTGGCCACAAGGGCTGTCGTTGCAGAGGGCAAGGCGAGTAGGCGAGGGTCATTGGTGATCCTCGCTGGCCTTGACAAAAAAAAAAAAAAAAAAAAAAAAAAAAAAGCAAAAATTCAAAAAAAAATTAATAAACATTAAAAGAAAAATCCATGTTGAATGGTGAATTAAAAATAAAAATAAAATCCACACATGATAATTTGTCATAAATGGCACTCAAATGATCATTTTACTTCAATGTAGTGCTTATGTGAGCCAAAAAAAGTTATGGTATTCATGTAAATGCTATGCAAAAGTTATGACACTTATATGTTCTTTTCTTGTTTTGTAACGGTCACTACAAATAATTTTGTAAGAGTTATGTAACGGCTTCTTTATAAAGACTGTGTAACATTTTGTGAGTCGTGTAATGATCGATTTATTTCTTCATAAACTCTCCATTATTTTATAATGGCTTTATATCGGTCACCAATTTGTTAATTATCAATTGATTTGTAAAGGTTTTTGGGTGGCTCTTTACTTTTGTTTTAATATAAAATTTAAACCACAGTTCCTGATGACATATCATATTAAAAAAACAAGTTTCCTCTCATTTTTCTTTCTTTTCTTTGCTGAAGTTCTGTTGTTTCCTGGGAGGATAGCCAATAGAGCTTATCATATTGAGTTTCATGCTTTGAGAGAGATAGAATTATCCTTAAGACAGTATTTGCACGCTTCAAATAATTAATTTTATTTTTCATCTTTTTCAATAGATTTTTTATAATTCTTATTTTCATGCTAGCTAATATTTTTCCAGCGTCATCTCGGTTCCTCACAATTCACTCTGCACTTTGTCTGCGCTCAAATCTCAGGCATCACTTTCCCTTTGTTCTGTTCGAAAAACCTTCGGTTAGTTGTTCTTCCTGGGCTTCAATGGCTTCTTAGGCAACGATTCATTCCACAGACTCACCCTAAATTCGTTTACCATCTCCTTCCTTATCCTCGTTACTTTCAGGAACAGCTCATTCACCCCATCCCTTAGATGGTATAACCCTTTCAACATCTGCCCGGTGGCCTTCTCCAGCCCAACCGCTGACTCCCTTAGCCTCCCCACGACCTCTCCATCGCCTCCTGATGCCACCACCTCGTCAATCGCCTCCAACACATGCCTCCCACGCGCCTCCACATCATTAAGCTCTTCCAAGACCCGTGTCTTCTTGTCCGTTTCTACGCCACGTCTCGACTCCACGACAATTGTCGACTCGATTGCACGGACAGAGTCGCCCCAAGGGAACTCCTCTGGGACGTATACGCAGGCAATCGCCCTAGAGGAGGAGCACAGGGCCGAATATATGACTCCGGCAATGAATGCCGTCAAGAAATTGACAGCTTGGACCGCACGGCGAACGACCCTGTCGACCGGCAAGTCCTTCCTTCGCATAGCCGACGTTACAATGCTTGTGGCCAAGTCTCTAATCAGCTCCTCGATGTCGGCCATGCCCTCGCCTTCCAAGTCTGCGAGTAAATCCCTCGCTTGGTGAATGTCCTCCTTCGAGGGGTTGCCGCCCGAGCCAAGGAGGTTCATCATCATCCTCCGGTCCAGGTGGTGGAGACACAGTCGCTCGATCTTGGAGGACATGCGGTTGCAGACATCCAAGACCTTCAGGCTGTTGTCTAGATACCACGACAAGAGGCTGTCGCCACCGTCCAACTTCAGCTCGTAGATCAAGGATCTCACGGCGGAGTGAGCAGTGGTGAGCACGTTGACAGCAGAGAAGAGCCAGGGCAAGCTGGCAGAGGCGGGGCTCAGGCCGCAGAGGGAAGAGAGGATGGACTCATCGAAGGAACTAGAGATAGATTCCAACTCCTCGACAGTGAGCTTCGCTCCCTTTTTGTCGTCAGGATGGGAGAGGCGCGTATACATTTTCTTGAAGAATATGTAACGGACAGAATATATTTTCTGTTTTTTTCTCGGGAAAACTGAGATGAGAAAGTGGTGGAAAGTTTTGATGGGTACGGATTGTGAGCTCATGCGGCATTTATATAGGGCGTGGATTCTCTTAGGAAGACAAGAAGAATGTAATATGTAAAGAAAATTTCATTAGAGAATTCTTGGAAGGTAATTTAAAGACATGTCTTAAATAAGGTGATTTTCTAGATTCTAGGCTTCCAAGAAAAATGTAATATGGAAAGAAAAATTCATAAGAGAATTTTTGGAAAATAATTAAAGACGCCCAAGTAAGGTGTTTCTCTGGATACTAGGAATGAAAGAAAATTTCAATATGCAAAGAAAATTTTCATAAGAGAATTCATGGAAAGTAATTAAAAGACGCCCCAATAAGGTGTTTTTTTGGATGATAGAAATGCAAGAAAATTGTAATATCGAAAGAAAAATTCATAAGAGAATTCTTGGAAAGTAATTAAAAGACATGCCCTAATAAGGTGCTTTTTTCTGGATGCTAGGAATGCAAAAAAATTGTAATATCGAAAGAAAAATTCATAAGAGAATTATTGGAAAGTAAATAAACGACCCAATAATGTGCTTTTTTCTGGATGCTAGGAATGCAAAAAAATTGTAATATCGAAAGAAAAATTCATAAGAGAATTATTAGAAAGTAAATAAAAGACCCAATAATGTGCTTTTTTCTGGATAATAGGAATGTAAGAAAATGAAATATGGAAGGAAAAAACATAAGAGAATTCTTGGGAAGTAATTAAAAGACATGCCCCCAATAAGATGTTTTTTTTTTTTTTTCTTTTGGATGCTAGAAATGCAAGAAAATGTAATATGGAAAGAAAAATTCATAAGAGAATTCTTCGAAAGTAATTAAAAGACACATTCCAGTAACGTGTTTTTTTGGATGCTAGAAATGAAAGAAAAATATAATATGAAAAAAAAATCATAAGAGGATTCTTGGAAAGTAATTGAACACACGCCCCCAATGAGGATTCTTAGAAATTGGCATGCTTGGTGCCTTACCAAAACCTCGTGGATTTGGGCAATCCTCGTACCAATCAAGACATAAGATCGACACGCCTCAATGTCAACTTAGAACCTTGCGGCCTTAGGCAATTCCCGCACCAAACAAGGCTTAGACCTAATGCCACGACCTTAATTTCGAGTGCACCACTTAAAATTAGGTTAATGGATTACTAAGTCTAACTTAGCTCGAATTCTCCCAAGCCTATACCAATTCACGACTTAAATTCAAATTCTTAACATGCAAATGATTTTCAATCATGAGTCACCACTAATTTATTTTTTGTGGGTCAATTAGAAACCCAAGTAAAGTAACGGGAGATTTACTTTACTTTTGTGAACCAGAGACTTGTGAGTTCAAGAACTTGGTTACGTTAAATTTTTCTAACACCCTTTTGGTACCTTTCTCTTTTATTTAAAAAAAAATGTTTGGCAAGCAACTCGAATTGATTTTAATTTACCTTCCTAACATATGAAGCGATCATGCAAATGCACAAACCACCAATTTAACACCCATTGAATAAATTGTAGGACTTACCTTATAGCAACGAAAGCATTTGCAATATTAGATCAGAATTCACATCGACAGTCCTAGATATAATTTCTAATTAACACATAATCACTTAATTTTCATTTTTACTTATTTAATTAGAATCATGCATTATGTAATGCATGCTACTAATCTAACATGTAATGATATAACATGGCAATATGACCTGAACTATATGGCATAAGTGTCGTGACCTACCCTCGGGGGAGGGAATATGTTTAGGGGTATTGCCTAAAGGACAAGCCTAAGGCCCATGATTAGGCATGGGCTCTCCCAAGCCCATACCCTGCATGACGTTAGGATATATTTTATAAATTTTGTACAAAATGAGTCGCCACTAGCCTATTGGGGTCGGCTAGAAACCAAGTAAGGCACGAGAGTGTACCTCACTTCTATGCAACCAGAGAATCTAGGATCGATGACTTGATTACACTAATTGACCAATTAGTGCCATTTCGGTACATAATCCTATTCATTTTAACAAAATGATTTTTTTTTTTTGCAAGCAGTTTGGATTGATTTTATAACTATCCATTAACATGTGAGGTGATCATGCAAGTGTGCAATCATTAAAATAACAATCATAGCTTCCAAGATCCTAATTGCAATAAAATTAAACACGTGCAATTAAACATAATTAGATATGCAAATTAAACATACAACATAATCAAAATATGAGCAAGTAAATACCTAATTACACTAAGAATGCAAAACGTAGCAATTCCTAACCAAACTCCATCATTTTTGGATTTTCAAAATTTTAAAATTTTAAAATTTAAATATTTTTAACTTTTTTTTTTTTTAATTTTTTTTAAAAATAATTAATTTTAAAATTTTTAAAATTTTAAAATTTTAATACTTTTTGTATTTTCAAAATTGTTTTTTAAATAATAAAACAATTTTTTTTTGGGACCAGACCGAGTCGGGTTCGATCAGACCGGACTAGGTCCGACCTGGTTGTGCGGGTTGAGTCCACTCGAGGGTCGGGTCGATTGGCCCACCCAAAAGACAAGGCCCGACCAGCCTTGATTAGGCCTTCGTGCAACTAGATTGGGCCCAACTAATGGGCCCAATCTGGTATAATATTTTTATTTTTAAAGAAAGAAGCCCATAAGCCCAACTAAACCAGCCCAAACCCAGCCTGAAACTGAAATACTTGGATTGGATTGCTCAGAACCCTACCCGGTTCGCAACCCGCACCCGACCCGGTTTTTGGCCAAAACCCTAAGACTTCTTGGCAGCGTTGACAACAGCGGTGACGAGCTTGACGGTGGCGGGTGGCGGCTGCGTTGGAGGTAAGTGAAAGGCGGGTCACAGGCTAGCACGGCGAAGGCTTCGGTTGTCGGCAACTTGGGTGGCGAGGGGGCTCAAACGACGTCAGGTTGAGGTGGCAAGGCTCGGACGACGTCTGGAGTTGGAAGGCGGCGGCGGCAGCAGTGGTCGGCCAACCTGGTCATGTGGCGGAGCTCGATCTACTCCCAGATCTAGGCCTTTGGCCGACTCCCCTGCCTCGGATCTTGGATCTGAAAGGCTCAAAGTTCGTCCTCCCTCTCCCTCTAGTCTCGGCTGGCTCGGCGTCGGGAGTAGTGGCAATGGGTGTTGTGATAGCTGGCGTCGGCAGTAGCGATGTCGGGTGCAAGGAGTCGAATGGTAAGAGCTTGAATGGCATCGGGCTCGGAGGGTGGCAAAAGAAGTGTGGTGGCTAGGCTGGCGTCAGGTTGAGGTGGCGAGGAGGGCAGCATCTCGGACGACATCAGGCAGCATCGCCGCTACCCTCCTCCCCTCCTCTCCTTCTCTCTCTCTCTCTCTCTCTCTCTGGTCTTCTCTCGCTCTTTGCTCTTTGTTTTCTCACTCTCTGTGTTTTTCGTTTCTCTTCTCCCCTCTAGCTCTCCTTTGTTCCGATGCTTCCCTCTTGCTGCCCTCCCTTTCTTTTTTGCTCCCGCCTCTTTCTAGGGTTTCACGGACGAAGATGGAGGAAGAAGAAGGTGGCATGGGCCGAGCCAAGGCGAGATTCGGCCCCGCCCCTTCCACATTTTCTTTTTTTTTTTTTTGTTGTTTTTGTTTTTGTTTTTTTTGTTTTTTTTTTTTTTTTGCTTTTGTTTTTTTGTTTTTGTTTTTTCTCTTTTTTCTCTTTTTCTCTAATTTTTTTTTTCATGTATTCAAAAACAAATATTAGGTGTCAACAATAAGTAAAATAATTTTTGAAGAAATGCAATAATTAAATGTTCAATCTAAATTAATCTAATGACTTAATTCTAATGACGGGCAATTTCTAATTAAATGAACCTAACAACAATCAGTAAATGATGTGCATTTTCATGAACCTAATTTTACATGACACACACATGTTTTTTCTATTCTTCTAAAAAAAATGCAATCTATCTAAGGGAAATTATTAATAAACATGCAATCCTAACATGCAATGACGTGCAAAGAATGCCATAATTCTACATGACATATGGATGATGATTTTTTTATATAAAATTCGAAATTAAAATCGACACATAATTAAACATGCAATTTAGATTTAAAGAAAAACTAACATCCTAAATGAATGCATTTTTTTATTTTTGTTTAAAAATTCGAAATAAAATCCCTATTCTAAATATGCAAGATAACAAGAAATATTCTAAAATAAACCTAATCCTAACTCAAATATTTTTTGGAATTTTCCTTTTATAAAATAAAACTGATTCAACCAGCATGACAGCAAATCAGATAAGATATGATCGATATACACAAATTGGCAAACCATATCTCGTGCATGAGATTGGGTTAGCCAATTTTTAAATAAATTGCAAATCGAATCTCGAGCGTGAGATCAGATTGATGATTTTGCAAGCGATTGCAAGTCGGATTTCAGGCATGAAAATCGGACTGCCAATCCCTAATTTGAGAGGCTATTTTATGTAGGAATCTCAATCATACATCAAGGAATAATTCTACTAAAAAAAGCAAAATAAAAAAAAAATTAAATTAAATAAATTAAATTAAATTAAATTAAAAAAACTACCTAAATTTATATTCCCTTTTTTTCCTTTTTTTTTTCTTTCACTTTCTAGTATGGCTGCTCGTCATGGTTCGCTGGGGGCGAGTGGCTGTGATGGCGGGTCGCCAAAGCTCTAGCGAAGAGCCCAACGGTAGCGGCTGGTAGAGCTCGGTAGGGGAGCTTGGAGCAAGGCTAGCGAGGGAACTGGTGGTGGATCAACAGTAGGCAAGGAGGTTCTATGGTGGCATCGCTCGAAGAGGGGGGTGGCTCGAATCGTCGTTGAGCCGTGGGTGTCACTCAGAGAGGAAATCCGAGCGGCATGCATGGGTGGTCGCTCGCTGACTGGCAGCGAGCAAACCTGAATCAACATCAGGGTGGAGAAGTTGCAGAGGCCGAAGGTAGGGGTGTCGGTGAAGTAGTAGTAGAAACAACGTCACGAATTGGATTGTAGCAATGACAAGAGCGGTTCAGCACAGCAAATCTAAGCAAAGGCGGGGTTGAAAAATCTAGGCAGAGGCAGGGCCAACAAAGGCAGCGTCGTGACAGGCTGCAAGCGAGGCAGAGACGCGGTGTTGGAGAGATTGGAGCGGCTCGGAGGCAAGGCGTCGAGCGAGCAGGGGAAATCGGAGTTGTGCAGGAGGAGTCATTGCTCGAGCAACGTAGATGGGGTGAGGGGGTGACCGGCGGAAGGGCGGCGATGGCACGAGCCTAGGGGTCTGCAGCACGGCGGAGCAAATGCGACAATTGGCACAAGCAAGATCGAATGGAGATCGGCGGTGACATGACAAACGCCCTCGAAGAAGACTGACTCCCCCCCCCCCCCATTTGTTTTTACTTTTTCTCACCTGTTACTCCCTCTATTGTCTCTCACAGTCTCCTTTCTTTTCTTTTCTTTCTTTTTTTCTTTTTACCCTAGCTAGCCTTGACCTCTTCCTTTAGTAGCTTTCCCTTTTTTTTTCTTCCTCCAACGAAGAGAAGCCCCCCCCTCTGATCGACCTCCGAACACACCCTTTATAGGCCAAACAAATGCAATCTTTTTGTGAATATTTCATCTCACAAAGATTACCTATAACCTCCTGATCACCAAAATCTCCATTGTTTTTATTGCCTATTGCTAAAGATAAGATTGCAATGCGATTTCCTTAAATTCCAAAAAACCACCGCAATATCCATTTTTTTGTCATTAAAAAAAAGGGCTCGGGCCAATTTTCTCGCTTCATGGGCTTAGTCCGACTTGCCAAGTTAAAGCTCAAAACTACCAATTTAAACCCACCTGTCACTAGCCCAATGCAAATGCACCTAAAATTATATGTTATGCATTCTAATTTTTTTTTCCCGTGAATAAAATTAATCCTAATTTTTATGCAATAAATAAATAACTGGGTCGCCAAAATTTAAGTGTCAACAGTTGCCCCTCTTTGAAGGTGAGCTCATGAAGGTTGCCTTCAAAGACAAATTGAGACCTAATTTTGATCATGCACATGCATTGAATGATTTTTTATCAGAAAATGAATTCCATTTTGAAATGCAATTTATATAATGCATGGAAATGCTTATACAAATGATAAAGGAACCTATCTGGAATAACTTACTTTCAGAGATAGTAGAGTAATTCAAGATAGTTGATGTTACGTGTTCAAAACCCGTATATTTCTACGGCCGCCTAGAATAATAACGAGGCTATGTAAGGAGACTGGACTCATACCTTTCTATGGTCGCCTAGTATGGCAACAAGGTTTTATAGGGAAACTGCTTTCCTAGGATCTATACCTTTCTACGGTCACCCAGTATGGCAGTGTTTGGTTGTGTTTAGGACCCGTACCTTTCTATGGTCGCCTTAACAGAAAAAATTAATTTTCTAGGACCCGTACCTTTCTACAGTCACCTGAATGGGGAAATTGCTTTTCCAGACCCGTACTTTTCTACAGTTGCTTGTTAGAGCAATAAATGTTGTCTAGGACCTGTACCTTTCTACAGTCGCCTAAACAAGAATTCGCTTTTCATGATCCGTATCTTTCTACTGTCGCCTAAATAGGAAATCACTTTCCAAGTCTCGTACCTTTCTACGATCGCCTGAATGGGGAAATTGCTTTTCCAAGACTCATACCTTTTTACAGTCGCCTGTTAGAGCAATAAATGTTATCTAGGACCAGTACCTTTCTACGGTCGCCTAAACGAGGATTCGCTTTCTAGGACCCGTACCTTTCTGCGATCGCTTGAATGGGGAAATTGCTTTTGCAGGACCCGTACATTTCTATGGTCGTCTAAACAAGGTTTTGCTTAGCTAAGACCCAAACCTTTCTTCAGTCGCCTAGCATTGCAGCATAGATCATCTGAGCAGGACCCAAACCTTTCTTTAGTCGCCTTAATCAAAATGAATCTGGAGGAAAATCTCTGGGGGACAACTCAATTGAGTATCAATTAAGAGAAACTTCGGGTTACGAAAGCACGCCAATTTGACAGGGCGACTCATGCCATGTCGATGAAAATAATTCTAGGCTACAAAAGCACACCGGGTCGATAAAAGAAATCCAGGCTACAAAAGCACGCTGGTTCAATAAAAGGGACTCTAGGGTACGAAAGTACATCTGGTCAATTTTATTGAATACCGGGCTATTAAAGCACGCCGAGTCTATAAAGAGGACTCTGGGCTACGAAAGCACGCCAGTTCAAGAACTTCGAGTTACAAAAGCACATTGGTTCTATAAAAGGGATTCTGGGCTACAAAAGCACACCAGGTCAATATAATTTGATACTAGGCTATGAAAGCACACCGGGTCTATTAAAAGGGACATCGGGCTATGGAAGCACGCCAAGTCAATGAAAAGGGACACTGAGCTACGAAAGCATGCTAGGTCTATATAAAGGAACACTGAGCTATGAAAGCACACCAAGTCAATATAAATGGGACACTGGGCTACGAAAGCATGCCAGATCAATGAAAATGATTCTGGGCTACGAAAACACACTAGATCAATATGAAGGGACACTGGGCTACGGAAGCTCGCCGAGTCAATGAAAATAGATGTTGGGCTATGAAAGCACGTCGAATCTCGAGACTTCAAGGAGCAACTTAAACATCAAGTATTACTCAGTCTTCAAGGAACTATTACCTGTCAGATATGATTAGAGCAAGAACTGATATGCATTCATTAAAGACGTAGACAATTTGAGCTACTCTAGAATGCACATTTCAAAATTCAATGAGGTTTTCATCATTTCAATCAAGGTTTATGCATAATGATTTTACCATATTTGCATCACCCAAATTTTCACAGGAGATAATTGTCATTCAAGACAATGATATGGATTTTCTTAAGAATATTCTATTTTGAACACATGAGTATCATGGATGTGTCAAATAGATGATCTTTCAATCTGAAAGAACTTTTCACTCATCCTCATTAAAATGGTCATTTCATCCTGACCTTTGATGCAGGATTTCGACAATTGCTCTATCTCATTATTGTCATGCCAAATAAAGGTTTGAGTAATCTCAACAGTGGTATGACCTTACCAATCTGAGAGGTCTTTGATAGGGACCGTAATGCGAGGTTGGCCAACGGCTTAACAAAAGGACTCTTTGAGTCGAGGCTTATTAAAGAATGATATTCTACAATAATCTTTTGGTCTTCGAGTCAAGAAGCATATGAAATGAGGTAGAAATTGTCTTACTTGCACTTCTTCAAGTGATGCTCTCAAACATATGAACTTTTACATTAATTCAAGTGCCCTAATCTGAAGAGACTTTGCAAGGGACATAAAGTAGGCTTGGTTCATGGGTTAAGAAACGGAATGATCATTAGGCTCAAAAAATGTTTAGGGGGTCAAAGTTGGTGATCATCTTGACATTTTCACCAATTTTCTTTTCCACTGTCGAAGATTTTCTTCATATCACAACTCCATTGATTGCAACATCTTAACATTTGTGTTTTTAGTACCACATTGTTGGGGATACGACTTCAACCAATGTTTGATTTTTTTTTCTTTTTGTGGGCATTGACATTACTTTTACCAAGTACACTGCTTTTTCATGCCCCATTTTTTTTTTCTCTAGACTCGCATAGCCTTCTTCTTTTATCAGCATTGTAAACCATGCTACTTGAGTGGTTTGTTTTTTTTCTTGCCTTGCCCCAATGTAGGGGATGATCACCAACTGGGTTTGATGTGAAACGAATTCATAGGCTCAAATGGGCTATGCAATGGATAAAAGTGTATAAGATAAAGAAAGAACTGCTCTTCGTTATCCTAAGACACTTCAATTATCGTATAAGTTACACTGCGAAAGCAATACTCAAAGATTGATGCAAGTTTGAGTAAAAAAATTCCTATCATTCACTTTAAACTTAGTCCTAGTGCGGGATAATCCTTGATAGGGATAATTTAAAAAACTCTTCACGTGTGTGAGCTCAAAGGGCTAAACAATATGTATACCTATAGTGTTTCGGGTAGAAGAAGAAACTGCCTCTTATCACCTTAGTTGAAGTACCCTTTGCAAGATCACCATTTTCCTCGTAGGCATGGAATTTTTCCACACAACTCATTGGAAGTTAGTGTATGAAATAGTGTATGGAATAAGTCTTGCCTTTCTTCATTCTAAAGCATCCCATTTGACGTGTTCAACTTATCTCACATAATTCATCAAGGAAAACATGCAAGATTTGCAACAAATTTGAACGATTGAATTTGCAACTCATTGAGGCAAATGCTTGTAGTTCAAAACATGACACGTAAAATTCTATCATGGGTAAAACTTTTGACATGCCTTAGAATTCATTGGAGTGGAAAACTCACGACCATCCATTTTTGCTAGGATCAAGGCACCTCCAAGAAATACCTTCCTTACCACATATGGGTTGCAATTTAGAGCAAACTTGCCCCCAGGATCTTCCACCGGAGAATGATGGTCCTCTTTACTTGCCCCAAATATGTTTTTTCCAATGCAAGTGCGCTCTAAGCCCATTGATCACAAGTCAAGTTTATGATCATTGAATCTCGATACGCCATTTTCAGATGTCCCTCATCATAAAAAGTTATAGAATTATGCTCTGAAACAAGAAGTAAACGAGTCAGACAAACAAACAGATTTAATCTGCTACAAGCTTTGGGAAAATGTTTTTTTTTTTAGCAGTGAAAATGCTTTTGTTTTTGAAAAAAAAAATGGGAGGAAGCATGAGAAAGTCCAGCCCTCGGGATTTCTCTATGGATGATAGTTTCTTTTATGGTTGGATATCATCATTGGACTGGTTTGGTGTACCCCATCATGCCCTCAAATTGGAAATAAAATTGTAATTTCATTAAATATAATCAAATGAATTACATTATTGGAATGGAAATTGCGATTCCGAATCCCTAAAAAGAGAGTAAAAGAATAAATCGAAAACAATTCCTAGAAAGTGAAAACAATTCCTAAAAAGTGATAAAAATTTCTAGAAAGCGATAAAAATTCCCGCGTAGGGGAATGTGCAAAAGTAACAAGTTACTCTTGCGAGCTAATGCCCATGTTTTGCGAAGGTCCCTTGTCATTGGCTTCTATGAAGAGGTCATTGAACAAACTTGTGATCCCTTCTAGGGCGTCATTAGAGTTCTCTATCTTTGGAGGCGTCGAATCGTCCATGCCATCCCACCCGTCTGGAACTATGTTGCAGGGATCAATATAAAAGCTTGGAGGAGCCGAATACTTTACCAAATAATCGAATTTGCCACTTGGCTGCTCTAGAGTGTCCATCACTTCTGCTTCATCCTGCTCCATCTTAGGGAAATTGTCAGGTTTGGCAATGATCAACAGTGGGTTATCTTCTAGCTTGGGCATGTCGTCATCGCTCGTTTGGGTCTTGTCTTCCTACTTCAAAATTACTATCTCAAGGAGAGTAGGTGCATGAGTCAAATCCGCTCAAAGGGATTGGATTTGAGCTATCATGAGTTGCATAGAGGTGAGCAATTGTTGAAGTTGGTCGTCCATAGCGGATATACGATCACGTATTTCAGTTTGGTCGGCCATTTTAACTCTTGATCGTGTAATACGTGGAGGATCCGTTATCACCTAATTCAAATAAATGAAAATATGTAAGCAAAATGTGTAAATAGAGAGCCAATCCATAACAACAATTTATTTTTTAGTCAAGAAAAGTCCACACATGAAGAGGATTTCCTAAAAATGGACTAGGAAAACAAAGACATGGGATGCCCCACTAGGGACGAAATTTCCAAAACATGAACTAGGAAGAGCCAAGACATGAATTGAAAACAAATTTCAATTTTTTTTCTAAATGATTCATTGCATGGCAATTTCCTCATTTCATTCCTAATTGACAAAGGAATTAAATCAATGGTTGACCTATATTGTCATGGATTGACCAAAAACACGACAAACTAAATGCCATGATATAGGGATAGAAGACTTACTTCACCAAGGAAAATTAATGACAATCACGTAGACATGCACATGAAATGTAAGGCTTGATTTCTACTCTAGACAAGCTTAGCAAAGTTAAGCCACAATGATGATTAGACTAGCCATGGGCATGCGGACTATGTCGGGTCCTCATGACTTTGCGGGCATGCGGACCAAGGTAGATACTCTTGACACCAAAAAAGAAGTTTCAAGATCGAGATGGGCAACTCGTATCGCGGGCACGCGGTCAGAGAGGTATTCATCTCGATAACATCCTAGATAATCATATGCGGCCCAGGTCTGACAGCAGGTTGTGTGTGCAAGAGTGTATTGCAAATGTAGGCATGCACAACAGTTTATATCAAGCAACACTTCAGCATGAAAATAAATCATACATTCATACACCTCCCTACAAAACAGAGGTTAGCAAACACTTCCTCTTATACCTCCCATCCTACAAAAACATTTAATACCTTAAATTCTAGAGATGTACCTAAAATCCTCGTTGCCAAACAAAAACATTTTTCAAAATAAAAGAAAAATTTGATCTAAGTCCACTAAGAGTTTTAACTCAAGTCCCCAGTAGAGTCGCCAAGCTATCGTAACCTGAATTTCGAGTGCACCACCTAAAATTAGGTCAATAGATTACCAAGTCTAACTTAGTTCGAACGCTTCCAAGTCCATACTAATTTGCGACTTAGGTTTGAATTATTAACATGCAAATGATTTTCAATCAAGAATCACCACTAATCTATTTTTGGTGGGTCGATTAGAAACCCAAGTAAAGTAACGGGAGATTTACTTTACTTCTCTGAACCAAAGACTTGTAAGTTGAAGACTTGGTTACATTAGATTTCTCTAATGCTCTTTCGGTACATTTCTCTTTTATTTTAAAAAAATGTTTGGCAAGTAGCTCGAATTGATTTTAATTTACCTCCCTAACATATGAAGTGATCATGCAAGTGCACAAACTACCGATTTAACACCCAGATAACACAATGAATAAATTGCAGGACTTACCTTATAGCAATGAAAACATTTGCAATATTATATCAAAATCATATTAATAGTCATAGATATGATTTCTAATTAGCATGCAATCACTCAATTTTCATTTTTACTTATTTAATTAGAATCTTGCATTATGCAATGCATGCTACTAAGCTAACATGAAATAATATGACATGGCAATATGACCTAAACTATATGACATAAGTAAAATAATTTTTGAAGAAATACAATAATCAAATGTGCAATCTAAATTACTCTAATGACTTAATTCTAATGACGGGCAATTTTTAATTAAATGAACCTAACAACAATCACTAAATGACATGCATTTTCATGAGCCTAATTCTATATGACGTGCGCATGATTTTTCTACTCTTCTAAAAAAAATGCAATCTATCTAAGAGAAATTATTAATAAACATGCAATCCTAACATGCGATAACGTGCAAAGAATGCCCTAATTCTACATGATATGGATGATGATTTTTTTTATAAAATTCGAAATTAAAATTGACACATAATTAAACGTGCAATTTAGATTTAAAGAAAAACTTACATCCAAAATGAATGCATTTTTTTTTTTGGATTTTTTAAAAATTCGAAATAAAACCCATATTCTAAATATGCAAGATAACAAGAAATATTCTAAAATAAACCTAATCCTAACTCAAATATTTTTTGGATTTTTCCTTTTATAAAAATAAAATTGATTCAACCAACATGACAACAAATCAGATAAGATAGGATCGATATCCACAAATTGACGAACCATATCATGAGCATGAGATCGAATTTACGATTTGGCAAGTGATTGCGAGTCGGATTTTGGACGCATAAATTGGACTGTCAATCCCTAATTTAAGAGGCTATTTCATGTTGGAATATCAGTTATACATCAAGGAATAATTCTACTAAAGAAAAATTAAATTAATAAATTAAATTAGATTTTTTAAAAACTACCTAAATTTATTTTCTCCTTTTTAAATATCGGCTATTTCCTTTCCTTTTCTTTTTTTTTTTTGCTTTTGCTTTCCAATATGGCCGCTTGTGGTGGTTTGCTAGGGGCAAGTGGTTGTGATGGTGGGTCGCCAGAGCTTTGGTGAAGAGTCCAACGGTAGTGGTGGTGGAACTCAAAGCGAGACTGGCAAAGGAACCGACGACAGATCAGCAACAAGCAAGGAGGTTCTGTAGTGGTGTTGCTGGAAGAGGAGGATGGCCCAAATTGACGTCGGGCCGTGGGTGTCACTCGGAGAGGAAATTCGAGCGATGTGCAGGGGCGGTGGCTTGCTAACCAACGGCAGGCGGACCGGAATTAGCATCGGGGTGGAGAAGCTGTAGAGGCCGAAGGCAGGGGCATCGGTGAGGCAGGAGCAGAAACAGCATCGCGGATTGGATTGTAGCAATGACAGGAGCGGTTTGACACGGCAATTCTAGGCAAAGGTGGGGCCAACATGATGATGGCGTGAGGGGGTAGAGGTGGTGTCGTGACAGGTTGCAAGGCGGAGACGCAACATTGGAGAGACTGGATCGGCTCGAAGGCAGGGCGTCAAGTGAGCAAGGGTGGCCGGAGGTGCGTAGGAGGAGGCGTTGCTTGAGCAGCGATGATGGTGCGAGGGGGTTACCGACGAAACGGCGACGGTGGCATGAGCGCGAGGGCCTGCAGCATGGCAGTACAAGCGCGACAGTCGGCACAAGTGAGATTGAATGGAGACCCGCAATGGCGTGACAAACGCCCTCGAAGAAGACCGACTCCCCCCCCCCAAAATAAAAGAATAAAATTGGGAAATTGAAATTTTTTATTACTTTTTTTGTCACTTTTGATATACAAGGATGTATGTACCTGCGGTATGATAACTTATGCATGGTATTAAGGTAAATTATGCATGGATGCTTGAATGACATGTGATGCATTTAGTGGTTTATTGGTCCTTTATCTGCTGAATGGTTGTACTCACCCCTTCGAGAACCAACTCTCTCATTCATTCAGGTTCGTCTCTCTCTCTCTCTCTCTCTCTCTCCTTTCTTTTCTTTTCTTTCTTTTTTTTAACCCTAGCTAGCCTTGATCTTTTCCTTCGACAGCTTTCCCTTTTCTTTTTGTTTCTTCCTCCAACGAAGAGAACCCCCTCCAATTGACCTCCGTACACGCCCTTTTATAGGCCAAACAAATGCAATCTTTTGTGAATATTTCATCTCACGAAAATTGCCTATATCCTCCTGATCACCAAAATCTCCGTTGATTTTATCACCTATTGCTAAAGATAAGATTGCAATGCAATTTTCTTAAATTCTAAAAATCCACCATAATATCTATTTTTTTGTCATTAAAAAAAAGGACTCGAGCCAATTTGCTCGCTTAGTGGGCTTCATCCAGCCTACCAAATTAATGCTCAAAACTACCAATTCAAACCCACCTGTCACCAGCCTAATGCAAATACACCTAAAATTATATGTAACGCATTCTGATATTTTTTTTCCTAGGGATAAAATTAATCCCTAATTATTATGCAATAAATAAATAACTGGGTCACCAAAATTTAGGTGTCAACACCTAACATCCTATGTATGCCGAAACCAATGCTTTATGGCTTAGGGTGATCTTGCCTTTTGATGACCTCAATTCGAACGAACCTCAGCCTTATTCTAAGTGTAAACAACTCAAGTACACGTTCAAGCACAAACATGAGTAAAACCATACAAAAGATCCAACATCCTACCCATGGGTTGACAAGTGAGCACCTAATTAGACTCAACAATGGAGACTACCACCCTAGAGGAATAGGGATCTTACTTATCTTGGCAAACCTCAAGGACCAACTTATATAGCTTGATGGATTGAGGATGCAAGGCCAAAAGAAAGGAGGAGGAGGAGGAGGACGTCTAAGGAGAAAGAGGAGGAAATGGGAGCAAGGTGAATAAATGAAGAGGGCTCCTCCTATTTATAGCCCTTGGTGCCATCATTACTAAGCCGAGCGGTCCTATCCAATGTTTCCAAGTGTCTCGCCTAAAATCCTTACTTGGCATACCTATGGGTCCAATAATTGTGGCCTAGATAATGAGTTGGAAGGCTAGAACATCTTACATGGCAATCTAAGCTCGTAAGCGTCATCGATGATGGCTCGCTTTTCACTCTTCCAATGGTCCACCTACACCCCACATTTAATGAGCATTTAATGAAGTTTGACAATAATGGTACCATAGTTGCCAACTCGGCAATTCTAGAACTTTCGGTTATTAATGAGGACTCGTGTATCACTCTCTAATTGGTCCATATATATGCCGCATTTTTCTAGAATATCCAAAGATATTTTAGCCACCATCATGACTTTTAAATATTCAAATAACAACTCACCTCTTCATTTAATGAGGGGTTCTAGAAATTTGTTTACTTTTGTCTTTTTCTTCATTAATAAAGCAATCTAGAGAATTCTATCATCCAAATTGGTTCCGAGGCCGGAGAAGGGATCATTGGGTATATCTGAAAAAATCGAATCACGTACACTAAAAGTTCGGCCATTACGTCCCATATTTGCCCTAACCATTCCTTTTGATGGTTTGTTGGCCAATAGGGTCGATTGTCCTTCGATTGGTTTGAGACCAATCCTAAGGCTACCCATAGCCCAACGCTAATCCAAGACACTCATGGACCTTAAAATTAGTGACGGAATAGCCAGGTCTATCTCTAGGCTCATTTCGGTCAGCACCTGATCCACTGGTAGGGTTCATAACCAGTGCATTACCAATCCACAATTGGACATCATCAATTCAAAATTCAATTATGACCACTAAGAATTAAATAAGGAATGATGCATTTTTGGTCAGAAGATGGTCACATTTGATCAATTCGGATCGTCCATGTATCGGTGCATAACCAAGTGGAATCACTTGCGGTCGGAAACTACAACTAGTTAGATCAACCCATGACCATCTGCCACTCCAAAATCATCCCGTGATCAATTCTCGTGATCAAAAAGTCATCTTATGAGCTGGTGATCCTATCCCATCGATATGGTCAGTAAAAAATTCACAGCCAACACTTCAACCAATTCGTGACCGGTAAGTTCGGTTGGTCGGTTGGTCGGTCGGGCGGACCATGACCAATCCACAATTCCTTGCCAATCAAACCGATCGATCCATAACCAATGGCCCACGATCGATCTTTTAGGACCTTATGGCCGATCCTCATGGGGTCAAAATTGAGGATGTTACAAGTTTAGTCGATAAAAATAGTAGGTAATTATCATTTGGATCGTCACATGAAATCATTAATCAATAAGTGCCTTCTTGGAATGTAGAAAAAATCCATAAAATTATTAACTTGTAAGAGATTTCTTGGAAAGTAATTAAAATACATGGCCAAATAAAATGTCTCTGTTCATGTTTTTGATCTCCTCGTATCATTGGACGCGGTCCAAGACATACTTACCTTTTATTTCCTAACTAATCTTTCTTTTTATTTGATTTGCAGCAGTAAAAACAAATCAGCATTAGCGGGTTGTCACATATAACAAAAATATTTTATAATTCAAATGATCCAAATGAGTTATATGCAAATGAATGTGGTTGTATGTAGTTGTTGAATATGGCGCTACCATCTTTCATTATATTTTTGGAACAATTATCTCCTTCGGCTTTGCATGGCCGCTAGTGATGCAAATGAGAGCAAATTTCTTGAGAAATGATTTAGGCAAATAGATACTAGCAACATGTTTAACATATCGATGTCTTTAGTATTTATAGCGACAAGCATGAGTATTTGCTTATAAACTATTTCATGGAAATTTTTACTTTATATTGAGATGTTTCGGTTATATTAAGTAATAAATCACATTGGCTTATACTTTTTATGGCCCTTTTGTACTTGTGGCACTCGGTCTCGCAAGCCTTTTAGAAATAACGTAAGCTTTCTCTAATACACTTTCCCTTAATTTTTTAGATAATATTTTTGCCCTAATAAGAAATATCTACGCATAGCCATGAATGAGAGATTATTTATTGCCAACAGAATGATGAAAAAAAAATGCTAGTATCTTTATTAAAAATTAAACTTATTTATATAGATCATAGATGAACGTAATTAATTCTTAGGAATGATAGATAGTGCCTAGTTAGTGATTACCACTTGGGCCCATATATCATGCCTCGGTTTTTACTTAAAATTTGTCAAATTGTCAAATGTAAAAGAGTAAATATCAAACTAAAATATAAACTTTTCTGAGGTTAGTTGATGACGTCTAAATTACAAAATTATCTATAGCATCTTAATTGGCATTTCGATCTGCGCATTCAGTGCGGCGGATTCATTTGCACGGATTTATTAGGCAACCATATTGTGCAAGCAAGATATTCTCTGACCATCGAAGCCTTAATGTTTAATTTGTTTGCAGCTATATGGTTGTATGGATAACTTAAAAACCGATGAAATCCTCCGTTCACCACAATTACGTTATTCACATTTTCTCTAGAGCAACCCCATGCTAACTTTAAATTCTTCCATATCAGGTGTATCTTTTATATCCGTGTTTTTAATGTTCTGTTAGCCCATCTAAATGATCCATATAGTTTTAATTCCAATTAACTCTACTCCAAAGACACGTGCTTTTCCATTGAGAAAAAAAAATACTTCCATTTACTTAATTTCTTTCATATAGTTCAGGTTTGAGATTTAAGATTTGATTATACTAATTTAACAAGTTTTAAGACTTGAATGTACTTTCCTGGTAAGTTTTCAGACTTTTAATCTAACTATTCCATGAAATAAGGAAACTGGAGAAGAGGATTGGTAGTAAAAGAAAGGAGGAGGAGAAAAGAAGCCAATAATGAATAAACCTTTATCGATGGTCAATGTTGGTGTTTGTTTTTGCTTTGATTCAATTGAGCCCTAGAACTTTTGTGAAATTGTAAGATCGATCATGAGAGGCATGCAAACACCGTTCTTAATGATAATTCTGTTCTTCGAGGTATGAAACTCAATGCAATAAGCTCTACTAGCTATCCTCCCAAGATATAATAGATCTTTTATTTATTCCTTTCCAGTTATTTTCGGAGTAACAATTTGTGGTTAAAAGAAAGATACAACCTTTTCCATATTCAATTCTTGCATTTAAATGAACAACGTTACAAATCTGTTGCAAATTGGTAGAAGTCAAACTATTACAAAAGCTTTATTGAACCGTTATAAAATGTTATAGATTAATGGCGGATAAAAACTGTAATAAATTGATGACATTAACAAAGAAAAAGGTTTCAATATTGCAAAACTCATTGAAATTATACAAAAATCTCCCACATATTTCTCTACCATGCTATCCTCCATCATTATTTTTTTTGAAATTGCAATGAGATGTTTAGGAATGGAAGGTAGCAATCAATCAAACTCAAGGAAGGGGAACAAAGAGAGACCAACGTGTATGAACAATAGATGAATAAAATACACTTCTAGATGGTCTTGAAGAATTAGTTGCACGAGGAATGAAAGCCGATAACCACTTTAAAATTGATTACATGATTATGTTAGATAACTATTTTGAAAAAAAGTTCCCTAGTTCTAGCATTAAAGGTAATACTCACATCAAGTTGAAAATAAAAAACTTGAAAAAATAGTATAATCATATATATGACTTGAGGGATCAAAGTGGGTTTGGGTGGGACCATGAAAAACATTGTGTTGATATTCATTATGAGGATAGTTAGCAAAAATATTGTAAGGTTTGTGTCACTTCTTCTCATTTTTCTTCTTTATTAATTGATTCATTTTTAAAAAAAAAAAAAAAACATATTTTTCTTATAGACCAATCTAGGAGCTGCTTCTTTGAGAGGGAAGTCTTTCCCTCAATATGGTGAACTAGGAACTGTATTTAGAAAGGATTGTGCCAAGGGAAATCTCAATGAAGACCCTTCATAAGCTCATGCAGCTGTAGATCATGAAGAAAGTGAAATCATGATAATGTGGCAACTAATGGCATAAGTCAAAACTTACTGCCACTATCATCTTTTCTCAAACACAAAAGATTTATGATTCTTCAAGAAGAAAAAAGGGCTAAAGTAAGTGACAAATGGGCTATCAGCTTAGCTGAGATAGCAAAAAATTTTGGCTCATTCTTGGAAAAAGCTAATGAGAGAATGAGGATGATCGCTAGCCGCATCAGACATGCTATGGATTCGGACAATGACAAGTGAAAAATCAATGAAGAACTTCTTTAAATGCCTCTAGGTACTATGGATAGGATAAAATTATGTAGAAAAATTATGAAGAATCCTGAAAATATTCATCTTTTTTCAGGATTTCAAGGAGTCGATTGTGGAGTTACTTCTCCAAGAGATGAAAGAAGAGAATAAGTTGTGATTTGGGGTGATGGATCATGGTAAATTTGTGCTAGTTGTAAGGGGAAAGTAGTAATTTTATCTTTAATTAATAGGTTTCTTGTGTAGTCTCCTTGTTGTTTTATGACAATTAACAATGCCGAAAGATATTCTTTATGCCATTTATTGGAATCATATGATTTTTTAAGTGGATTGCTACTTAATGTGTTTGCAGATTACTCTTTTATCATTTTGTCCGACAGTTTGATTTCTTTTAGTTCCTTTACTTGACTCGCTCTTGTTAACAAGAAACTTATTACCATGTTATTATCTAATATATAAGTTAAAAAGAGGGGTTGGTCTCATTTTTAGGTTCCTCCCAATGTGCAACCCATAAAATATTGAGATAAGTGATGTAGAAGTCCTAAAACTTGTCACGAAAATGCAATTGAGTCCTAAAACTTGCAAAAAGTACAATTAAGTCCTAAAACTTGTCAAATTATTTCATTCAAGTCCTAAAGTTAACGCCGTTAGCATTTTCTGTTAAAAATGCTGACGTGGCATTTTAAATAATTTTTTATTTTACATGTGGATTTTTAATTATTTTTTATTCATTTAAAAATAGATTTAAAAAATAAAAATAAAATAAAATCAGCGGCTCCTCCCTCGCCGTCGCGGTCCATCGCCAGAGGGGCTGGTGATGGTCATTGGTCCTGGGCGAGGCCGTGTTGGCCCTCGCTTGGGGCCGATGAGCGCTAATGAGGCCTTGCCCAGGGCGGGTGATGGTCATTAGCCCTAGGCGAGGCCTCATCGGCCCTCACACAAGGCCAGGGTGGGCGACGATCATTGGCCCCCCACGAGGGCCAACGTGCCCAAATCTAGGCACCCTTGCTCGAGCTCGGGCAAGGGTCGTCGACCCCTCTGATGATGGGCGGCGTACGCCAAATTTTTTTTTTTTTTTTTAACTGTTTTATTTTTAAATCAATTTTGACTTTTATTTTCTAATTTTTAAATCTAATTTAAATTAAAAAATAATTTTATAAAACCATGTGGAAATTGAAAATTTAATTTTAAATGCCATGTCGGCATTTTTACAAAGTGTGACACGGGAACCCTTCGCAAGTCGTCACCGGCCGGTGTTACATCTTTTACCATCTCTATCTCTTGGCTAAATATCCTTGCGGACATGTGCATTTTTTTTTTTCAAAAGCGGTCCCATCGCGACTCGGATAATCGTCATCTATCTCCCTTCTAACCCATGATACAAATACACACCAGCTACACACATCAGGATTTTATATACAAACATCGACACTTTATTTACATATTCTTTTAGGATGGGACTCCTCCTTTCTCGGGTCGATACAAAACAAGAAAAGCAAAGGACTCTGCCATGTCCTGCCTAAAATCTCAAAAAGAAACTATCAACCCTCTACATCAAGCGCACAAGCTCCCATCAAAGGTGTCGATTATCTACATCAAAAGCTCGGCTCCTACTAAATCACGCGTGAGTCTCACACCCAACCCGTGCATCGGGTGGTGGCGGCGGCAAAGCATCCCTCGCATAGCACCATCTCGACGGACGTGAACAAAAATGAACTCTTGTATGACGAGGACCCCAAAGGCCGATATCATACATAACTAAGCATCGCGATTTCTCGGATAAACGTCAATCACGGAGGACAATCTAACTCCATACACTCCACTGCAAAGTAAATACCCCATCATACAATACAGGCAAGATAGTGCTTACTGAAATGTTATTGATGTCATGCAGGAAATCACAATATCATTAACCATACCATCATCACCATGCATACCTTTTTGATCATCATCATCATCATAGCATATATATCATCATCATGGCATCATACATCATTATCATCACATCATCATTAACCATGCATCACCATGCATATCACATCATATCATCATTAGCCATGCATCACCATGCATATCACATCATATCATCATTAACCATGCATCACCATGCATATCATATCATATCATCATTAGCCATGCATCACCATGCATATCACATCATCATTAACCATGCATCACCATGCATATCATATCATATCATTATTAACCATGCATCACCATGCATATCACATCATCATTAACCATGCATCACCATGCATATCACATCATATCATCATTAGCCATGCATCACCATGCATATCACATCATCATTAACCATGCATCACCATGCATATCATATCATATCATTATTAACCATGCATCACCATGCATATCACATCATATCATCATTAACCATGCATCACCATGCATATCACATCATCATTAACCATGCATCACCATGCATATCACATCATATCATCATTAACCATGCATCACCATGCATATCACATCATCATTAACCATGCATCACCATGCATATCACATCATATCATCATTAACCATGCATCACCATGCATATCACATCATCATAGATCAATTTCCACTTTTATTTATCAATTGATCCCCACATTATCTTTTCTCAAATCATCAAATTCACCATCATCACCATCCCTTCCCGGACGAAACCTCCGACGGGGATCCCGGTATGACCATCTCATGGCCACTCGGGCTTCCCGGCCCCCCACATTCCGGGCATCTCGCATCTCAACTAGCATCACGAGGCATTCCCTTCGGGCGAAACCTCCGCGGGGCTTCCGGCCTTTACCCTTCTAACCGGGGATCTCGCACCCTAATCCTGGCATCGCGAGTCACTCCCTTCGAGCAGAAACCTCCGACAGGGCTTCCGACCCCCCACATTCCGGGCATCCTGAAACTCCCAGGGAATCTCTGGAATTATGCCACTCGGCCACCAGATATCATCCTCCGCCACAACCTCATTCTCACATACCATTTTCCACTCTTTTTATCATCCTTTTCATCTTGTTATTTCATGGCATAGGATTTACATACATGCATCACAATTCATGATCATTCATACATCCATGCCGTATAACAATACATCATAATTCATGATCATACATGCATCAATGTCATATAGCAATGCATCATAATTCATGATCATTCATACATCAGTGCCATATAACATTACATCATAATTCATGATCATACATACATCAGTGCCATATAACATTACATCATAATTCATGATCATACATACATCAGTGCCATATAACATTACATCATAATTCATGATCATACATGCATCAATGTCATATAGCAATGCATCATAATTCAATAGGACTCATGGCCAATAAAATAATCCACCTTTTATTTTATTATTATTTTATTATTTTATTATTTTATTATTTTATTATTATATTATTATATTTTCATAAATAAATATTATATTTAATATTTATGATTTTCCAAAAATCATAATCTTCAACCAATCATTAAACAAACAATTAGAATCAAATTTCGCATAAAATCGATGGCTAATTTGCATTTTACATAATTTCCCAAATTTCCACAAAATACACACAACATTCGGATCATGGCCAGATTGCACAGTTTTCGAATTAACTCAATTAAAATACCCATATGACCTCCGAAAATTCCCAAATTTTACAGGATGATAGCCAACATATTTTCGTACATTTTTCATGAAGAATTCTAAGCCAAATTATTTATAGATTAATTTATATAACTCCACGAAACTTCTGGAACCTCTACCGTTTCGTTCAGAACGTACATCACCGAAAAACTTAGGTTTGACCCATTAAATCTCTTTCGTTTCTCCTGAAATTCGAGTATGTTATATATCACTGTGTCCTTTACAAGTTTCATGAAGAGATCTAGGTTAAATAACCAAATTATGATCCTCTTTTTAAGTCATTGAAGTCTCGGGTGTCTCGGTTCACTTCAACAGAACCATCCGTCTCAAAGATCTAACTGGTTAACTAGGCTATACTCATTTGTTTATCCTCAAATTTGAATATGTTGTAGTTCGAGGTGTTTCCTACAACTTTCAAGAAGACAAAAAAGTGAGATCTTCAACCGAAATCAACATGCAACCAAGAAATCAACAAAAGGTCAGTAGGAAATTCGCAGATCTGAAGTCTCCGTATAACAGAGCTTTTGACCCCACATATCACCATCTTTTTCCATGAAATTCGAGTATGTCATACCTCAAGATGTTAGCTTCAACTTTCATCAAGACACCGAAGCCAAAGTCACACTCCAAATACACATGCAAGCTCGAATAAGATACTGTCTACCACCAACCGAACGGAAACAACCACATAACATGAACACATTCAACCCTCACTTCGGTATTTCGCCCAAATCACCCCTCAAACCGAACATGCAACCATCAAACAACATGCAAGAGAAGTTAAGAACCCCCCCACTTGCCTTAAAGAAGAACACACAGCAACACACGGCGGCGTAGGACGGTCGGACAAGGCGGCGACGGCGGACGGGCGGCTCCTCCCTCTCGGCTCCGCCTCCTCTCTCTCTCGAATTCTCTCCCTCACTCTCTCCTTTCTCGGCCAAATGAAGAAAAACCGCTCACTCTCTCTCTCTTCATCCCTCTTATACTCCCCTAGGCTCATCATAGGTAATGATTGATCCACCACACCCATGGCCAATGCATGCTCTTCCTTTGGCCACTTGTAATTTCAATTTTTTTGAATTCAATTTGGGCTTGGGCTTGGGCTTAGGCCCAACCGGCCACTCCTTCTTGGGCTGGTCAAAAATCCTTCTTGGGCCCAATGGGCCGACTAGCTTAACTTTAGGCTAAAGAAGGTTAATGGAATATTTCTAAATTAACTTTAGGAGATTTAAACTGGCCGCACTTAAATTTAAATTGAAATAATTTGACCTAATTAAAGACATTTTTAGCTTTGAATTTAAGGTTAATGGCATTAACTTTAGGACTCAATTGAAATAATTTGACAAGTTTTAGGATTTAATTGTACTTTTTGCAAGTTTTAGGACTCAATTGCATTTTTGTGACAAGTTTTAAAACTTACCCCTAAAATATTCCCTCAAGAGATGACAAAGGGCACAGCAGTATCTCTCGTTCTAGTGGAGGAGGGTTCTGAATTTGATTATTGCTGATTATTGTGTTGTGTGTAACTTTTTTCCGTTTTTGGAAAACGATACTTTTTAATATGGAAATTATGCACTAACAACACATACAAAATCCAACATAATATCAATGAAGCTTGAATAAATTTTTAATCTTGTTTTCTGACGTGTTCCCTTTTGTAACAAAATGGAAATAAATGAAAATTTTGTAAGAGAGAAGAATTCCTATTTCAAAGTGAACATATTGAAATTGAGGTTATTCTAAAAACGTTTGATGTTGAAGTGGGTAACCAAAAGATTATTCCAAAGGAACGGAAAAGATTATTATAATGGGTAATCATGAAATTCAATGAGAATCAATTAATTTGAAAAAGATATGTTGTTTTAGATGATTTTGTGAATATTTAACCTGAAAATTTGTACTTGCCTAATGATATTTTAAAATATATATATTCGACTTTAAATCCTTAGTTCACCAAACAATACATAGGATAAGATATGAGGATATTTGATTTTAAATCCGTAGTTCATCAAAGTGGATAGGATATGAAGAAATCCCTAGATTTCTTATCCTATCTATCTAGTCCTATCCTGTTAAGAAATCCGAACAACCAAACACACTCTTAGCTGTTAAAATTAGCTATAAAATCTTGTTTTGTAAGAACACATGGCCATGCAAGACATAATACAAAGACAAGTGGCATATGGGTGGCTTAATGAAAGTGGAAAGTGGATAATTAGGGGAATAAAAATAATTTATCTATCCTTGGCGCCATTAGTGCAATTTACTAACTATTAATACTAAATAGCTAGATTTTAAACAAATACTTTTACCCATTAACAACTAAGTCAACGATAAATTAATTTAAGGGTTAATACCCTAAAAAAAAATACCCAAAATTGTATACATGTGACAAATTTACCCCCAAACTATTTTTTTGACCATTAAAAACCCCAAAATGGTATACTTTGACAAATTTACCCCAAACCGGTACATTTTCCGTGTAATAACTCTACTAAAGGGGATCCTATTATAAGAATAGCTTCCAGTGCACCTGTTACAATTTTGACTGCCCAATAACCAATTTGGTCCCAAGGTAAGGAATAACCAGTTACACCAAAGGATGCTGTCAATATACCCAGAACCACACCTGTAACCCAAGTTAATTCGCGAGGTTTTTTAAAACCACCGGTGAGATACACACGAAATGCGTGCAGGATCATCATTAGGACCATCATACTTGCTGACCATCAATGAACTGATCGAATTAACCAACCAAAGTTAGCTTCAGTCATTATGTATTGAACGGAAGCAAAAGCCTTAGTAATAGTTGGACGGCAGTAAAAGTCATAGCAAACCCCGTAGCTACTTGTACTAAAAAACAAGTAAGCGTAATTGCTCCTAGACAACAAAATATGTTGACATGAGGAGAAACATATTTACTAGTTATATCATCTACAAACGCCCGAATCTCGAGACATTCTTCAAACAAATCATAGACTTTATTGAGATAGGTAAACCAATAGTACTCCCCCTCAAAGAACCGTATCTAAGAATTTCATCTCGTACAGCTCAAACAAAAACCTAAGATATTGCTTTGGTTTCAAGGCATATGGAATAGAAAGTTTGAAAATTCATCTACAACCCTTTCTAACTTCTCTGATGATACGAACCAGTAAAAATACGAAATCTCTTATTTGTGGTTTTAATGCCAAAATATCAAGTCGGCTCATTCGTCTTTATGATGATTGTTACATGCCTCTTGAATCTTCTATTTACCTACTTCTTTTTCTGTGATTTGTTATTTTTATTTTTTTGTGTGTAATGTAGCTTTACTCTTCTTTTCTTTATTATCAATAGGAATTCCCTTGTTAAGACCCTATGAATTGATTCAAACCTCAGATTCATACTAGAACCGCAATGATTCAATAAAACTTCAAACTAAGTCCAAAGATTCCCTGAGTAAGAACCATTGGATCATCACTTATTCAATGAATAGATATAATGACTAAAAATCCAAAGAAAATTTTGTCATTTGATAAAAAAAAGGGGGGGAATCTTTTGAAAAAGAAGAAAAATCTTTTGATTTATAACGTTTTGGAAAAAATTTTGGAGTCCGGTCACGGGGTCTAAATATTAAGTATGAATCATAGTTAATATTTTGTAATCTATGTTGTGCTCCAGATACTCGAATGAATATCCGACGAGGTAAAACCATTTATATAAAGATGACAGATCCATTTTCTGTACTATCAATAGTATCAATTATAACAAGTCACACACTCATATTACAGAAATATAAAAAGATGATAAATTTACCCTATGTTAGTTTTCATTAAATTTTACTGTCAAATTATTAAGTTAAGTGACATGTGACAGTTAACAAATATACCAATTTGGGATTTTACGCTCTGTTTGTCATAATTTACAATTTTTGTGATTTTTTTGTGGTTTTAATCCAATTTAGCAAAGGGTATATTTGTCACAAATTTATCACTTTTGGATTTTTTGTGGTCGAATAAATTAGTTTGGAATAAATTTGTCATAAATATATCAGTTAATAATTTTGTATGGTCAATTAAGGCAAATTTGACACAAGTATACCAATTTGAGGATTTTTATGGTCAAAAAAATAGTTTTGAGTACTACCACCTTGGTAGCCGCGATGGTTTGGGTTCTCTCCCCCTCACGAAGGGGAGGAGTTCAAATCCCCTCACAGTCGCTTAGGGTCTTAAGTGGGACGCCGAAAGTGGTGGGTCTTCCCGCTTACGTGTCCCCCCCAAGTTTATTCGCCGGTTATCGGCTGTACAGACTTCCTAAGTCACCAAATATATATATAGTTTTAGGTAAATTTGTTACATGTGTACTAATTTGGGATTTTTCATGATATTAACCCGTTCTACTATTAATGTACCAATTTGACTCAATACACTAGACTTGGGACAATTACATTTACGTAAGAATTATCCGTTGCATCCCATGAAATTTATGATTCGATTAAAACTTCTACATATTCATCCAACTACTAAGGCAAATAATATTAAACTTTATAATCTAAGTATCACTATCATAATAGAAAATCCTAAATGTTATATAATTACATATTCCGGATGTCACAAGCTCGCTCTAAAGTCGTCTGCCATCTCTTTCCTTATCCTCCTCACTGTCAAGAGCAGCTTCTTCATCTCATCCCTCAGTTGATACAACCCCTCCAACAGCGCCTCAGTGGCCTTCTCTAGCCCGACCGCTGCTTCCCTCAGCCTCCCCACGATCTCTCTGCCGCCTCCTGATGCCACCACCTGGTCAATCACCTCAAGCACATGCCTCCCATGTGCCTCCACATCATCAAGTTCCTTCAACACCCGCATCTTCCTGTCCCTTTCCTTGCCACCTCTCGACTCCACGATAATTGTCGACTCGATTGCACGGACAAAGTCACCCCAAGGGAATTCCTCTGGGATGCGGAGGCAGATGACCGGCCCCGAGGAAGAGCGCAAGGCCGAAGATATGACTTCGACAACGAACGCGTCAAGAAATTTACAGCTTGGACCGCATGGCAAACAACTCTGTCAACCGGCGAGACCTTCTCCCGCAGAGCCAACATTTCAATGCTCACGGCCAAGTCTCTAAGCCGCTCCTCGATGGCACCCCCACCCTCGCCCTCCGAATCTGCAAGCAAATCCCTCGCTTGGTGAATCTCCTCCTCCGATGGGTTGCCCTCCGAGCTGAGGAGCTTCATCACGATCCTCCGGTCCAAGTGGCGGAGACACAGTCGCTCGATCTTGGAGGACATGCAGTTGCAAACATCCAGGACCTTCAGGCTGTTGTCCAAATACCACGACAAGAGGCTGTCGCTACCGTCCCGTTTCACCGCGGAGTGAGCGATGGTGAGCACGTCGACAGCAGAGGAGAGCCAGGGCGAGCTGGCAGAGGCAGGGCTCAGACCACAGAGGGGAGAGAGGAGGGACTCATCGAGGGAACTGGCGATGGATTCCAGCTCCTCGGCAGTGAGCTTTGCTCCCTTTTTGTCGCCGGGATAAGAGAGGCGCGTATACATTTTCTCGAAGAATATGTAAAAGTCATCGGGATAAGAGAGGTGCGTATTCATTTTCTCGAAGAATATGTGAAGGACAGAATATACTCTACTTTTTCTCATGAAAACTGAGACAAGAAAGTGGTAGAAAGTTTTGATGGATACGGGCTATGAGCTTATGCGGCATTTATATAGGGCGTGGTTTCCCTCAGGAAGGCAAGAAGAATGGAATATGGAAAGAAAATTTCATTAGAGAATTCCTAGAAAGTAATTCAAAGATACGTCCCAAATAAGGTGCTTTTCTAGATGCTAGGAATGCAAGAAAAATATAGTATGGAAAAATAAGAGAGTTCTTGTGAAGTAATTAAAAGGCATGCCCCAATAAGGTGCTTTTCCTAGATGCTGTTCTAGCATCCTCATAGACATACTAGCATTTTATTTCCTATTTAAACTTTCCTTTTATTTCGCTTGTGATACCAAAGCAGAGCGTCGCCGCAATAATAAAAAAGTATCAATGGTTGAAATGATCCAAATAAGTTACGTATGGACTAATGTGGTTGAATGTGACGCTACAAATACTTTCCTTATAATTTCAAAACAATTATTTCCTTTCACTATGTGCAGCGCGTGGCAGCGTAAAGTGAATGAATTTGCCGATGACAGAACTGGGATTATAATTACCAGTAATATGTTTAAAAAGCTCATATGTCGACATGTTTATTATTATATTAACATTCCTAGTAAGTTTAGGCGATAAAAATAGCGGGCAATTATCATTTGGAGTGTCACATCATGAAATCATTAGTCAATAAGAGATTTCTTGGAATGCAGGAAAAAAAAATCCATAGAATCATTAGGTGCTAAGAGATCTCTTAGAAAGTAATTAAAAGACATGGCCAAATAAAGCGTCTCTGTTCATGTTTTTTACCTCCTCATATCATTTGTCGCGGTCCAAGACATACTTATCCTTTATTTTCTAACTAACCTTTCCTTTTATTTGATTTGCAGCAGTATAAATAAAACAGCAAGCAATAGCGGGTTGTCACATATAACAAAAAGTATTGATAATTCAAATGATCTAAAAGAGTTATATGTGGATGAATATTGTGATATCATGAATTTCGACCATGTCTCGAATATATGAAATAGACATCTCATCGGCACGCCTATGATTTTTTTTCTCTAAGTTAATCACTCACAAGTTAACCAATCTATTGGGTGAAGCCGTTAAAGGATATAACCGCGGTAAAATACCTTAAAGCTACTCAGTAGGTCGGATTGGACTAAAATCGTGTTCGGTCGATTTTAACCATGAAATTGAATTTGGTTTCGGAAATCGGACATTTGAGCATGTCACGGTTCATTTATAGGACATCGTTTTTCTTTCGGAGAAATTCCATCGTGTTTGGGATTTTTATGGAAAATAGTTTTGGATGTCACGGAAAAATAACGGAAATTCGGATGGGTCAAATTAAAGGAAATTTTGACTTATGAGTCAAGCTAGTTGGCAATGGTCACTTGTAGAAATGGTATGGGCATTTTCTTCGACAAAATTGGATCTCAAATTGGGCAAATCGGAGAAGGAATCGAAGATTAAATTGTGAAATTCGGATGCTAATATGAGGGCTGGAATTTTGGCACCAAAGTGGATTAATTTGTGGAAATTACATGCTAGAAAGTATTGGGGACATTAGAGATATGTGTGTAGGCTTTGGGGGACTAAGCATTCAATATATTGGCTAAGGTTATTGACTTTTGCTCCCCTCTCAGCTGGCTTCTCGTGCACGCCCGCAACGTCCCCTCTGTCTTCTTCCTCATTCGATCAACCCCATCTCCTGCAGCCTCTGTCTTTGCTTTCATTTCTTTTTGCTCCCTTCGAAGACCGCTCGCTCATCCCTCATCCATGCCCCTCATCCATCATCATCTTTCCTCCACTCCCTCTCTCTCTATTTGCTGCCCTCTCCTCCCACGTATGTCCCATGCAGGTCAAGCCTCACCCACCGTAATTCCCTTTTTGTTGACCCATCTTCATGCCTACGAATTTCACTGAAGATTCCAGCAAGCCGACGCGTCCACCGAGTCCACCTTCATCCGCGGCCCACCTCCTCCTTTGTCCACCAACAACCGAAGCCGAGTCTCTCTCCATCGATTTTCGACCGCAGCAGCTCCTTCCCAACATCCGCGACACCATGCCAGCGAAGCCATCCCATCTGCAGCTCCACTTCGGTTTGTCTTCAAGGTCAACAAACCGGTGAAACTCTCCACCAAATTTGACGCAAGTTCCACGATTGGTGGTCCACGACGCCACCTGGCCCAACGTCCGCGAGCAGCTTAATCTTCGCTGCTTCGTGCGCCTCCAGCCATGACGTCCAGAGAAGCCAGCGTCTTCGTCCATCCATCCGCGCGAGCAGCAATCCGCCGAAGTCAGCCCACGCATTTTTCTCCCAGCCCGTGTCTTCGGCCCAGCTTTCAGCAGCAATCCACGCAAGTTTTCGTGGCCCAACAGCTGGGCTTGTCTTCAGTCCATCAAGCCCAGCGAATTTAAGTCTAGCTGGGCCCAAAAATCCAGCAGTTCAGCCACTTGAAGCCCGGCCAAGTTCAGTTTTGTTTCAAGCCATCTCAGCCCACGAAATCTTCTGTTTTCAGCCCACAAGACCAAGAGGCCCAGCAACCTGAAGCCCAGTCGTGAAGCCCAATTCAGTGAGGCCCAATCAAGTTCGGCTCAAGCCCAGCTTTTACTGTGGGCTTGCGAGGCTTGTAGGCCCGGCTCGAGTGTCCATCGACGCTGCTGAAAGTTTGGATTTCGGCCGCCGTCGTGTTGCCGTCACGGTGATCTAGTCTCCACTTTTAACCAAGTGAGTTTTACTCACTAATGCTTTCTTAGTTTGCTAATTATGCTTAGGGTTTGTTAGATTTAATTAAGTGCACTTAGGTGGTTAGTTTAGTTTAGAACAATTAAATTAGTGACTTAATGATGCATTTTAGGTGGTTAGACTTAGTCGTTAGCAAGTAGAAAGCTTCTAATATTTATCGAATGCATCTCAAGATTTTTCCTGACCTGTTTCGGGCTCCAATCAAGCATTACGAGCCTAAATTGGATTTTTAATATTTATTTGTTAATTTTCGAAATTAATTTAATTATTTATTTATTGGAAATTAGGGTGGGATAGCCGGCACCAAAATTTTATGCTAATTGTCGTGGCACAGTTTGTTTATTTAATTGAGCTTTATTTTGTTCAGAATGGAATTATCTGTGAATTTGGGAATTATTCCTAAATTAATTAAGGTTGGCTATTAATTGGAAAATAATCGGGCATTAGTTGATAATGCCAAAAATATTTTTGTTGACTACAGAAAATGTGAGAGTTATGGAAAGGAAAATATTATATTTTGGCTAAGGCCAACCGTGTGCCCACGTACGATATTTTATTGGGTATGATAAAAGATGAGAAGAAATGTTGTGTGGTGTGTTTCGGCGGTTATTACATCGTTTTGGCATGTAGGATGCCTTAAAGAATGCACGTAAATTGTTGAATATTGATAATGCATGTGTGGCGATAATTGATAATGCGTGTGTGACGATAATTGATCATGCCTGCGTGGCGTAAAAATCGTGTCTATGTGGCATAGAACGTGCCTGTGTGGCGTAGATTGTGCCTGTGTGGTTTTATTTCTATGTGTCGAGTATCATGCCCGTGTGGCTAAAAGTAATTAGAATGCCTGAAAGAGAATGCACTTAATTGGGTTGTATTGGCTCTGTGATAAATATATCACCCCAGCGAAAACGACACCCGAGAGCATGCACATAAAATGTTTCTTGTACATCGCCTCAGCAAAAATGGTGCTCGAAAGAATACTGTGGATTGGTGATTAGGCATACTATTGGGGATGTTGTGTAGTATGGATGAGAATGATTTTGAGATGGTCTAACTGACATGTAATCGACTAGGTCAATTGATCAAGATATCGATCTGTGATATAATTGTTTGGGTGCCTATTGAACTACGCTAATATACATGTGAAATTTGAGATCAAGGTAAGTCATCTGACTCGTGTTGTGCATAGGCAACCCTAAGGTGTATTGGTTTACTAATCGGGTCTTAGGAAGTGAAACTTGCTGAGAGATTGTCTCATTAGTTATTGAATAACCATTTCAGGTCCCTAGATGTAGTAGACTTGGATTTTGAAGATCTCGAAAATCCGATGTAGTTTGCTGAAGGCTCCTACCTATAGACCTTGTGGAACCCCACCCCTACTTGTAGACCTTGTTTTTAAAGCCCACCCCTACCTGTAGACCTTGTTTTTAAACTGGCTTGAGTTGAATTTGAATTAATAGTTCACCTTGTATATACGTGCACTAGTTTGCAATATATATAAGTGTGGATGTTTTTAAAGCTTTGAAAATTTAGTCTTACTGTTCTATCCCAATGTTTTATTGTCTGGGATTTAATATATGCTTTCGCTTGCGCATTAAAAAGAAAAGGTCGGCGATACGTATTCCTAAGATATCGCTTTTAAAATCGACCAAGGTAAGGGATGTGCATGTGCCAGAGGATCGGGGCGTGACCAATATGACTGAATGTGGTTATTGAATATGGCTCTACCAATTTCATTATATATTTTGGAACAATTATCTCCTTCTGCTTTGCACAGTGACCTGTGGCGCAAATGAGAGCAAATCTATTGAGGATGGAATTAGGTAAACAGATACTATCAACATTTTTAACCTATTGATGCGTTTATTATTTATTGCAACAAACATGAGTATTTGCTTATATACTATTTCATGGAAATTTTAACTTTCGCTGAGATTTCTCTGTCAAATTAAATAATAAATCACATTGGCTAATTAATATATGGGAGGTAATTAAAAGATGGATCAAGTAGGAAGATATCTCCTTGCGCTCTTTCTGGCCATTTCATAATTATTGTACACGGTTTCACTGGCCTTTTCGTAGTAACTAAACTTTCCCCCAGTGCACTTTCCTTTTATTCTAATAAGATTTTTTGCTCTAATGATAACTATCCACGGGTCACCGTAAATGGCATAAAAAAACCATCTAATCCTAAGTCCTTTACATTTCCCCCCATTAGCCAAATCAAAAACAATCTTAAACGTGACATTGATATTCTTACTTTATGTCGGGATATTTTGGTTGGTCATATTAGGTATTAAATTTCCCCATGGCTAATCACCCCTTGGGAGGTATTTAAAAGCAGAGCTAAGCAGGAAGGGTTCTCCTTAATACTTTTCATGGCCCTTCTGTACTTGTGGTATGCGGTCTCGCAAGCCTTTTCTCTATAGCAACCCCATGCGAACTTTAAATTCTTCCCTATCATGTGTATCTTTCATATTCTTGTTTTTAATGTTCTGATTGGATGGATAATTAGCCCATCGGAATGATCCATGTAGTTTTAATTCCAATTAACTCTACTTCAAAGACACGCTCTTTGCCATTGAGAAAAATATGCTTCCATTCACTTAGCTATCTTTCATATAGTTCAGGTTTGAGATTTAAGATTTGGTCATACAAATTTAACAAATTTCCTAACTTGAATGTACTTTTCCTATAAGTTTTAAGACTTCTAATCTGAATATTCCATGAATTAATGAAACAAGAGAAAAGGATTAGTAGCAAAATAAAGAAGAAGAAAAAGGAGGAGGAGAAAATAAGCCACTCTGTAGGGATGAGCATGGTTTGGGTTGGGCTAGTCCACCCCCTAACCCTAGGACCAACTCGCATAGTGCTAGCCCTCAATTTTTGGGATTGAGAACCGATCCTATTAAGCTTGGAACCGAGGACTAGACCAACCCAGCGGGTTCAGTTTGATTCTAAGGTCAACTCGAGACCAACTGATAATTTTTTCTTTCATTTTTTGTATTATTTGAAAAAGCAAATAAGAACCAGACTAACCTAATAGATTCAATCCGGTTCTAGAGTCAATTTGAAACCAACCAATAATTTTTTATTTTATTTTTTGTACTCCTTGAAAGGGCAACCGAGGACCAGAATGACCCAATAGGTTCGATGACGAGTGAGGTCAGCTAAAAAAGGCAAGCAGTGAGGGTCGAGTGGGTAAGCATCGAACAAAGTGAGCATCGAGTGTCGAGCGAAGAGCAACAAGCCAAGCAAGCATCAAGTGGCAAGCGGCACAAATAACCCAAATTGAGCAAGGCGAGGGCCAAATGGCGAGCGGAGAAGTTGTTTCTTTTCATTTTGGCAAATTGGAGACTAAGAGGATAAATAAGACAAAAGAGAATGAGTACTGGAGGAGAATGCCGTAATGAGCTATTTATGCCCTTTTGGACGTCATGAGGACTCATCACAAAACCATTTTCCTCCTTCATAAATTATAACTATTGACGCCATAAAAGACATTAAAAATCTAAGTTATTAAAGAATAATGTAAAATGACTTGAACTCCTCACTAAATAACTGTTTAATGTTGTTGACGCCGTTTATTTTAAGGTGTTCTCCATATAAAAAATTATAAATAATATATTAAATATATATAGTCGGGGTTGGTCCGGGTTGGACCGCCTTGAACTCTCAGGATCGAGGACCAACCTGCATAGTGCTGGTCTAGGAATCCTAGGACCAAGGACCGACCCAATCTCCTTAGAAACCGGACTAGGATCGGCAGGGTTGGGCCGATCTAGGGTCGATCCAGGATCGACTCTAGACCGATGCTCACCCCTAAAGCCAATAATGAATAAACCTTTTATCAATGATCAAAGTTGGTTTTGGATTTTACTTTGATTCAATTGAGCCCTCCAACTTTTGTGAAATTGTAAGATCAATTATCCAAGGGGTGCAAACACCATTCTTAATGATAATTCTGCTCTTTGAAATACAAAACTTAGTGTGATAGGAGCTATTCTCCCAAGATATAATATAAAAAAATCTTCTTATTTATTGCACACATAATAATAGAAAGAACAAGAACAATGTTCGGTGTATAACCAAATAAAGAAAGGAAAGATATGTAAAGAGAAAAAAGAATATTCTTGTTTTGATATACTTATAGTATTTCCAAGTTATATTTGGAGTAACAATTTGTAGGTAAAAGAAAGAGACAACCATTTTCCATCTTAAATTCTTACATTTAATTGAGAAATGTTACAAATCCGTTGCAAATTGATAGAAGTCAAAACCATTACAAAACCATTGTTAAACTGTTGTAAAACGTTATAGGTTAATGGGTGAACAAAACTGTTAAAAATTAATGACAGTTTAAAAAAAAAAAAAAAAAAAGCTTTCAATATTGCAAAACTTATTGAAATATACAAAAATCCCCCACATATTTCATAAAGCTTTGAAAAGAAATGAAAGAATAATATTGGTTATAGGAGTATAATGCATTGGAAGTTCGGAAATGGTGCTTGTTAGGCTATGAATCAGACCTAAAACAAGTGAAATATAATTCACAAAATCATTTGTGATGTTTGAAACTTTAATAAATAAAGAATTCCTTTTTGTGAATTACAATTATCGCCAATCGAATTCCACCCCCAATATATTTTGTTATTCAGTGCAGTTCTATGCTTATAGGTCATGCACGTGCTTAGTTTATTTATAAGTGCTTTAGAGAATACTTCTAGTAATTCTCATAACAGTGAACCCCCACTTCACATTTATATATGTGATTCCATCAAATGTATTCTACAATTCAATATAACACCAATAATGGCTATGAAATTCATTGAGCCTCTTTATCAATACAATCTTTCGCTATTCTCGCCTTAGGAGGGACAATAATTTTTTTTTAGTGCATCATTAGATCAACAAGTGACTTGTTATTACTTGATGAACTTAGTTCATGAGATTATCAAACACATAAGTTGAGTTATCATTACTATTGATTTTCTTTAACTGACTTAAGTCCCATTCCCTTTATGTATAGTCAGAGGATCAACCAAATCCACTTTTTGACTTTACATAATCAATGGACATAGTTCCATCCATAAGCAATTGATTTACTACATCATGCCTAAACCAAATTTGTCTATGTTTACCATTCAGAGTTTCATTCATTACAATGGCACCTCTTAGCAATCACAATGTTTAAACATAGAAGGTGTAGTTCATTCCCAAGGGAATATTTGCTAAGAAGTTCCTCAACCACTCGGCCTTATTTTCAAATGTGAGTTGGAGAAGAATTTTCTCATTTTCAAGAACTTGAGCAGTCCTCAAATCACCAAGATAAATAATTTCTCCTCCTCCCTGCTAGTACTGAGTACCGGAGGAGAAAGCATTCAATTTTTACATATATACCTAGTAACACCAAGGCCCACCACCCATTCTTTCACATTGGCCTATGGCCTTGAGAATTATATCATCAGAATCATCTATTTCAATCAAGTTGTTTACCAGGATTATCATTCCCTCCATAATTTTTGTCTAACTGATTTCCAAGTTACATCACCTTCACCAAGAATGAGCACATATCCGCTATTTGAAATGTTTTTTTGAAGTGACATCTCCATATAATGCTCTTGAGTAAGTATTGTTTCCCTATCACTCCAAATCAAGCACGTCGGTAATGTGAAAGAGCTTAAAATCTTGTTTATATAGCAAAAACTTGCACGGCACAAGAGCAAGCATTTTATAGTAAACAATCTATCAACGTAACATCACATCCACACAATTTCCCCAAGAAGAATACTTGAACTTCCCAAACGAGCACTTCTCAATCATCAACTAATCAAATTTATAACAAATCTCCCAATACATCAATTTTCTTGCAATCTAATTCCTAAAGAAGACAACATAATTTCTTGCAAATTGGAACGTTTTACAACCACAGAAAATATTTCAAGCTTGCCATGCGAAAGAGGAGGAGTGCATACCCGTTGACAATCCCTATGAGCTAGTAGTACTCTTTGCCGTCGTTAATGACAGCGACCCTATTCTGTTTCCAACTCGAACAGATTCGAACAACAGGAGAAAGCCTTCATGTTCGATGTAAGAACTAATCATGGGTCAAGATGAAATGTCGATGGCGACGGCATTACTTAGTCTACCCACGAAAGACCACAAGCAAGGACCAAATACGAGAATGGTGTATGGTGCTTCCTACTGGTTTTCAACAACCAACACTTTTTCAAATAAAAATGCACGACATTGATAAACTAGAAATACGAACACGTAAGGTTTCCAAAAATCAAAAGAATGAAATGTTCGACTTAGCCTGTTAGTTGGAATTGGAATCCTCCAATCCAGATGAGCACATTCTTACCATCCCCAATAGGAGAATCATAGTAGCTGCCTCAAACTTCAGTCAACAAGCCCTTAAAATCTACCGCTCACTTACTATTGCTCCGCCTCAACTTTAGCTCACAAATATTGATGTTTAAGCTTATCATATTGCTTTCCCAATTGTGACGTGACCAAATAACGTTAGAGCTCCCGTCGTAATGCGCAATATATATATATATATATATATATATATATATATTCTTAAGATTGTTGGAAATTTTTTAGATAATATGAAAATAAGAATTGTCAGAAATCTAATGAAAAAGATGGGTAAATAAGATTAATTGTACGAGACGTTCAAACACTATCCTTAAGAGAAATTTCACCCCTAAGAATACAAAACTCTGTACAATAGGCTCTAGCGGCTATCCTTTCAAAATACAACAAACATTCTTCTTCATTCCATTATGTTTTTCTCCATATCACTATATCTCTAGAGCCAATAATTTTATTTGAGAAACTATTGATCCTAGGTCAAAACAAGTTGATGAGATCCCGCAAGGATTCTTAATAGAGTTGATAGTTAGATTTCGAATCAACTTATTAGTCTTATGGTATATCTCAGTTTGTAGGTAAAAGAAAGAGAGAGCCGTTTTCCATCATTATCTCTTGCGTTCAATTGAAAGACTTTACAAATCTGTTGCAAACCGATTACGGTCAAGACCGTCGACAAACAATTACTAAATCACTATAAGACTTACAAAACACGACGACAAAAACCGTTACAAATTGCCGAAGCTGTTACGAAACCAAGAAACTAGATTGCTCAACAACCCCATAATCATCTCTATTCCCTACTCTGCAATTAAAGGTGACTTTCTCGTCCTCCATTTCATCTTCACCTTCTCCCTCAGTCGCTCTTGGCTGACGTGGACGGTCGTTTCCGAGCGCCCGCTGTGAACTCATCTATCACCTCCTTCCTCATCCTCGTCACTGTCAAGACCAGCTCGTTTACTCCCTCCGTTAGCCGGTACAACCACTCGGACATCGCCTCGGTCGCCTTATCCAGCTCCATCGCAACCTCCCTCAGACTCTCCGTAATCTCTCCGCCCCCTCCGAATGCCGCCACATCTTCGATGGTCTCAAGCGCGCTCCACACCCTCACCTTCACGTCGTCAAGCTCCCTCACTCTTTCCTCCAAATCGTGGATCTCCTTTAGGATCTGCGCCTGCATGCCTGTTCCGTAGCTGAAATCCGAATTCACGGCCACTGCTGCCTGGATCGCGAGGACAGCGTCGCTCCAGGGAAAGTCCTCTGGGACAGGCATGTTGACGATTTCCCTTGACGAAGAGCGCAGGGCCGAAGTTATGACTCCGCCGAGGAATGCCGTCACGAAGCTGACAGCGTGGATCGCACGGCCAACAACTCTCGCAACCGGCGAGATCTTCCCCTGTGGCTCCGACATTCCCGTGCTCGCAGCCAAGTCTATGATCAGCCCCTCGACGTCGCACGCCCATCACCACCCTCACCGGCCCAACCTGTGAGCAAATCCCTTGCTTGGTGAATCTCCTTCTCCGAAGGATTACCGTCCAGGTGGAGGAGTAGCTTGATGGCATTCCTCAGGTTCAGGCGGCAAAGACACAGCTGCTCGACCTCGGTGGAGATGTAGCTGCAGATGTCCAGGACCTTCAGGCTGTTGCCCGTGTTGGAAAAATATTGCTTCGAAATGGGTTAAACAATGAAATCGGATCAAGTAAAACAATTCGGATTTTGAGGCGTGATATCACTTTCTTTGCCCCACAATATTGCTAATGGTCACAAGCAAAAATAGGATGCAACAAAGTCTTGGATGAGAATACTAGATAGGAATTATAGTAATTCTCCAGGATCTCTCTCTAGGAAACAATTGAAAGAAATGCCGTAGTCTTTTTTTAGACAGAAAGCTCGAAAAGATGAAAAATGATCACTCACGTTTTCCTGAAAAATAACGAGTATATATATATATACAAAATAGTCTTGCAACTGAAAATTGCCAAAAATGAACAAACACGTCAATTCGTGAAAATTGTTCGAATAAACAAATGCAACTCTTTGAAAGATGTCGAAAACCGAACAATTGCAATCCTTTAGGAAAAGTTGCAAACCGAATAAGTAATTTTTAATAATTTTTTAAAATAGAATTTCGAATTTCATTTTATATATTTTATTTTCAAAATTCTCAAAATAAAAGACAACCTTTGAAATTACTAAAAATTAATAACAAAAAATAAAAATAAATAAATAACAAGGGATTAATGTTAATTAAGTGTGCCAAAATCGCATAATTGCAATTATTTGCGCACCCGCACGCGAGTATAGTGAGGTCTAGCTCCACCCAATCATTCATTTAACTACAAAAAGGAAATCTCACATTTTTAAATAAGCCCACTACCTCCCACTTTTCCTATATGGGACAACAAAAACACTCAATTTATTTTGACAAACAAACCTCCAACAGCCCAAGTACCACGACAAGAGGCCGTCGCCGTCATCCAGTCCCACCTGGTAGATCAAGGACCTCGCCGTGGAGTGGGGAAAGGCAATGGCCTTGACGGCGGAGGAGAACCAGCGCAAGCTGATAGAGGCAGGGCTCAGGCCCCAGAGGCGAGAGTCGAGGGACTCGTGAAAGGATTTGGAGATGGATTCTAGCTCCGGGGCGGTCAGCATCGCTACCATCGAAGAAAAATGAGAACGAAAGAATTTTCGCTTCTGCTTTTCGTTTCTTTTCTTTCCGGGAAACTGAGGCGAGAAAGTGGTGGGAAGTTTTTGGTTAGTTACGATCTGGGAGCACGTGCTGTATTTATACAGGGCGGATTTTCTCCAAGGATTGCAAGAAAACTGTGATCGTGGAAAGAAAATCCAGCATTGATTTTCTTGTGCATTTCTGGCGTATTCATAATCTAGAACCCTGTTTAAGATATACTTGCTTCTTATTTTCTATCTTAATCTTATCTCAATTTGACTTGTATCAATGATAGAAATGAACCGAATAAGAATGGTGTCAAATATTTTTAACTTAATCTTATTTCGATTTGGCTTGTATCAATCATTGAAATGAACCAAATAAAAACGGTTTCGAATATGGCGCTACAAACACTTTTTCTCATACTTTCTTGGAGCAGTCATTGCTTTTGGGTCTACGTGGCAGCATGGCGGCACAGACAAGAGGAAAATTGCTAGTGACAGGATTAGCAAGCTAGATATTGATAGATACTGACAATACGTTAAGAATTCGATACGTGGACATCTAGAAAGTTTGCCGAGGTGAGTTAACGACTTCGACATTACGAAATTCTTGTCGGCATTGGCAATCTATTTACATCCGTTGTAATTCATTGATCCTTTAAAAAAAAAAAGTCCACCGTCAACCTTAATGCTTTAAATAAAGATCTTGATGAATTCAAGTAACCACTACTAGACCAAAAAATAGAAAAACTAACCACTACAAGTTTAATACTAATAAAGGAGTATTTACTTATCTACCATTTTCCTTTATATTTTTCACTTTATATTGAGGTACTTTGGTTGTATTAGGTAATAAATCACATGGACTAATTACCATTTGGGAGGTAATTAAAAGTTGGGCCAAGTGGGAAGGGTTTCTCATTATATTCTCTGTGGCCCGTTTTAGCTGTTGTACGCGGTCTCCAGGCCTTTTAGGTAGTAAGGCCGGCTTTTCCCTAATACAATTTCCTTCTAATTTTTTAAAAAGATAATTTTTAAAAAGATAATTTTTCTCTAAGAAATATCCATGCCCACGAACGAGAGAAATTTTATTGCTAATAGCATGATGGAAAAAAATGCTAGTAACATCTTAGAAGATTAAGTGTATGCACTTAGTAAACTTAGGAATGAAAGAGCCTAATTAGTGATTACCATTTGACTTCTTATATCATGCCATAATTGTTATGTAAAATTTTTTGAGTTTTCAAATGGGTAAACTTCTTTGATAAAACTACTTTTCAAACTAAAATATTGACATTCCGATGCTAGTTAATGATATCTATATGATGACAGTAACATTTTAGTTGGCAGTTCTACCTCCGCATTCATTGTGGCAGATTCATCGGCATGGATCTATTAGGCAACCATGTGCTAGTGAAATATTCCCGAACCATAGAAGGCTTAATGTTCAATTTCTGGCTACTATTTGGCTAAATGGATAACTTATAGACTAATATAATAATCGTCTATTCATCACAATTATCGATTTTAACGTAGCAAAACTCACTCCCGTCATCGCAATTTTTTCCAATAAATAGTTATGTTATCCACTTTTTTAGGAGCAATCCCGTTTTAACTATAAGTTCTTGGATTTGGGAGGCGTATTTGCTGTATCCTTATTTTTAATGTTCTGATTGGATAATTAATCGGCCCAACTAAATGATCCATTTATTTTTTATTCTTAACTCTACGCTGAAAACGCGCTTTGCCATCAGGAAGAAAATATTCCTGATTTACTAAACTGCCTTATCATATATACTTGGGGATTAAGATTTAAGGAATGATAATGTGAGATATTTATGATGCTGCCCCTGGTGAGAGAGGTTTAGAGGAAAGTGATGAATATGGGCTCTACTTGCTTGTTGTGTCCCCCCTGCACGGGCCAGGTCTCGAAGAACCTTTTCTTTTAATTCATTTTTTGTGTAATTAATTGGGGATCTGGGTAATTCAACTAGTATCGTGATCTGTCTTGGGCCAAGAATGTCTCCATTGAGAAAAAGAGAAAAAAAACCTTATGGATTGAGAAATTGGATCTAAATTTCGAATGTAGTCTTATTTCAAACATAGATGTTCTCATACTATACAATTTTTGTTAAAATTACAGGATATTACATCACATATTGAGCTTGAAAATAAAATTGAGCATCATGATCATAGATTTCGAATGAAAAGATGGAACTATCGTGGCGTTCTTGGACTGTTATGGTTTTCCTAGGTGGTTCTTTAGTTTAGGTGGCTGGATGGTTGCTCTTCGGATACCCGAACCCGCGATTGCTTGCTTGGCGGATGCGGCTCACCTTGGTGGCTCCTCTCTTTTTGGCGGCTGGCTGGTTGATGATCTAGTGCTGGAGGATGCGGTCTTCTTGCGGATGCTTGCTCTTGTGTCTCGTCCGGCCCTGTTGCTGCTTTAGTTGACATTCGTTTGTTCGTTCTGTTGCCTGCTATTTTGGCTATTCTGTTTTATGTGGTTGGTTTTGCCGTTTTGTTTGCGGTTTCTTTGTTTTTCTTGGCTCCCTTCCACTCCTTATGACTTGTTGTCGTTTTGAGTGTAAGTTGGGGCTGAACCTTCTTGTATAATTTGATTTAAAGCTCAATATATTCTTACTTTTACAAAAAAAAAAAAAAAGCATTTTCTTTTGGATTTTTTTTTTATCTTTTTTCAAAATATAAATCATTTTTGGCTTTTTTTTCTTGCTTTTTTGGCTTTTTTGGAAAAACATGGAATTTTTGGATTTTTTGGAGTTTCTGAGAAAATATGGGACATTTATTTTGGAAAATAAATTATTTTTTAATTTTTTAATTTGAAATATTATTTTTTATTATTATAATATATTAATATATAAAAAAAAAAATGACCCAGGTTGGATCCCTGGGTTGGGTCCGCCCTGGGTCGTCCGCCCGAGACGCATTGCAGGCCTGATTCGGGATTTTTCCTCTTTCTTTTTTTTTTAAATTATAATATTGTAATAATATAATATAAAGATGACTCGGATTGGATCCCCGAGTTGCCAGCGACTGGCCCGAAAACATGGGCCCAATCTGGGCCTCATCCCCTAAAAATGGCCCGCCCGCAAGCTCGTATTTTAGCCAGACCCGGACGGGTATACCCAGCCCAAGTCGCAACCCAAGCGTGACCCGATTCCTGGTCAAAACCCGACCCGGCAGGGCTTTCATCCAACCCGACCGCGACCCGATTTTGCAACCCTCATCTCTAGGGCCTCTTTGTGTCGCCAGAAGGGGAGGAATGGCGACTCGACGGCGGCAACGCGGCAGGCGGCGGTAGCCGGTTGTTCAACGAGGACGACGGTTAAGGTTTAGAGAGGGGTGGAGCAGCGGCGACGACGCGGCGAGTGGCGATAGAGATTAGGGTTTTAAGCGGGAGGAGAGTCACAGCGACGACGCGGAGAGCGGCGATGATTATATCCACAACGTTGGCACGACGGCGTGTGAAGCGATGATGGCTTGGCACGGCCGTGGGGGGACTTCGCGACAGGGCTTCTACTTGGGTTTGGATTTTGAGTTCCGAAGTAACCACGCATCTGGAGGGGCAGCAACCCGTTGTTGGGCGACGCTGATGCAGGTGGTGTCGGAGGACGACGGCTCGACTTGAATGATTTTATTAAATGGGTAAATTGTAAGAATACACTTTTTATTTGCTTATGTATGAATTGTCCTTCAAATTTAAAAAATTTGAGGAAAAAAATTGAAATTTCAGAAAATCATGAAAACTTTATGTATAAATTGTGCATGTTAGTATTGATATACTTTTGAAAATTTATTATACATTAAATTAAAATTAAGTCAAGAGAAGGTTTGCAAAAATCAAAAACGTAAAATAACGAAGAGTAGAATATGATAATCGACCTGAGTGTGCGTAAAGAAAGTTGCAAGAAGATGTGCTTTGCCATTACAAGTTCTTTGCCCAGGAATTTTTGAAAAAAAAAATTGAAATTGCAATTTCATGATCTTGAAAATTGACTAAAATGAAACAATAAAAAAGGATGTTACTTTTCGGAAAAGAATATTAATCTTTTGGATAGTTCAATGGTTTGAGCCATATCTATCCCGAGGAAAAAAATTTGTTTCTTTTGTAAGATATTTGAACAATTTGTGAAACTTCTCACCCATTACAGATGAGTAATTTAGGTTTCTCACTTTATTTTAGCAAAATTATTTTCGAATTTTACTTTGATACAGATCTCTAAGTGATTGTCATGTGGTTTATTATCTTCTACCATTCGGCTTTTAATAACAAAAAAAACAATGTCACACTGGTGTTTAAATTGAGAATGCAATTATGCGTGACTTGCACATGAATGTTGCTGTATTTAAGTGGGACATCAAAGAAATACCATCTCTTTTCTACCCCAACAATACGGTATCAGGAGTCTTAGTCTTTAAATTTAATGATAAATGCAAAAATAATTTTAAAATTTATCACAAAAGTAAAATTGAATTATAAATCATCAAAAAATGTAATAAAGTCAAAAAAATTATCGTAAAATGAAATTATTTGCCTCAGTCCTTTCATTGCATACATCTTATGTTGTGTGTGTATTTCTCGGATGAATTTATGCTATGTTTTAGAGAAGAGTGATGAAAATATGGAAACAAATGCATAAAATTATATTTCTCTCTTTCATAAAGAATTTAATTTAATTTCTTCATATTCTATCCAAACTTTAAATCCCTCATTCTTTTTACTTTCTCAAATATAGCCAATACATGAAGTGAATGCTATATTTTGGTCCTAAAATTTTTGTTTGGTCTTGTGATTTATCTCAAAACAAATTTATCTAAAAAATTATCTTACAAAATGGTATCGGAACTCATTTTAAAGTTTGAACTTACATGAAATGTAAATCCTACCTCACAAAATTAATTGTGTTATTTGATTTGAGTGATTTCTTTTCTAATGTTGCTTGGTCGAACGATTCTTTTGTAAAGTTTAATATCGTGTGCACGGAACTCTTATCTATGAATTTGACCTTAACTCAGCCATCTTATTGCATGATCCCAATGCACACGAATTTAATACACCTGCAATGTTGAATTAGGTCGATCTCATCTTATTCAATAATTCATGTGAACCAGGCTTAGACACATCGATGTCGTGCCCTAACTTTCGAGCCTTTAAACTAGATTATTGATTGTCGTCATGTTTGTCATCTCTATTCACAACAATTCTTTCACATCAATGAAAACAAAATCTCCGTTCATCTTTTATACCTTTATTTGCGGTTCATAACAACAACCGTTACATTCTCTTGCTCGCACTCAAATCTTAGAAATCACTTTCACTTTGTCTTCCTCCATTGCAAAGTACGCCTTCAATGGCATTTCCGGCGATAGCCGCTCTCTAAGCCCATCCATCATCTCCATGGCCGTTACGAACAGCCCGTCCACCGCCTTTGTCAGACGGTCCACCCCCTCCAGTAACACCCCGTTTGCCTTCTCCAACGCTGCCGCTATCTCCCTTATCCTCCTAGTGATCTCTCCGCTGCTTCCTGATGCTGCAACCTCATCTATCGCCTTGATCAGGTGACTAAGGCGCGCCTCCACATCCTCAAACTCCTTCAACATGGACGTCTTCCTTTCCTTTTCCTGGTTGCGCCCCAAGCCCGCGGTAATTGCCCTCTCGATAATGCGAAAAGAGTCTCCCCAAGGGAACTCCTCCGGGACACAGATTCTGGTAACTCCCACCGGGGAAGGATAAATGGCTACCTGCAGGACTCCAGCAACGAAATCCATCATGAAGACGGCAGCATGGAACATGTGGCGGATGGGTCTCTCCACCGCCGAGACCTTTCTCTCTAGACCCGATGTCCTAATGGTATGAGTCAGGTCTCTGATCAGCTCGTCAATGTTGCCGGAGGACGTCACAACCCCATCGCTGTCTTCTTCCTCCGAACCTACGAGCAAATCTCTCACTCGGCGAATGTCCTCCACCAACGGGTTGGGATTTGAGTGGAGGGGCTCAATCACGACCCTCAGCTTCACATGGTGGTCACGCAGTTGAGCGATCTCGGAGCGGATGCGCAGGACCTTCCTGCTATAGTCGGAATACCACGACGAGAGGCCATCAGGTTTGTCCAATTCGAGGTCGGGGAGCAAGGCCTTCACTGCAGAATGAGCGAAGTTGAGCGCGTCAACGGCAGAGGAGAGATCTACGGTTAAAAATAAAGAAAGGAAAGAAGAAGGATGATCTACAGATCAAAAGAATGCATGAAGAAAGGCTGCGAAGTCAGAAATCGCTACTCGTACTCTGTTTCATTTGCTCTGTTTCGTCTACTCGTACCTTAGCTGGTATAACCGGTATTCGGTTATTCGTATAGTTAGAGTAGTTAGAGTAGTTGTTTTTTCCTTTAACTGCTCAAAGAGTAAAACAGATTCAGAAGTGAGAGAAATATAGAGGATACATATATATAACCTCTCGAACTGTAATCAAGTGTGTGGAAAATCATTCAATAGAAATACATTCTCTCTCACTTTCTCTCTCTCTCTCTCTCTCTCTCTCTCTCTCTCTCTCTCTCTATTGATTTCCTCCATCTCAGTTTCTGTTCGTATAGTTCTTCACTGCTATAGTCGGAATACCACGACGAGAGGCCATCAGGTTTGTCCAATTCGAGGTCGGGGAGCAAGGCCTTCCAGGCAAGGCTGACAGAAGCGGGGCTCAGGCCCTGGAGGCAAGCGAGGAGGGACTCATCGAAGGAGCTGGAGATAGATTCCAGCTCCTCGGGGATGAGCTTCTCTTCCTTCTTGTCACCGGAACGGGGAGAGAAAAGGCGCAACGAGCTGCTCAGGTCGATATGCATTTTCTCAAATATGAAGAAGGAAGGAACTTGCTTTCTTCTTTCCTGGAAAACTGAGATGAGAAAGCGGTTGGAAAGTTTTGATGCTTGCAGGCAGTGAGCACGGGCTGCATTTATACGGAGGAGGGTTTTCTCTCCTAGGAATGCAAGAGAAATGTGACTATGGAAATAAATCCCAAACCATTATTCAAGAAGAGATTTCTTGGAAGCTAATCAAGAAGATAAGGCCAAATGAAGCATCTCTCTTCATGCTTTTCTGGCCTCCTCATATGGTAAGGACGCGAGACGCATCTAGGCATTTTTATTTCCTAACCACACTTACCTTTCTATTTGGCCGGCAGTACTAAAAAAGGACCTGACTAGCATAACAACACCGTCACGGGAAATTTGTAACGATCCAAAAAGGACCATGCATCCGGAGCGTACGCATAAAATCTGTCAGTGAGGGCCCACATCCTTGCGAAGATATGAGGTGGAGAATGCACCGTCGCTCTTCCAAGAGTTGCGGCATAGTCGGCTTATCAATTCCCTGTTAACAATAGCGGCAGTAAGCCACCATTGATAATGAAAATATTGATAACTTAAACGTCCCGATTAAGGAACATATTGGCCGTTTTCCCGCGTATAAACTATTTATTTGATGATTGAAACGTTCGAAATAAATGAGTAATGGACCATAACGTCTTCAGTATCACAATGGTCACATGTATTTCATCGGCCCTAGTTACACTTTCCTTATATTTTTTAAGCAATATCTCCTTTTGCTTTGCATGGTAGAGTGGTGGCTAAACAAGAGAAAATTAGGTGTCAATTTGGCCCTAGATAAACTTTGCTTATATTTCTCGAATAATTATTTTCGTTTGCTTTGCACAATGGCAAAGTGGTGCAAACAAGAGAAGATTTGTCAATGACTGAATTAGGGAAGTAGATAATAGCAACGGATTTAAAGGAGCGAGAGTAAAGAAGAATTCATGTCGCCTTCCTACCTCAGTAGACGTATAGCGCATTGAGGGAAAGGGGATGGACCTGGTTGGTATCTTGTCTGGCTTTGATTGAATCAAACGATAAATGTTTTGCTAATATAACAGTCTTTAGGATATTGTGAGAATAATAGTTTATTGTGAGACACAATTTTTGAATAAATGGATTCCACAACAATTTATAATTATTTGTAATTTGATTTTTTGTGATCTAAAATTAACTATTAATATCATAGTACATTGTTGACACCTAAAATTTAACCTTTTTATTAAGGGCTTTAATCTTTATCATATAGAAAATTAGGGATTGATTTTTAACCTCTAAATAAAACGTAATTTTCATTAAATTGCATAACATGTAGACAGTAGGAGCATTAGCATCAGTAGTATTAATTAAAAAAGAAAATCTGAATTTTCTAAAATTAGGTTAAAAAAGTTCTTATTAAAAAATTAATTAATTAAAAGAAAAGTAAAATAAATAATTTTCATTGCCTGTTTTAAATTAAGATGCATTGCACGTGGACATTAAGAGCATTTACATTACTATCGCCAATTATAAAAATTTTAAGAAAATTTTTAAAAAAATAATGATAATAAAGGCGAGATCAGGCCGGGGGTACGCCGCCTAACTTCTTTCTTTTTCCTTCTTCCTCTTATCCATTTAGACCCAGCCCATTTTCCTCCTTGTCCATGGCCCAGCCTGCGGACCTCTTGTCTCCTCCTTCTCCCTCACGCAGTGCATGCGGTTTGCAAAAAAAAGAGAGAGGAGGTACAGAGGCAAAGGGGGAGCGACAACCAAGGTTGGCAGTGGGGGGCTAGGCCAGCAAGATAGTTGTCAGTGGCAGGGGCCATGCTCGCTTGTCGGCCAGGCTTAAGAGAGAGAGAGAGAGAGAGAGAGAAAGTAAAGAGAGAGAGAGAGTGAGCTGGAGAGAGGAGGTTCCAGAGGAAGTGAGCAAGCTTGAGGGTGAGGGTGAGCTCGGAACAAGGGACTGATCTTCTTCTTCCTCGGGGGAACAGGGCGGAGAGACGGCAAACGGAGAGTGGGAGGTCCGAGCGACTGAGAAGAGCAAGAGAGGGCATCTCAGTCACGTGCGGACCCATCCAACGACCTTCCCAACGCAAGTTGAACAGGTAAGCTCGGGTCCCCTTGCGTTTTGCTTTGCACGTGCTGGGTCAGAGCTGGTGGCCAAGCAGGCCTCGCTTGATCGGGCGAGGCTCAACTGAGCTCATCCAGCCGTCCATGGGGCTCGACCTCACGGTAGAATAAAAACTTTCCTGTCATTTGACTTGCAGCAGTAAAAACAAAACGGCCTGGGTCGCTGCGGCCAAATAAGTTACATATTGATGAATGCTGTTGTCTAATGCACCACTAAAAACATTTTTTTATTTTTTTAAACAATTATTTCATTTCTGTTTGCATGGTGGCGCAAATGAGAGAGAAATTGCCAACGACCGAATTAGGAATATAAACGCAAGTGACATGTTTAAAGATTAATATATCAACGTATTCAGTGTCTACATTGAAGTGCGTAGTAAGCTTAGACAACGAAAATAACGGCTGATTATTGTTTTTATCGTTACGTCCTAAAAATCATCAATTAATAAGAGATTTCAAGTATGAAAAGAAACCCAGATAATCATTAATTAATAAGAGATTTGTGTCAAGAACAAAGACCATCATCATTTTCTGAACGAGGAGTAATGACATTAAAAGGGAGATGAACGAAGTGTTAAGGAAGGTTCTCGACGGGGAGGGTAAGTGCCAGGAATGTGCTCGAGGCGATTGACGAGGTTGGGGCATCGGGAGGCGGCAAAGAGAGGTGGTAGGGAGGCTTAGGAAGGCAGCGATTGGACTGGAGAAGGCGGCTGAGGCAATGTCGGGGGAAGACGATCGGCTGAAGGAGGGGATGACCGTAGGGAGTAGAAAGTGCTCAATGAGCAGAGGTTGAGTTTCATTAAAGAAACAATCGTAGGCAATAGAGATGATGGCGATGATGACGATGATGAACTCATATGCATATGAATTAAGTTCACAAGAATTATTGGATAAGATGAGATTTGTTAGGCTTAGGCATTTAAGCAAAACGAAATATAGAGTAAAAGTGAGAAAGGAAAATTTACACATGATGTTTATCCTAATTTACCCTTAAACTAGAGCTACATCCAATAAAAATTTCACTGTAATTAGTACCTCTCATATTTATGTTTCAACCCTCAATTACAAAAGAAATAGAATATATACACTTAGTATCTATTCATAACCAAAGTCTGAACTGCCAATAAAATATGGATTCAAAGTATAAAAGCCCTCTAACAGCTCAAGGGTATTGCCTCGCAATCCCCATTGGGGTGTTCCTCCAACTCAATAATATTATCGGCAACAATATCCATGGTGCTGCACTGTTGCTTTTGCAACTTTAAGTCAAATAAAAGGAAAGTTTAGTCAGGAAATAAAGAGGCATGGCGAGGCACTTTATATGTCGTGTCATTTATTTGCTTTCAAGAAATCTCTTATTAACTAATACGCTTTGGATTTTATCCGTATCACATTCTTCTTATTCCTAGGAGAAAACACACACCCTATATAAATACTATTTGTACTCGTAATACGTTTGTCATGGAATCACATCTATGGCCCTGTGTGCTTCCCCAAGGGCAGTTGTCCGCATCCGCATCCCAAGGATATCCCCCTAGCGCAATCACCATGCGATCAAGTTGACAGTTGCATCTTCCTGTCTCTTTCCTCATTGTGTCCCTCGAGGCGACTATGTTCGCATGATAGAGTCGGCGGCTATCATAGAGTCAAGATGTGGCGAGGAAAGAGACACGAAGACGCTAGTCAAAAAGGGGCTTGACAACATGGAAGTATGCGCGAGGGATGTGCTTGAAGCGATGAATAGATGGGGCATTAGGAGGTAGCTGAGAGATGGTGGGTGTCGCGACCTACCCTCGGGGGAGGGAGCAGGTTTAGAGGTATTGCCCAAAAAACGGGCCTAAGGCCCATGATTAGGCGCGAGCTCTTCCAAGCCCATACCCCGTGTGACGTTGGGATATTTTTCATGAATTTTGTACAAAAGGAGTCGCCACTAGCCTATTAGGATCGGCTAGAAACCAAGTGAGGCATGGGAGCGTGCCTCACTTCCTACGCAACTAGAGAATCTAGGTTCGGGGACTTGATTACATTAATTAACCAATTAGTGCCATTTCGGTACCTAATTTTGTTCATTTTAACAAAATGATTTTTGACAGGCAGTTTGAATTAATTTTATACTTACCCACTAACAATGAGGTGATCATGTGGGTGCGCAATCATTAAAGTAATAATCATAACTATCAAGATCCTAATTGCCTTAAAATTAAACACATGCAATCAAACATAATTAGATATGCAAATTAAACATGCAACATAATTAATATACAAGCACATAAAGGTCTAATTACCCTAAAATGGCAATACATGGCAAGTCCTAATCAAACCCCATCATTTTTGGATTTTCGAAATTTTTAATTTTTTAAGGAATTTTTTAAAATTATTTTTTAATTTTTTAATTTTTTAATTTTTAAAATTGTTAATATTTTTTGGATTTTCGAAATTGTTTTTTTTAATTAAAATATTTTTTTTTTGAACCGGACCAGACCGGTCCGGTTCAACCCGACCCGAGTTCGGCCTGGTCGGCGCGGATCGGGTCTAGTTAGGAGCAGGTGGGCCCGAATCGCGGGCCCAACCTAAGAGGTGCCCCTCCTCCCTTTTTAAAAGAAAATAGGCCCACAAGCCTATACTAAACCAGCCAAGCCCAAAAGCCCACAAGCAAAAACAGCCCAAACTCGACCCGATTCACCTAAAACCCTACCCATTTCTTTGACTCGGTTTGTACCTCCTCTTTAGGGTTCTGCGTTGACGGTGGCAACGGCGACACGGAGGCAACGGCGTGGTGCTGGTGCCGCGACGGGATCGAAGGAGCGGCGTCAGGGGTAGAGGGTAGCGGCGGCGTCACGGCTTCGGGCAGAGGAGCGGCTCGAACGGCGTCGCAGGGGCTACAGCAAGGCACGAAAGGGGCAGATACCGGCGCAGCAAAAGGCGGGCTTGTAGCGGCGGTGTCCGGTGGAGGAGGGCTCCGGTTGCTGGCGCGGAGGTCGTTGCGGCTGCAGGTGCTGCAGCGGCGTCACGACTTCGAGCTGCTGCTAGTCACTGCCCCGATGAGGGGATTGGGAGTGGCGACTGGTGGCTCGAACACGGCGACAAGGGCGTCGGCTCAGCTGAGGAGGCGATCAGCGGCTCCACGGCTTGGAGGAGGCGTCGTTGGTGGCAGCGACATCGGGCGAGCAGGGACGACCAGAGGGCGGCAGGAGGAGGCTCTTTTCTTCTCCCTCTCCTTTAGTTCTCCCTTCTCTCTATTTTCTGCCCTTTTTTTTTAGCAGCAGGGAGGCAGCAAGCAGCCGGAGTCGTGAGTGTGGCTGGTGGAACAGCGATGCGGCGTTCGGAAACGGAAGTAGCAAACCATCGGGGGGCTCGACTACTGCGAGTCGTGGGAAAAACAGAGGTGGAGTGGGACCAACAGAGGTGGTGTCACGACTTCAGGGGCGCGAAGCGGTGGTGAGGCTCGGTGGCTCGGCTGTCGACGTTGAGTTGCAGGCAGTGGGTCATTGCGGGCGGAGGCGCAGGAGCAACGGCGTCTGGCTTTGAGGCGGGGCGCGGCGGTGATGGCGGATGGCGGATATTTGGCGCTTCGGTAGCAACAACGCGAAGGATGGCGTCGGGCAGGAGGGCGGCGGCTGAGACAACATTGGATTGAGGCGACGAGGCCTCCTCACTCCTCGGCCGTCGTCCTCCTCTCCCCCTCGAGCTCTCTTTCTCTCTCTGTGTTTTTCTTTTTTTCTTCCTTCAAACTCTCTCTCTCTCTCTCTCTGCCGAGCTCTCTGTGCTCCGTCTCCTCTTTTCCTCTCTGCTTCTCCGTTTCTTTTAAAACTGCTGTTGGTTCCTTTTTCTTTGCCTCTGTCCAAAATGCCTTTTGCTAGTCCACAAAGCTAGCTCTCCTTCTTTTCCATCTTCAGCTCTAATTTTCCTCAGTCAATCCAGCCTCCTTGCCTCTATGTATGCCTACAACGGGTCTTCTCCTTAGGACCGAGTTCGGTCTATTTTCAGCTACAATGGCTGTAGGTTTTCTTGGGCTTCATCAACTGCAGGCGCTACCATGCTGCAGCCAAGCTTTTTGTTTTTTTTTTTCCTTTTTTTAAAAGACTAATTTCTAATTCTGTAGACAATTAAATCTTAAATGAAAAATGGGAAAATTTAGGTGTCAACAGTGGGGAGGTTGAAGGAGGTGGTGATTGGGCTGGAGAAGGTGACTGAGGCTGAGGTTGCTAATGGATTATGAACAATATGAGAAATTCTCTAGCCCAATCGCTGCCTCCTGCAGCCTTCTCACCCTCTCTTCGCCGGTCCTTGATGCTGCCATCCCGTCAATTGTCTCAAGCATATGCCTCCTGCACGCCTCCATGTCGTCGAGCTCCTTCAAGACTTATGTTTTCCTGTCTCTTTCCTTGCCGCATCCTGGCTTCGCAATAAACATTTAATTTATCGTGCGGACATTGTCGCCCTGGGGGACATATGGAGGAAAGAGATAGAAAGACAACAACTGACTTGATCAAAAGGAGATAGTCGAGCCAGGGGATGGGATGTGGATGCAGACGACCGCCCATGGCAAGCGTGCAAGGCCGAAGATATGATTCCGATGATGAACACGTTTTGAGTAAGGCTAGTATCTATGCAGGGCGTCTCCTAGGAATGCAAGAAAAAAGTGAACATGGAAAAAAAATGCAAAGCGATATTAGTGAATACGACACTTCTTGGAAAGTTAAATGGACACGATCAAATAAAGTATTGTTGAACGAGATTCAAGACATAGTTGCCATCTATTTCTTAAGTAAACTTTCCTTTTATTTGACTTGTAATAGAAAAAACAAAACAGCAACAACACATTGCCAAATTAGTTGCATATTGATGAATGTTGTTGAATTTGAATGCGACACTACAAACACAAACCTTATATTTTTTAAACAATTATTTCCTTTCGTTTGGTGCTGTGGCACGGTGACACAAATGAGAAGAAATTTGTCGATAATTGAATTAGGAAATTAGATATTATTAACATGTTCAAAGATTAATATATCAATGTATTTTGTATTTACATTGATGTGCCTAGTAAGTTTAGGTAATGAAAGTAGAGGCTTTTTATTGTTTGGATTGCCTCGCTTGCTTGATATCTTGGTTCGCTAGTCACTAAGTTGCGGAGTCAATCACATGGGAAGATTTTTATCTGCAGACTATTTGCCGGGCTAAGATTAATTACGGAGTTCTTGTTAGATATTTAACTAGACTCGTAATTAGAGGTCACTAATTAACCTTGGCCAAAATTAATATATTATTTTACCCATAAAATCTTCCCATGCAAATGAATCAACAACTTCATAAGTAACCAACTAAGCATATCAAGCGGGACATAATGATTCAAATAAATATTTGCCGTTATTTGCATTGCCTAAACTTACTAAGCACATTGATATAAATACTAATCACATCGATACAGTAATCGTTGAATATGTTGCCAGCATCTATCATCCTAATTCGATCGTCAATAAATTCGCTCTGCCACACAAATAAATGTTTCAAAAATATAAGGAAAGAGTTTGTAGTGCTGCATCCAACAACCACATTCATCAGTATGCAATTATCTGGATAGTTTAAGTTACCGAAACTTTTTGTCATCCCCGGGTGACCAGCCGCTGCCGATTTGCTTCTGCTGCTGCAAGTCAAAATGAAAAGAAAGTTTAGTTAGGAAATAACAACACACACACACACACACGCAGATACATACATATATATATGTAACTCGTTTGGATCATTTGGATTATCAAACCTCATCAATAGCATTAGTCATGGGCTCCTTCAAGAAGGCGTCTTCCTGTCTCTTTCCTTACCGCGTCCTGACACCGCAATAATCGCCAACTCGATCTCGTGGACAGAGTCGGCCCTTGGAATTCCTCCAGGATGCGGATGCGGACGCGGACGAACGCCCCCGAGGAAGCGCGCAAGGGCAGAAGATATGACTCGGATGACAAACGCCATCACGAAGTATGGATTGCGTGGCGGACAACCAGAGCAGACGAGACGCCATTGTGGCCGTCTAATTTCACGCTGCAGATCAAGCATTTCACCACAGAGTAAGCAAAGGTAAGTAGGTCCACGGCGGCAGAGAGCCGGGGCAAGCCCACGGAGGCAGGGATCGGGCCCTAGTTGAAGGAAAATGGAGATAGATTCCGGCTCCTTGCTGGTGACCCTTCTTGTTGCCGGGAAAGAGGGAGCAAACTGAGAAAAGAAAGGGGTGGAAAGTTTTGATGCGTATGGGCTATGAGCAGTGGCAGCATGTATATAGGGCGTGTATCTCTGCTAGGAATGCAAAAAAGATATGACTATGGAAAGAAAATCCAGAGAATTGTTAATTTATAAAAATTTCTTGGAAAGCAATTAAAGGAATGGCCAAATAAGGTGTCTCTCTTCATGCTTTTATGAACTCCTCATATTGTAGGATGCAGTTCAAGATATACTTGCCATTTATCTTCTTCTTTTTAAACTAAACTTCCCTTTTATTTGACTTGCCAGAGAAAAAACAGCATAGCATGCAGTAGTAAAAAGTATCAGCTATTGAAATGATCCAAAAATGTTATATATTGAGGCTTAAACACAACAAAAAAGTAATAAATCATACGGGGTCTATTTTTTCAAGAATTTATGACCAACAATATATTATTACTTTCACAATAGCTCAAAGATTATTATGTTAGCAAAGTTTTATACTTGTTAACATGTGAATTTTAGCCGTTGTCAAAAAAAAAAAACATGTGAATTTTAGCCCACAATTGAAATTTTCATTCTTGTTAAAATAACAAACAAAGATAATAATAAAAAGACAGCCCCATTCAGCCATCTGTCCATTTGCATTGGCCCATGAAGAAACCCAAACCCGTGCCCATAACATTTGGCCTTTAAAGCTCTCATCAACACCCGAGCTTAATAGACCCATGGTTCCTCAGTTCATGAGTTATGATTAGACTGATCAATCGGGTGGATCAGATTAAATCAAAAATGGGTCGATCCAAACAGAATAATTTAACCCGTTTTAACCTATATTTATATAATATAAATTTAATAACTTATACTCAACCTAACTCAACCCATATTATCAAAATAATTTTATATTTAACTCAATGTGTAAAAAATCATATTCAAACTAAGATAAAAGTGCAGAGTGAAACACTTCTATATTTAACCCAATGTACGAAAAATCATATTCAAACTAAGATAAGAATGCGGAGTCAATGAGAACAAATGAGAGCCATAAAGAATGAAGAAAGACATAGAGATGAGTTGGGTCTGAATAAATTGTAAATCCATTTAACACTTACATTATGTTTAAAGCCATTTATGACCAATTTAATATTTACATGAGTTAAGAAATGCACTCCATTCAGACAGGTCTAAGTAAGATCCGACAACATGAGAATTGATAAGGAAAGCCCATTTGCCCATTGGATTTGAAAGGAAACCATCCTCAAGTCTCTTTCTCTGGTCTTCTCAAGTCTGAAACAAGAGACTAAAATTACGCACCCGATGGCGGATACGATCAAGTGACCTACGCAAGCGAAGGACCTCCGCTGGCGAGGGGATTTTCTAGAGCTGAGTTGACGGTGGCCCTAACGGAATCAGATTTTCGTCTTTGCGCGCATATATGCATTGTCAAAATTTTTTTGGGCCAAAAATGACAAATTTTTTAAAAATTTTGGTTTCGATTATTTTTCAAATCTATTTTCTAAAATTTATTTTAAAAATAGAAAAATCAAATTATATTATTAAATGGGTTTTGTTCCAAACCTATTCCAAGAAACAGAAAAATAGAAATTTTATTATACACACCTTTAAAGGAGGTACCATTCTCACACCTGAGAGTTGGGTTCACAGAGCTGAAGAGGAGCGTCATTGATGCCTCAGAAATAATCAGAGAACACACATGGTGACGGACCTGAGATATCTCTCTCGACAGTGGATTCCCCGGATCTATGCTTCTCACTTTCAGCTCCATCACCGTCAACCGATTGTCTACCATCTCTCATCAGGAACAGCCACCGTCTGTCTGTCAAACCCCCATTGCTCTCCATCACAGCCTCGGTGGTGGCGGAGCAAAGCATCAACGCTCATCACCACCAATTGAACTTCTCTATGCTCTTTCTTTCTAGTCTGCAGCACTGGAAATACTTTTAAGCTCAAGATTTCATACTGTGCAGGAGCATTCACAACAACAACCACAACAAACTTTCTGAAGCTTAGAGCACGCGTGAGAGCTGAGGAACCGAGCAAAGCAGGAACACACACAGACCGAGTAAAACTCTCTCTCTCTCTCTCTCTCTCTCTCTCATCTTCAGCGCTCTGGATCATGTTCAGCGTCCTCGCCCATCGTTGAAGCCAGTCACAGTTGCATATCTTTCTCGAGCAATTTCATGGTTGAATCGCTTTATGGCCTAACTTTGTCACTTTGTCGCTGCACAGAGGAGGAATCAAGTTCGAAAGGAGGTGATTGATGAGCACGGAGTACTTCGAGTTAGTTCAAGACGCAGCACCGATAATCAATGGTGATGCGTTGAGGACTTCTCACTAGTTTTAACAGTCAACCGTGACCACAATCACATCTTGTTCAGGTAGGAGCTCATGCTCTGTTTTCGGATGTTCTTCATACATAGCAGAGGCAAAGGAGTCCGGCTGAGATCTCTGTGAAAATTGTGCTGGATCAAGATCTATTAGTGACATAAACACACTCCATTGTTGTTGTTGTGATAGTTTGAGTTTAGATTGATGCTTAGATGTTGCATTCTTGCTTCTCGGTTGAATTGATTGCTATATGTTTGTTAAAATGCCCAAACGAACAATGTTCAAATATGAAAAGCGCTATTACGTCTTAGGGGCTGAATCTGTTTTTGTTCCTTGAAACAAAATTTTTGTGAACAAAAAAAGAACATAAATGCGTTTATTTAAACTTTTGTTCCCGAGAACAGATTTGGAACAGAAACAAGAAGTGAAAAAAACTTGTTTCTTATTTCTAGAAATACTTCCAAAAAACACTTCTTTTTTTCTTGTTTTTTTTTCTCTTTTTTCTTCTTCTTTTTTCTTTGGCCGGTCGCTAGTCTTGGCCATGGCGTGACCGGCCGTTGAGGGTTGGTGACCCCGCCGGAGTGTCACTAGCCCCTAGCGAGGCTCGGCCTCACCTTGGCTAGGTGAGCTTCAAACTCACCGATCTGGATGAGCTTGAGCTCACCCAAATCCGGCAAGGTCGAGCTCCCTAACCACCGGCAAGGCTTGGCCTCATTGAGGCATCACTGGGCTAACTTGGCGGTGGCTTAGTGAGGCCAAGCTCATCCTAGCCACCGGCGAGGCTCGGCCTCGCCCGATCTAGGCAAGTTCGCCCAGCCAAGGCGAGGCCATCAACCCTCATCGGTCGATCATTAGCCATGGTCGAGGCTGGTGATTGGCTAAAAGGAAGAAAAAAAGAAAAGAAAAAGAAAAAGAAAAAATAAAAATAAACTAAAAGTATTAAAAATTAAAAGAAACAAAAAAATTATATAAGTTTACCAAACGTTTTTGTTCTTTTTCTATTCAAGAATAAAAATTTTTGTATAGTTACCAAATGTGTTCTTTTGTTCAAAAATTGTTCTTTGGAATATAAATAGTTTTTTTCTATTTCTGTTCCTAAGAACAATTTTTAAACAGAAATGTTACCAAATGCAACCTTAGTGACCGATTGATCACTATATGTTTCAACTAAGGACGTATGTGTTCGAACTTCTCATTACATCCTCAAATCGTAACACTACAATCCATGCCCAACACCTCCATATACCATGTTTACTTGATTCTTGTCAAAATAATGTTGCCTAGTCTTTTAGTGATACAAGGATGTATGTTAATTGATATACAAAACATATAGATCTTTTGTCGATATAGTGCCTTGTTTGTCTCATATTGAAAAGATATGAGTGGTGGTTACAAACTAAGAGGTCTCTTTTCCTACATCGAAAAAATATAATAGTGATTATTTTTTAAATTGTTATTGTTTCAAACTTTTAATTTTTTCCTTTGAAAGGTTGTATCTTTTCAGAAATAAAATTCGGAATAATGAATAAAAATTGAAAAAATAAAATAAAAAATAATTATTTTTTAAGGATAAATACTATGAAAAATCTCAAACTAGACTTTAAATTAATTTTCTTTTTACCATCGAAAACCCTAAATTGGTACACATGTAATGTATTTACCATCCGTTCACTTTCGCTAAATAACGCCACTAAATTGCTGACTTGAATGCACATGGCAAGTCTATGTGGATCAATTAATAGGTTAATGCCATGAAAAATCTCAAACTGAGGTGCTTGTGAAATAAATTTATGCCAAATTAACTTTTCACAAAAAATCTTAAACTAGTACACACATGACACAATTCCATCAAAATTTACTGTAAAATAGCGAAAACTCTATATCGTCTTCCTCTTTATCAAGTCCTTTGTCATTGTCTTTGTCTAAGGTCATAAATATTATGAACTCCATTTAGCAAGAACTCTTTCGTGACACTTTTAGTAACTCTAATAATGCTCTTGACAAGATGACTCGACCAAGTAACACTATATGGCCGAATCACTGCCGAATGTTACATCTTGTGTAAGAATATGTTGTCTTGATAGAGCAATTACGTACTAATTGGCACTATTTTAGTTACTCTAGTACTACTAATGAGATACAGAGCAATTACATATTGTCTTTATGGAGAAAAGATTTCAAGCATCCATACCTTTCAGACTCCATATCTAAGAGTGTCAATTTTGACTACCCAAACAATTGGTACGATAACTTATTTAATTATGCCATTCAGATTGTAGAAGAAGGTCGAAAATCCATAGAGGATTTCAAATTTGTTATGCAAGTATTGAAGGAAGTAAATAAAAAGATTCAGGATGCAAACCTCGATCAAGCTAAAGAGCACCCAATCAATTTCTATCCGAATGATACTCAAAGCATCAAAATAAAAGATCCAATCAAGGAAAGAGACCTAGTCAATCCAGAGAAAATGAATTCAAGAATCCTATTGATACCGAGGAAGATTTGTTGATTTTACATTAAAATAAGTTTCTGTGTATGGTTTGGATTAAAATTAGATTCAACGCAATTTAGTTCAAAACTTACAAATGTTTTTTCACTAATAACACAATGTAGTTTTCTCATATATTTATTTTCAACATGAACTCTAGCATTAATTTGTTGCTAAATTAATACATTTGAACTTCTTGTAGAAGAAAACAATATGCTAGGATGAGGGCACAAGGAATTCATTGATTTTCACTCACTTGGGCATTTAAATCAAATGGATCATCGTAGCTACTCTCAAAATCTAATTTGCAATCAAGGAAGAATAGAAGGATTTCAATCATCATTGTTACATACTATTATTTTGTTTTGAAATGAACTGCTTCACTCTACATTGACTTTCGTATTTGTATGAAATAATATAGGATCATTTGTCATGGTCATGTGAATCTTCTTAATCAACCAAACATTTGAGCTATATCAAGTAAAATCTATATGGAAATAGATCAAAAGACTTTTCTTTTTTTATTCCAAACATTCACATTGACTCATGTGATCCTTAGATTAATCTTGTAATGTTTTAGGACCTTGCACATCTTTATCTATGAGATTTGAATCAACGAGATAACTTTTTGTCTACTAATTCATTATTCATATTATGATCATCTTTAATTCATCTATTTTTATCTAGAATTAATATCACTTGTCTTGATTGAGGTCATTAGAGAATCCTTCTAGAGCAATTTGATTTGATTGAAAAGAATGAAGAGCCATTCAATACATATAATGATTTCAATATAAGTTGCAAAGTCAAGATCTCAAGCATTTTTCATTTTTGAATTTTAATAGATCTTTCGAATGACATTGATGATTTCCTTCTAGTTAGCTTAATATTTTGCTACATGCGATTAGCTATATTTCTATATATTATTATATATTACATTTCAAAAATTTCACTAATTGGGCTTTGTGAGAGTACCCCGTTTTTGGTACATAAAAACAACGGGGAAAAATTGGACAGTAAATCCAAAACCTCGTGTACGAAATATAATTGAGTGTTAAACTTTTTCAATAAATAATACCAAAAATTACGTACATGTCACATAAAAAGTGCTTATGTGACATCTTTAAATTGCACTTTTCAACATAATTTATGGAATTGATTGCATTTTTCAAAGATGGTATGGGACATGATTGAACCAATCAAGATGCTTAGAACTCGATTATACTTCCAGTAAATGTTTAAAACTTGATTGAACCAATTGTAAGGTTTATGACTCAATTGTGTTTTGTACATAAGGTTTAGGACTTGTAGCATGATTTTCTCAAACAACTCCCACATAGTTTTGTTTGTGCTCAAATCACATGGATCACCCTCATATTGTCATGTTCCTTCACTTTTTTGTTCTTGCCTTTTTTTTTTTTTAAGGAAAATTATATTCATTAGTCAAAAGAATACACAATAAGTACATAGACTTCATGATAGAGTAAATCGAAACTAAGCAAAACCCAAAATACTGCAAAACAAAGCCAAATAAAAAAAAAATAAGGAGGACCAATGAAATACCATCAAGGTTAAACACACACGTGTTCCACAAGAGCGGATTTGTCAAGCAAAATAATTTATGGTTGATCATTGAATCTCATATCTTCGCTAGTGATGAGCATGCCCCGAGAATTCCTTCTCTTATAATTACGACTGTACTTTTTGGCTATGCATGCCTAGGTGCAGCTTCCTTTACACTATCACAATATGGAAAGAACCAAATCAAGTTAAACAAACGCAGGTCTATTATTTGGAAGAGCAAATTGTCAAGATTTAGCGAGACGCTAGAACTTCAACAATCGTCATTGAAGTTGAAGGCGGAGGACTTATACATGGACACAAAAGAGGTGTATTGAATTCCCAAAAGTACATTTATCAAACTCATAAATTTAGAATTAGATTGGAAGAGTTCAAACTCTTTGATCTAGAACTAGACGAGAAAAGAGAACATCCAAAATCTAAATCAAGAGAGAAGAAATAACAAGTAAAGAACATTTTTCCTTATCCCAATTACCTTTACAAACAACCCGTTCATCCCCTCCCCCAATCGGTCCACCCCTTCAATATCACCCCAGTCGCCTTCTCCAGCCAATCACCACCTCCCTCAACCTGCCAATCCTCTCTCTTTCGCCTCCTGATGTCGCCATCTCATCGATTGCTTCAAGCACGTGCCTCAGGCACATCTACACATCATCGGGCTCCTTCAAAACTTGCACCTTCCGGTCTTTTCCCTCGCCGGATCCACTAGAGTGACATTGTCCAAAGTGAGTCAGTAGTTATCGCAGAGACAGGACACAACAAGGAAAGCAACAGGAAGACCCAAGTCTTGAAGGGGCTAAATGACATAGAGGCATGTGCGAGGCACGAGCTTGGGGCAATTAACAAGATGGCGGCATGGGAGGCGGCGGAGAGAGGGTGGGGAGGCTGAGGGAGGCAGTGATTGGGCTGGGGAAGGCGACTGAGGCAATGTCAGAGGGGTTGGACCGATTGAGGGAGAGGGTGAAGGGGTATACAAATGGTACTTAGGACATAGTCGCACGAGGGGTACTCCCGAGATGCGGATGAGGGCGACTGTCCCTAAGGGCGAAGATATGATTCCGGTGATGAGCGGATAGTCTTTATATAGGGTGTGTGTGTCCCCCTAGGAGTGCAAGAAAAATGTGACTATGGAAAGAAATCCGAAGAATCATGTGTTAACGAGAGACTTCTTGGAAAGTAATTATAAGACGCGGTCAAATACCGTGTCTCATTTCATGCTTATCCGACCTTGTCATGTCTAGGACCCGGTTTAAGATATAATTGCCATTTATGTTTTACCTAACCTTTCCATTTGTATAACTTTGCAATAGCAAAACCAATAGCAACACAGCGCCATGGATATTATTACTGATAATATTTTCGAGTTTGGGCATAATATTATTGCATGATTCCAGTGCATGTGAAATTAATACAAATGCAATGCTGAATTTTATGAATCCCACCTCATCCAGTTATTCATGTGAATCTGCATATATGAGTCATTATCGTCATCGTTCGTCATCTCTATTTCCTACAATTCTTTCTGCAATGACACACTTTCCTTTCATTTATCCCTTTATTGCGGCACATAACCCCAGCTACCGCACGTTTTTGCTTGCGTTCAAATCTCAGGTATCACCTCCACTTTTTTGTCCTATGGCAAAGAAAACGTTCGGTGGCACCTTCAGGATGGCTGTTTCAGTGCGTTCCCTCTCAACAATATTCTTATGCTTTATGCTTTAATCATGTTAGTGCCACATTAAACAAGAAAATGGTAAAAAAGTCACGTCAATATTTTTTATTAATAATTTGGATAGAGTTGACGGAAGAACTTGATTTCATCAATTTAATAAGTTGTAGGATTTGATTGTACTTTTTTAAAGTTTTAAGACTACATATACTTTCATACTAATTTTAAGACTTCTAGTGCATTTATTTATTAGATTTATAGAAATAGATCCATGTACATTTTAAACTTAGGAATGAAAATAGTACATAATGTTTTATTATCACTTGGGTTCTTACATCATAGCTGTATTGGGATAATATCCCCATGGAATTTTAATGATTTCAAAACTATATTTGGTACTAATATTTATCAAGATGAATGTATATGGTCAATTAGTTTTACAAATATCAATGTCTCTTTCGAATTAGCAATGATGAGAAACTAAACTATGATAGTTAAGATGAACAAGCACCAATGTGAGTGTTATCTCATGATAACTTGGAGGCACTTATGTCAAGGTCGAGTTCTTGTGAATCTTTGGTTACCAGTAAAAATGTCTCTCGTCTTGTTTTTCTAACTTCCTAATCAGACCTCCTTCCCAAGAGATTTCAACTTGATTCATATGCATTTGGGCCATACGACAATTTTCCAATCCTTTAAATTATTATTCAACACCCTCGTGGTCGTCATGTCTATGCCCTACTATTTGTTCTGCAATTAAGTTATATCTGTCTACTCATTTATTCTTTTTTCTAGGTACATAACAAGAACTGCTGCATCCTTCCGCTATAATCGCAGGCAGCTCTCCAAGTTGCTCCATAGCAAAAACACCTTTGCTTAGTTGTTCTTGTCTGGATTCGATGGCTTCTTTGGCAACGGTAGTTTCTACTTGTTCACTCTGAACTCATCTACCATCTCCTTCCTTATTATCGTCACTGTCTGGAACAGCTCGTTCACCCCCTCGCTCAGCCGGTACGACCCCTTTGACATTGCCTCCGTGGCCTTCTCCAGTCCAATCACTGCAACCCTCAGCCTGCCCCCGATTTGATTGCTGCCTCCTGATGCCGCCACGTCCTCGATCACCTCAAGCACGTGCCTCCATGTCATCAAGCTCCTTCAAAACCCGCATCTTCCCAAATCTCGACAAGATTTTATCTCTAAACTAATCTATTAATTTGGCTAAGAATAACTAATTACCGCTAAATTACGGAATTCTTGTCAGCCTCTTAATTGACAATAGATTTACATTTGTTGTAGTTCATTAATCCCTTTTTAAAAAGGTTTTTCTACCATCAACCTTAATGTCTAGGATAAAGATTTTGATGAATTTCACTGATCCCTATAAATGAGACGAAGATAAAGATGAGTATGTGCTTATCTACTATTTCCATTGATATTTTTTCTTTATTTTGAGACATTTTGGTTATATTAGGTAATAAATCACAATGGCTAATTACCATTTGGGAGGTAATTAAACGTTGGGGTCAAGTAGGAAGGTTTCTCTATATACTCTGTCTGCCCCTTTCGAGACATTTTGGTTATATTTGGTAATAAATCACAATGGCTAATTACCATTTGGGAGGTAATTAAAAGCTGGGTCAAGTAGGAAGGTTTCTCCTTACACTCTTTCTGCCCCTTTCGAAGTTGTTGAACACCGTCTCTATGGTCTTGTCGGTGTAACTAAGCTTTCCCTCAATACTCTTTCCTTTTATTTTTAATATGATATTTTTGTTTTAACAAGAAATAGCCATGTGTTGCTACAAATGAGAGAGAATCTATGGCTAATAAAACGATGCAAAAAATGTCGGTAACATTTTTAAAGATTAAGTTCATATATCTAGAATTTACAGTAAACTTAGGAATGCAATATAGTGCTAATTAGTAATGATCATTTGTGTCCTTATATCATGCTTGGTTGCTAGACCTATGAAAATGGGTCTTAAACCCATGTATGACCCGTCTAAGACAAACAAAGTTAATATATGAAAAACCCTAAATCAATACACATGTGATAAATTTAATCAAAACTAATTTTTAACCATAAAAAATCCAACCTAGTACATGTGTAACAAATTTGAAACCTCAAATTAGTACATTTGTAACAAATAAACTCCCTGTTAAATTGGATTAATATTACGAACAATCATAAAACCAATACACTTGTAATACCCAAATTAGTATACCTACTAACTCCCATGTGACATCTAACTCAATAATTTGACAGTAAAATTAGCTAAAATTGGCAAAGACTAAATTTGTCACGAGCATACTAGCTTAAGATTTTTAGTAGTCAAAAAATTAAGTTGGGGCATTTTGTTACAAGTGTACAAATTTAAGGTTTTTCATGATATTAAATTTTTAAAAAATAAATTGATCATATATAGGTCACTTTAATTTTAAAGAACCTACCTTAAATGGATTTTAAAATTTAAAGCCCAAAATAAATGGGTGGAGTTTTGAACTTATTCCTAACCCACTAAGCTCACACGCACTCATTCCCTCTTCGGTCTTATAAGTGTATTTTTCTAAAAAAATCAAAATTATAATTTTTTTCCGTTTTTTTTCTTCCTCATTGGTCGATGACCAACCATAGGTGAGGGAAAAGCTCCAGCTCGTTGATGTCTAGTGCTGGTGAGGCTCCACCTCACTTGTGGCTTGTCACTAGTTTTGGCAATGGTCAACAACTAGACCGAAGAGAAAAGGAAAAGGAAAAGAAAGAAAATAAAAATAATTAAAAATTGAATTCTTAAAAAAGAAAACATAAGATAAAAGTAAAAATAAAACATATTAAATGAAGTACATGTAGGAAAATCACATTAGATTTTCCACAGAAAATATTTTCGATTTCATTTTAAAATTTAGCCAAACATTGGAAAAAATTATTATTTTCCTAGAAAAATGACTTTCTAAAAATATTTTCCAAAAATGTTACATTTTCCACAAAACAAGCGGAGCCTCAATTTTTTTTTTTTAAAATTGCAAATATTATTCATTAGATTTGTATTGCATGGAAATATTTTAGTAATATATTTTTAAAAATCATAAGAAACAAATTTTATTATATTGGGTTAAATATGTAAGTGTTTTAGCTATTAGGGTTGGACCATATGTGATTTAGGTATGGTTGGGTTGACATAGGTCGAGAAATTTACATTACAGATAAATGAGTCATAATGAGCTAATGAATCAATTTAGGTCTGATCATTTATGACTTGACCTAAACCCAAAATGACCTACCTATTTGACAGATTTACTAATTGCTTATTAAAATTTGTTTGAGTTGGCAAGTGGAAAAGACCTTTTTCCAAACTAATCTATTCACTATTATAAGGTTAGCTAATGGCATTTAAATTAGGGAATGTCACAAACAGTCCCTAAACTTCCATTTAATGTGCAATCTAGTCCTTAGACTTTTAATTTGTTCAATTTGGTCCTTGAATCATTGATAAATGTCAAATCTAATCCCTAACTATTTGAAAATTGACCAATTTCGTCCATAAGCTTTCGGTTTACTCAATTTGGTCCATGAACTATTAACAAATGTTCCATCTAGTCCTTCCGTTTGTTCAAACTATTAAGTGATGACATAGAGCATTAATTGACGACGTGAAACTAAGTTGGATTACTAGAATTATGAGTCAATATATATCTTAAAAAAGGAAAACAAACTATGGGTCAGTTAGAGATGAGAGCACCGATCACAAAAGTAGAGAGAATAAGTGGTTCTGTATTTTTATTTTTATTTTTATGGTGGCCACAATTTGACCTGTTTTAAAGGTAATTTCCATGTGGATATTTCATGTCCTTTTTTATTTTATGTTTAAGAAACTAAAAGCCATGGAAGCCAATTTCGTTAACTTTAACTAATTGAATGACGAAATTGGTCAATTTTCAAATAATTAGGGATTAGATCGAACATTTATCAATAATTCAAGGATCAAATTGATCGAATTAAAAGTCTAGGGACGAGATTGCACATTAAGTGGTAGTTCAGGGACCAAATTGAGCAAATAAAAAACTCAATGATGAAATTGAACATTAAATGAAAGTTCATTGACCATTTGTGACATTTTCCCTTTAAATTATGAAGCATCTTTTAGGCATTTTGATCTGTGCATTCACTATGGTGGATTCATTAGTAGAGATTTCTTAAGCAACCATATGCTAGCAAAATGTTTTCATAACACGAAGCTTGCCACGATTTAGCTGAATTGCTAACTTCTAACCCAATAATCTTCATTCGCAACGATTATTGATTTCAGAGTGGAAAAACGCGCTCTCGTCTTCACCTTTTTTTTTCCCAGTTAATAGTTACGTTATTCACGTTTTTTTAAGAGGAAACCCATGCTAACTTTAAATTATTTGATTGTTCTTATATCCTAGTTTTTAATTATTGGATTGCATAAATAATTGGCCCGTCTAGATGATCCATTTATTTTTAATTTTTATTGACTCTACTCTGTAGATAAGTGCTTTGTCTTTGAGAAGAAAATATTTCCATCTGAATAATTATCTTCTCATAAAATAAGAGATTGAGATTTAAGTATACACGAGATCTTTTCCACCTTTCATTTATAACTAAAATATTAATCTACGTGCTATCGTGTGGCAAATAATTTAACAATCACAACTTTATTAATTTCACGTTGAAGATCGATATAAATATAGGGAAATGATAATCTAAAGAAGAAAAAGGACAAATGAGGCAGGAAGTCACATGCACCCCCAAAACTCACATTAGCTATATAATAATAGAACGACGGACTTGAGTAGCCTGTTGAGGAAGAAAGCACTTGGTCAATCGACCATTATGTGGATTTTTGACAACTAAAAGTGAGATATGTTTCCTATGTGAAGAGTTTGAGAATTTGCTTATCTAGTTTTTTTTTTTTTTTATCATTAATTAACTAAATGTAATATTCAAAGTTTTTTTTTTTATTAACCAAGGAACTATCAGAGATCATCCTTCAGAAATCACACAACCCTCCAGTACCCAGTGGCACCGTCAAGCCTCGCCGCAAGCCGCTATTTAAACATAAACCTCGAGGGAGGCTAGCCCAAGATCCCAACACCAGAACCCCTCACTTTAAATACTTTAGCAACAAGAGGGTTCGAACCCTCGACCTCTACGATGAGGGAGAAAACTTACACTAACCGTGCTGCCCATGGTGTACTATTCAAAGTTCCCAAAGACATTTATCTACTTTCTTTTATTATTAATCAAATAAGTGTACTATTAAAAAGTTTCCAAAGACATTTTTTGTGGGATTGCAGTACTTGGATTTGATCGATAGGCTGTACATATAGACATTATGCACGTGCACTAAAAACAAATACGATATTGTCAGTAATCTTGCTATGCTTCCTCAATATCCTCGGTCCTCAGGTAATCACTTTCGTTAGAATGCCGTGTCAAAGAGTTGAACCCACAAGATTGACAAAGCTAAGCTGACCTGAATCTTAATCCATAGCTTTTACATTAGCAACTTAAAAGGCCGAATAATTTTCATACAAGAAGAATATTATAATATTCTTCACGGATGACGATATTTTCACCCCGCGTTGTACTGCTGGGAATATTATAAAACATCCCATGGATTTTGGAGTAGTAAATATTTGCCCCCGAGCTTTTGACTGTTGTAAAATGCCCCTTTCATTTTGTTGCAATTTGTTAACTCTCTATGATTTTCTAATTAGCATATGTAATGCTTATGATTTTTACGTGGTAAACATATTTTTTCATCTCATTTTATAAAGGAAAATCTCTTTTACTCTTAATTGCTGTAAAAAAACTTTAAAAAAAAAAAGAGATAACTAAATTAACTAGAATACCAATTAAGGAAGTATCAATATCAACAATACATCAAAATGATAAAACAATGTAAAAGTTTGCCACTCAATAGAACCAAATAAGATACTTTAAGACAAAAAATAAACATGAATTAGATAAGAAGGAAAAAGCCTCAATACCAAAAAGGTCAAATGACAAAAATTGGCTATTCAAAAGGTTTATTAAAGCAAAGCGAGGATTGATTAATAAAAAATATTTAATAAAATTATAAAAAGAGAAGTGATTAACCAAAATTTTTTATTTTTCAAAAATATCTTCTGTAATAATTATTATGTCTAACTACCATTTAAAATACTTCGTCATTTGAACATTTTGTCAATGGGGCCTTAAAATATATTATTAGTTTTATTACTAAATCCATTAGTCTTTAACAGTTTTGATTGTTAATGTTATTATCGATGGTTATTTCTTTTAATTAAAATGTATTCAGTTATTTATTTTTTCCATTATTTTTTTTCATCTTTTTTTTACAAAAGTCAAGGGTAAAAGAAATCTTTCTTTATAAAATGATTTGACAGTCCACATTTACCCTTTAAAAGTCATATGCATTCCACGTGCTATTGGAAAATACAACAAATGGATAACGACGATAACAAATTGAAAATTCAAGGGCTAACGATAGTAATTGAAAGTTTTCAAAAAATGTGTACTACCTCCAAAGATCATTATTGTGAAAATTTGTGGGACCATTATTAACTAGTCTAAAAGGTTAAGTTATTAGATGAAAATATGGTTTAAAATTTAATTACTCTAACACTTCCCCTAACATGTAGGTTGGACTTTGGTCTAAGCCTAAAACGTAAAAATATATAATTTGGGAGGTAAATAGGGCCTAAAAATTTTAAACTTAGAACCTTATGCTCCGATACCATATAAGAATTCACGGGACCTCACTCTTTTTGTCTTTAGAGTAGTTGAAAGTGGTTCCATAAAATCTCACTTGGTATTAAAGCAAGTGTCTTGATTTCAAATCTTTCCAAACCTCATGTGCCTCCCCAATTAAATATGTCCACATTTAGTACTAGATAAAAAGACGAGACTAAGCATGAGGGGAAGTGATAGAATAACTAAATATTAAACTGCACATTTATCTAACAGTTCACGCTTTTAAAACAATTAGTAATAACCTCAAAAATCTCCTAGTGATGAGATTGTGTAACTTTTCATATTTTAGTAAAAACACCTTTTGTATCGTGCAATGACAAAGTATTCATCTATATAGGCCAAATCTCCAAGAAACTATTTTTGTTAATGCACTCGTGTGGAATTAGTTGGGCATCAAGGTAACATTACTAGTATCTTGAGTAGTCTTGGGCCAAGAATGCCTCTATTACTAGTATTCATCTATATCGTGGATTGAGAAGTTCAATATAACATATTTTTATCCTGATTAACTGTCCTCTTAGTCAGCTGTAATTTTCCTTGACATTACGGGATATACATGTCAATCTCGAAAATAGAATTGAGCATGATAATTGTAGATTTTGCATAAAAAATGGACCTATTATCGATAAGTCAAAAGGGGTTGTTTTCTAAGTTAAAAAGAAAAAAAAAAAGTACTTTCTAAAGGGCTTATAGTAGCCATTAAAATGAGTATAGAACAGCTCATTACTTCACAAAATAGGCGAGCAATTGCCAGCCACCGGTTTTAAAGTTGGGAAATGGGATCTCGGCTTGCGCGGTTTCAATTTTGTCACTGACTTGATCGGTTTTCCACTTTTTAAGAACGCACACGATGATTTTTTTTTTTTTTTTTCTGTTCTATTTAAAGAAATAAATGACAATATTCGGACAAGATGAGATCTATTTTTCCATTTTATTTATAGAAACGAATTTTAATGTTCAAAATAATAAGTAACATATGAAGGATTCAATTGTGACTTTGAAAATAGTGGATATTTTCTCCGACCAAAGAAAAGATTTGGTGAATATTGGTCCCGAGTAAAATATTAAGAACTCAAAAATAGTAGTGTGAAAACCTACCATACATTGACTTTATAATTATTTTAGGGTTTTGTAATTAATTGACACATGAATGTGGAGAAAGGCTTATTAATTTTTGCTTCTTAGATTGCAAGAAAGTAAGAGTTATTTGTTGACATCGAATTTTAGCTGATATCTGTTGACATAAATGTTTTAGACATACAATACTTAATTTATTTTTCTGATCTCATTCAGATGGATGGGGTTCACATTAAAAGCAACTTCACTCGTGAAAATAATGTGAGTGATGAAGACGAGATGAACAATTCAATTGAAGATGCTAGTGATGAAAGAGTCATAAAACTAGATAGGATGAAACTTGTGTCACCTTCATACGGATGGAGTTTAACTCTTATGATGAGGCTTGTGCATTTTATAATGACTATACTAAAGAAGTGAAATTTGGCATTAGAGTGTTAAAGTCGTACAAAAGCAAAGGTGGCAAGGAACGTGTGGTGCATTGTTGCAGCCGTCAAGGATACAAGATCAAAAAAGAGTTAATCAAGTCAAGACTGAGAAAAAAATGTGATTGTCCAGCAACACGTAGAATATATCTAGTTGAGTCTTAGAATCAGGCAAGAACAAAAGTTGTACTCGATCATAATCACTTGACAACTCCTTGAACCACTAGATTATTTATGTCACACAAGAATCTTAATTCCATAACAAAAAGGAAAATCGAGTTGCACTCTGATGTAGGGATTTGAACAAATAAATCTTTTAAAGCGTTGATTGTTGAAGGAGAAAGGTATGAGAAATTGAACTTTGAAAAAAAAATGTCGGAAATCATGTTACAAAGTACAAAGGATTGAAATTGCAATAAGGAGATGGGCAAGCACTTTCCAAATATTTTTCGACCATGTAGGTGACCAATTCCAATTTTGTTATGTATTTGATTGGTTAGTGAACATGAATTGCGCAATGTTTCTTGGGCGGGTGCACAATCAAGAGGTGCATATATATACTTTGGAGATATAGTCAGATTTGATAACACTTACTACTTACTTGACAGATAAATATGACATGCGATCATCATGGTCAGTCAGCTTTGTTCAGATGCGGTTGTTTGCATATGAGACAACAAGCCCTTTCATTGATTGCAAGTGAGGGTGTGCCCCTCAAGCTATTACTACTGACTAGTAAAGCAATGCATAATGCAATTTTCTAAAATATTTCCATTTGATAGTCATCACCTTTGTTCGTGGCATATAATGCAAAAAATTGCTGCCAAAAATAGGTGGTCCTCTTCAATCAAGGGTATAAAGTAGCAATACAATGAGTAGTTTATGACTCGTTAAAGGTGATTGATTTTAAGATTGCTTGGAAGGTGCAGATTTTCAGATTTGCTAGCTCATATAATACATGCTGGCTTGGAACATTGTATGAGGAGCGAGAAAAATGGGTGCATGTATTGTCACGCCCCAAACCCCGGGCACGCAACAACCCCTTCCTTGGTCGATAGAAAGCGACGTCCCAAGACTCGTCGACAACCATTCATTTTAAACTTTCATTATGCACAAATGGAAACGAACCCTCTCCTAATCAAACAGACAATCAAGCAATTACATAGGAATAGAGAGATGAACAGCAGAAACAACAACAACAACATCTACTCATATATACATTTTTATATTGGATTAACCGACGGAGGATCGCTTCCGATCCACAAGCCTAACAGAGGGCCGATCCATCCTCTAAGTCAGACCAAAAAGAAATTAGGTTAGGCTAACCCAACTATACACAAAAAGAACCCTCATGCTCGACACTACAGTCACTCAGATCTAGCGGACTCAGACTCCGTCGATTCATAGTCGGAGGCATACGAGTCAATCACTGGTGAAGTGGGGCCAGGATTCTCCACTGCACCGTCATGAGGGTCCAGCTCTATTGGATCCCAGTCAGCGTCCTCGGGGCCTCTACCGGGCAGCCCATCAAAACCTCTCAGGGGACAGATCAGCAAATCGTCATCCCTAATGAACCATGCCAGGAACCTATGGGGGTATCAACTACCCCAGTCCCTCATCTACCTAGATGGTAGAGAGATACTTCTTGTACAGATACGCCTGACTTGAAAAGTGATGGTGCATCACGATAGTATCCCAGTCCTTAGGGATATCGAACCTCATTGGCGGAAGCGCTATCCTAAGGACCTGAAAGTGGTTATACAATAACCAGTGAGATAAAATCTCAATGAGTCCTCCCCTAAGCCCCTTATTAGAACACTAACTTAATTTGGGGTATCTCTCCAGAACCACCCCACAAACAATGCAACGACTAATAGCCAACTATTGGAGAAAACTCCTTGATGTTTTGAAGTTGACAAAACTTATCTAAAGCCTATTATGAAGATTTCCAGACTTTTGTGTCAAATTCTGAAAACTACCAAACTTTAGTGTCAAAGTTTGATCTACATAAGAAGTCTGCCCACTCTGACAGTTTCCAAATTGAACGCAAGTTAAGAATAAAGACTTATCTAGACACAGAATTATCTTTATTTCCTCAAGGATCCGATACATATGGATTACATATGGCCTTCTGGTTGGAAATATCACCTACAATATTGGTTATCTTTATTAAAATCAATTTAGATATTTCAAATCTTTTCAAAGGTAAGTAAATTTGGAAAGAATCAACTTGTGGAAATCAATATTCTGATTGTATGGGCGAACATGATTGACAGGCTTTCATCACAATCTTCAAACGACTCGGGATCTCCTTAATTGATTCTATCCAACGGATTGATTAGAAGAATTACCTTTGGAAAGTGCCAATGGTCGAGAAGGCATGAAGGAGTATTTAAGGAGGATTCTCTAGTTGTTCAATAGAGTATGTGAAAGAAAAATTTCAAAGTTTGAAGCTTGCCATTTTCTTGTCATTCAACATTATGAGCTCAAAGTTGTACTCAAAAGAGAGAGAAACTTATAGTGTGACTTTGTGAGAGAGTGGTAGAAACTCTTGACTGTGAAATTGAGATCACAAAAGCTATAAAATCTCTTTTGTTTCTTAGTGGAATCTAGCCGGAAGGCTGTTAGCATGGGAGAGTGGACGTAGGCTTGATATAAGCCAAACCACTATAAATTTTTTGTTCTTATTCTCTTCCATGAACTCCTTTATTTTGTTCGTGATTCTATTCAATTGCTAAAACCTAAAATTGCTCTAAGTCTGTTGCTCTTTAGACTATATTTTATAAGTAAAATACTTCTACTATTCTTTGCAAAAAAATTTATTCACACTTATTCAACCCCCCCTCTAGGTGTTCATACTAGCCCTTTCACCAACAACCAACAAGTAACAACGGCCAGGGTCAACCACTAACCACATAGTCAGTTCACATGTAACCTTACCTGATATGACATACCATGTATGTTACATCTTAGCACAATACACACAATGCACATGGCCATTAGATTATGCAGATCATCAATCACATACGAGTCATGTCATAGTGATCTCACCTAGCCATTGCCACACCTTGCACATTATCGATTCATGCGTGCATACCATAAACAATGTACTCAACTCATGCAAAGTCAAAACCAATGATGCCATGATTCTCATATGCTCTAGCACATTAGTGCACCACATAGCATATATCGATCAAGCACACAGTCCTGATTATAAGGTAAAATCGTTATGACACGTTACATACTGTGCCACACAAGTTTACCTCATAATAAGGCCCAACAATCTCAATTACTCAGACACAAGCCAATTGTCACGGCCCACCAGCCACACCCAACTTCCTAGTCGGCGATGCCCAACTCCCCAGTCAGCAATCATCTAGACCCCCACCAGGCATCCATTATAAATTGGGCATTGTCTCTCCCCTCGAGCACGGCATCATTTAGAACTCCCGCCTAGACGGCATCCTGAAGGAGCATGGGCCTAGCCTCTACCGCAACTCCGCATCCGAACCCCCGCCGGGCATCCAAGAGACTCGGGCATCGTCCCCAAACTCTCGTTGGGTGACGAATTCCACTTAGTGTTCATGTAAGCACACTACCACAACTCACTATCACTTTTGAGTATCAGTCAATGCACATGTGCTTGCGTATTTAACCCCAAATCATTTTCCCATAAAAGCAGTCTATTTCCAATATCCCTCAGACAATTCATTTTTCCCTTTTTTTAATGAAAAACCATACAATACATGCAGATGTCCATGTATTTACGCACTCAATTCATCTCATAAGATCAAAACACATAAAATTAGACGATTTTTCACTCTTGGATGAACAGTGTGCGTAAACAATACCGCGTAAACAATAACTTGTGAACAATGCACGTCAACAGTAACACGTAAACATTAACTTGTGAATAGTGCGCATGAACAACAAAATTTCAAAATTAAATAATTAATAAATTAAATCTAAGAATCGTTAAAAACATTAATTAAAGCAAGCAATCAATGAATTAAGGCTAAACATGCTTAATAACACATAAATCACAATTAAGTAAGATTAACCAACTCTGGGCTTGCGATCTTTCATTCTCTGACTTCATCCCAATAAACTGGCATTTTGCACACTCTGCCATACAACGCTTCAAAATGTGCCATCTGAATACTCTGTTGGTAGTTATTATTGTAGGCAAACTCAACAAGATGAAGCTGTTCCTCCCAGCTTCCCTTGAAATCTAACACACACTCTCAACATGTCCTCGAGAGTCCAAATTGTCCTCTCAGACTGGCTATGCGTCTGAGAATGATAAGCCTTACTAAATTGCAACTTTGTTCCCAAAGCGATCTGCAAATTTATCCAAAAGGTAGCTGTAAATCTCGGGTCTTTATCAAATGTAATCATCACTGGAACCCCATGCAAACGTACTATTTGACGCACATACAACTCTGCATATTTGTCCAATGCATATTCCTTCCATACGGTGATGAAGTGAGCCGACTTCGTCAATCTGCCAACTACAACCCATATATATCATTACCCCATTGACTTCTTGGTGAGCCCATCACAAAATCCATTGTGATGTGTTCCCATTTCCACTCATGAATCTCAAGAGGTTGCAGAAGTCCTCTCGGCTTATAGTGTTGTGCCTTTACTTGCCGACATGTTAGTCACTTGGTAACATGCTTCGCGATGTCCGCTTTTATACCAGTCCACCAAAAGTGTTGACGTAGATTCTGATACATCTTTATACTGCTTGGATGAATGTTATAACTATTACAATAAACTTATAACAAAATCTCATTTTTAGGCTTTGCGCCATATGATACACATAATCGTCCTCGGAACCTTAGTGTTCCGTTCTCAGAAATCTGAAAGTCAACCTTCTTCTTTTCAATATTCTCTTCTCTGAGTTTGTCCACTGAAGTGTCTCAATCCCTATCTGGGCTTCCAGTTCAATTCTGAGGGTGGCCATAAGATTTGAAATGTGGCCTACCTCAAATTTAAAAACCGAATCTCTAGCTCATTCGAGTACAATTCATGCCTGAATCACCATATGCACAATCGATGACTTTTGACTCAACGCATTTGTAAATTCCATTCCTTCAATTCTGACAATGGCATACTATAAGGGGCCTTAGAGATTGGCTTCGTCCTAGGGACCAACTCAAACACGAACTCGATCTCCCTTTCTAAGGGCAGACTAGGCAATCCTTCAAGAAACACCTCAGAAAACTCCGGTACCACAGCTATGTTCTCCATCTTTGATTCCTCAATTGTCTTATCCACTACAATTACCAAGTAACCTTAACAACCCCCGTTTACTAAACGGGTTGCCTCAAGCGATGAGATTAAGGTAATTGAGGGTCCTCCTCGACTCTCAAAGAACTCGAAACTTTCACTCGCTAACAAATTAAACTAGAATACTTCATGACAATAGTTCATCACAACAAGAGGCTCCTTGAGCCAACTCTTTTCATATATGACATCAAAGTTATACATAAGCAAAATAGTCGAGTACATCCTAGTCAATGATTCTCCTTTTTACAACTTCATTACAACAAACTAAAATTTTACAAACTTAATGAAAATTCCTCTGTGCCACTCTGATAAAATTACCCCAGAAACATTCTTCCCATGATAGACGCATAGTTTGGTTAATTCCTATCCCGTTCACCATCCTAATGGCGTCTTGTCTGTAGTGCTTTCCCTCTGTTATGCCCCATCGACGGCGACGGTAGTAGCTATTGTGGTCTCATTTTCCTGCGTAGACAATCCTTGAACTGGTGGCTATGCTGGCCACATTTAAAACAAGCTCTCATCCTAGTATAACATGGAGCTTAACTATGTCTTTTCTTACAGAAGCGACACTTGTCATTTAAGTTGGGCATTGACTTTCCAATCCCATCCTTTTTGTTGGGCGGAATGTGATACATTCCTTTAGTCATAAGTTTCTTTCTAAACCTATTTCCATCCTTTCTTGACCCGAACCTTGACCTAGACGCGGCAACTTGCTCGCTTAAACTTCTCTCTATCATCTGGGCCCAACCATACACCTCATTGTAATCCTTGAGATCAAGTGGCACCAATGGGTTCTTTAGTTCTAGTCAGAGGCCGTTCCTGAACCTCTAGGCTTTGTCTTTAGGGTCTTCCACCAGTCTTGGGGCATATTGAGACAACTCAGCAAACTTAGCCTCATACTAGTCCACGGTCAGCATGCCTTTACGGAGGCATTGGAATGCCTCCATCTTCTGCTCTCGTGCACTACCCAAAAAGTACTTGCCATTAAAGGCTCTGAGAAAAACATTCCACACCGAAACTATGCCTTTGGGGAAAACCATACCTCTAGTGGCCCTTCACCAAATATTCGCATTACCCTACAGTTGATATACTACTGGGACAACCTTCTCCTTCTTAGTGCACATAAGAAGTACAAAGGCTTTCTCCAAGTTTTGGATCCAAAGCAATGCAGCTTTAGGATCTCCTGCACCAGTGAACCTCGACGGTTTCAACTTTAGGAATTACTTGACTAACTTGTGCACCGGCATTTCTCTTTCCATAACCATGTTCCCAGGTGGAACTTCGGTAGGTGCGGCTGCGGCAGTGGCAACAATAGCAGTAGAAATAGTAGCTGTAATGGCGGCGATAGTGGCAGAGGCTTGATTCTAGGCCCGCTGCCCCATTAGATCCCAAGCGTCTCAAGCGCCTGCATGATTCCTTCGATCCTAGGATCACTAGAGGCTACTACCCCAACATCGCCTGTAGGCAATGCTAATCCACTTGCGCTGGCCTAAGTCTAAGCTCTACCTCAAGCACCAATCCTGGTCGACGTCTTACCCCAAGTAACAGGTCCAATGATTCGCTTTCTAGGAGTCATCTATTCCTGATCACTTATAGCGCAAGTTCTTTACAGAAACCCGCCTTTTAATTCCACAAAAAATTAGAAGTTGAGCGATCCCCACAAAACAATCTACTAACTAGTTATCACTAACATGCACTAGCATAAAATAGAGGTCATTCCTACTAACTATCTCATAAACCATCGCACCTTATCACTCTATACACAGACCAGCTTTGATACCACTTCAGGTGGGGATGTTGTAAATGCTAGAATGAACACCTAAAGGGGGTGAATAAGTGTGAAGACAATTTTTCGAAAGAATAATAGAAATATTTTTCTTTTAAAACATGGTTTGAATAATAACAGATTTTGAGCGAGTTCATGCTTTGAAAGTTAAATAGAATTACAAATAAAATAAAAGAGTTTAGGGAAGAGAATAAGAACACAAAAATTATAGTGGTTCAGCTTAGATTAAGCCTACATCCACTCTCCATGCTGACAACCTACTGGCCGAATTTCACTAAGAATCAAAAGAGATTTTATAGCTTTGTGATCTCGACTTTATAATGAAGAGTCTCTACTAGTCTCTCACGGAGTCTCACTATGAGTTTCTCTCTTTTGTATACAACTTTGAGCTAAGTATTTGAATTAACAAGGAAATATAAAGCTTCAAACTTTGAAATTTCTCTTTCACGCATTCATCGAACAATTAGAGAGTCCTCCTTAAATACTCATTCATGCCTTCTTGACTGTTGGCACTTTCCAAAGGAATTATTCCAATCTACCCGTTGGACAGAATCAATTAAAGAGATCTCGAGCCGCTTGAAGATTGTGATGAAAGCCCGTCAATCATGTTCGCCTATACAATTAGGATTTTGGTTTCCATAAGTAGATTCTTTCCATATTTACTTATAATCGAAAATATTTGATTTATTGAAATTGATTTCAATAAAGAGAATCAATATCGTAGGTGATACATCCATCCAAAAAGCCATCCATAAGCCGTACAAATTGAACTCCAGAAGAAATAAACAAAATCTCACATCTGGATAAGTCTTCATTCTTCAATAGCGTTTAGTTTGGAATTTGTCAATGTGGGTAGACTTTAACACTAAAGTTTGGGAACCATCAGACTTTGATACAGAAGTCGGGAAATCTTCATAATAGACTTTGAATAAGTTTTGTCAACTTTAAAACAGCAAAGAAGTTTTCTCTAACAATCTCCCCATTTTTTATGGTGACAAAATTTCTCTGTAGATTTAAGAACTTATAACCTACAAAACAACACTTTTAGTAGTACATGATATCTATAAAAGACATAGATAAGGATCTATGGATGGCATCGATTATGCGATCATAGAAAACATGTTAATCTTGAAGAATAATCAAACACCAAGATTAAAACATCCACATCTTTGATTATCACAAAAGTTGGTGCAGATTATAAGAGTTACCAATCAAACAAAGTTAAATCTGCAAAAGTTTAAGTTAAAAAATAAACGATCATGCAAAATTTTAAGTAAGTTCAAAAATAAACGATCAAAAGTAAATCTGCACATTCTCCACCTTTTTGTCAGCAGCAAAAAGTGGAGAAAATCAAGATTAAAAAGAGATAGGATGAAATCAAATTTGTCTTGGAATTCGAACAAGCTAGAAATCCCCCATTGACTAAACTATCTCCTTCAACTTTCGCACTCTCTCCTTCAGCTTCTTAACATCTTCAATCTTGGCAATCTGTGAAACTTGCTATCGTAAACCTTAATCTTGAAAGTTTAAAGATTGTACCTTCTCATTGAGAGAATCCGAAGTAGATTGAAAAGCGGAGTGAAGCTTATGGATTTCACACTCCATTCCATATTGCTATGCTTTCATCTCCAAAAGGAGCTCGAGCAGCCTTTGAAAGTCTGCATTAGGTTTTATTTGTGCACTAGCCTCAGCACGTTTAGTTTGTAGAGTGTTGAGAGATGAGGGAACATCAATTCCTCTACTTCCAAGACTTGGAGTAGATTCTCCAATATCAGCTTTAGGAAAATGAGAAGCATGGACTTCTTCTGGATCAGAAAGAGATCGACTGACATCATCACTTGCAAAAAGAGGAGAAAAAGTACCGATTTTCTCACGAACTCCCCTTGTTTCCTTGCCTACAAGTGGAAAAAGGAAAACTTCTTGTTTTTTTGTTAATTCCAGCACGAGAGTGATGTTCTTTTTATGTTCATTCTCCTATTTTGACACTCCTTGTTGCTTTAGAATCCTCAGATAAGGATACCGCTACCATTGTCTCATAGGAGTCGTCTTGACCCTCTTCTTCTTATGCTTCTCTTCCTGCTTCTTCTCTTTCTTCCTCTTCTCTTGCTTCTTCTTCTCTTCCTAGTTCTTCTTCTTCTAGCTCTGCTTCTTCTCTGTCTTCTATTCGCTCTTCTCTTTGCTCTATGTCTGCTCTCCCTCCTTCTCCTATCCCCTTGGGTTGCTCAAAACCAACAAATCTTTGAAGATTTTTCAAGGCCAAGGTAGAAATTGTAATCATCGTCATCCTCTTCGTCTTGTAGGATGAGGGATCTTCTCTTCTTGATAGATTCTTTCACAATTTCCTAACCTTTTCTCTTCCTCGCAACAGATTCTTCCTTAGTTTTGCTAGGAGATGTCTTCTTCAATCGTTCTAAAGCCTTGTTCAGATCTTTTAGCCTCATCTTCGAAACCATTTTTAGTCTTATAACCATAAGAGCAACAGTTCTAGAGCAGAGAGAGGCTGGAAACTCGATTTGAAAATGTCTAAACAGCTTTGTAACCAATGCAAAGTAAGGCAGCTGTCCCTTATCCTTTATAGTAGTCCAATACATGTGCATTAGGACAATATGAGGGAGTGAAAACCTCATGCCATTGGAGATAGCAAACATAAGTCGTGCTTCAAATCGGGAAACGTCAGTTTTTGAAGCAGCCTTTGGTCTGATGCAATTTATGACAATTTTGTGCAGCAAGACATTAGAGGTTGTCATTCTGGAATAAGTGATGCTTCCTTTGGTGAGTCTATCCCTAACAAGGAATCTTGTTGCTTAACCAACCGAGACATTTATTAGTTGGAAACCACTCATTTCCACCCCCAATAACGTCAACCAAATTGTCAACATCCACCAAATATTCTTTGTTACTCACAGTGAATTTGAAGCAATTCTAGTTAAGAAAAGGAAGGTTTGAATAAAAAAAGGCAATCAACTCCGGATAAGCAACAGCTTGTCTCGGAGCAAAAGTCTGCAAGTTGAAGGAAAGCCAATTTTTCCCTCAAATTCATGTTGATCGAATCTAAAAAGTCAAATTCGACCGATCGAGGGTTCATCACCCCTCTTTTCAGCATTTGGAAATAAACCTTTTTATGATCCTTGGAACGAAAAAAGCTTCGTTCCTACAAAAAAAAAAAAAAAGCTTCGTTCCTACACTAGGCATTTCAGCGGCAATGCCCATCCTTGGCTGAAAATTCGAGAACATCCTCTCATCATCATTTTTGCTTTCAGGCTGATTGAAAGTGCTAAAGTGAGGATCGACAAGAAAGTTACGGAAAGCCTCATCTGCTGCTCCTTTCTTTGCCATTCCTAAACGCTCCATTGTTTTCAGAAACAACGTTTCATTCTTGTAACCATGCTCTCTTAGATAATCAGTAATGAGGGACATTGGCAAACCACCTATTTTCGAACAACCATAAAATTTGAACAGGACCCGGGGAGTCAAGGTATGAAGAGGAACACTGAGGAACAACATCTTGTTCAACTTCCTCTTCCAACAGTTCACTAGGAGGATTCTACAAAGTGTCCTTCAGATTGTGCTATGGAGATGCTTGAAGAGAATCTTATTCTATAAGATTGAAACGCGTATGTCCTCCAAGCACATTCCATAGCCCCTTGCTTGCGATTTGGGATGATTTCCTTTGGTAAGACATTCTTGTAGCCTAGGAGGATTTCTTAGATAGGTTTGGGTGAAAGAGATGAAAACTTACATAGCAAACTTGAAAGTAGAGACGAGAGTGTAAAGAGAGTAGAGAGTCTGTATTTTAGGGTTTCGAAAAGAAGTGCACGAAAGAAATACAATAGGGCCAATAGGGTATGTATATATATATATATACATTGAAGAAGATGAATGGACCTAGACTTAGAACCAGGGAATGAGAGTAAATTTCTTGCAGGTATGCATCCCACAGTGGGCAAACAACTCCCGTTCAACCCCTTCAGGGATAGCCTTTTAGCAGAAAAACCACTTAGCCATTTAGTTCAGAGCCTAGAGACATTCAAAGATACCAGGATGGAAACGTTTCTAACCTACCCAAGTCGCATTTTTTGGCGGATCCTACTAGGTTGGAGAAGAAGAGGGATTTAGAAAGCTATGGAGATGTTTTCACAAAACACTCACTTTATTTCAAGGGACTCTGCTCAACACAATACACCATCCTTGCCTTTTATAGATGATAAGAGGTCACAAAGACACTCACAAGGACCAATCTCATGGGTCCGGATATAAACAAAGGTACCGGAAACTTTGGGGAGGGAATTATTCGTACACTATGAACAGTGATATTACTGTAAACAGTACTTTCTCTAGCCTAGTGCTACAGTAAAAGTGAACAGTGACTTGCTATAGTGAAAATGTATGGACTCAATGGTCTCGTCCATCATGAGCATTGGAGCTACAAACTGAGTCATATGAACTGCATTCTAGAAGATGTTCCTCATATTTCTATTCAAGAGCTTCAAGGTCTTCTAGTGATGGGATTTGGTTCAGCCATCGTGATGAGAATGCTTCTACATGAGCCCAATGGGATGCTTTTTCTTCAGCCCAGTTTGTATTATCACTTGTAGTGTTGACAGGGATGCTTAGTTGTGACCAATTGGATGGTTGTGCATGGAAGAATGCATCCATGTTTTAGGATAAGGATGAAGGTCCTAGATTATATGGATCTTGGGAAAAAGGACCTCCAAAGCGTGCATAAGGATCTTGAGTAGACTGGACAATATCATCTCCACTTGTCACTTCATGATCTTGGGATGATGCAACTTGTCTGCATTGCCCTAATGCTTCCTTAGCTTCTAGTGCTAGGTCATTTGGATTAAGTAGTGTTTCCCTTAGATCTCGTATGTAATGAGTGTCGGGGCTTGAATATGGGCATTCAACCCGTTTGCTTGACTTGGGTTCAAACCCAGATTTGCAAAATCAGATCAAACTCGCATATTTGATGACGATTCCAGCTTGGTTTTCGCGTGTTTTAAGTTGTGATTTCTATCTAATCTTACTCCTTGTATGTGGTAGTTTAACCTTGATATTTTAGTTCCACATAATATTGCTCATGCGTTGAGATTGAAGGCCGCAAACATGGCCTGAGGAAGCTGATTTGGGGTGATTTCATGCACGCCAAGTGTTCAATGAAATGCGCAAACCAAGTTTCAATCTTGAAACGGTCGATTTGAACCCAGTTATTGTGATATTCATGTGCTGTGTTGTTCAATGTTAGCATATATCGGTTTAGGAAATTATTATTTTTATTTAAATAAAAAATAAAAAAATCCAAAAATCCAAAAATTTCAAAAAAAAAAAAATATATAAAGGTGATAGATGTATCAAATTAAGGCAAAAATGGCATATATGAAATTTTCCTATTTTTAAAATGTCGTTTTCCTAATTTAATGCTATTTTGGTATTTTATAATCATTTTTTTAAATAATCCATTTTGCATAGATTAAAATTATCTAGAGTAATTTCATGCATCTAGGGTAATTTCATGCATATTTAAATTTCCATTTCGCTCACGAGGGTCCTATCCCGGGGCGTGATAATAAGGCCATGTAATATTATTTGCCTGACTTATATCGGGTTTACCTTTTCTGCATTTATTTTCAAGTCATTTCAATTTCTTGGATGTTTATTTACGTGCCACTTTTCATTAATTTGAGTGTAAATTTCTTTTCTAAATTATGTTAAGATTAGTCTAAACATTAAAAAAAAAAAAACTACAAAAACATTTGCATGGACATTTAGTGGTTTCATAAAGATTATAATTGGTAATCAAGATTGTATGTCCATTTAGGTAAACAACATTTCAAGTTAGTGGTACCGCAAGGGCGCTAATAGAAACATTGGTGTAAACGAGTCCTCATTCTTAGAAATCTCTGGTTGCGTATGAATCGAGACAACACTCCCGTGTCTTGATTGGTTTCTAGCAGACTCCAATAGGTAGTGGCGACTCCTATAATTACATAGGTTGTTAAGAACTAAAAAACAAATCCAACGTCACGCAAGGTATGGGCTTGGGAGAGCCCACGCCTAATCTAGGGCCATTGGTCCACCTCTTTAGGTAAATACCCCTAAACCTCTCTTCCTTTTCCCCCAGAAAAAAAAAAAAAAAAAAAAAAAAAAAAAAAGGTCATGACAACCAACAATGATGCTTGCAAGGTAAAGCCCCTATGAACAGCTTTATCATTTCTTCTTCGACTAGTTGAGGGTAAGTTTGCATCATAAAAGCCTCCCATCTCCTTGCATGTGGCATCCCAGAAATTTAAAGCCAAGTCATAAGCTGTGTTAAAGTCTTTAATTAGGTGATAGAATTTCCATGACTTATGTTTTAGCCATTAGTCTTTTATTTAGATAATTTGTGCTTGTGATTATGAGAATTTAAATTTGATGGATTAATAAATTATGCTTGGCCATGTACTTTATAAATTAAATTTCAATAACCAAGATGCCCTAAGACTTTGGCCAAGATTGAAAATAGAAATTTAAAAATATTTATAGAAAGGGATTCAAAAAAAAAAAAGCGAAAAAGGGGGTTAATTTTCGAATGGGCCTTGGACCCATTGGCCTAAGCTTGATGGGCCAAGCTAGTCGGCCCAAAGGGGGGAGTTCGACCAGCCCAAGGAGGAGTGGCCGGATGGCCCAAGCCCAAGAAGCCCAATCAATTCAAAAATTCAATTGGACAAGTGGCAAGGAGAAGGCCATGCATTGGCCATGGTTGAGGCAAGGTAATCATGAGCTTTAGGGGAAATAAAAGGGGAGAAGAGAGATAAGGTGGCCGGTTTTGCTTGATTCGGCCGAGAGAGAGGGAGAGAGAGAGAGAAATCACGAGAGAGAGGGAGAGACCGAGAGGGAGAGGAGGCGGAGCCGAGGAGGAGCCACCGTGTCCCGCCGTCCGTTCGCCGTGTACGCCACTGTACGTCGTCAACCGTCCATCCTAGAGGCAAGTGGAGTCCTTTAACTTCTCTTGCATGTTTGTATTGTTGGTTGCATGTTAGATTTTAGGTGCTTCAAGTGCGAAAAACCAAGGTAAGGGTTGGTTGTTTTCAAACCGTGTGATTGTTCTTGCTTGGTTGTAGGAGTCAGTAACTTGTTTGAGCTTGCATGTGTGTTTGGAGTCCAACTTTGGCTTCAATGTCTTCATGGAAGTTGTAGCTAACGTCTTGTACTATAACATACTGAAATTTCGTGGAAACTGATGGAGATATGAGGGGTTAAAGTTCCATTTTACGGAGACCCCAGATCTGTGAAGTTTTCACTGACTTCTTGTTGGATTCTTGTTTGCATGTTGATTTTTGTTGAAGATTTGACTTCGATGTCTTGGAGCAAAAAGAACAAGTATAGCTTGGTAAATCGGCTAGATCTTGGAGATGATGATTCTGGTGAAGTATTCCGAGACACCCGAGACTTCATGGGCTTAAATGGTGACCATACTTTGGTTATTTGACCTAGATCTCTTCATGAAACTTGTAAAGGACACCTTGGTACATAACATACTCAAATTTCAGAGGAAACGAAAGAGAATAGGTGGGTAAAATCTTAATATTTCGAAGATGTGTATTCTGGACGACGCGGTAATGGTTCCAGAAGTTTCGTGGGGTTGTATAAATTAATCTAAAAATAATTTGGCTTGGAGTTCTTCATGAAAAATGCACGAAAATGTCTTGGCTATCACCCTGTAAAATTTCGTAATTTTTGGAGGCCATATGAGTATTTTAATCGAATTTATTTGGAAACTGTGCATTCTGGTCATTATCCGAATATCATGTGCTATTTTGTGGAAATTGTGAAATTATGTGAAATCCAATTTGGCCATGAATTTCGTATGAAATTGTCATCCTATTGGTTTGTTTAGTGATTGTTTGAATATTATGATTTTGGGAAAATCATAGATATTAAATTTAATATTTATTTATGAAAATAAATCAATATAATAATAAAATAAAATAAAATAAAATAAATAAAAAGGGATTATTTTATAGGCCATGAATTCCATTGAATTTATTATGCATTGTTATATGACATTGGTGTATGTATGATCATAAATTGTGATGCATGTGTGACTTATATGTCATGTAATAATGAGATTTAAAGGATGGTGAATGTGGAAAATGATATGTGAGTAAGAGATTGTGGTGGAGGATGACGCCAGAATGTACAGAGATGCATTGCCGGAATTCCTTGGGAGATTCAGGATGCCCGGAATGTGGGGGGCCGGAAGCCCTGTCGAAGGTTTCTGCCCGAAGGGAATGCCTCGCGATGCCAGGATGTGGGTGCGGGATGCCTGGCTAGAAGGGTAAAGGCCGGAAGCCCTGTCGGAGGTTTCTGCCCGAAGGGAATGCCTCGTGATGCTAGTTGAGATGCGAGATGCCCAAAATGTGGGGGGCCGGAAGCCCGGTGGCCTGAGAGGCTGAATGTTAGGAACCCTGTCGGAGGTCTTTGCCCGAAGGGATGATAATTGAGAATTGGTAATGTGGTGATCAAATCTAAAGATAAAAATGGAAATTAATGCATGATGGTGATATGCATGATGATAATGATGATGATATTTATGTGATATGATGATCACCTATGATATGATATGCATGATGATGTGATGATAATGATATTGATGTGATATGATGATCACCTATGATATGATATGCATGATGATATGCATGATGATGTGATGATAATAATATGTGATATGACGATCACCTATGATATGATATGCATGATGATAATGATGATGATATTGATGTGATATGATGATCACCTATGATATGATATGCATGATAATATGCATGATGATGATAATGACATGATATGCATAATGATATGCATGGTGATGATGATGGTGATGATGATGATGATGATGATGCGTAATGTGATATGATGATCATCTATGATATGATATGCATGATGATATGCATGATGATGATAATGACATGATATGCATAATGATATGCATAGTGATGATGATGATGATGATGATGATGCGTGAGGTGATATGATGATCATCTATGATATGATATGCATGATGAAATGCATGATGATGATAATGATATATGAGATGCCATGATGATGATATGTATAATATGATGATGCATGAATGCGCATGACATCAAAGGTAAGCATGATGGTGATATGCATGATGATAATGATGATGATATTGATGTGATATGATGATCACTTATGATATGATATGCATGATGATGTGATGATAATGATATGTGATATGATGATCACCTATGATATGATATGCATGATGATAATGATGATGATATTTATGTGATATGATGATCACCTATGATATGATATGCATGATGATATGCATGATGATGATAATGACATGATATGCATAATGATATGCATGGTGATGATGATGATGATGATGCGTGATGTGATATGATGATCATCCATGGTATGATATGCATGATGAAATGCATGATGATGATAATGATATATGAGATGCCATGATGATGATATGTATAATATGATGATGCATGAATGCGCATGACATCAAAGGTAAGCAATGCCTACATCGTATGATGATATGCCTAATGCATTAAGTTGTTATTAGATTTCCCTATCTATTGAGTAGTTGTACTCACCCCTTTTGGGGATAACATTTCAGATTAGCAAGTATGCCACTACCTGCGGTCTCGCGGGGGGTGTTTTATGGTCTACCATCCGATGTAGAGGTCGAGTGTGTTGAGATAGACTGTCCCTCTGTTCCCGGACTAACTTTTATTCGAGTGCGATGTCTAGTGATGTACGACATAGGCCTGGCTGGGGGCCTGTCATTCAAGAGTTCATTTCTGTGCACGTTTGTCGGGATGGAGCGATGCGAGGGATGTTGCCACCGCCTGATGCATCGGGTTGGGTGTGAGACTCGCGCACGATGAGTAGGAGCTGGATCTTTTTGATGTAGATAGTCGACACTTTCGATGGAGGTTTGTACTCGTATGATGTTGAGGGTCGAGAGTTTCTTTTTGAGGTTTTAGGCTGGACGTGGCTAAGTCCTAGTTTTTCCTTTTGTTGTACCGACCCAAAGGGAATCCCATCTTGCTATATATATATATATGTAAGCAAAGTGTCGAAATTGTTTATAAAATCCTGATGTTTAACTGGTGTGTATTGGTATCATGGATTGGTAGGGGGATAGATGGTGATGTTTAATTTGCTTCCGCTATGAGTCGCGGTAGGATCGCTTTTTTAAAAAAAAATGCATGTTATTAACGACGCTTGTTCTAAGTACAAGATAGAAAAAGGTAATAAAGTGTAACATCAGTGCTTGTGGCGACGGCCGAAGGGTTCGGGGTGCTACAACGCCCCTTTTTGGTATTAGAGCGAATGGTTAAAGGTGGAGTAATAAGGAGCCTCATTTGGAAATTGAGGAAACATGATGACATTGCACACCATAGGATATAAAGCGAAATAATTGAATAACGGATGATGGATATTCACTCGTAGATCCCTAGTAGTTTATTTTGGATTGCCTTCAGATGCCAGTAACATGTATATGTTACTTATGTAGTAATAGTAATTGCTTTGAGTGGAGGCAGTGAGTCTCAGATTATTCCTGAGGCAATGCTTGGAAATTTCAAGAAAGTCATGGTGCGAGCTGGAAGTGCTCATCCATCAAGGGTTGAAGCCTCTGCTGCAAGGGCTGAACCCCAAATGGAAGATATCCTGCAAGCATTAGCCAATATTGGAAATCTGATGGAGAGGCAGGCGCAACAACAGCCCGGAGCAGAACGCCGTACTCAAGGACTAGTGGAGTAGTTTTTGAAGCTGAAGCCACTTAAGTTTAATGGAATGGGAAGTCCTAAGGAGGCATAACAATGGATTGATGGAATAGAACGAATTTTCCGGCTGTTGGACTGCACTGATGTTGAGAAAATAGTCTTAGCAAAGTATCAATTGGAGGGAAATGCGAAGTTTTAGTGGAGAGCTTCGAAGGACATAATCTTTCCATTAGGTACTGAGGTTAACTGGGAAGAGTTTGTTAGAGCATTCAATAGGAAGCATTTCTCTGATTGTGCTAAGGATAGGAAGATTATTGAATTTTTCAGCTAGAACAAAAAGGATTGACAGTAGATCAGTATGAGGCTAGATTTTCTGAATTGTCTAGATATGCTCCTAGATTGATTGAGGATCAGGAAAAGAAGGCTAAGAGATTCCTGAAAGGGTTGAGGACTGACATTAGAAAGCAGCTGGTGCCTTTGAGCATAAGAGATTATAAAGAGATTTATGAAATGGCGCAGTTAGTGGAGCAGGAGCTGTTGAGAGAGCGATCGGAATTTAAGAAACCATTGAATTTTATTGATGTGAGAAAGGGGAAGAGACCTTATTCTGGTCAAGGTCAGACCTGGAATGTGAAGAAGAAGAGTAATTTTGGGAATTTTGGAGGGGCAAAGAGTGGTCTGAATATAGGGAAAGCACCCTATCAGCCTGGTATTTGTTAGAGGTGTAATGGGAGACATGGCCCAGGACCTTGTACGGGACAACAGAAATGTTTTGGCTGTGGTCAAGTGGGTCATCTTAGGAGGAATTGCCCACAAGAGAGGTCACAAGTGAGTGTTGGCTCAATGCGATAGGGATATCAGAGTGCTGTTAGGTCAAATCCGCAAGGAAATCCTCAGAGACCACCTGCACAAGGAAGGGTGTATGTGATCACCTAGGAGGAAGCGGAAGCTTCCAAGAATGTTATCTTAGGTACGATTCTTATTAATGGTGAAAAGGCATATGCATTGTTTGACACGGGTGCAACGCATTCGTTTGTGTCTGAAAGATATAGATGTTTGAATAAGATAGAAGTTATGCCTCTTGAGACGCCTCTTTGTGTTTCCACGCCTTTAAAGGATATGGTATTGTCTATTTGGTGTGTGGAAATTGTAAGATATCAATGGGAGGAAAGGATATGGAAATAAACTTGGTTGTAATGGCTATGTATGATTTTGACGTTATTATAGGAATGGACTGGCTTCGTAAGTATCGGGCTAGAATTGATTGCTATAGAAGAATGGTTCAATTTGTTTTACTTGATCAGTCTAGTTGTGAATTTTTAGGAGGTCAGACCCATTTGCCTGTAGCGCTTATTTCAGCAGTAGAAGTATGTAAGTTACTTGACAAAGGATGTTAAGGGTACCTAGCCATAGTTAGAGATTATGCAAGGGAAAAGCCTAATCTTGAGGAAGTTCGTGTAGTTAACGAATTTCAAGATGTATTTCCTGAGGAATTGCCTGGATTGCCGCCAGAGCGGGAGATTGAATTTGAAATTGAATTAATGCCTAGAATAGGACCAATATCAAAAGCCCCGTATAGGATGGCCTTAGTTGAGTTGAAGGAGTTGAAAGTGCAACTACAAGAATTGCTTGACAAGGGATTCGTTAGACCAAGTGCTTCACCTTGGGGTGCATCGGTCTTGTTTGTGTAAAAGAAAGATTGATCGATGCGCTTGTATATTGATTATAAGCAGTTGAACCAAACGACCATTAAGAATAAGTATCATTTGCCTAGAATTGATGACTTATTTGATCAACTCCAGGGAAGTTTGGTCTTCTCTAAGATTGACTTGAGATCGGGATACCATCAGTTGAGAATTAAGAAGGAGGATATTCCTAAGACTGCGTTCAGAACTCGTTATGGACACTATGAGTTCCTTGTTATGCCATTTGGATTGACTAACGCCCCAGCTGCATTTATGGATTTGATGAATAGAATATTTCAGCCTTATTTAGACCAGTTTGTGATTGTGTTTATTGATGATATTTTGGTGTATTCAAAAGGACCTAAAGAGCATGAGCAACATTTGAGGAGAGTTTTGCAAACCCTGAGAGAGCATAAGTTGTATGCTAAGTTTAGTAAGTGTGAATTATGGTTGGATCGGATAATATTTCTAGGACATGTGGTGTCAGGAAAAGGAATTGCAGTAAACCCGGCAAAAGTTGAAATGGTAGTAAATCGGCCGAGACCAACGACACCTACTGAGATACGAAGTTTCTTAGGATTGGCTGGTTATTATAGAAGATTCATTGAAGGATTTTCAAGACTAGCAGGACCTTTAACTAAATTGACTCGAAAGAATGTGAAATTTGAATGGAATGGAGAATATGGAAGGAGTTTTCAGGAGCTCAAAAGGAAATTGACTTCAGCTCCAATTCTGACTATACCTACTAAACCTGATGGTTTTACAGTGTATAGTGATGCATCTCACAAAGGACCAAGATGTGTGTTGATGCAACATGGCAAGGTTGTAGCCTATGCATCCAGACAATTGAAACCCCATGAATTGAATTACCTGACACATGATTTAGAGCTAGCAGCTATAGTGTTTGCCTTAAAGATATGGAGACACTATTTGTATGGGGAAAAGTTTGACATCTATATGGATCATAAGAGTTTGAGGTATCTGTTCTCACAAAAGGAGTTGAATATGAGACAAAGGAGGTGGATGGAGTTGTTGAAGGACTATGATTGTGAGATAAGATATCATCCAGGGAAAGCGAATAGAGTAGCAGATGCTCTTAGTCGTAAGTCGGCTATTTCCATAGCAAGTTTAAAGATAGCTAGTTTGAGAATGGCGGAATGGAAATTGTTAGAATCTGTAGCAAATTCAGAGTTCAAATTGGAAATAGATTGTCTTACTGGTATGCTTAGTGCATTGAGGATTGAGCCAAAGATTATCCAGAAAATTAAAATTCTGCAAGAATCTGACCCAAAGATTTTGAAAGTGAAAGATGTTGTATCTTTAGGGAAAAGATTAGAATTTCAGATCTCTGATGATGGGATAGTGAGATGTCAAAGACGACTTTGTGTTCCCGACAATGAGGAATTAAAGAAGGAAATTTTGTTGGAGGCACATAAGAGTAATTATAGTATCCACCCAGGTAGTACAAAGATGTACAGAAATTTACGTCAGCAATTTTGGTGGAATTGTATGAAGGCAGATACGGCTAAGCACGTTTCTCAATGTTTGACGAGTCAGCAAGTAAAAGCGGAACATCGTAAACCCGCAAGACTCTTGAGACCGTTAGATATTCTTGAATGGAAATGGGAACATATAACGATGGACTTTGTGCAAGGATTGCCAAGGACATCAAGTAGTCATGATTCAATGTGGGTTATAATGGATCGTTTGACTAAGTCGGCACATTTCTTAGCGATTCGCATGGACTACCCAATGGATAAGTATGCAGACATGTATGTAAGTCAAGTGGTACGCTTACATAGTGTTCCAGTGACCATTACTTCAGATCGAGATTCGAGGTTTACTTCGAATTTTTGGAGGAGTCTTCAAATTGCGTTAAGGACTAAGCTTCAATTTAGTACTGCTTTTCATCCTCAGACAGATGGTCAATCGGAAAGAGTAATCCAGATATTGGAAGATATGTTAAGGGCATGCGTAATTGATTTTAAAGGAAGTTGGGATGAAAGATTGCATTTGGTAGAGTTTGCCTATAACAATAGTTTTCAAAAGAGTATAGGCATGGCACCTTACGAAGCATTATATGGAAGGAGATGTAGAACTCATGTCTGTTGGAGTGAAGTAGGTGAAAGGAAGTTGATAGGACCTGAACTGGTACAAGTTACCGTTGAAGCTATTGATATTATTAGAGAAAGACTTAGAGTAGCTCAGAGTAGACAGAAAGGCTACGCAGATAGACGTAGAAGCCCTTTGGAATTTAGTGTAGGAGACCATGTATTCCTTAAGGTATCTCCTATTAAAGGAATATCTCGATTCGGGATGAAGGGTAAGCTAAGCCCTAGATTTGTTGGACCTTTTGAAATTCTGGAGAGGATAGGTGACGTAGCTTATCGTTTAGCATTACCTCCTAAGCTAGGAAATCTGTACGATATGTTTCATGTATCGATGTTGAGGAAGTACCAATCGGATCCTGGTCACATACTCGATCATGAAGCCATCAAAGTGGATGAGAAAATTAGATTCATTGAAGAGCCTATGCAGATATTGGACCGAAAGGAGCAAATTCTTAGGACCAAAAAGATCCCATTGGTTAAGGTGTTATGGCGACGTCATGATATGAAGGAAGCCACGTGGGAAAGTGAGGATCAAATGAAGGAAAAGTACCCTTACTTATTTCAAGAAGGTGCAAGTGGTGTTTGAATTTCGAGGACGAAATTCTCTAAGGAGGGGAGAGTTGTGGCATCCCAGAAATTCAAAGCCAAGCCATAAGGTGCGTTAAAGTCTTTAATTATGTGATAGAATTTCCATGGCTTATGTTTTAGTCATTAGTCTTTTATTTAGATAATTTGTGCTTGTGATTGTGAGAATTTAAATTTGATGGATTAATAAATTATGCTTGGCCATGTACTTTATAAATTAGATTTCAATAACCAAGATGCCCTAAGACTTTGGCCAAGATTGAAAATAGAAATTTAAAAATATTTATAGAAAGGAATTCAAAAAAAAAAAGGGAAAAAAGGGGGTTAATTTTCGAATGGGCCTTGGACCCATTGGCCTAAGCTTGATGGGCCAAGCTAGTCAGCCCAAAGGGGGAGTTCGACCAACCCAAGGAGGAGTGGCCGGATGGCCCAAGCCCAAGAAGCCCAATCAATTCAAAAATTCAATTGGACAAGTGGCAAGGAGAAGGCCATGCATTGGCCATGGTTGAGGCAAGGCAATCATGAGCTTTAGGGGAAATAAAAAGGGAGAAGAGAGAGAAGGTGGCCGGTTTTGCTTGATTCGGCCGAGAGAGAGGGAGAGAGAGAGAGGGAGAAATCGCGAGAGAGAGGGAGAGACTGAGAGGGAGAGGAGGCGGAGCCGAGGAGGAGCCGCCGTGTCCCGCCGTCTGTTCGCCATGTACGCCGCCGTACGCCGTCGACTGTCCATCCTAGAGGAAAGTTGAGTCCTTTAACTTCTCTTGCATGTTTGTATTGTTGGTTGCATGTTAGATTTTAGGTGCTTCAAGTGCGAAAAACCGAGGTAAGGGTTGGTTGTTTTCAAACCGTGTGACTGTTCTTGCTCGGTTGTAGGAGTCAGTAACTTGTTTGAGCTTGCATGTGTCTTTGGAGTCCGATTTTGGCTTCAATGCCTTCATGAAAGTTGTAGCTAACGTCTCGTACTATAACATACTGAAATTTAGTGGAAACTGATGGAGATATGACGGGTTAAAGTTCTATTTTACGGAGACCCCAGATCTATGAAGTTTTCACTGACTTCTTGTTGGATTCTTGTTTGCATGTTGATTTTTGTTCAAGATTTGACTTCGATGTCTTCATGAAAGTTGTAGGTAACACCTTAAACTACAACATACTCAAATCTGAAGTGAAAAAGAACAAGTATAGCTTGGTAAATTGGCTAGATCTTGGAGATGATGATTCTGATGAAGTATTCCGAGACACCCGAGACTTCATAGGCTTAAATGGTGACCATACTTTGGTTATTTGACCTAGATCTCTTAATGAAACTTGTAAAAGACACCTTGGTACATAACATACTAAAATTTCAGAGGCAACGAAATAGAATAGGTGGGTAAAATCTTACTATTTCAGAGATGTGTATTCTGGACGACGCGGTAATGGTTCCAGAAGTTTCGTGGGGTTGTATAAATTAATCTAAAAATAATTTGGCTTGGAGTTCTTCATGAAAAATGCACGAAAATTTCTTGGCTATCACCCTGTAAAATTTCGTAATTTGTGGAGGCCATATGAGTATTTTAATTGAATTTATTTGGAAACTGTGCATTCTGGTCATTATCCAAATATCATGTGCTATTTTGTGGAAATGGTGAAATTATGTGAAATCCAATTTGGCCATGAATTTCATATGAAATTGTCATCCTATTGGTTTGTTTAGTGATTGTTTGAATATTATGATTTTGGGAAAATCATAGATATTAAATTTAATATTTATTTATTAAAATAAATCAATATAATAATAAAATAAAAAAGGGATTATTTTATTGGCCATGAATTCCATTGAATTTATTATTCATTGTTATATGACATTGGTGTATGTATGATCATAAATTGTGATGCATGTGTGACTTATATGCCATGTAATAATGAGATTAAAAGGATGGTGAATGTGGAAAATGATATGTGAGTAAGAGGTTGTGGTGAAGGATGAGGCCGGAATGTACAGAGATGCATTGCCGAAATTCCCTGGGAGATTCAAGATGCCCGGAATGTGGGGGGCTAGAAGCCCTGTCGAAGATTTCTGCCCGAAGAGAATCCCTCGTGATGCCAGGATGTGGGTGCGGGATGCCTAACTAGAAGGGTAAAGGCTGGAAGCCCTGTCGGAGGTTTCTGCCCGAAGGGAATGCCTCGTGATGCTAGTTGAGATGCGAGATGCCCGGAATGTGGGGGGCCGGAAGCCCGGTGGCCTGAGAGGCTGAATGCTGGGAACCCTGTCGAAGGTCTTTGCTCGAAGGGGTGATAATTGAGAATGGGTGATGTGGTGATCAAATCTAAAGATAAAAATGGAAATTAATGCATGATGGTGATATGCATGATGATAATGATGATGATATTGATGTGATATGATGATCACCTATGATATGATATGCGTGATGATATGCATGATGATGTGATGATAATGATATTGATGTGATATGATGATCACCTATGATATAATATGCATGATGATATGCATGATGATGTGATGATAATGATATGTGATATGATGATCACCTATGATATGATATGCATGATGATATGCATGATGATGTAATGATAATGATATGTGATATGATGATCACCTATGATATGATATGCATAATGATATGCATGGTGATGATGATGATGATGATGCGTGATGTGATATGATGATCATCCATGGTATGATATGCATGATGATGATAATGATATATGAGATGCCATGATGATGATATGCATGATATGATGATGCATGAATGCGCATGACATCAAAGGTAAGCAATGCCTGCATCATATGATGATATGCCTGATGCATTAAGTTGTTATTGGATTTCCCTATCTGCTGAGTGGTTGTACTCACCCCTTTTGGGGATAACATTTCAGATTAGCAAGTATGCTGCTACCTGCGGTCTCACGGGGAGTGTTTTATGGTCTACCATCCAATGTAGAGGTCGAGTGTGCTGAGATAGACTGTCCCTCTGTTCCCGAACTGACTTTTATTCGAGTGCGCTGTCTAGTGTACGACATAGGCCTGGCCGGGGGCCCTGTCATTCAGGAGTTCATTTCTATGCACATTCGTCAGGATGGAGCGATGCGAAGGATGTTTCCACCACCTGATGCACCGGGTTGGGTGTGAGACCCGCGTGAGATGAGTAGGAGCTGGATCTTTTTGATGTAGATAGTCGACACTTTCGATGGGGGTTTGTACTCATATGATGTTGAGGGTCGAGAGTTTCTTTTTGAGGTTTTAGGCTGGACGTGGCTGAGTCCTAGCTTTTCCTTTTGTTGTACCGACCCGAAGGGAATCCCATCTTGCTATATATATATATATGTAAGCAAAGTGTCGAAGTTGTTTATAAAATCCTGATGTTTAACTGGTGTGTATTGGTATCATGGATTGGTAGGGGGATAAATGGTGATGTTTAATTTGCTTCCGCTATGAGTCGCGCTAGGACCGCTTTTTAAAAAAATGCCTGTGATTAACGATGCTTGTTCTAAGTACAAGATAGAAAAAGGTAATAAAGTGTAAGATCAGTGCTTGTGGCGACCGCCGAAGGGTTCGGGGTGCTACATTGCATATGCTCGAAAACCCTCCATTGGTCTTCTTCTTAAGCGAACCAAGTTTTGACAAGGCGCTTCAGTCCCAATCTGGCTTTGATACTAAAGCAAGAATGCAGAAAATAGCTCATTCCAATCTCTCATGAGGTAGATATCTGCTGTGATGAACCATTGTAATGCATACCCCATAAGACTCTCTTGGAAAGCTTAAGTTGTGAATGACATCGGGTCATAGTATCGACTCATTTCAACATGGAGGTACTGCAAGTGGGCTACGGGGCAAGTCGTGCTGTTATACTTGCGAAGATTGGGTATCCACATTTCTATGGGGGTCATGATCCTACGAGGGCAAGACGAGCCTGGTATGTCTTGGTTAGGCCACTGGTTTTCCCACTGCATATCTGTTGTAGTGGTGAATTTTTCTGTTTTATGGAAGTTAGAATTTGCCGAAATTACCCCATTGCTTTCTTCTTGGTCAAAATTTCCGAATGAGGATGAAGTATTTAAACTATCCTCATGGTCAGAGGACGAGCTTAGTACTTTGTTAGGATCGTAGCGGATAAAGACGTATGCTTCATCTTTTGACGGGCCTTCATCCCCGGGTGAGAGTAGGAAACAATTATACGATGAATCGTCAGTTTCATTGTCGAAATAACGCTGGAAGTCCTTGGGATTGTATTTTAGGGGATGGTAGCCTTCAAAGCTGTATTCTTGGGAATGCTTGAAGCTTTGATGTGGTAACTTGTCGGCAGATATTGAATTGATCTGCTTAGGCTTTCTTTTCTTGGCTTTTGGTCTAGACATTTTAAGTAGGGAAGCCTTTCGTTTTGCTAGCTTGATTCTGTCAAGGGAAGTGAGAGACATTAGAATTTCACTGTCTGATTCACTTTCCAAGTTGATAGGGGTTAGTATTCTTTGGACCCTAACTCTTGGAGTAAGCTTTGGGAGTTGTCCAATCGTGCCCTGGTCTTGAACAGGTTCTGTGTCTTTGATCTCGTACAAAGGCTCATTGCCTTTCCTAGTGGGAAATTTTCCAGTAACAGGATGTTGTTCAATCGCCCATTTATTATGCAAGGCTTCATTGACATGCTCTTCTCTTATCTCAGCAACTAATGGCTCCTCGTGCTTCGCGATCATCGGCTCTTCGCAGGGCAAGGTGATGTCAGGGGTGATGTCAATATTATACTCTTGGTGAAAAACATGAATTAGTTCCCTCCACCAATCTTCCTGACAATGTATCATCGCAAGGCAAGGCTAGTCAAGCTTGATTGGTACAAATGAATCATCTGTCGAACCAGGTAGGCCTACAAGTAGGTCTCTAGGCGGGAGGTATCAACATACCTTTCGCATTCAGGTGCTTTGAGTTTTTCAAGGATCTCAATGCTGGCGTAATTGGACAGGTTTATGGGATTCTGCTCCTGTAGCTAGCTTAACTTTTTCATGATCCTTTCAAACTGTCTATGGTACTGGCTATTTTCTAGCAAATTTGAAGGTGTCATGATGGTGTTTAAGGCAACTACAGAGTTGGGCTCAACTTGAGTTAATATGGACATATGTCCTACACCGTCTTCAATGTTAATGAGGCGATTTTGTACATCATTTTGATCGGGCCTTATTGCATGAGGCAATTCGCGGGCGATTGGTGGCCGACGATTCATAATTACTTGTCTGTTATGAAAATAATGAATGAGCACGAAAATAAACAAAGATTGACCCACGGCAATAGTCTAACTGCCTTTTTTATTTATCAAAAGAGGATTTTATAGACCGCAGACTTCTAATATCTAAAACTTGAAATTGAAATTACATAATGAAATACTAGATATTAAACAAAAGTCCCTAAACAATTGGACAAAACTTTCACAATATTAACATTAAGGGGCAAATGATTGCCAATTTATATACGACGGGAAGCCTTGTTCTTGCGAGGATGCCTGCTTCCTTGGGCTGGCTCTGAGGTGTACATCCAATCCATTCCCAAATCCCTCTCCATGAGCTCTGCTTGCTCATGCTGGCTGCTCTTGCTAATTGAGTAAGGGACTGACGGCTTCTATTTTGTCGGGATACGATGTTTGTGGATGTAGGACATGGAGGCGTGGTGGGCTTTTTCTTCTCCCTCAAGCCCTTCAGGTACCATGATCCTTTTGCGATGGCACTTGTCCCAAGTTTCCTCAACAATAGAAATTTCAATTGCGTAGTCACGGCTTGTGTTGAAAAGAACTAGATGGATCCTCCTCTTGAAAGGCGGTGGGATCTCCTGAAGGGCTCCATATTGTCGTGCTACCCGATACGGATAATGAGAAATAATGCTGGTGAGGCCGAGCAATAGAATTGGGCGGGTGTGTATGAAAGCAAAGCAAGCTCTCTTTTCATGGAACTAACCAGCACACCATTGGAATGCCTCCGGAGTTGGGTCTCTTAGGAAGTTTACCCAATTTAAATAGCTTTGATTAGGAATGTACGGTCCTAAAACCATAAATTTTTGTAATCGATTTTCGAAAGCATTTGTTTTAGACGATCGCATGAAGTCTCGAAATTCGCTTAGGTGAGAAAAGAACCAGACTTGTAAAATTTCAGGAGAGGCTCACATAATTTTCTCTGTGTTGTCTTTAAAACGATTAAATGACAAGAATGTTTCAGTTAAAATCATGTTGACATAATTCCCCCCTCTTAAGATTTGATCAACTATTCATGCCATCTTAGGAATTATGGCATTTCTTTGATGGGGGAAGATGATGAGCCCGAAAAAGGCCAGGAGGAAAATCTCACTTTTTTTTGTCATAGGCTGATTTTGGAAACATGCATTCATAAATTCTAGTGGGTAGGTATTATGGTTGTCTTCAAGAATTTGTCTCATGACATGGATTTCAATTCCTAAAAGTCGTGCTAACCCGCGCCATGGGAGGACGTCTGTCGATGGCCTGACAAGCTTTTTCTCAAAAGGCATTCCAGTGATGATGCTATATTCTTCCAGGGTTGGGGTTAGCTCAAACCTACCGAATATAAAAGTAATTGTCTTCGGGCACCAAAAATGTGCCATAGCTTGTATGACTTCAGGAAGAACAGTGATTTGGATCAACGATAGGAGATGACCAACTCTGGCCTTCACACGCTCTTGGGCAAACTGATCTAATTGACCCCACCATCTGAAGAGCTCCGCCTTGGGAGTAGGAATGAACTGGATATTGTCTTTCCCCATCGCATATAAACTGAGACTTGAAAAACTTATTCTAAATTGCCATGGGCCAAATAAAAAGATTGAGTAAAAGTAAAGAAATTACTTTGCTTTTAAAGAAAAATGGCAAGCACAAAGACATGTGCATGGGACGTGCGGCTCGATTTCTAACTGAGAAGGCTTACTGAAATTAAAAGGGTATCCACCCGTCGCAGTCTCGCGTTAGCAGCATACCCCCTTAACCTCGGCTAAAAAATTCGGGGAAAAGAAAGGCAACCTCTATATCGCAGTCTTGCGTTCGAGGTCGTATCTTTCTTAACACCATCCTAGAAATCCTATGGCGGCCCAGGTCCGGCGGCCGGGTTGTGTGTGCCATGTGTAGTGTTTAAAACAGTAAAGCATGCACAACAGTTTATAATCACAAGATAATTTATTTTAAGCAAGATTAAAATAAATTTCTAAGCCACTGACTTGCATTAAAAAAAAAAAAAACACCTAAGTCAGTAAAGATATTAAACAAGACAAAAAAGGCCTAAGTCCTCAAAGTCCCCAGCGGAGTCACCAAGCTGTTGCGACCTCCTTTTTTTTGGCGCCCGCAATCGAGTACGAGCGCCTAAGGAGGCTAATGGATCGGCTGAAATTAGTTATGCCCGGACTCTCCCAAGTCCACCAATTCACAACTTTATTAGTCTAAATTTTTAACTTGTAAATTAATTTTAAAACGGAGTCACCATTAATCGGTTTGGGGTGGGTCAATTAGAAACCCAAGCGAAGTATCGAGAGAAATACTCGCTCCTCCACAACCAGAGAAATTAGGATCGAGGACTTGATTACACTAGTTAATCACTAATGCCCTTTATTTAAACCCTAAGGCTTTTTGGATGTTTGAGGGATTTTCCATGCATTTTTGGGAGGAAAAACATTTTTTTAGTCTTTTTCTAATTTTGTTTTACACAAAAGGGATTTTTTTTTGGGATTTTTTGGTATTTTTTGGAAAAATACAAAAAAAATTTGGCTTTTTTTGGATTTTGGCATTTTTTGGAAAATATGGAATATATTTTATATTTTATATTTTATGTTTTTTTATTTTTTTGGAAAATAAAATATTTTTACCATTTTTTATTATTTTTCGATTTTCTGAAATCAAAATATTTTTAAATATTTTTCGAAAATAAAATATATTTTTGATTTTTAAATAATTTTTTATTTATTATTTATTTATTTAAAATAATATTTAAAAAAAGGGACCCAACTAGGTCGGATCCGCAGGTTGGGTCCGAATCGGGTTGGCAACCCGGACGAGGACGGGCCTGCGTTGCGAGCTCGACTCGGAATTTTTGTCTTTTTTTTTTTAGAAATGACATCGTGGCTAAGCGTTTAGGGATGCCGGCCTAGCCCGACGACTCGATTTCCAGCCACCCCAAATTGCGCAAAACCCTACCCGGTTCCTAGCCCGAGTCCGACCCAACGACCCGGAAAATCGGGAACCCTAGGGTTCCCGATTCGCGGTGCCGAGGGGAGAGGGGATGAAGTATCGTCGGGGCAATGGCGGCGATGACTGCGATGGTGTTGATGGCGACGGTGGCGACGGTGGCGACAGTGATGATGATGGCCCTTATTACCTGTGGTGAGGTGGCGGCAAGCGGCGGAGACGGCGACGACGTCAGAGGGTGCGCAACGCGGCTCTGCAGGGGTCTCGGCTTGCGTCAGACAACATAAGAGGACGATGGCAAACATGGCGGCTGGCTGGAGCTTCAGCGTGGGCATTCCACAACGTCAGAGATGGCGGTGGTGGCTCGACAGGTGGCGGCGAAGCGGCGCCGTCTCCCAAATCTGATCAGATCTGGTGCAACCTTGGCGAATCAGCTTCTGCAACAGCGTCGGAGCCACGGCTGTGCCGGCGACACCGAATCCCAGATCTAGTCAGATCTGGACCGTCATCAACTTGCCTCGCCACTCACGCTTCCTCCTCTCTCCTTACTTCCTCCTTTGGCGAAGCTCTAATCCGCGGCTGCGAACCCTCTACCTCTAAAGTCTCTTAGTGGGTCGTCCAAGGTCTACGACCCCAATCCGCTTCTCTCTCTCTCCAGCCATATATGAGCCTCCACCTACCAGATCTGACCTCCTCGGACTCACTCGCCGGCGGCCTCCCCCGAAGTCTCTCAATGGGAGGTCGGCCGAGCTCGCGACCCGATTTCTCTCTCGCTCGCTCTTCGATTCCTCCCCCGAAGTCTCTTAGTGGAAAGATCTCGGAGCTCTCTCCTCCTCTTCGTCGACGGAAGTGCTCCGTTATTTATAGGTGAGGAGGTCCGGTCGACGGTGCTTCAACCGCCAGTCCCCTTCGCGCGCCAAGCGGTTCTCCTCGGCTGAACCGGCGTCCCATCCAAGCTTATCCAGCGAAGCCTGCTCGGCATTGATGGCGCTTGAGATCTTATCCTCTTTGGCTGACGTCAGCCTACTCCCCTCGGCTGTAGGCCGTCCTTCGCGCACGTCGCCGACCACCATGCGTGAGATGCAGGCAACTAAGGAAGAAGAAGACAAGAGGAAGAAGAAGAGAGGGGGGGCCGGGCCAAAACTCAAGAAAACAAGGGCTGGGCCCTGGGCCCGCGCAAGGGAGAGAAAAAGAGGGGAGGGGCTGGGCTTTTGCTTTCTTTTGTTTTTTCCTGTTTTTTGCTTGTTTTGTTGTTTTTATTTGTTTTTTTGTTATTTTTGTTATTTATTATTTATTATATGAAAAAAAAAAAAGAGAAATAAAAGAAAACAGGGCCTAATTAATAGCTTAATCAAAATTTAGGTGCCAACACTGTTAATATAAGGTCAGCATATGCCCGTAATATATGGGCTACGACTAAATGGTCAACGTGATTACCATGTCTTTTTGATTGTTTATGTCATTTTTCATTCAAGTACTTATTCTTAAGATTATATGGAGGGAATTTAGTAATTATTGGGAGATTTAGGGCCTTAAACCGAAAAATCTGATCTAGGTTGCACATGCTATGGTTTTTCCCCTTTGGAAAGCAACAAACGTTTTCTTGATATTCTTTCTTAGACAACAAGGTTAATCGTGGATCATAGTAATGACTATTTGTAAAGTTACTCGATAACTGTTGAAACAATGCCTCGTTATTCTTAATAATCGAAGGATAGTTACAAGAAGATGCATGTTCTTGATGATTCTGCTTCTGAATCAATTTGATTCATAAACTGAGTGATCTGATTCTCGATTGTCTTGTCTTATGTAGAATGACGACAACCAAAGAGAGACTTCTGCGATAATGCTCAAAGTAGGACAAGGCGCTCGTTTTGCGTGGATGCTATAACTAGAATCTCTCTTTTGCATGATCCACCCCACCGGAATGCCTGCCTAGCTGCTTCTGGTTTTTAGTGAAGATGGCTTGATTACACACATAAAATCCAACGTTTGGAGGTATATAATCCACACGGAATACATTACACCTATTTTGGAATCCCATGTTCTTGTACTGTACTTCCGTTCTCTCAGTCGGAAGGCAATAACATCGAGCTATGTACGAGCTTATGCTGAACTAGAAAGCCCATGATGATATGGGTTTCAATTTACATTACATGTATGCACGAGTGACTCTCTCAGGAGTTTCATCCGGAGATCAGATGCAATACATACTTATGTTTAGTCCATCAGAAAAAAAAAAAAAAAAAAAAAAAAGAGATCAAATTTCAGAGCTTAACCACCGGCCTTGGTGGCGAAGTTGGATAAGACCTTGAACCTTGGGGGAAAGGTGCAAGGGTCAAAACCCAGTGGAAGCATCGGCGTCTTAAGCGTGATGTCGGGGTGGTGGGTCCTCCGCTAGCATCACTCCAGGGTTTACTTGGCGGCTATGTACCGCCGTAAGGTGACGAACGGCTGACGGGGTTCCCTGGATTACCAAAAAAAAAAAAAAAAAAATTCAGAGCTTAATGGAGGTTGCGTACATGGTTGTTCTTTTTTTTGGCCGGGAGCATTGAGTTGTCTTTCCCTCTCTTTCTAAAAGCAACTTAAAGTTCCATGAAGTGATCGCTGGAGTCATGAAAATTCGTTATTTAGTTTGAGTACAGACTGGAATGCTTCAACCCACATTCTCCTTGTAAAGCTAATCCTTTGACTAGAAAAAGAGGAGATTTTAAGAATCAGGATCGGCACCGATACTCATGAGTCGCCCCTTTCGCTTCATGCATTGCCATCACCTCTGGCAAAGCACTGTGCAATCTCTTCTTCTTAAGCTACACTGTCCTCCATACTCCTTCATGATGATGAGTGCAAAGCTAATTAGGCCGGAAAGTCAAACGTCTCATTTGCTCAAGTGTTCACTTGAAAAGAAAAGTGCGTTATATGTCAATTGGGCGAAGATTTTCATATTTTATACTGTGAGTTCTTAACTCTTTTCAGTGCTTATAATTCACCAAACTTTCGTAAGTATGTCAAAATTTGACATGCTTTCCTTGGACTTCAGGCAGATGGCTATCGTACTCCCTGCTACAATCTCAACTGCAGAAATGGATTCCAACTAAAAGAAGGCACCATTTTTGCTCCAAACAATCTGATTGACCCAGTTTCCATCTATGGTGACCGGCAATGGGATATAACTATAGCCATATGGAAGGTAATTGAGCAATCTTTTTAGTAAATACACATGAGATATCTTCTGAGTCTTCTGTCTCTTAATAAAAATATTTCAGGATCAAGATACTGGAGATTGGTGGCTCAGCATTCAGAATGAAATTGTAGGGTACTGGCCTGAAAGGCTCTTCACTCATCTAAAGGGCCCTGCGGAAAGAATTCATTGGGGTGGAGAGATAGTCAACACAAAGCCGAGGGGTCTTCATACGTCAACGCAAATGGGGAGTGGCCATTTCCCTTCCGAAGGGTATAGAAGGGCGTCCTATTTCCGCCATCTTAAATTCCTCGACGACAGATTCATTGAGAGAGACCCGGTGAATCTTCCGACGTTTGTGACAAAACCTAATTGCTATGACTTACTGCTCAACCTGGACCCGCCCGGGACATGTGGTGTCAATTTCTATTATGGGGGCCCTGTATTTTCAGCTCAGTGTCCCATATAGTGATCCTATCATGAAATGCTTTCCCTTTTCTTTTCGTAACCAAATAAAATTGGCTCTTTGCTTAGCGCTAGCAGTAAGGATGCCGATGTACTGAATGTTGTTAGAAGTCTGCTTATGAAGTGGTAGATGTACTGAATGTTGTTAGAAGTCTGCTTATGAAGTGGTAATCATATTGAAAAGAGAGCATTTGGCTATAGTCATACTTTTCGATTGCATTTCCTCCTTTCGCCTTAAGACAAGTGTGGTTCACTATAGAAAAGGTGTGGTTTCTAATTAAATATTACATTTACGACAGGTAATCCTGCCGTACCTTTTTTCAATATGGCTTTCCACTTGCACTAAACTATTGGATAGTCGAATTTGGAGAAAGTTGAATTTATTTCATTGCTGCGGCTGGGGATGAGAAGCGAGTCACGCAACTCCTATATTAACCGGTCCATCTCATTATCTATTTATTCGATTAATTAAATAATAGATCTATTCTTTAATTTCTCTGTATGCAAGGGAATCTTTCTTAAGCAAAACTTAGCGTTAAGGACTAATTATGAGCTTCACTTGTAGACATGTTCTCCTCTCTCTTTTCCTTTGTGTTAGCTAGATGCCCTTCCACCACGTCTCTTCTAAAGCATATGAAATGAAGTCATGACTGACCGGACATTCTATGTGACGTTAGGCTGAGGATGTTGGAATTCGTCCGGGACATGAGTAATTTACTAGAAATTGGTGGTTAAGAAGAAATGGTGAGTGGATGCTATCATATTCTACGAGGTGCTGTCTGTCACCAGCCATGCAATCGACTTTTTCAAAAATATATTCTCGAAAGTTTTGTATTCTAATTGGAGAGATTCCAGAATACGTTTTTGGGAAAATTTATTGATTGCCTAGGCCCCGTGAAGTGCAAGTGGGGAGGTTTTACTTTTTCTGATACCAGACACATGAAATGTGGAATCAACCCAACAACTCGTGATTTTGCAAAAGTCAAAAATCGACATCCACATTAATCTCCTCACCAGCTGTTCCAGCAAAAATTAGTGAATTTTAGAGGGGAGAAGATGCACAAGGACTAAAAGTAGAAGCTTGTTGATAGACTTGGTCATAATGAATCGATGACGATAGAACCTTAAGATCTCGAGTTCTTTAACCTGTAAAACTCAGACACCTGTCTTCCGGGTAATCTCCAGATCAAACTATATTCTATATTTTCACATGGACATAGATTAGATCAAGAATTCCGCCTGAAACATTAACCCAATGTTGTGCAATTTTGAAAAGTCAAGTCGACGGAGATAACTTGCGTCCAAATCGATGCTCATTCATGTTGTTTGGTTTCTAGTGATTCGTAGAAGAACACGGTAATTTCTTATGCAGGAAGGCTCAAAAATTTATTGTGATTTTTGGTCAAAGGGTTCAATGCATTTCTGACCATCCTTGAACCTTCAAAACACAATAAGAGCGAAGACATCAATGTGAGATCCGAATCCGATCCCCTTCAACATTGTTCTTCAAGGGCTTCATTTAAACGCTCGTCATAAAGTCAATCTCTTGGTTACACATCCTGATCACAAAGTTTATGAAGAATTGGTACAAAGAGATTTTCCATCATATCTTGCTCATTTAACTTATGAAGTCGTCGAATATGTGAGCAGTGATGCTTGTTTAGTCCAAGAACGGATCTGATCGATCTAAATCTAGAAAGTACTGGGGCCAATTGTAAAATTGGCCATGACAGATCCAATCCCGATGAAAGTCTATCGATGTTTATTTTTCTTTACTTTGGGTGTGTTCGGATTGATTTTCATCTTTCACCTTTTCACTTTTTACTTAATCAAAATGTGACAGCTTACCTATTGAAAACATTTGGAATTTTCACAAAGCGCAAAAGTTAACGCGTATTGTAAAATCCGAAATATTTGGAATTTAGACACCTTGAGCTCTGTCGGCATCAAATCGAGTTCGACTAAGATCTGAGTCAAAATCGACAGATTTTAGTTGACCTCGATGAACATGAGTCGAGCTCGCCAGGTCGCGGCTCAAGGGTGGGCGGGTTGCGGTTTTGGGCAAGTGGGCTTTCATCGAGGGTGGATTTGAAACGATGAGAGAGGCAAAATTGGGAAAATGGCGAGTTCATAAGTCTGATCATATGTTAAGTGCAACTTTGGATGTTAATTGTAGGTTTCTAAAATTCAAGGTGCGAATTGATATATAGTTAAAACGCGAGGATGATTTTTAATATTTTCTTCCAAAGAAAAATCAAGTCGGAATAATAAGACTCAAATGTTTCGCCATTTCCATTTGTGACATCGCGTGTTGGATTGATCACGAAAGAGAATGTGCTCGGAGTATAAGGACATAATGCTCTCCCACCTAGTCTGATGTCATCCTTATTTGAGGCACTTTTCACCCCTTGAAGTCCTCAATTGAACTTTCCATGATTTTGGCCTTGCGTGTTAATGGCTTGGAAATTCCTAACATGCTGTGGTTATCATTTGCGCATGCCTTTTGAACGGTGTCATTTATCAAGGGATCTATATGCATATTTAATTTTTCAGCAAAATAAAAGAAATTTAAAAAAAAATCACATACCTCGATTTCATATATTACAATTTAAATGTGCATTTTATTCAGAAAAGTGTGTTGCACACGTTTCAAATAACAGGGCCATAATGGTCTTTGCACGGGGATTCATCCGCGAGGAGGGTATGCATGCAAACGAGTGGGAACCTCGCTTTTCCTCCGAAGCCTCTTCACTTTCGAGAATTCCTCGAGTCGTTTCCAATCGAGTTCTCTCTTCAATCTCTCTCTGCAGACCCTAGATCAATCCATCGATCGATCTCACGTAAGGTCAGCGATCGCAATCCATGGGGAGCACCAAGCAGCTTCGGAAGCAAATTATGGACCTCAAGCTCACCTCCAAGTCGCTGCAGCGGCAGGCGCGGAACTGCGAGAAGTAGCGGAATGCGGACAAACTCAAGGTCAAGAAGGCCATCGAGAATGGCACCATGGACGACGCCTGCACCTAGAACGAGAGTGCCCATCCGGAAGTGGACCGAGCGGATGAGCACCTCTGCCTCGACGCCGTCGCGGCACGGCTGGGCACTCAGGCCAAGATGACCACGACCATCAAGTCCACTGAGAACCTTTAGAATGATGACAAGTACCTATATGTTGTCCGTTGACCTTGGGATAGAATCATAGAGAAGTCAGGAATGGTTCGGCAAAGAGGAGGTTTTTCGTCTTTCCTTGTTTGATTCCTGTTTCTAGCTTGGCCTGTTAACTGTGTTGCAGCTGGTGTCCCTTGCATCATCCCTAAATGCAATGAAGATTTGAGGAAAAAAGCTTGGGGATGTCATTTTGGTTTAACAGGGAAGGGATGTTTTTTCACCCTTAGACAAGTGTCGTGTTTTTAGGGCATTTCTAAAGAGAGATTTTTGTTAGCGAGTGCGACACACGGTTTCGAAGTCCTAAAAAAGACGAAAGTTCTGGATTCTACTGGTGTTTTGCAAGTGAGGCTAAGAATAACGTCTCTGATGGATATGTAATGAAATTTTGTCCTCAGGATGAGCGTGTTATGACCAGCCTCAGTTTGTCTCCAATTCATGTGGCATGGACAAGAGCGCTGGTGGCTGCCCTTCCAAATCTGTTTTGTTTTTTTTTTTTTTTGGGGGGTAGATTCATGCATTGGGTGGTTATTTTGTTAGAATGAGAGATAAGACCTGGTGATTTTTCGCGGACGGTGAAACGGACAAGATGACTAGGGGTCTTAAGATGTGAGGGATTCTCAATTCTTGTGAAATCCATTTTGAGATCCTTTGCCTGTTAAATTGGATTTCACATTTTCTCATCAGACTCTGAACAGTTAGCCATTTACATTTCAAATTTCTGTTCATGGCTAATTTTCCTTTTCAATTCCCCTGGGTAACTGCAGTATTGACTAGCTTGAATCTGCCCTGCACAATTGGTATGCTTTCTTTTTGCTGGTGATTTGCAAAAGATGTCAGAGACAATGGATTCATTTGAAAAGCAGTTTGCGAACATGGAGGTGCAACCAGAGTTCACGGAGAGTGCAATGGCTGGGTCGACGTGGCTTTCCACTCCAGAGGAAGAAGTAAACGAGAAAATATCAGATGGTCCCGGCGCACCAGCTCAGCATGGTCCCGGACCAATCACGGAGCACCACGTTGGTCAACGTGGCGCTCTGGGGTCGGCTCACCAAGATTTCTTTCTCTCTCCTCTAGCACCTGCATGCTAGCCCTGCGCTCTCTCTCTGGTTTCGCTCTCGTTTGCTACTCCGCGCTCGTTGTTGCTGCTCTGGCATTGCGTTTGTCAAGCGGCCATTCCCTGCCATCGCCCGGCGCTCGCTCGCTCTCTCGCTAGTCCTGTCGCTTCCTCCGTCTCTGCTTCGGCACTCGCTCTTTGCTCCATTGCTCGCTCCATCTCCGGCGCCGCTTTCCTTCGCGCATTAATCTGCTTGGGCGGCCGAGATTTTGGGGATCCCATTTCTGCAACCACCTGCAGAGCAGCATCTGTGCTAAATTGCGCTAAACTGCCATGAGCCGTGAGCCTTGCTGCCGTTGTCGCTATCGACTTTGAAGAACCTGAGTAACTTCCTAACCCTTATTTAGAGCGGTACTTATGCTTAGGATTAGGGTTAGATTAAGGTTAATGATGGTTAGATTATGTCATAAGTGGATTAATATGATAGGTTATCATTGACAGGTGATAAGCCCATGTGATAGGTTATCGTGAGTAGTGGTAAGTACTAGTGATAGGTTATCGTGAATAGTGAGTAGTGCATGTGATGACTTATTGAAAATGTGATAAGTGCTTATTATATTATAGTTTTTAAAGTGAAAAGTGCTTATTAAATTCTAATTTTAATCGTGATAAGTGCTTATGATATTCTAAATTTAAAACTCATAAGTGCTTATGAAATCCTATTTTTATAAATGATAAGTACTTATGAAATATTATTTCAAAAGGTGACGTAATAAGTTGATAAGTGAACTTATGGTGTGATATTATATGCTATGGGGTTAATGCATGATCATTTTGATGGATAAATAATAAATTAGTGATCACGTGGACTTATTTTATGGCATTTTTGTGTGCAACAATTGCTAGTGTGTAAGCGTGTGAGCACTATACATTCTTATATTGGCTAATGAGAAAGATAAAAATTGGCTTGAGTGGTTGATGTGCTTATGTGATCATATAAATGGTTTTGTATTTGTATGATTATGAGGAACGATACCCAATAGATTTTGAATGTACCCTCGTCGAGATATCATTCGCGAATGAATTTTGGAACAAAGCTCCGTAAATGGAATGCTATCTTCGGGTTAGGTCGAGACATAGCCGTGTCCGATGAGGTAAGACGATGCCTAGTTACGCCGAAAGACCACTGACAGGAGTGTCAGTTGTCGCCGAGAGTGGTTGTAATAATATGGAATTATGGTCTCGAGAATAGCATCGTAGTATGTGATACCATGTGATTCTTACGATGCTAAACGTGTGCAAAATGTATTAGTGCTAAACGCATACTTTGAGAGTGGTGTCATGGCTTGCTAGGTATGGCCTGGATTTATATGAGTTGCATGAGACACACGTACGAATTAATGTTATTGTAGTGACTTATGTGGGACGTGCGTGCTTTGATCAACCCTCTTTATGAATTCAAGTTGAAGTTAGATCCCTTCATGTCATAGTTAAGGCAAAGCTTAGGCTTTGTTATTTTGCTATTGATCTACCATTGAAAACTAAGCTACATGTATAGGGCATCTCTGAGGCGAAGTACTCTCCTACATGAGATTTAAGGAGTTTACTTCCTGAGTATATCTCACTCATTATTGTTTAAATGTTTCAAGCCCTAAGCCTGACTAGCTCATTTCGTCATGTTCATTTTGGAGTGCCTGTTGATCAGGACATTGAGGTGACCTCCTACCCGATCGAGGGGTTTGATGTTTGATATATGAAGTATGTGACCACCATCTGAGTGGATGAGGGATTGATGAACCTAGTACCCCATCAGTTCTTGGCCTGGTATGTGTGGTTTGGGGATGAGCTCTTCAACCCTCCCCGGGATCTTGACAAGCCGCCAAACGAGGGACCCAGGGAGCCAATTGGGACCCTATGGACGTGGATGTCCCCGATGGTGTCGTCACGAACTCAGAGATGGACTTGGATCCCAAGCTAGAGCTACAGTACTATAACCTAGACATGTACTAGATGCATAGGAAATATCACTTTTTGAGGTCGCCTTTATAGTATAGAGGTACTAGGCTAATCTCAACCCCCCTTTTAAAGGACTGAAAGGAATCTGTGCCACGGATATGTAAATGTGAAGCTTCTGTTTTGTTAAGCTAAGGTGTAAATATATATATATATATATATATATATATATATATATATATATATATATATATATATATATATGAATGTGTTTGTTGATGTGTTTTATTAATAGTTATGTTTTTCAAATATTTTTTTAGAGTAACCCCATGCTAACTTTAAATTCTTGGATTGTCTGCTGTATTTTGCCTTAACCCTTATTGCAAAGGGGGAGCGGGTTTGTCACAACCTACCCTTTGATAGGGAGAGGAAATTGAAATTTGGGCCAACAGCCTTTAGTAGACTCAGGTTCTCCTAAATTTATACCTCGAGTGACATTGAACGTCATTTCATTCAATTAATCATGCATGAATTTCTAAATAAAAAGTCACCACTAGCCTATTTAGGTCTACTAGAAACTAAGGGCGCATATGACAACCATTCTGTTCCAGAAATAGTTTCTGGAACAAAAATATATTTTTCTATTTCTATTTCTAGAAGAGTTTCTAAGCAAAAATAATCGTTTGATAACGACACAAAATTTCTTCTTTTTAGACGGCGGTGGCGACGATCGATGACCTTTAATGGGCTAATTCCATAAAAAAAAAAAAAAACATCAACTTTAGGTTGATGGACAAATATGACCAAAACTTTTTTTTGTCTCATATAAAAGCACAAACTTTAGGTTGATGGACAAATTTGGCCCAAACTTTTTTTGTCTCGTAAAAAAGCACCAACTCTAGGTTAAGCGACAATTCTGGCCCCAATATATTTTTTTTTTTGTCTCATAAAAAATCACAAACTTTCGCTCCTATCCAAAATCTAACCCATACCATTAACTTTCTATTTGAAGTTAACCTTATTTTAGGAGAAAATGTTATAGCTGTGAGATTGGTGGATCTCATCTGTGGTTTCTCTTGACAGGCGGTGATCTACAACTTCACATTATGATAAAACGATAAAGTATAGCTAGAGAAATTCAATCTGTAGATTTTTTTTACTTATGAGATGACACAGTTTCACGTTATTCTTCAAGCTGTAGCTCAAACAAGAAGACAATTAATGGTGTTAGCCAATAAGTGCACATGGATTTATTGATAAAAACAATCAATGAATTTAAGTTAAGGGGGGCCAAATTTAAGATTTAAGTGAAAGTTGGTGATTTTTTTTCAAAAAAAAAAAAATGAGCCAAAATTGTCACTCGACCTAAAGTTGACGCTTTTTTATGTGACAAGAAAAAGTTTAGGCCATATTTATCACTTGACCTAAAGTATGTGCTTTTTTTTACGAGACAAAAAAAAGGTCGGGCCGATTTGTCCATTGACCTAAAGTTGGTGTTTTTTTTTTTGGAATTAACCCAACCTTTAATATAAAAAATAAAAAAATAAAAATGATTTAGTAACAAAAAAATCATAAAATAAAATAAATCATAAAAAATAAAACAAAAATATTATTTTATTTTAAAATAAAAATATCCTTAAAAATAAATTTATTTTATTTATTCTATTTTATTTTATTTTACGAATAAATTTATTTTAAAGTGAATAAAAATAAAAAAAAAATTATTTGGCAAAACACTCAAGGCAAATAAAAATAAATTTATTAAAATTATTTATAATAAAAATAATTATTTTTATTTATCATAAATAAATTATTTTTAACAAATTTAATAAATTTATTTTTAATAAACTAAAATTAAAATGATAAATAAAAATAATTTATTTATTGTTATTTTTAAATGAATAAAATGAATATTTTTTTTTTAATAAAATGAGGAGAGGCAAATGAGGAGAAGGAGGCAAAGATGTAGAGGAGATGAGGGAGGACTCACTGAAATTAGGGTTTAGTGGAAGAAATTATTTCTTATTTCTCTTCTAGAAATTAGAAGTAGAAAATTTCTATTTTCTGATTTCTCTTCCAAATCAATTTATTTAAATGAAATCTATTCAAGAAATAGAAAAACTTAATAAGTTTATAAAACAGGTTTTTATTCCAGAAACGGGTCTGGAATAGAAAAATTATTTCTGAAATAGAAATTTTGGTTATCATGCACCCCCTAAGTGAAACTGGAACTTATCCAACTTTTCTAAACAATCTTCGGAGTCTCACGGATGTTGAATCACCACCTTGTCACCCTTCATGTCAGATGGCCAACCTCACCGGCTGTCGCCAGAGGCTTTCTCCTGTCGGCCACACTTCCAGCCAAGACCGAATCATTCCATCAAAGAAATCATGAGCTCAAGAAATCGCACAAATAGCATACTAAACAAGGAAGCATGAATTGAATCGGTGGCCTCAAGCCACGCCATCACTGTCGACGTAGGTTGAGAAAAAACACCTCCAAATTCACATATCCATGGATCACCGGCACAAGGAATCGCAAGAGCGCGACATAAACGAAAGGACAAAAGAAGCACGTAGTCAGATTCAACTCAGCGATTGGGAGAATAAACATTAGATTGATCTAGATCTAACGCTGTCGTACGATGGATTATATAAAAACACGCACAATTCATCCATTGAACAAACATCGAACAGGTGGTGTGCATCGTGAATACAAGCTTTGGATACGAATCTAATGCAATTTTTCTAGTATAGGCACGGTATTTCGACTTCAAAACTGGCACATATCGTCATAAAGCAGTTTCAATCTCAAGTGATGTTTTTATAAACTCAGGGATTAAATTCAGCCTTCGAAGCTTCAGGAAAAACATGCCAGAGAAGAAGGAAACTAGCTGATTAGTGTGCGCAAAGTGAGGCCCCAAGTGTTGATCATACCCACTGCAGAATCTTCAATGGTCGCTGATCAACGAGATCCTTCGATGTTAGACGTTCCATCAGATTTGAATCTTCGGATCGGAAGTGCTTCGTTATTTGTGTATAAAGTCGTGCAATTTTTCAAGTTATGAATCCTTAGTTATCTTCCACTATGTGTCAGCGCTTGGTTGTTTGATTAAGAGTGACCCGGAGGTGTGATCAACTCCTCAAATGACATCGGCTAATATCAAAGCACCCAACGGCTAAGAAGAAGTTAACACCACACATCGAGACAAAATAATAAAGGATTGTGAAATGAAATGCAAGAAAGTAAACCTGATACATGTCAGGTAGAGAATGTTCATGGCTTCGTTTTAAACTCCAGGACATAATCATCCTCCATGAGCTTGATTTTCGAAATTTAAATCTAGCCTAATCCTACAGAGGCTAATTTACACAGACCGTAGACTATCCAAAAGAGATCGTATCGATTATTTAAGAGAAAAGCCATCTTTAAGCTAACTTGAAATGACATGAAGGAGATGGTGTACCTGTCTAATCATTTTGACCCACAACCCATCAAAATAATGCCCTGAGTGTCTCTACATTTCATTGGTTGATGATTTTCTCTTATTAAGTCCTTTACTGAAATTTCCTCATTAGAACAGCATGCTCCCTGGACTCCAGATCAAGAAAATTTAATCACGCATTGCATCAGATATCGAGTATCCTAAGCTGAAGATTCAACTAATCTACTTCTAAATCAAGCTTAATCATCTCAATTCAACACCCATTTTACAACAGTTGACAACATTAAGCAATTATGGACAAAGGTACGATCAAATTGGAAAACTTCACATCAACAATACATGTTTGAATCATTAATTACTCATCCAATTACGCTCATATTGACATCCATTCTAAAATATAGACTCACGGCCAGCATGCAACTTACATTTCCAGTGATTTCTAAGAATGATCAAACCAAATTCAATAATTTTCTGGCATAGTCAATCAATTTCTGTCAAGCCTAATCGAATTTCCAGCAAGCTTCAATGAATTTCCAGCAAGATTCTACAAATTTCTGATACCTAGAAGGCATAATCGAGGCATGGCTTGAGACACGTTGAGTATCACACAACATTTCTAGGAAGTTCATCATAAATCATCTAAGATCATATCAGTTTCATGGATAGAGGTCTTTCGGTCCTGACTAAGTTAATGCAATTTTTTAACATCACAGTTCTTATTAAATCAAATCAATTCACGAATCATGTTCAATTGTTCATCAAGTCCAATACGAGATGCTTGGTGCATAGATTGAAGTTCAACTCCAATTTATAGAATGAATCAAGTTGGAATCCTTGGCCATTCGCATGAGATCAAAAATAGATGAAAGAAGAGACCTTAAACTTGAAGGGCTCGCTGCAATTGGAGGCAAGCTAGCTAAAAGCGAATGGAGATCGTGGTAAATAGGTGATTAGTGATGAACAAGAGGCATGGTTAAATCATGGAAACACCGGAGGAGATAATGAATGCCGAAGGAGAGTTGGAGACCGCGGGAGGGGCTGTGGGACGCCAGTATTGGCTGGAAACGGTGGTTGTTATATCGGACTTGGAGAGGGAGATTAGATAGGATTTTGTAGAGAGCTTGTAAGGGGAAAATATAAAAGTGGCGTACGAAAGTGAGAGTGGAAATGGAGAGAGGGTAGACGTCGATTAGAGGAAGAGAGAGAGAGCTTCGAAATCTCCAGTTCTCATCGGTGGATTTGGATCCATCATTGAAAAAGAAGAGAAAATACCATATATCTCTCTAATTGGCTAGTCAATCATTTGCAAGGACTAGTGACTTGTCAAACCTTCAGTGGCGAAGAATTCCACCATTAAGGTCGCGTTTGGTTGTATAAATTTCTGGTCAGAATAGGACCAGATAAAAGAAAATATGAAAATTAAGAATTCACTATATCATATCTATTGTTTATTGAATTGTGGTAATAAAGTTGGATATTTTCATATCCTATCATGATCGTTGTTTGGTATGAATAGCATAATGAACATGAAAATGCACAAACATGGATGGTAAGAATCTACATGATTCACTACTAAAGAAACTAGGAATATGCAAACAGAAATGACTTCCATCAATAAATCCAAGATATTATATGATAAAAATCTTAAACAGCAAAGGAGAAAGCCACGGGTTCGACAATGATAAGAAACGCGAACGAGCAATGACAATACTAATGAGATAGATCAAACAACAAATACCAAATCTAGTAAGAGAGAAAACAAAATCATCCACCTCCATAATTCCGAAAATTATAGTGCTTCGGCTCTCTTGCATGCGTCATTTTATTATTTTTGCTTCTTTTTTATTTCTTTTTTTATTTTTTACCATCATTCCTTAATTGAAATTTAATTAAATAATAAAAATTGCTAATATGCCTAAAATATGTAATAAATATAAATATATAGAATATATATTAAAGGATAAAATATCAAATATATAGTTGAAAATAAGAATAAATATAACCAAAAATTGTTGTGATTTTTGTTATTCCGAATTGTATTATTTTATATTAGAACTCAAATATTAATCTTATTTAAGTTTTATTTTAATTTTATTCATTTAAGAAATTTTTCATTCAAGAAAAATGGTTTTTATACCGTGGATATAAAATTTTTTTATCTATTTTTATTCTATCTCTCCCGTGGAATATTTTTGTTTGGGCAGTGTCTTTCTTATATTCGACCTTATCTTGTCTTGGTTGGAACCAAATATAGAACAAAATAAATTTTATTTCATCTTGAAATTCATTCTAACTACTAAACGCAGCCTATAGAGTTTGATTAGTTGGCAAAGGAGCTACCCATGGATAGTCAATTGGGAGCAAAATGGGCACCGGTCGAGAGAGTTTAATGGGCCGAGCTTAGTTCCTCGTGGCTCAACTTTAATTAGATGGGGCCCAGGTCGTGTTTGCCCCTTATGTTCAATGGTTGCCTTAGGTGCTTAATATATCCTAAAATTGCGTTTATCGGGCTCGACTTGACTCAAAAGAGTCGACTTTCATAAAAAGTGAACTAGTGATTTTTAAAAGCTCGTCAACACTACGTATTCCTCTCGCCTTTGCGAGCTCTGCTCTACCAGTATGGTAGCTCCCCCTCTCCAAAAACCCTAATCGACTAAGTTGTTCTCTGCATTTCTTTTTCCTCATCTTGTTTCTTTCGATCCTCTCTTGTTGATTGCTACCTTCCACAACCCTTTATTGCTAAACCCCAATATATATATATATATATTCTCCTTCTGCCTTGATCCGCTGCCGATCTGTGATGCCTCAGTCCAATAGAGCAGTCGTCAGTGTTTCTTTCAGCGAAACTAACTTGATTTAGTGATCCTGTTGATGGGGGTCTCGTAAGGTTTCTTTGTGCCTTGTTCTTCAAAACCAGCTTCATCTGACGATTACAATGTTGGAGGCCTTGCAAAGGTGTGCCTTCTAATACTTCATGATCTTCTGCTGATGATGAACCTTCTATCGGTAATGTCGATTTTACAATGGATCTATGGCGATATGTTGCTGCGGAAGAGGAAGGAGTTATGAGATCTCTTTTTGTCCATAAACATTCGGCTCAAATGTTTCTCTCTAAGGAACCTTACCTTTTTCCTTTCTGTTTTGGATAGAGGATCTTCGACTGGTGGTAGGGCTCTTCTTCAGTATCCCTATACCCTCGGTGTTGGGTTTTTACATTCCGAGCTCCCTTCAATCCTTCACCCAAACAGTTTTGGATCCATTATCCTCTAAAGTCTGCCCTCATAAGTCTGTAGGCCCCTATTCCCTGTTTAACAAGCTACTATGGAAGGGAAAAAAGAAAATGAGTTGAGATTAGCGGCACTATGTAAAAGCCTAGGTGATTTGTGATCTGAGGAAGATATAGTTGAAGTTTCCACAACTATTTCATCACAAAAGAGGGCAGAATGCAATCGCACTTTATTCGGAAAACTATTTTCAAAACCAAATGTCAACTTCCCTACTTTTCTGACTACCATGAAGAAAGCTTGGCGATCAGACTCTGTGGTTGGTATCCAGAAAGAGCCAGGTTTTTTCACTTTTGTGTTTCTATCAGAAGAGGAAAAGGAGAGAGTTCTACGAATTGGACCATGGTCTTTTTCCAATAATCTACTTGTGCTAAAACAATGTGTACCTGACATCCTGGAACACTGCTATGACTTTACCAGCATTGCTTTCTGGGTTCGGTTTGGAGGAATTCCTCCTGGTTGGTGAACAAAAGAAGTCTTCTAGGACTTGGCAAAGAAAATAGGGCAAGTGTTAGAAGTTCAGGTGGAATCCCAGGGTACAGGACAATACAAAGGAGGTCGGGTTAAAGTGGATCTGGACTTAACAGCCCCATTAAAATTAGGGGCTATACTGGATATTGGTACCAAATGGCTCTGGGTGGAATTCAAATATGAACGTTTGCCACATTACTATTATTCGTACGGAAGAATAGGTCATTATGCAGCCAACTGTGAAATCATCCCCTATAATGAATCTCCATGGTCAATGAACAAGAGGGGTAAATTTGGCCCCTGGTTAAAGGCGGAAGATTGTGACCATAGTCCACATTGGGCAGCGTTTTATGGGAAAATAGAGGAGTACATAGTGGAGGAAATAGTACCAGAAAACCTTTCTCCAGCACAGACCATGGAAATAGTAGCTAGAGATGAGGGTGGTCTCAGCAAAGCTCCTATCTGCAATAAGAAAAGAATCGAGAGTTCACATGAATAGGTGATGACAGAAGAACCAACTGATTGTTCCTTGCTAAATCTGAAATATGGAAAATAGCTAATCTGCTAGGAAGCTACTAAACAAATTTTATTGAAGATGGGTAAATGCAGCAAGAAGAGTATGAAAGTGCAGAGGGCAAAGAAACAAAAATGCATTGCAGAACCAGTTCCTCTACTCATTAATGATATAGACCTCTTGGAAACTCCAATTTAGATAGTAAAGGATGGCAATGAGTGGGCCTTGGTGGCTGGCCCTAATAAGCCACCACTGATGAAATGAAAATTATCAGTTGGAATTGTCAAGGGCTGGGCAACCCCTTGACATTCCATGCACTGAGAGCACTAGTCTCTCTTGCAAGGCCCAACCTTATCTTTTTAATGGAAACGGAAAATAAAGCATTGATGGTGGAAGGAATCAAAAGGAAACTAAAATTTTCAAACCTATTCACAGTTAATCCGGAAGGAATTGCTGGAGGCTTAGCTGTTCTATGGCAAGAAGAAGTGGGGCTTAAACTTAATGAAAGCTCTCAAGAATGCATTAACCTGGAGTGCATCAACTCAGCAAGTGGATGTTCCATGAGAATTACCTTTGTTCACGCTTCAACAAATTTTGGACAAAGATTAAAGCCATGGCAGCAATTGATGGATTTTCAGCTCACCAATTCTCTACCTTGGATTTGTATGGGTGATTTCAACGAAATATTATATGTATGGGAGAAAGTGGGGAAACGAGAAGCAGACAACTATCGAATTATAGCCTTCAGAGATTTCCTAAATGCATGCTCTCTAATGGACATTGAAAGTAAAGGATGTGCGTATACGTGGGCAAATAACAGGGAAGGGGAGGATTTCGTCAAAAAAACGTCTAGATAAAGTTCTTTCTAATATGGACTGGAAACTTACTTTCTATGATGCTGAAGTACAAGCCCTTCCAGCAATTGGCTCAGATCATAGTCCCCTTCTCCTTGTGTTACACCCTAAGAGTCAGCAAAGAAAAAGAATTTTCAGAATGGAAGCCTACTGGATAGATCATGCAAAGTATGATGAGCTTATAAGGCAAACATGGAACACTAAATCTTTGAGCTAGAACAGCTTCTCAACAAAGTTAAAAGCAATATCGGAAGTTCTTACTAAGTGGAGCAAAGCTACGTTTGCACATGCTCCATCTCAAATCAAGGCACTTACTCAGAACCTAACAAAACTCACTAACCAACCCTCTCATCTCGACAGTAAACAGGAAGTTCAAAAAATAGTACAGCAGATTCAGCAATTATGGCACCAAGAAGAGAAATTTTGGGGCATACGTTCTCGCATTAACTAGCTACAATAGGGTGATCGAAATAGCAAATTTTCCATGCAACTACTATGCAACAAAGGCAAAGAAACAAGATTACTATGCTGCAACTAGAAGATCTCAGCTGGTGCAGAGATGTCACAACCATTAAAAATCACATCGGGACCTTTTATAGGAGCCTGTTCACGTCAGTAGGCCCCCGCAATTACCATCCTATTCTAGATCAATGCCTTAGCCCTGTCACTGCGGAAATTAATGCATAGCTAATGGCTACTCTTACCATAGAAGAAGTTAAGACAGCAGTTTTCTAGCTAGGGTCTCTCAAAGCCCCTAGTCCCAACGGTTTCAACAGTCTGTTCTACCAGCAATCCTAGGATGATATCAAATCCGACGTGTTTTAGCTGGTGCAGAATTTCTTAACTAAAGGTATCCTTGATCCCCTATCAACAAAACATACATTACCTTGATACTGAAGATAAAAAATCCTGAAAATATAAGCCAGTTCAGACAAATCAGTTTGTGCAACTTCGGTTACAAAATCATCTCAAAGGTTCTAGCCAACAGACTGAAACATTACGTTCCAAAAATCATCGAGCCTGAACAGGAGGCCTTCGTCCAAGGACGTCAAATTCAGGATAATATCCTCATTGTCCAGGAAGTTTTACACCACCTGCGAATCACCAAAAGGAAGAAAAAATCTCAGGCCATCTTAAAACCGAATATGCAAAAGGCTTATGACAGGCTTGAATGGGATTTTCTTAGAGATTGCATGCTAAAAATGGGATTTTATGAGAGCTAGGTAACCCTAATTATGCAATGTGTCACTACAGTGTCTCTAAGTGTTATTATAAATGGGGAACCTTCTCAGTTTTTCACCCCCACGAGAGGCCTTAGATAAGGTGATCCCCTTTCTCCATATTTATTTATCCTAGCCGCAAATGTCCTGACATGGATGATAAAGAATGCAACCGTAGAGGGCAGCATTAAGGGGATAACACTCAACAGGTTCTGCCCTACTCTGACACACCTACTTTTTGCTGATGATGCAATATTTTTTCTTGAAGGAACCTTTATTGAATGCCAAAATTTAGCTAATATCCTTCATCAATACTGTTATGCTACGAGCCAAGCCATTAATTTAAACAAATCATGTGTGTTTTTTAGCAGAAACTGTCCTCTACCCTTGAAAAGAAACTTAGCAAATGAGCTTAGAGTTCCAATTTTAGAAAAAACAGGCAAATGCCTCGGTATTCCTATAGAATGGGGGCACACTAAGAAAGAGATATTCGCTTGGATATTGGCAATAGTTAACTCAAAGTTAGCAGGCTGGAAAGAACAGTTATTAACTAAAGCTGGCAAAGAAGTCTTGATTAAAAGCATTGTACAGGCCATCCCCACTTATGCTATATCAGTCTTTAAAATCCCTATCAATCTGTTGAGCTATAGAAAGAAGGATTGCAGTTTTCTGGTGGCAGAAAGGAGATTCGAATAGAGGCTTGCATTGGAAAAAGTGGGAAGTCCTAAAAACCATGAAAGATGAGGGTGGATTGAGCTTTAAAGACCTAATCAATTTTAATAAGGCCATGCTCGAAAAGCAAGCATGGCGATTGGCTAAATCTCCTTCAGACCTATGGAGCAGAATCCTGAAAGGTATTTACTACCCAAATGGAGATTTATGGAAGGCAAACAAGGGTCCGCGACCATCTTGGGAGTGGCAAAGTATCTTAACTAGTTAGAGATATTATAAAAACAGAAGTCAAGTGGAAAGTGGGGGATGGAAAGTCTATCAATATTAGAGAAGATCGATGGCTACATTCGAGTGTGCTAGGTGGCCCAGAAAATCAGCATGACCCTATTATGGTTTCAGACCTGATCAATGAAGATTCGAGCACATGGAATGAACCTCTAGTACTTAATACTTTTGAAGAATCTACGGCGAATGAAATTTTGGCGATCGATCTCAACACTCACCAAGATAAGGACTATCTTGTGTGGATAGGAAATAAGACAGGAGAATATACAGTGAATAGTGGTTATAATCGAGCCCCTACCCCCTCTACCAAACCTGACCCAACCAGAGCTTCCTACTCTTTCACCATGCCAAGATCCTTGTGGACTAGAATATGGTCTATTTCTATACCCCCAAAGCTGCGACTCTTCTTATGGAGCTTGTGTCAGAATGCTATTCCTACAAGAGAGAACTTGTACAAAAGGCGAATCATCCCTGAACCCTTATGCCATATCTGTTCTACCCACATGGAAACAATAAAACACTTATTCCTGTTATGTAAATGGACAAAAACTATATGGGCTGACCCTCGCATCAACATTAACTGCCACCCCAGCAACATCAGAAGATTCGATATATGGCTTATGGAGTTTTTCAAGAAAAGAAAGGCTTACCGGAGAGAGAACTCGTCGCAACCGTACTGTGGAACATATGGAAATCTCGGAACAATTTCATCTTCAAAGCAAAACTGTGGCATCCCAGAAATTCAAAGCCAAGCCATAAGGTGTGTTAAAGTCTTTAATTAGGTGATAGAATTTCCATGGCCTATGTTTTAGCCATTAGTCTTTTAATTTGATGATTTGTGCTTGTGATTGTGGAAATTTAAATTTAATAAGATTAATAATCTATGCTTGGCCATATGATTTAAATTTCAATGAGCAAAAATATCCTAAGACTTTGACCAAGATTAAAAATTGAAATTTAGAAATATTTATAGAAGGAATTTAAAAAAAAAAACAAAAAAGGAGAAAAAGAGGGTTAATTTTCGAATGGGCCTTGGACCCATAGGCCTAAAGTTTGGTGGGCCAAGCTAGTCGGCCCATTAGAGCCCAAGAAGAGGATTCGACCAGCCCAAGGGGAGTGGCCGGATGGGCCTAAGCCCAAGCCCAATCAAATTCAAATTAAAACCCAATAAGACAAGTGGCAAATGGCAAGAGCATGCGTTGGTTAGTTTTTAGGCAAAGCAATGATTGCTAATCATGGGATTAGGGGAGTATAAAAGGGATGAGGAGAGAGAGGTGGCTGGTTCTTTGCTTCATTTGTCCAAAGAGAGTGTGAGAGAGAGGGAGAGAGAGAGAGAGAGAAAGGGAGAAACTGAGAGGGAGAGGAGGCGGAGCCGAGGGGTGCTGCCATTCATTCGCCGTCCAATCGCCGTGTCCCGCCGCCGTTCGTCGTCGTTTGTCCATCTTAGAGGCAAGTGGAGTCCGTAACTTCTCTTGCATGTTTGTTGTGGTGGTTGCATGTTCGATTTTAGGTATGATTTGTGCGAAAAACCGAGGTAAGAGGTGGTTATTTACAAACCGTGTGACTGTTCTTGTTCGGTTTGTTGGAGTCAGTAGCTTGTTTGAGCTTGCATGGGTGTTTGGAGTTCGATTTTGGCTTTGATGTCTTCATGAAAGTTGTAGCTAACGTCTTGTAATATAACATACTGAAATTTCGTGGAAAATGATGGAAATATGAGGTGTTAAAGTTCCATTATACGGAGACCCTAGATCTGTGAAGTGTTCACTGACCTCTTGCTAGATTCGTTTTTTCATGTTGATTTATGTTGAAGATTTGACTTCGATGTCTTCATGAAAGTTGTAGGTAACACCTTAAACTACAACATCCTCAAATTTTAAGCAAAAATAACAAGTATAGCTTGGTGAATCGGCTAGATCTTGGAAACAATGGTTCTGGTGAAGTATTTCGAGACACCCGAGACTTCATGGACTTAAATGGTGACCATACTTTGGTTATTTGACCTAGATCTCTTCATGAAACTTGTAAAGGACACCTTGGTACATAACATACTCAAGTTGCAGAGGAAATGAAAGAGAATAGATGGGTGAAATCTAAAAATTTCGAAGATGTGTATTCTGGACAACGCGGTAGTGGTTCCAGAAGTTTCGTGGGGTTGTATAAATTAATCTAAAAAGAATTCGGCTTCGAGTTCTGCATAAAAAGTGCACGAAAATGTGTTGGCTATCACCCTGTAAAATTTCGTAATTTTTTAAGGCCATATGAGTATTTTAATCGAATTTATTTAGAAACTGTGCAATTCTGGTCTTTATCCGAATATCATGTGCTATTTTGTGGAAATTGTGAAATTATGTGAAATTCAATTTGGCCATGAATTTTGTATGGAATTGTGATTCTATTTGTTTGTTTAATGATTGTTTGAATATCATGATTTTGGGAAAATCATAGATATTAAATTTAATATTTATTTATGGAAATAAATAAATAAATAATATAATAATAATATAATAATAAAATAATGATAAAATAAAAAAATAATAAAAAAATAATAAGGGATTATTTTATTGGCCATGAATTCCATTGAATTTATTATGCATTGTTAAATGACATTGGTGTATGTATGATCTTAAATTGTGATGCATGTGTGAATCATATGCCATGTAATAATAAGATTAAAAATGATGGTGAAAGTGGAAAACGATATGTGAGTAAGAGGTTGTGGTGGATGATGATGTTTAGTGGCCTAGTGGCATAATTCCAGAGGTTCCCTGGGAGATTCAGGATGCCCGAAATGTGGGGGGCCGGAAGCCTTTTCGAAGGTTTTTGCCCGAAAGGAATGCCTCGCGATGCCAGGATGTGGGTGCGGGATGCCTGGCTAGAAGGGTAAAGGCCGGAAGCCCTGTCGGAGGTTTCTGCCCGAAGGGAATGCCTCGTGATGCTAGTTAAGATGCGAGATGCCCGGAATGTGGGGGGCCGGAAGCCTGGTGGCCATGGGATGGCTGGAATGTTGGGAACCCTATCGGAGGTCTTTGCCCGAAGGGATGATGATATTGATGATATGAGAAATGGATGATGTGGTGATCAAACTTAAAGATAAAAGATGAAAAATAAACCCATGATATATGATATGCATGATGATATGCATGATGATGATGATGATATGTGATGTGATATGATGATCATCCATGATATATGATATGCATGATGATATGCATGATGATGATGATGATGATGATGATGATATGTGATATGATATGATGATCACCCATGATATATGATATGCATGATGATATGCATGATGATGATGATATGTGATGTGATATGATGATCACCTATGATATGATATATGATATGCATGATGATATGCATCATGATGATGATATGTGATGTGATATGATGATCACCTATGATATGATATATGATATGCATGATCATGTGATGATGATGTATGATATGCATGATGATATGCATGGTGACGATGATGATGACAATGATGTGTAATGTGATATGATGATCATCCATGGTATGATATGCTTGATGAAATGCATGGTGATGATAATAACATATGAGATGCCATGATGATGACATGTATGATATGATGATGCATGAATGCGCATGACATCAAAGGTAAGCAATGCCTGCAACGTATGTGAAATTGCATGATGCATTGAGTTGTTATTGGATTTCCCTATCTGCTGAATGGTTGTACTCACCCCTTTTGGGGATAACATTTCAGATTAGCAAGTATGCCGCTACCTGCCGTCACGAGTGGTACATTTTATGGTCTACCGTCTGATGTAGAGGTCGAGTGTGTGGAGATAGACTGTCCCTTTGTTCCCGGACTGACTTTTATCCGAGTACGTTGTCTAGTGATGTATGACGTGGGCCTAGCTGGGGGTCTTGTCATTCAGAAGTTCATTTCTGTGCACGTTCGTCGGGATGGAGCGATGCGAGGGATGTTGCCGCCACCACCGCCTGATGCACTGGGTTGGGTGTGAGACCTGCGCGTGATGAGTAGAAGCTGGATCTCTTTTTGATGTAGATAATCAACACTTTCGATGGGGGTTCGTACTTGTGTGATGTTGAGGGTCGAGAGTTTCTTTTTGAGGTTTTAGGCTGGACGTGGCTGAGTCCTAGCTTTTCCTTGTTTGTACCGACCCGAAGGGAATCCCATCTTGCTATATATGTATGTAAGCAAAGTGTCGAAGTTGTTTATAAAATCCTGATGTTTAGCTGGTGTGTATTTGTATCATGGTTAGAAGGGGGAGAGACGTGATGTTTAATTTGCTTCCGCTATGAGTCGCGCCGGGACCGATCGTTTAAAAAAAAATGCCTGTGATTAACGACGCTTGTTTTAAGTACAAGATAGTAGAAGGAAATAAAGTGTAACATCGGCGCTGGTGACGACCTGCGAAGGGTTCGGGGTGTCACAAAAACCCCCTCAAACAGCAGATCTTGTCGACCTTGCACAAGAACAGCAGCGGAATTTCAGTAGCTGGCAAATCAAGAAAAGGGAAAACCATAAACTCCATGACGAACCTGGTCGATGGAAGCCGTCGGAGGGGGATGCGCTGAAGCTTAACGTCAACGCTTCGTGGCTCCCCAGTGAGTTCCTTTGCTCAATCGCCGGAATCATTCGTGACTCGAAAGGGATGGTGGCTGCGGGATTTGCTTGTGAAGCTAGGGCTTCCTCACCCACATAAGCCGAAGCCCTCTCTCTCTTGCACGGGTTGAAGTACTTGAAAGAAAAAAGCTAATTCCCACGTGTAGCTGGGATTTGCCCCAGTAGCCACTCTTTCAACATGGAAGAGGGAGGTGAAGGGTTCAAATCCCCACCTTCTCAGGAGGGGATGGGATGGGGACGCGTAAGTTTTAGGAGTGGGTTTCGACTCACACGCCCTGCAAGAGGCAGGGCAAAAGTCTGAAAGTGAGTGTAGTGTAGGAATAGAGTAGGACTAACAAAAAAAAAATTCCCATGTGCAGCACTTCTCGAGTCAACCGGTTAGGTGGGTATGTGAAAGTGATAACTTGAGTTTGGTTGAGATGGTGTTGGGCCGGGCCGAACCCCCATGGAATTTCAAGGAAATTATTGAAAGGTGTCGAGACATGATGAATCTTTGCAATCCAGTCCAGGTCTTACATGTTTCATGCGAAGCAAATCGAGCGGCTGACTGGGTCTCAAGATCTCACCGCTCGAGAAAACTTCCTGTTAATTGGATGAGCTCTCCTCCCCCTCCTTTATCGGAAATTCTATGTTCAGAATTCCACCCAGCGATGTTGTGTAAGACTTATGATCTCTTATGAATGAATGAAGTACCTCCTTTTTTTTGACCAAAAAAAAAAAGAACTAGTGATTTTTAAAGCTCTTCCAAAGTTGACCAGCTCTTGAGGCTCCATTGATTAAATTTTTTGCAATCAAGCATGAGGTCTCTAAACCTTGTTGTCCATAGATCCTTTGTGCAAGAAAAAACCGTAAAAAAAAATTCTTGAGACAATGGAATTACGATATTTTAATTGAATGTGAAATTTCTCGATTTGACTGAAAAAGACAACTTCTTGTGATCATGAAAGCATAGATTCAAATGAGACAAACTTCGATAATAGATATGTGTTCACTTTTTGTAAAGATGTTGTAACTTGGAAATCAGCCAAATAAAACTGCGAGAAAAATGAAAAATCAAAAGTCAACTTGGTTGAAATACGCAATCCCTAACCCATTCTTCGCTTCGGTTTGTTTTTGATGATTCAGATTGCAATTCCGAGCAATAAACATTCAAACGGTGTAAATTTCATTCTTTTGATCTTGATATCAAATGGTAAACAAGAAAACTGATACCAATGTAGGAAGAAAGTTAGCGAAAGACAACTTACCAATTTCTTATGCACAATAAACAATTTACCTCGAAACGAACGATGAATTGCGGATGAATGACGTACAATATTACTTCACATTAATCTGAATGTAGTCACGATGAAAACATCTAATTTCACACCGTAAATGTCACTTATTTTTGTAAATGAGTAATTATACGTTTTTTTTTCTTTGATGGAAATGGGACAAGAAAAGAGAACAATTTTTTTTTTTTTAAACATATGTTCCGCTTAGTGGTTCTTGCTGGGCTTCAATGGTTTCTTCGGCAACGATCCTTTCAACAGACTCACCCTAAACTCGTTTACCATCTCCTTCCTTATCCTCGTCACTGTCATAAACAGCTCATTCACCTCATCCTTTAGATGGTATAATCCCTTCAAAATTTGGTCAGTGGCCTTCTCCAGCCCAACCGCTGCCTCCCTTAGCCTCCTCATGGCCTCTCCATCGCCTCTTGATGCCACCACCTCGTCAATCGCCTCCAACACATGCCTCCCACACGCCTCCACATCATTAAGCTCTTCCAAGACCCGTGTCTTCTTGTCCGTTTCCTCGCCACGTCTCGACTCCACGACAATTGTCGACTCGATTGCACGGACAGAGTCGCCCCAAGGGAACTCCTCTGGGACGTATACGCAGGCAATCGCCCTAGAGGAGGAGCACAAGGCCGAATATATGACTCCGGCAATGAATGCCGTCAAGAAATTGACAGCTTGGACCGCACGGCGAATGACCCTGTCGACCGGCAAGTCCTTCCTTCGCATAGCCGACGTTACAATGCTTGTGGCCAACTCTCTAATCAGATCCTCGATGTCGGCCATGCCCTCGCCTTCCGAGTCTGCGAGTAAATCCCTCGCTTGGTGAATGTCCTCCTTCGAGGGGTTGCCCCCCGAGCCAAGGAGGTTCATCATCATCCTCCGGTCCAGGTGGTGGAGACACAGTCGCTCGATCTTGGAGGACATGCGGTTGCAGACATCCAAGACCTTCAGGCTGTTGTCTAGATACCACGACAAGAGGCTGTTGCCACCGTCCGACTTCAGCTCGTAGATCAAGGATCTCACGGCGGAGTGAGCAGTGGTGAGCACGTTGACAGCAGAGAAGAGCCAGGGCAAGCTGGCAGAGGCGGGGCTCAGGCCGCAGAGGGAAGAGAGGATGGACTCATCGAAGGAACTAGAGATAGATTCCAACTCCTCGACAGTGAGCTTCGCTCCCTTTTTGTCGTCAGGATGGGAGAGGCGCGTATACATTTTCTTGAAGAATATGTAAAGGACAGAATATATTTTCTGTTTTTTTTTTTCTCGGGAAAACTGAGATGAGAAAGTGGTGGAAAGTTTTGATGGGTACGGATTGTGAGCTCATGCGGCATTTATATAGGGCGTGGATTCTCTTAGGAAGGCAAGAAGAACGTTATATGGAAAGAAAATTTCATTAGAGAATTCTTGGAAGGTAATTCAAAGGCATTTCTTCTATAAGGTGATTTTCTAGATTCTAGGTTTGCAAGAAAAATGTAATATGGAAAGAAAAATTCGCAAGAGAATTTTGGGAAAATAATTAAAGACACCCAGTAAGGTGTTTCTCTGGATACTAGGAATGAAAGAAAAATGTAATATGCAAAGAAAAATTTCAGAAGAGAATTCATGGAAAGTAATTAAAAGACACCCCAATACATTTTTTTTTTTTTTGGATGCTAGAAATGCAAGAAAAATGTACTATCAAAAGAAAAATTTATAAAAGAAATCTTGGAAAGTAATTAAAAGACATACCCTAATAAGGTGTTTTTTCCAGATGCTAGGAATGTAAAAAAATGTAAAATGACAAGAAAATTTGATAAGAGAATTCTTGGAAAGTAAATAAAATACATGCCCCAATAATGTGCTTTTTTTTTCTGGATAATAGGAATGTGAGAAAATGAAATATGGAAGGAAAAAACATAAGAGAATTCTTGGGAAGTAATTAAAAGACATCCCCCAATAAGATGTTTTTTTTCTGGATGCTAGAAATGTAAGAAAATGTAATATGGAAAGAAAAATTCATGAGAGAATTCTTGAAAAGTAATTAAAAGACACTCCAAAACGTGTTTTTTCGATGCTAGAAATGCAAGAAAAATATAATATGGAAAGAAAAATTGTTACATCCTGAAATTTCAATTATGTTTTGAATTAGATAAATCGGGCCTTTCATTGACGTGCCTATAGTGCTATTCTCTGAGCTAATCACTCTTGAGATAACTAGACTATCTGAGGAAATCATTAAGGAATTTTAATGCAATAAACTTGAGAATTTGACCAGGAATCAACTACTCGACCGTGCTCATCTGCAGATATCATTACGGTACAGTAATGATCGATTAGAGATTAAAGATAGGTCAGTTCAACTGAGATGTGTGGCTAAATGTGGGTGATTCCACCAAATGGCAAAATTATTGTCGATCAGCACTAGACTGATTTTTCTGTCGTTTAAGTACATGTGTTTGTAATTGAAATTCACGACCATCAAGAGTTGTCAATGTTTCAAAGAAGTACATTGTGGCTTGAAGAAAATCGACGACGAGTCAATTGTACCAAAATTTTCTAAAAGCTACCCGGTAGGTTAGATTACACTAAAATCACGCCAAATTAAAATTAACTATGAATTTGAACCCAATTTCGAAAATTGAAAGTTCTGTCATGTCACAAGTCATTTAAGGAACGTTAACTCATCTTCCGAAAATTTTTCTGCAAACCAAGATTTTTGACGAAAAGTTAAAATATAGCCGTTTTCGACCAGAAAATTCAAAGGACTATTTTTTATCGCGTTTTTGGGATGCAAGTTTGTTCAATTGGCTAGGAAAAATGTCCATTTGATTGAGGAGACATTGGTGGGATTTATAAGGGTAGAATTGCTTCAATCCAAGAGAGAATTGGAGAGGATTTGAGGGAAATTCCTTCAAAATTCATAGCCCCCCTTGGTCCACCACCTTTGGACCTCTTCAATTGTTTCTAAAGGAAGTTTGGCTTCTACAAGTGTGCTGAGAAAGCCAGCTAGCCACGGTGGGCCTTGGTCAAGGGGACAAGAAGATAGTTTGAGGTCAAGGTAGCCCCCTCCAAGAGCTACTGTCCCCCTCCTTCTTCCTCAGCCTTCCTCCCTTCTTCCTTGCTTCCTTGAGAGCTCAAGAAACCATAGAAGCCCAGGGAGAATAGCCAGCAGCTGTCCGAGCAAGCCACACACTTGTCGGATCGCCAGCGCATCACTGTTGTGCGCTCGAGCCCGTCGCCGCCTCTCTCACTCGTGCACCTAAGCCTGCACATCATCGCCATCCCAACTGCGTCGTTTTCCCCTGCTCGCCGTCCAATAGATCGCCTGAACCATCGTGGAGGTCATTGGAGCCCGTCACGCCACCATTTAGCCACCGAACTGACCCACTTAGGCTGCTGTAGCCTTCACCGGCTCTATCTTACCCAACCAGTTGCCCAACCCTCTCCTTCAGCCCAGCCACAAAAACCGAAGCCCTTGGGTTAGCTGTGTATTGTTTGGCCCGCTTTGGACCCCTTTCGGGCCTCGTAAGGCATCGCCGCTTTGGAGTTTATGGCCCGTCCCCGCTTCACCATCCTCATGGGCTCATCAGATTTCAAAACCATTGAGTTTACTCACTAATCTCTGCTTAGGGAGTTAATTATGTTTAATGATTGATTAGTTAATGTTAAGTATGGATTATGTGGTTAGTTAGAATGGATTAGCAATTTAATGATTCGTTTATGCATGTTAGGTGGTTAGAGTTACGTAATTAGAGACTAGATAAGCTATAGTATTTATCTAGATAGGTTCGAAAATTTTTCAGGCCTGTTTCGGTATTTAATTAGGCTTTTCCGGCTTAAGTTACATTTATTTGTATTTAATAATTAATTTTGGTAATTATTTAATTAATTATTATTTTCTGAAAATTAGACCGGAATAGCCAGTGACCGGAATTCTATACTAATCACAATGGTATGCTTGGTTTATTTAATTGAGTGCTAAATGGTGTAAATTGAGTGTTGATTGTAATTTTGGGTACTTATCACAAAATTTAGTATTTTCAAGTATTTAATTAGAAAATTATCAGGCGTCGGTTTACAGTGCCAAAAATATTTTTTATTGACTATATAATTAGTGGGATTTTATGAATTAAAGATATTATACTTTTGACTGAGGCCTACCGTGTACCCACGCATGATTATTTTTACCGAGTATTTTGAAAATGGTGAAATTGTTAGTGAACGAGTATAATATACATATATCAAATATGGTGAGCATATATTAGCTTCAGTGACCTACTATCTATATATATCAACTTGTGGGAGCTACTATTTATCCTTTTTAGCTGGTGTGAGCATAGTTGGTGTTCATAGTACCGGATAGATAGTATTGAATTGATAGATAGTATTGATTAGATGGATTGATAGATAGTATCGTTGGGGTTGAATCAATTAAATTGAATTGATTGGTTAAGTGTGTGAACTGTACTACCTTGTAGGAAGGAACTGAGGCAAAGGTAAATCCTTTGTTTTGTGCATGCTTAGATAGCATTGGGGCGTATTTCCTTCCTAGTCAGAGTTTAGGGGGTGAACTTGCTGAGACGTCATCTCACCCCGTTGTGGGATAACATTTTCAGGTCCTTAGATGGCAGCTCCTCCCGAGCATTTTGGTCAGCCGAAGAAGGTCATCGAGTAGGTATCTTATATTCTTTTCCATGGGAACCCAAGGGGATGGGTCTATGAACTCGTGAAGTCTGTGATCTGAGTTGATGTGGGTCTACCCCATAAGGTACCCCATCAATACAGATCGTGGTATCATCGTGAGTTGAATGGACAGAGAGAATGTCTCATATCGGAATCTGAAGTCCCTATGTCAATGTTAGAGGTTGCTTTTGGAAAATGCATGGCAAACCCTCCTGATGGTTCAGTGGTGGACTTGAGTTTGTCGGATCCAAGGTCCCCGGAGTATTCAATTGAAGACTCCAATGCTTAGAGGATCTGTAAACCCCCCACCCTTTTTGCAGACCTTGTATATATATCAGCTAATATTGTATATGACTTAGTTTGATATGTATATAAGTGTGTTGTGATTTTCGAAAATTTGTGGCCCTGCTTTTCAATCCCATCTTTCTGTTCTTTGGGGATTTAATTATTTGCTTCCTCATGCACATTAAAATGAATGGGTCGGCGACGCGTCCTAGGACGTCGCTATTTAATCGACCATCGAGGGATGGGCACATACTCGGAGGATCGGGGCATGACATCCCCATTAAGTGAGATCAAAGTAGGTTAATGGTTGGAGTGATAAGGTGCAATGGTTTATGGGATAGTTAATAGAATTGGCATTTATTTCATGCTGATGCATGTTTGTGATAGTTGTTTAGTAGAATTATTCGTTTTGGGTCATTCAGCTTTTAATTTTGTATGGAATTGGAAGGCAAGTTTCAGTGGAAAACTTGCATTATGAGTAATCGGGAGCAGAGGACTCCTACGAAAAGGACCATATGGCATATTACTTGGGATAGGACGCCAATGAGGGTCAGTACCCGAGGAGGCCGTGGTAGAGCACCAGCTCAGACTACCGTCAGTGGAGTAACATTGCCTCCTGCTAGTGCTAGGGTAGTAGCCCCTAAGGATCCAAGATTTGCTGAGATTATGCAAGCACTAGAGATGCTGAGAAATATGATGGATCAACAGGCTCAGATTCAAGCTGCTAGTGCCACCGCTACCACAACATCCACTAATGCTGCCGCGGATGCTGCCGTTGCTGTTGTCACACCTGTAGACGCAACTACTGAGGTTCCACCAGGGAACATGATCGCTGTGAGATCGATGCATAAGCTGGTGGAATAGTTTCTGAAGCTGAACCCATTGAAGTTCAATGGGGCAGGAGACCCCGAAGCTGCAGCTCTATAGATCCAAGGCTTGGAGAAGGCCTTTGCACTATTGATGTGCACCGAGGCGAAGAAGGTAGTCCTTGCAACCTACCAGCTACAGGGAATTGCAAGTACTTGGTAGAGAGCCACCCAAGTAATAGTATTCCCTGAAAGTGTAGTTTTGGAGTGGAACACCTTTGTCGAAGTCTTCAACAACAAGTACTTCTCTGACAGTGCTTCACCAAGGTACGATGACTGTAGATCAGTATGAAGCGAAGTTTGCTAAACTATCACAGTACACCCCCGAACTAGTTGAGAATCTAGTAAACCGAGCTAGAAGGTTTAGAGATGGGCTCAAACTGAAAGTGAGAAGCCATTGGTGCCATTGAATATAAAGAACTACGATGACTTTTATGAATGGGCCCAGCTAATAGAGAGAGATCAGAATGAACAACCTGCCTTGTATGGATCGAGGTTCATTTCAAACAAAGACAAAAATTGGTTAGGGAAGAGGCCCATGACCGAAGGAAGAATTCAGGTTCCACCCAATAGGAATGATGGAGTTAGTAAGTTAGCGCCACATCAAAATGGCGTGTGTCATTTCTGCAGAAGGCAACATGGCTCAGCCCCATGCCATTTAAGGGTGGGTGTGTGTTTTGAGTATGGCTAACAAGATCACATGGCCAGAGATTATCCCAAAAGATCAAAGGGACAACAGCAGTTACCACTGCCACCACTCATGGGCCAAATCAAAGGATTCGCGACACAGAATGCATCGCAGGGTGGATAGATTAGACCCCTAGCTCAAGGACAACTGTACGCCATTATGAGAGGTCAGGCTGAGAATGCGTCGATGTAATTACAAGTATGGTTTCACTAAACGACCATACTACTTATGCTTTATTTGACCCTCGCGCAGCTCATTCTTTTATTACCGAGCAATATATTAAGCTGATAGGATTAAGTCCTAAATTGCTAGAGTCAGTGATTAGCATATCTACACCGCTAAAGGATAAGGTGTTAATTACATTGGGTTGTGCTGGTTATAAGTTAGTGATTAGTGAGCAAGAGGGGAAGATAGATTTGTTAGTCCTAGCCATGTATGACTTTGATTTGATAATTGGCATGGACTATCTCACTGAGCAACGAGCTAAGATGGACTACTATCATAAAGCAATTTAGTTTGACCCGTTAGAGGGTGAGAGTTTCAAGTTTGTTGGAAGTCAAGGAGGACCCTCGATTACATTGATCTCGTCACTTAAGGCAACCCGTTTATTAGACGAGAGTTGTCAAAGTTACCTGGCAACTTTCGTGAATACGATAGTTGAGGAGCTAAAGATCGAAGATATCTTGGTGGTGCAAGAATTTCTAGATGTATTCCCAAAGAAATTGCCAAGCTTACGGCCAGAGAGAGAGATCGAGTTTGTGATTGAGTTAGCACCCGGGACAAAGCCAATTTATAAGGCTCCTTACCGGATGTCATTATCTGAGTTGAAGGAACTAAAAGTGCAGATGCAAGAATTGTTGGACAAGGCATTTATACATCCTAGTGCATCACCATGGGAGCACTAGTTCTATTCGTGAAGAAGAAAGATGGTTCGTTGCGTCTGTGCATTAACTATCGTTAACTCAATCAGGTGACGATCAAGAACAAGTATCCACTGCTGAGGATCGACAACTTGTTTGATCAGTTACAAGGAGCGTCGATATTTTCAAAAATCAACTTGAGGACAGGATATCATCAACTTAGAATCAAGAATGAGGACATTCCAAAATTAGCGTTTCATACTTGATACAGCCATTATGAGTTCACTATAATGCTGTTCGATTTGACGAATGCCCCAACTGCTTTCATGAATTTGATGAACCGAGTATTCAAAGAATATCATCATCAATTCGTGATCGTGTTCATCAATGATATTTTGGTGTACTCAAGATATGCTGAGGAACATGAGAGTTATCTAAGAATGGTATTGCAAACTCTGATGATTCATGGATTGTACGCTAAGTTTAGCAAGTGCGAGTTTTGGTTGACTCATGTTGCGTTCCTAGGTCACGTGATTTAAGGCGAAGGAATCTCGTGGACCCGACCAAGATTGAACCGATGATCAACTGGCCAAGACTGACTACAATGATAGAGATCATAAGCTTTTTAGGTTTAGCAAGTTACTATAGAAGGTTCGTGGAAGGATTTTTGACGTTGGCATTGCCATTGACCCGACTCTTGAAGAAAGAAGAGAAATTCGTGTGGACAGACAAGTGCGAGCATAGTTTCCAAGAGTTTAAGTAGAAGCTACTATTACACCTGTACTAACCATTCCATCTGGTCCTGGAGGATACGAGATCTACAGTGATGCGTCATTCAGAGAACTAGGTTGCGTGCTGATGCAACATGGTAGGGTTGTTGCATACACCTCTTGTCAATTGAGACCGCATGATCTGAATTACCCGGCGCATGACTTGGAACTCGCAGCAATCATTTTCGCTTTGAAGATTTGGAAACATTATTTGTGTGGAGAGAGATTCTAGATCTTCATTGACTATCAAAGTCTCAAGTATTTATTCTCTCAAAAGGAGTTGAATATGAGGCAACGCCGATGGATAGGACTTATGAAAGACTACGATTGTGATATCTTATATCACCCTGGAAAGGCGAATAAGGTCGCAGATGCGCTTAGTCGAAAATCTTCAGTGGCGCGAATGGTGCTCAAGAAGTGGGCTTTGCTTGAGAAAGCTCGAGATTCGATTTTCAAGTTTGAGGTAGGCCACCTTTCAAATCTTATGGTCACCCTTAGAATTGAGCCGGAAATGCATATCAGAATCAAGATGCTCCGGTGGACAAACTTAGAGATTTAGAAGATTTGCAAGAGAACACCAAAAAGAAGAATGCTGACTTCCAAGTTTCTGAGGACGGAACGTTGAGGTTCCGAGGATAATTGTGTGTACCTGACAATGCAACGCTTAAGGAAAAGATCCTATCAGAAACTCATCATAGCAGTTACACCATTCATCTTGGTGGTATGAAAATGTATCAGAATTTGCGTCAACACTATTGGTGGTCTAGTATGAAGGTGGACATCGCCAAGCATGTAGCCAAGTGTCTGACATGTCAGCAAGTGAAGGCACAACATTGTAAGCTAAGAGGACTTCTGCAACCTCTCGAGATTCCCAAGTGAAAATGGGAGTACATCAAGATGGACTTTGTAACAAGCTTGCCAAGGAGTCAAAGAGGTAATGATTCAATTTGGGTAGTAGTCGACAGACTGACAAAATCGGCTCACTTTATTACAGTACATAAAAACCTTGATTTGGATAGGCACACAGAGTTATACGTGCGTCAGATAGTTCAACTACATAGAGTGCCAGTAATGATAACTTCAGACCGAGACCCAAGATTCACAACTGCCTTTTAAAAGAGTTTGCAGGTTGCCTTAGGAACGGATGTGTAGTATAGTATAGCATATCATCCTCAAACAGATGGCTAGTTTAAGAGGATGATCCAAACCCTCGAGGACATGCTGCGAGCTTGCATGCTGGATTTCAAGGGAAGCTGGTGAAAGCAGCTTCATCTTGTCAAGTTTGCCAACAACAACAGCTACCAGCAAAGCATTCGGATAACTCCTTTCAAAGCATTGTATGGCAGAGCGTGCAAAACGCCAGTGTGTTGGGATGAAGTCAAGGAAAGAAAGATTACAGGCCCAGAGTTGATTTAGCAGTCAGTGGATGCCATTACAGTCATCAAAGTCAGATTAAAGACCACTTAGAGCTGCCAAAAAAGTTATGTAGATAAGTGTCGGAGATCTTTGGAATTTCAAGTTGGTGATCACGTTTTTTGGAAGGTGTCACCAATGAGGGGTATTTCGCGCTTTAGCAAGAAGGGAAAACTAAGTTAGAGGTATGTAGATCCTTTCGAGATTCTAGAGAGAATCGGGATCCTAGTGTATCATCTTGTACAATCGTTGAGACTGGCGCAACTGCATAACGTCTTTCACGTATCGAAGTTAAGGAAGTATGAGCCTGACCCCACCCACATGCTTAATTTTGAAGAATTGGATGTGAATGATAGAGTGTCGTACATTAAAAGTCCAGTTCAGATTGTTGATTGGAAAGAACGGGTTCTGCGCACCAAGACCATCCCGTTAGTGAAAGTGGTCTAGCAACACCACGGCACTGAAGAAGCAACTTGGTAGAGTGAAGAGTCGATGAGACAATTGTACCCCCACATTTTTGCTTGAAGTGTTGTAATGATTTAAATTTTGAGGACGAAATTTTTATAAGAGGGGAAGAGTTGTGACATCCTAAATTTTCAATTCTGTTTTCAATTAAATAAATCGGGCATTTCATCGATGTGCCATTGTGCTATTCTCTGAATTGATCACTCATGAGATAACTAAATTATCTGGGGAAGTCATTTAAGGGATTTTAACGCAATAGATTTGAGAATTCGACTACTCGACCGTGCTCATCTGCAGAGATCATTACGGCACAGTAAAGATCGATTAGAGATCAAAGAAATGTTGGTTTGACTGAAAATGTGTGGCTAAACACTGAATGGACCTAGGCTTAGAATCAAGGAGGATGAAATCAATTTACCTGTAGGTATGCCTTCCTACTATGGGCGAACCTCTTGTTCAAGCCTTTCAAGGACAGCCTTTTAGTAGGGAAACCACTCTGTCCTTTAATTAAGAGCCTAGAGACACCCGGATAGAACCAGGATTATAACATTTCTAACTATCTGAGCTGAATTTCTCAGAGGATCCTACCAGACTGGAGAAAAAGATGGAGTTTAGAAAGCCATGAGAGAATTTCACAAAACACTCACTTTACTCCAAGGACTCTACCTAGCACATTACATTATCCTTGCCTTTTATAGGTAATAAGAGGTCACACACAAACAAGGACCAAGCTCACAGGTCCGAGAACAAGCAGAGGTGACCGAAAATCTCAATAAGGAATTATTCGCATTATATAAACAATGACAGTGAATGGTGATTTCCCTAGCCTACTGCTACAGCAAAAGTGAACGGTAACTTGCTACGGTAAATGTGACATCCCGATTTTCCGATTCTATTTTCAATAAATTGAGACGGGCATTTCGTTGGCACGCATATGGTTATTTTCCTTGAGTCGGCCACTCATGTGAAAATTAGTCTACCAGGTGAAGCCGTTAAGAGTTTCTAATGCATCAGACTCGAGAATTTGACCAGGAAGCGACCTTTCGACCGAGTTAATCTGCAAAGGTCATTATGGCACAATTAAAAATCGATTAGAGATCGAAGATGGGTCAACTCGATAGAGGCATGTGATCGAGTGTGGGTGATTCCACCAGATCGCATAATCCTTGTCGATCGACACTGGACCAACTTTTATATCGATTGGGTATTCTGTTTTCGTATTTGAAACCTTGAGATTACCCCGACAACCGAAAGTCGCCAATGTTTCAAAGATGTACATCATGGCTTGAGATGATCAGCCACAGGTCAAATGCATGAAAATTTCTAAAGGCTACCCGGTAGGTTGGCCGCGCTAGTATCGTGCCAAAGTGAAATTAACCGTGGAATTGAGATCGAATTCAGAAATTGGAAGTCTAGGTGTGTCACAAATCATTTTAGGATCATTGATTCATCTTCGAAATATTTTTCATGCAAGCCGAGTCTTTCAGCAAATTAATAAGAGAATGGCTAATTTGGCTCGAGAAATTAATAAGCCCGCTTTTAGTCGCGCTTTTAGGACTTAAATTGGTTTTATGGACAAGTGAAGATATGAATTGAAGGGTGGTGACATTAGATTAATTTTATGGACTCAATTGGAAGAGAATTGATGGGAACTGAATAAATTAATGTACAAGATTTTAGGCCCCGACGGAAAATGAAATTGGACCCATTGGAAGAGGTTGTGGAGGATTGGGTGAGTGGATTGTGATGTCATCCTAGGTCATGGTGGGCCACCTTGGTTGGATGAAAGAAAAAGAAAAGAAAAAAATAAGAAAAGGAAAGGGAAGCGGTTTCTCTCTCCTATCCCTCTCTCTCCTGACCGTCCCCTCCATCTCCATCTTCTTCTCCTTCTTCGCACACCCAGCAATGGAAGAAGCCGATTGCAGCAGCCCTTCGCTCAACCGGTCGCTCGTCCGCTCGTCGCTGCTACCCCGCGCCGCCCACACACCACTTCACCGATCAGCTCGCCCTACCCGCTCGCATCCCCATCTCTCTCCTCCATTCCCTTGTGGTTCGACACCCCTGCAAGTTGAAGACCGACGAAGCCAACTCGCCGTTGAGGCCTCACCACTGCGCATCGCAGCCGAAGTCGCCGTCGCTGCTCATCACAGCTTCGCCCGTCTCCGCCTCCATTTCGCCGACCGTCTATTCTAGCTACCATTCCAGATCTGGAGAAGCTCGGTTGAAGCTGTCCAGCACCGTGAACCGCTGCCGGAGCCACCGTGGACCGCCATACACCCTCGCCATTGGCCGCACGGCACCGCCGCAGCTCCTCCGCCGTTCCTCCACCCATTCCGACGCCGGATCCACTCCCTCTCGACCCCTAGACAGCAACCAAGAAAATGGGTATGGCAGCGGACGTTTGGCCTGTTTCGGCCGCCTTCCCGAGCCCAGATGCTCGGCCCGCCTTGAGGAAAGTCGATCCTCGCGTCGTCCTCGTCGTTTTGGTCCGCTCGGCTCGCTAATCCGGTGAGTTTAACTCACTAAACCTCGATTAGAGGGTTAATGATGCTTTAGGTGTGTTTAGTTTATATTAAGTGTTATTAGGTGGTTAGTTTAATTTATTTAAGTGTAGATTATGTTAATGTGCTTGATTAACCTAAGTGGGTTTAATTTAAGGCTAAATGAATATTTATATTAATATAAGCCTTGATGTGACATAATAGGTTTTACTTTTGATTTATTTAAATGTTTCGAAATTCTGGAATTTATAATGCTATATTATATTCCGAAATTGTTAAAATATTATTTAGAAAAACGGAAAAATTATTTTTAACCCCGATTGTTCAGAATTTCATGCCGATCACTATCGTATTCGGATTTTGAAATTAATGGTTGGATATTATAAATTGAATGTGGATGACGAAAAATATGGATATTATTATATAATTAATTTTCGGAATAAATTTAGTTATTTATTAAATTCCGAAAATTTCGCCGGGACCTTGTTCTCTTAGAATTTCATGCTGATTGCCGCTATGCATGTAGAATTTGAGTTTGATGATTGATTGTGGCAAATTGAGTGTCGAAATTGATGGGAGATGGGGCCGTGAATTAACCACCTATTAGAGTTCGTGCCTAGTGAGGCTGTGATGAATCACCTATGAAAGGTCATGTTTAGTGAGGCCGTGATGAACCACCTATTAGAGGTCGTGCCCAGTGAGGCCGTGATGAACCACCTATGAGAGGTCGTGCCTAATAGGGCCATGATGAACCACCTATTAGAGGTCATGCCCAGTGAGGCCATGATGAACCACCTATGAGAGGTCGTGCCTAATAGGGCCGTGATGAACCACCTATGAGAGATCGTGCCCAGTGAGGCCGTGATGGACCACCTAACGAAAGGTCGTGCCGAGTGGGGCCGTGATTGCCACTGGTTATTAAACCTTCCTATAGGGCCGTAATTGAGAGCAATGATTGATTTGCTAGAATGACATGTAATCGGCCAAGTCGATTGATCGCTGAGACGATCCAAGTGGTTGAATTGTTCTGATGATGTGATTGTTGTAGTTGTTTGGTTATCATAATTGCACGTGGTTGAATTATATAAATTGTGTTAACCTGCAGATGAAGGCTAATGCGAGGTAAGTCTTCTGTGTGATGTGGCCAGACCACCTAGGGCGTATTTTCTTTCTAATAGGGGTTTAGGGGGTTGAACTTGCTGAGACATCGTCTCATCCCGGTTGTGAGATTAAAATTTCAGGTCCTTGGTGGACAGAGCGGCCAGATAGCTTTGGTAGGCCTTGAGGAGTTGTGGAGGTGAAGTCATAAAGATTGGAGAACGTGTCTGACTTGTAGGTCGTAGGACAGTTCCTTTTTAAGAGCCGATCTTTTGTAGACTTTTGGCCATAGACCTCTGTTTGTAATTCTGTTGAATTATGAAAGTATTATGTTATGATTTTGCTTCCTGCTTTTCTATCCCGTATTTTATTGTCAGGGGTTTTATAATACGTTCCGCTTGCGCATTAATAAATGAATGGGGTCGGCGACACTACCTGGGGATGTCGCATTTTATCGACCGTAGTGGGATGTGCGCACGCTCGGGGTTCGAAGCGTGACAATAAACTTGTAGGGACAGTGATCTTGTTCAGCGGTCTCGTCTGCCACGTGCATTGTAGTCATAGTCCGAATCATTTGAGCTGTGGAATGTTGCCAGAATATATTCATCATAATTATGTTCAAATGCTTCAATGTCTTATGGTGAGAGGATCTAGTTCAGTTGGTGTGTTGTGGATGCAGATTCTTCCTCATGAGCCCAATGAGATGCTTCTTCCTAAGTCCAGTCTGTATTGTCATCATCTGTGGTGTTGATAGGAATACTTGGATGTGGCCAATTGGATGATTGTGCATAAAAAGATGTGTCAATGCCCTGAGATAAGGACAAGGGTCCTTAGCTATAGGGATCTTGGGAAAGAGGACCTCCCCATCTAGCATAAGGGTCTTAAGAGGTTTGTGAATGTTCCTTGGATGATGCAGCTTGTTTGAATTCTTCGAGTGCTTCCTTGGCTTCTAATGCTAGGTCATAATGATCCCATGCAGTGGGTACATTATAATTCCATGCATATGGAGGAATGGTTTTATTTTCCAGGCATAGGATTCTCTGGAGTTCTCGATACTAGTGCTCACAACAACCAACAGGTTCTAGATAAGATTTGTGAACTCGAACCTCTACACTATGTGGAACGGGTCTATAAGATGAGGTACATGTACTTAGGGGAGCTTTGATGATGTTACCATTATTAGCGAGAAAAGCCTATAGTCTTCGGAAAAACATAATGGTATGGACTTTAGGGTTTGGCTGTGTAGTTCTTAATTATTTTTCCAATAGCCATTTCCAATGAGTTGGAGGATAAAACCAATTAAGAAAATCTAAAAGATTTTATCACTCTCATTTTCAATCTTACCTCTGCCACGTCCAAATATTCTAGGGAGGTTGGCAATGAATCTTCTAGTTGAAATTTGAATAGCTATTAAGTACTTCTTGGTCAAGTACCATAATAACCATCAAAGTTGATCGGGAAAATCATCTTCCTTCCATATGAGAGGATGTATCAAGGGATAATCTATATTTAATCCAAAAGGATAGAGAATTGAACATTCATTGAGTCTAAACAAGTCTGTATGGCATTGCCACATGAGTTTATTCAGATTTTCAATTAGGTTATCTTTCAGGATTTGCTCAATGATCTCCGGGGGATATCGCCAACTTGGCTAGTCTTTAACTTTCTCAATTTTATACTTCTTATTATGGTGAGCAATATAGAAAGCATGCCTCATTATATATATATTGATTTCTGCTGGTGCTTTTGGTTTGGACAAAAAGTCAACAAGCACAGTTTTCTTTCCAGTATTGTGTTTGGTTTCAAATGAATATTTTGAGAACCATTCAGCCCATCAAAGCAACTGGGAATTTGGAACCCACTTCTATTTGAATTTGGTCATCTGAAGGAAAGATGCCATATCCAATTCTACTAGGAAGTGATGGCCGATGAGATGGAATTCAAACTTTTTATCATGTTTTTGACCGCCAAAATTTCTTTAAAAGTGGAATGATAATGCATCTCTACTTGAGAAAACTTACCACTTTTATAGGCACACAAATGTCTCATTCCATCAATTTCTTCAAACTGCAGCCCAGTATTCATCACTGGCATCAGTCTGGAGAATTCTCCTCCCTGTTGATGGGATTTGCAAAGGAGGAACAGTCTGCATAATCTCTTTGACTTTAGCAACTGCATTAGTTTGAGATTTTCCCCAAGGTGGGGGATTCTTTTTCAGTATTGTCTGCAATGGGATTAGCAGTCTTGCAAGATCTGAAACAAAATCTCTAAGATAATTAATTATCCCAAGAAATTGTTGAACTTGTTTTGTTGTGAAATTTTCTTCAAGAAATTTCAGTAATTCCTTAGCAATATGTGGCATTGGATAGTATGTCCCTTTGTTAAGGTGCATACCAAGAAATTCAATTTATGTTTGGCCAATGTTCATATTTCTCTGAGAAAGCATAATTCCATGCTTTTTTACAATTTCAACAAACTGCTCAAGAAGTTGGCAATGTGACTACTCATCAAAATTATAGAGCAGGATATCATCAATGTATATTGCTGCACTTGAGAGGATTGGCTGGAAGAGTCGACGCATGGCCTTTTGGAAGAGAGATTGTGCAACTTTTAGGCCAAAAGGAAGGACTTTCCATTGAAAGTGCTGGTTTGGAATACGGAACCTTGTCTTGGGTCTATCTTCAAGATGAATGCCCAATTGCCAAAATCCTTCTTTGAGATCAAATTTGGAATAGATTTGGGCCTTGGATAATCCAGCAAAAAGAGAGTTTCTGGAAGGTAAAGGGAATTTATCATCTTGGAGGAAAATGTTAAGGGTTTGATAGTTTATTATCAATCTCATCTTTCCTCGGTTTTGCTCCGCATGCTTGTTAACATGGAAGGCTTTGCATGCCCATTGAGAATGTGAGACCTCAATAAGGCCTTGTTGCAACAATTCTGAGCATTCCTTATGGGCCAAAATCAGATGTTTTGGATTCATTCCATATGACTCGCCTTGGTTGGATTGATATCTTCACTCTTTTTTTAAGGAAGGCGAACAAAGAATTCTGGGTTTTTCCATAAATGATGAGGACATTTCTAAGCAAACTCAGAATGAGATTCCGAATAGGATTCTAACAACTTTTGCATAATCAGGTCTAGTAGACTCATTTGGATGGAAAAGAGTCTCTGAATGTTGACAAATTCAAAAAATTGGTCTTTATACTTAAGACCTTTTATGGGGATGATACGAAATTGAGAAAATTGAGTCATAATGTCCCAACCAATGATCAAATCCTTGTTAGGAAGACTTGAGCCAAAAATCTTTGTGGTTATAGAATACTGTGGGAAAAACTGGACGGTGATTGGAGTGATTCTAACATTTGTAGAGAATGTATCTCCTGAAGTAGAATTGAAACATCAAATGCAAGAAGTCCAATATTTTTCAGGAAGAACTTTACTATCTAAAATTGAAGAAGTAGCTCAAATGTCTATAAGAGCAATAACAGTGATTAATTTGGCAAATTTTGAACTGAATATTTTCACAGGAAAATGGAGACAACGAGTTTGGCTCAAAAATAGGTCAGTGCTTTCTTCTAAAGGGGTCAAAGATATATGAAAGATATCTGCATGATCTGAATCTAAATCACTGGGAGTTTGATAACAAGGAATGACACAAAGTATTTTTTCACATGGTTATTCATCCGTATAGAATAAATATTCAATATCATCATTTTCAAGAGAAATACCAGTTTCATTTTCTATATGATGTATCAAATGTTTCTGACATTTTTTCATTTGAGGACAATTTTTGGCAAAATGTCCATTTTAGTTGTAGATGAAGCATCGTTTCGATTTCTTGTGGCTTGAGTGATCTTTCCTTTTGCGTAGATATCTCAATTTCTTCTTTCTTCGGAAGTGCTTAAAGCCATGTCTTGATTTGTTTATCCATAGTTTTTTAAAATGCTTCTTCTTTTTAGAAGATTTTCCACAAGAACCATCACAGTCTTTCTTGGAGTATTTAATTTTCAGGTTCTAGTGAGAACAGGCCCTTTCAAGTTCTTTGTTATCGTTGACATAGGTTTGGATCATTTGGCATTTGATGCATAATTCTTCAAGGCACAAATAAATTTCCTGTTGGATTTTTCCCAATGGAACATCTTGGATCCTTCTCTGTTTGGACAGAAAGGTCATTTCTACTGTTTGAGATAATTCTTTGGGGATGGAGGCCAAGAAAATATGTTTCAAATTTGCATCAGCTCCAATTTGATAGAAGAGTTTAAGCATTTCACGATAATGCTTATCAAGATGTCTTTTCTGAATAGAGCAACATATTCTTTTGAAAAATTCTCTTCTTTTGAGCTCAATGAGATCAACGGTTTTCCCACAAATAAGTTATATAAAAGAGTAATGGCATGACCAAAACTTGGTGACATTACAAACTGAAGCTGATCTTGTTCTGACACAGTTTGCAACCAAAGTTTGAGGCTACCAATATATCTTGTGACAAAGTTGAAAAGAATGCCATACTTATCATGGTTGGTAATGGCTTGGATGTTTAGCCAAGTATGAAATTCTTCAAGTCTTTTTGGCCATTTGTGATAAGGAATGTCATCAATAGTGAAAAATTATTTTGATGAAGTGGTCACATTCTGAGAAAAGTTGTTAGGCTGAACAACTTCTGGTTCAGAAGGATTTGATTCCATATCATGATCTGGGGGGTCGACCATGAATATTGATGAAGTTTCTAGTGCTTTAGGAAAGGAATCAATGGTAGGGATTGAAAAGGATGATGAGGACAAAAGAGATACCGAATCAGATTCAGTGTCAAAAATATTTGGAAATGTTGGTTCTATTGGAAACATGATTTGGTCTGTTGGAATAATGTTGACACCTAAATTTTAAAATTTTATTATGTACAAGATTAGGAATTAGTCTACCTTTTACCAAAAAAAAAAAAGATTAGGAATTAGTCACTAAAAAAAAGAAACAAAAAAAAACAACAAAACAAATAGAAAAAAAAAAAAAGACATGGAAGGGGCCCTAGCAAAGAAAAGGGAGAGGAGCGGGAGAGAGAACAGAAGCGGGGAGAAGAAGGGAGAACACACGTAATACACAGAGGGGACAAAAAAGAAACAAAGAGAGCTCGAGGAGAGAGAGGAGAGCTCGAAAAGAAACGCCCGCACTATCGCCATCGCCGCCGGCAGCGACGCTTAATCGCCACCGCTGTTCTGCCACATTTGCGCGGTACCTCCGTCGTCCGCGAGTGTCGACGCTACTGCTTCCACTTCGCCGGTCCGTGCCTCCTCCATTGCTCATGCCGCGATAGCACTGTTGTCTTGATCTTCCCGCTTGAGCACCCTAACAGTGGCAAATCTGAGTCAGTCGTCACTCAACCGCCGAGCAAGCCCCTCACCATCTCATGCCTCCTTTGCTGCTTGTGCTGCGCCACCACCGGGATTCCCCTCGCTACTGCTGCAATTGTCTCTGCTCGACGCTAGCAGATCTGAGCCGGTTGTGACGCCGTTGTCGTCTTGCAACCATCCGAAGCTCCGCCTCGCCTCCGTTGTGCCTCCACCTGCAAAACCCGACGCCATCCGAGTTGCCGCACCTCTGCCTCTACTCCGCCATGTCTCCCCCTGCAACACCCGCGACTCCAGCTGCCCATTGCCTCCCTGCTGCCCATCCGAGGAGCGTCCGAGCTGCTGCCCTCGCCCCGAACGCCGTCCTAGCCATTGTCCTCCGGCCCGACGCCATCCGAGCCACTTCGCATCGCCGCCGCAAGCCCACCGCTGCCACCGTTGCCAACTCCGCCAAGAAACCCTAAAGAGAGGAGGCACAAATCGGGTCGCGCGAGCCGGGCCGGGTCTAGTCAACCGGGTAGGGTTTTTGCATATTGGGCCAAGCATACCTAAGTTGGGTTTGGGCTGTTTTAGCACATTGGGCTTGTGGGCTTCGTTTTTAAAATGAAAAAAACTTAGATAAGATTGGGCTTGCTATTTGGGTCCAATCCGAATTTAAGTGAAGGCCCGACCAGGGCTGGTCGGGCCAGTTCGGCCTCCCCCCCTTTTGGACCAAACTGGGTCCAGTCGATCCGCCGATGGGCCGGGTCGGGTCAAACCAGACCCCACCTGGTCCGGTCCCAAAAATTATTTTATTATTTTATAAAAAAACAATTTCGAAAATCTGAAAATATTATAAATATTTAAAATTTTTTAAAAAATTTAAAAAAATTAATTAAAAATTTTGAAAATCCAAGAATGATGGGATTTGATTAGGAATTGCAATATCTTGCTTTCTTAGTATAATTAGATATTTATTTGCTCGCATATTGATTATGTCAAATGTTTAATTTGCATATATAATTATGTTTAATTGCACGTGTTTAATTTTATTGCAATTAGGATCTTGGTAGCTATGATTGTTGCTTTAATGATCGCGCACTCGCATGATCACCTCGCATGTTAGAGGATAGGTATAAAATTAATTCAAACTACCTAGCAAAAATCATTTATTTTAAAATGAATAAGATTAGGTACCGAAAGGGCACTAATTAGTCAATTAGTGTAATCAAGTCCCCGACCCTAGATTCTCCGGTTGCGTAGGAAGTGAGGTACACTCCCATGCCTCGCTTGGTTTTTAGCCAACCCCAATAGGCTAGTGGTGACTCCTCTTGTCTTGCAAAATTCAAAGGAAATAGCCAAATGTCGCGCGGGGTATGGGCTTGGGAGAGCTCACGCTTAATCATGGGCCTTAGGCCCGTCCTTTAGGCAATACCCCTGAACCTGTTCCCTCCCCTCGAGGGTAGGTCACGATAGCTTGATGACTTCGCTAGGGACTTGGTTTTAAACCTTAGAGGACTTATGCCAAAATTAATCTTGTTCAAAAATATTTTTGTTTGGTAGCGAGAATTCCGGGTACGTCCCTAACATTGTAGGTGTTAAATGTTTTTGCAGAATGGGAGGTATAAAGAGAAGTGTTTGCTCACTTTTGTCTTACAAGGAGGTGTAGGAATGTATGTTTTATTTTTCATGTATGAAGTGTTGATTGCTTATAAATTGTCATGCTTGCATCCCCTGCATTGCACTACACTTTAGCACACACAACCTGCCGCCGGACCTGAGCCATATAGAATCACTTAGGATGGTGTTGAGATGGATACCACTCCGACTACAAGCATGTAGTGCGAGTCGCCCATCTCATCCTCAAAACTTCTTTCTTGATGTCAGAGGTCCCCACCCTAGTCTGCGAGCATGTGACACGAGTTGGTCCTTTGATGAAACCGAAGTCATGGGAAACACGACCTAGCCGCGAGCTTGTTGGTTCAGTCCTGTGATCCCATGGCTTCATTTTGAGCCGTTTAGAGTAAAAATCGAACCACATCCCATGTGCATGTTTGTGTAATTAAAGAGAGAGAGAGAGAGAGAGAGAGAGAGAGAGAGACAAAGGTCGGCATCCCTTGTAAGTGTCATTTTCCTCTTTATTTGCTCATTTTGTATTGCATTTTCATCTTGAAATTTGCGGAAACCAATCGAATGCCCTTGGCGATGTAGACTTGTGATTGAAAAAAAAAATATTGGCCGTCACTTTTGACAAGTGAACAATGAAGGCAAGTTCTAAACACTTTGATTTGGCCTTGTTGAACACGTGGTTTTGTTTAAATTTCTAGTTATGGGCTCGAAATCATTTTGAAAAAAAAAATTTCAAGTTGTGATTTTATATTGGGGCACAAAAATTGAAATTGCATTTTTTTTTTTTATTTATCGAATTCTCTCATTCTCTCATTTTGGGATTAAAGTGCAAATCATTGTGTACAAATTTCTCAAAATAGAAGCCACTTCATTTTTCTAGGAGTAAAATTACAAATCAATCTTTCAAAAATCAATGACACTTTTGCATACGAAACTTTTTGGAATAAAGGTGGACATTCGATTGATGGCCGTGGATTGATTATTTTAATGATGTCTTTTCTTATAATAAAATCCTGGCGAAATACTAAAACCTCGTAATAATGATTATGGGGCATGTACCGCTCGATTTTATTGTAAGAAGCAATCCTATTGAGATATCATTTTTTCTCATTCATGTACTAACATTGTCATCTTTTTGCAGGTTTTGTGTGGTGCTCCTTGGCATTAGGACAAGAGTTCATTTTTACTCTTATTTATAAAAGAATTTCTTGTACTTTATCAATGTTCTTATTCTTGTTAAGAATCAAGTTTTTTATTTTGAGTTTTGACTGTGAATCCAATTGTCGCTTTTTGTAAATCGCGCGACTCACTTTTTTATGATGGAATTCAATTTCATGAAAATCATTATTTTTTTGATAAAAAAAAACAAAAACATAACAAAACAAAACAAAGCAGAAAAAATTCAAAAGTGTTTTAGGCAAACTTTTACATCTACCTTCCAAAATAAATTTCAAAAAAACTTTGCTTACGGCCCTTTCTTCATATAGTCATTTTCTCGAGCTCATCGAACTCGAGGAGCAAGCATGCGTTGAGGTTTCGTCGGCGCCAATTTTCCATAGAAGCGAAACGAAGTCAAATTCCATTCTAAGAAGTTTTGTTATTCACAAATGCCTTACGTGCTAAAATAGCCCGTCGATCTCGTTCACTTTGCATGATGAGACAAATGAAGGGAGTTGTCAAGTATCCAAAAGGGCAAATTCAAAGGAAGAGTAAACTGTATCGATTCCAATTATTCATTTCTAATACCGTTTCTGTGGCATCCCAAAAATTCAAAGCCAAGCCATAAGGTGTGTTAAAGTATTTAATTAGGTGATAGAATTTCCATGGCTTATGCTTTAGCCATTAGTCTTTTTATTAGATGACTTGTGCCTATGATTGTGAGAATTTAAATTTGATGGATTAATAATTTATGCTTGGCCATGTACTTTATAAATTAAATTTCAATAACCAAGATGCCCTAAGACTTTGGCCAAGATGAAAATTGAAATTTAAAAAAAAAAATTATAGAAAGGAATTCAAAAAAAAGGAAAAAAGGGGTTAATTTTCGAATGGGCCTTGGACCCATTGGCCTAAGCTTGGTGGGCCAAGCTAGTCGGCCCAAGAAGGGAATTCGACCAGCCCATTAGAGGCCCAAGAGAGGTGGCCGGATGGCCCAAGCCCAAGAAGCCCAATCAATTCAAAAATTCAATTGGACAAGTGGCAAAGGGGAAGGCCATGCATTGGCCATGGTTGAGGCAATGTAATCATTAGCTCTAGGGGGAAATAAAAGGGAAGAGAGAGAGAGGAGTGGCCGGATTCTTTTGGCCGAGAGAGAGGGTGAGAGAGAGAGAGAGAAATCGCGAGAGAGAGGGAGAGACCGAGAGGGAGAGGAGGCGGAGCCGAGGAGGAACCGCCGTGTGCCGCCGTCCGTTCGCCATGTCTGTCCGCCGTACGTCATCGTTTGTCCATCCTAGAGGCAAGTGGAGTCCTCTAACTTCTCTTGCATGTTTGTCTTGTTGATTGCATGTTAGATTTTAGGTGCTTCAAGTGCGAAAAACCGAGGTAAGGTTGGTTCGTTCTCAAGCCGTGTGACTGTTCTTGCTCGGGTTGTGGGAGTCAGTAACTTGTTTGAGCTTGCATGTGTGTTTGGAGCCCGATTTTGACTTCGATGTCTTCATGGAAGTTGTATCTAACGTCTTGTACTATAACATACTGAAATTTCGTGGAAAATTATGGAGATATGAGGGGTTAAAGTTCTATTTTGCGGAGACCCCAGATCTGTGAAGTTTCCACTGACCTCTTGCTGGATTCTTGTTTGCATGTTGATTTCTGTTGAATATTTGACTTTGATGTATTCATGAAAGTTGTAGGTAACACCTTAAAATAAAACATACCCAAATTTGAAGAGAAATGAACCAGTATAGCCTAGTAAATCGGCTAGATCTTGAAGAAGATGATTCTGGTGATGTGTTCCGAGACACCCGAGACTTCATGGACTTAAATAGTGACCATACTTTGGTTATTTGACCTAGATCTCTTCATGAAACTTGTAAAGGACACCTTGATACATAACATACCCAAATTTCAGAGGAAACTAAAGAGAATAGATGGGTGAAATATTAATATTTCGGATATGTGTATTCTGGACGATGCGGTAATGGTTCCAGAAGCTTCGTGAGGTTGAATAAACTAATATGTAAGGAATCTGACTTGGAGTTCTGCATGAAAGTTGTACGAAAAGGTCTTGGCTATCACCCTGTAAAATTCGTAATTTTTGGAGGTCGTATGAATATTTTAATCGAATTTATTTGGAAACTGTGCATTCTGGTTATTATCCGAATATCATGTGCTATTTTGTGAAAATTGTGAAATTCAATCTGGCCATGAATTTTGCATGAAATTTGTCACCTTATTGGTTTGTTTAATGATTGTGGGAAAATCATAGATATTGAATTTAATATTTATTTATGAAAATAAATAAATATAATTAAATAATTAAATAAAATAATAATAAAATAAAAAGGGATTTATTTTATTGGCCATAAATTCTATTGAATTTATTATGCATTATTATAAGACATTAGTATATGTATGATCATGAATTGTGATGTATGTGTAAATCATATGCCATGTAATAATGAGATCAAAAGAATGATAAATACGGATAAGGATAAGTGAGTAAGTGTTGTGGTGGAGGATGAGGCCGGAATGTACAAAGATGCATTGCCGAATTCCGGGAGATTCGGGATGCCCAGAATGTGGGGGGGGGGGAAGCCCGTTGGAGGTTTCTGCCCGAAAGGAATGCCTCGTGATGCTAGTTGAGATGCGAGATGCCCGGAATGTTGGGGGCCGGAAGCCCGGTGGCCTGGGAGGCTAAATGCTGGGAACCCTATCGGAGGTCTCTGCCTGAAGGGATGATGAAATTGATGATTGAGAAATAGGTGATGTGGTGATCAAATTTAAAGATAAAGATGAAAATTAAATCATGACATGATATGCATGATGATGATGATAATGATGATATGTGATGTGAAATAATGATGATCACCCATGATATTATATGCATGATGATATGATGATAATGATGATATGTGATGTGATATGATGATCATCCATGGTATGATGTGCATGATGATGATAATGATATGATGTGCATGATAATATGCATGGTGACGATGATGATAATGATGATATGTGATGTGATATGATGATCATCCATGGTATGATATGCATGATGAAATGCATAATGATGATAATGATATGATGTGCATGATAATATGCATGGTGATGATGATGATAATGATGATATGTGATGTGATATGATGGGATTTATAAGTGCCGAATTGCTTTAATTCAAGAAAGAATTTGAGAGGATTTGAGGGAAATTCCTTCAAACTTCGTAGTCCCCCTTGGTCCACCACCTTTGGACCTCTACAATAGCTTCTAAAGGAAGTTTGGCTGCTGCAAGTGTGCTAAGGAAGCCAACCGGCCATGGTGGGCCTTGATCAAAGGGACAAGAAGATAGTTTTAGCTCAAGGTAGCCCCCTCCAAGAGCTGTTGTCCCCCTCCTTCCTCAACCTTCCTCTCTTCTTCCTTGCTACCTTGAGATCTCAAGAAACCGTTGAAGCCCAGGGAGAACAACTAGCAGCCATCCAAGCAAGCAGCACGCCCATCGCCATCGTGGGCTCGAGCCCATCGCTACCTCTCTCGCTCGCACGCTTGAGCCTGCACGTCACCGCCATCCTAATTGCGTCGTTTGCCCTTGCTCGCCGTCCAACAAGTCGAATAAACCATTATGGAGGTCACTGGAGCTCATCACGCCGCCATTCAGCTGCCGGAGTGACCCGCCTAGGCCCCTACAACCTTCGCCAGCTCTATCTTACCCAACCAACGGCCCAGCCCTCTCCTTTGGCCCAGACACAAAATTTGAAGCCCCTAGGTCGCCGTGTACTGTTTGGCCCACTTTGGACCCCTTTCGAGCCTCGTAAGGTATCGCCGCTTTGGAGTTTGTGGCCCCTCCCAGCCTCACCATCCTCATGGACTCATCAAATTTCAAAATCGGTGAGTTTACTCACTAATCTCCGCTTAGAGAGTTAATTATGCATAAGGGTTGATTAGTTTAGGTTAAGTATAGATTATGTGGTTAGTTAGAACATATTAGTAATTTAATGATTCGTTTATACATGTTAGGTGATTAGAGTAATATAATTAGAGACTAGATAAGCTGTAATATTTATCTAGATAGGTTCGGAAATTTTCCCGGCCCGTTTCGGGTATTTAATTAGGCTTTTCCGGCCTAAGTCGCATTTATTTATATTTATTAATTTATTTTGGTAATTATTTAATTAATTATTATTTTCCAAAAATTAGACCAGGATAGTCGGTGACCGGAATTCTGTGCTAATCACAATGGTATGCTTGGTTTATTTAATTGAGTGCTAAATGGTGTAAATTGAGTGTTGATTGTAATTTTGGGTACTTTTTCCTAAATTTAGTATTTTCAGTATTTATCATTTTCAAATTTTAATGGATCTTTCTAATGGCATTGATCATTTCCTTTTAGTTAGCTTAATATTTTGCTACATGTGATTAGCTATATTTCAGTATTCATTTCTTTCTTTTTGTATCCTAAAAATTTCACCTGCTGGGCTCTACGAGAGTATCCCTTTTATGGTACATAAAAGCAACGGTTAAAAATTGGACAGGAAGTCTAGAATCTCATGTATGAAATACAATTGAGTGTTAATTTTTTTTTCGTTAAATGATACCACAAATTACCTACCTGTCACTCAAAAAGTGATTACATGACATCCTTAAATTGCACTTTTCAACATAATTTATGGACTTGATTGCTTTTTTCAAAAATGGTATAAGACATGATTGAACCAATCAAGATGTTTAGAACTCAATTACACTTTTGGTAAATGTTTAGTACTTGATCGAACCATTTGTAAGGCTTATGACTCAATTGTGATTTTCTTGAACAACTCCTACATATTTTTGCTTATGGTCAAATCACAGGCATCACCCTCATATTGTTGTGCTCTTTTGCTTTGGTGTTCTTGACAGGATTTTTTTTTTTATGTTGAAAGAAAATTGTATTTATTACTCAAAAGGATACATGATAAGGACATAGACTTCATGGCAAAATAAATCAAAACTGAGCAAAACCCAAAATACTACAAAATTAAGCCAAATTCAAAAAATAAGGAGGGCCAACGAAACACCATGAAGGTTAAGCAGAAACTTGTTCTACGAGAGCAGATCTGTTAGGCAAAATAATCGATGGTTGGCCACTGAATCTCGTATTTTTGCTAGTGATGAGCACAAGCCAAAAATCCCTTCTTTTGTAACTATGGCATTACCCATTGATGGTGCATGTCTAGGTGCAGGTTCCTTTACACCATCACTATAGGGAGAGAATCAAAAGAGGTTGGACAAACACAAATCTATTATTTGGAAGAGCAAATTGTCAAGATTTAGCAAGACACCATAGCTCCTACGATCAAAATTAAAGCTGGAGGTAAAGGATCTGCACACAAACAGAACAGAAGTGTGTTGAATTCCCAAAAGTATATTTATTAAACTCGCAAATTTAGAACCAGATTGGAAGAGTTCAAACTCTCAGGTTTAGAACCAGATGGGAGAAGATATGTCACGCCCCGAACCCCAAGCACGCACACATCCCACTACGGTCGATCAAATGCAACATTCCCAGGTAGTGTCGCCGACCCCATTCATTTATTAATGCGCAAGCAAAACGTATTATAAAACCCCTGACAATTACATACGGGATAGAAAAGCAGGAAACAAAATCACAACATAACACTTTCATAATTCAACAGAATTACAAACAGAGGTCTACGGCCAAAAGTCTACAAAATACCGGCTCTTAAAAATGAATTGTCCTACGACCTACAAGTCGGACACGTTCTCCAATCTTATGACTTCACCTCTGCAACTCCTCAAGGCCAACCAAAAGCTATCCGGTCGCTCCGTCCACCAGGGACCTGAAATTTTAATCCCACAACCGGGATGAGACGATATCTCAGCAAGTTCAACCCCCTAAACCCCTATTAGAAAGAAAATACGCCCTAGGTGGCCTAGCCACATCACACAGAAGACTTACCTCGCATTAGTCTTCATCTGCATTGTTAGCACAGTTTATATAATTCAACCATGTGCAATTATAATAATCAAACAACTGTAGCATAATCACATCATTAGAACAATTCAACTACTTGGATCGTCTTAGCGATCAATCGACTCGGCCGATTACATGTCATTCTAGCAAATCAATCATTGCTCTTAATTACGGCCCTATAGGAAGGTTTAACAACCAGTGGCAATCACGGCCCCACTCGGCACGACCTTTAATTAGGTGGTCCGTCACGGCCTCACTGGGCACGACCTCTCATAGGTGGTTCGTCACGGCCCCATTAGGCACGACCTCTCATAGGTGGTTCATCACGGCCTCACTGGGCATGACCTCTAATAGGTGGTCAATCACGGCCCCATTAGGCACGACCTCTCTTAGGTGGTTCATCACGGCCCTATTAGGCACGACCTCTCATAGGTGTTCCATCACGGCCCTACTAGGCACGACCTCCAATCGGTGGTTAATCACAGCCTCACTGGGCACGACCTCTAATAGGTAGTTAATCACGGCCAATCTCCCATCAATTTCAACACTTGGATTTTATAAAGAATCCTTATCTATCGCAATCACACTCAGTTTGCCACAATCAATCATCAAATTCAAATTCTAAATACACAAAGCAGTTGATCGCCATTTTAAATTTCGAGAGAACAAGGCCCCGACAAAATTTTCGAATTTAATAGATAATTAAATTTATTCCGAAAATTAATTAAATAATAATATCCATATTTTCGTCATCCACACCCAATTTATGATATCCAACTGTCAATTTCAAAATCTGAACGATAAGCTGATCTAAGCACGAAATTCTGAGAATTTAGGATCCCAAAATAATTTTTCGAATTTATTAAATAATTAAATTTATTCCGAAAATTAATATAATAATAATATCCATATTTTTCACGATCCACGCTCAATTTATGATATCCAATCCTCAATTTCAAAATCCGACTACACTAAATGATCAAGCATTTAAATTCTGAGAATCGGGTCAAAAATATTATTTTTTTTAATAATAATATTTTTAATAATTTCGGAATATGATTTATTATTAAATAATCCAACAATTTCGAAACATTTATTTAAATCATAAATAAATTCCTTTAAGTCACATCAAGGTTTATTTTAAAAATAAACCTACTTAACCCTTAAACTAAACATGTTTAACTTTAATTAAACAACTTAATCTAATTCATATTTAAATAAACTAATCTACCAACCTAATCTTACTTAACTTAGACTAATCACACTTAGGGCATCATTAACCCTCTAATCAAGATTTAGTGAGTTAAACTCACCGGATTAGCGAGCCGAGCGGACCAAAACGACGGGGACGACGCGAGGATCGACTTTCCTCAAAGCGGGCCGAGCATCTGGGCTCGGGAAGGCGGCCAAAACGGGCCAAACGTCCGCGGCATACCCATTTTCTTGGTTGCTGCCTTGGGGCCGAGAGGGAGCGGATCCGATGCCGGAATGAGCGGAGGAACGGCGGAGGAGCTGTCGCGGTGTCGTGCGGCCAACGGCTGGGCCTCCCGGCGACCCTAGCGACGGCGACGATGGCTGGACGGAGGGAATGGAGCTCGAGCTGGCGCGGACGAAGGCTAGAGGCAGCGAAGGCAGCGCGACGACGAGCGAGCACGGCGATCGGCGAGCGGGCGAACAGCAACCGCGACGGCGAGCTCCGGCGAACGGGCGACGGCCAAGGCTGCTCCAGCTTCTCCTCTGCAATTTCTGGGTTTGAAAAGCACCAACAAGAAGAAGAAGAAGAAGCTGTTCGAACAGCAGCAAGAGGGGAGAGAGGAAGGCGGAGGACGCGCGGCTAGGGCGGAGCGACGACGGCATGCGGCGGCGGTGAACGGCTAGCTTCCGTCGGGCTGCTGCACGCACGAGCTCACCCCCTCCTTTCCGCCGGTTCAAGCTTGAAAAAGATGAAGATGGAGTCGCACGATTGGGAGGAAGAAGAGAGGGAGGAGAGAGAAGAATGAGAGAGAGAGAGAGATGGGACCATTCCCTTTTCTTTTTCTTTTTCTTTAATCCACAAAAATGGCCCACCACCATGACATCATCCCACGTCATTTTCCACTCACTCAAACCCCCCCTCACAACTTCTCCAATAGTTGCACTTTCATTTTCCGCCGGGATCCGATTCTTGTACAACCAATTCTCCAATTCCACTTGATTCTCTTCCAATTGAATCAAATTGAAGTCCATAAAATTAATCCAATGTCACCACACTTCAATTCACATAATCACTTGACCATAAAACCAACTTAAGTCCCAAAAGTACGACCAAAAGCAGGCCCACTAATTTATCGAGCCAAATTAGCCCTTTTCTGATTTAATTGCTGAAAAACTCTGATTGCATGAAAAATCTTCCAAAGATAAGTCAATATTCCTAAAATGATTTGTGACACACCCAGACTTCCATTTTCTGAATTCGATCTCAATTTCACGGTTAATTTCACTTTGGCACGATACTAGCGCGGCCCAACCTACCGGGTAGCATTTAGAAATTTTCATGCATTTGACCTGTGGTTGATCATCTCAAGCCCTAATGTACATCTTTGAAACATTGGCGACTTTCGGTTGTCGGGCTAATCTCAAGGTTTCAAATACTAACACAGGGTACCCAATCGATAGAAAAGTCGGTCAAGTGCCGATCGACAAGAATTGTGCGATCTGGTGGAATCACCCACACTCGATCACATGCCTCTGTCGAGTCGACCTATCTCCGATCTCTAATCGATTTTTAATTGTGCTATAATGATCCTTGCAGATTAGCTCGGTCGAAAGATCGCTTCCTGGTCAAATTCTCGAGTCTGATGCATTAGAAACTCTTAACGGCTTCACCCGATAGACTAGTTTTCACATGAGTGGCCGACTCAAGGAATAGAACCATATGCGTGCCCGTCTTAATTTATTGAAAATAGAATCGAAAAATCAGGATGTCACAAGATAGCTCCTGAATCTAAATCAAGAGAAAAGAAATAACAATAAAAGAACATTTTTCCTTATCGCAATCGCTGTTACAAACAATCTATTCACCCCCTCCCCCGATCAGTCCACCCATTCGACATCGCCGCAATCGCCTTCTCCAGCCAACCACCACCTCCCTCAGCCTCCTAACCCTCTCTCTGCCGCCACTTGATGCTGCCATCTCATCGATTGCCTCAAGCACGTACCTCAGGCATGCCTCCACGTCATCGACGAGCTCCTACAAGACTTGCACCTTTCAGTCTTTTTCCTTGTCGAATCCACTGGAGTGACTTTATCCTATGGTAAAAGCAATTATTGCAGTCAGGACACTGCAAGGAAAGAGACAGGAAGACCCAAGTGTTGAAGGAGCTTGATGACATCAAGGCATGCACGAGGGACACGCTTAAGGCGATTGACGAGATGGCAGCATAGGAGGCGGTGGAGAGAGGGTGGGGAGGCTGACGGAGGCGGCAACTGGGCTGGAGAAGGCGACTAAGGCAGTGTCGGAGGGGTTGGACTGCTTGAGGGAGAGGGTGAAGGGGTTATTACAGATGTTAGTTAGGACAAGGAATAGAAGGGCGGGTGAGCTCAGGGCGCGTAGAGATAGTCGCACGAGGGGAACTCCCGGGATGTGGATGAGGACGACTGTCCCTAAGGGCGAAGATATGATTCCAGTGATGAGCAGATAGTCTTTATATAGGGTGTGTGTTTTCTCCTAGGAGTGCAAGAAAAATGTGACTATGGAAAGAAATCCAAAGCAGTATGTCAGCTTCTTGGAAAGTAATTATAAGACGCGATCAAATACCATGTCTCATTTCATGCTTTTCCGACCTACTAATGTCTAGGACGCGGTTCAAGATATACTTGCCGTTTATGTTCTACCTTTCCGTTTATTTAACTTACAGTAGCAAAATCAATAGCAACACAGTGCTGCGGTTATTATTTTCAATAGTATTATTGAGTTTGGGCATAATATTATTGCACGATTCCGATGTATGTGAATCTAATACAAATGCAATGTTGAATTATATGAATCCCACCTCATCCAGTTATTCATGTTAACCTGCATATGTGAGTCATTATCGTCATCATTCATCATTTCTATTCCCTACGATTCTTTCTGAATGAAACTCAATCTCCTTTCATATATCCCTTTATTTCGGTACATAAACCCAACTAATACATCCTTTTGCTTGCATTGGAATCTGTGGTATCACCTCCACTTTGTTGTGTTCTATGGCAAAGAAAACCTTCGATGGCATCTTCACGTGGCTGTTTCAATGGGTTCCCTCTCAACAAAATTTTTACTTCCTGTTTTAGCCACGTTAGCACCTTGTAAGAAAAAGAAAATAAAAAAAAGCCATATCAAAATTTTCCGTTAACAAGTTAGATGGAGTAAACAAAAGAACTTGATTTCACCAATTTGACAAGTTTTAAGATTTGACTGTAAATTTTGAAAGTTTTAAAAGTCCATTGCATCATGATAGATTTTAAGAATTCGGTTCACTTATTTCTTAAATTTATAGAAGAAGATCCATGTACGTGGTAAACTTAGAAATGAAAATAATTCATAATGTTTAATTACCACTTGGGTTCTTACATCATGGTTGTGTTGAGAAAACATCCCCATGAAATTTTAATGATTTCAAAACTATCTTTGGTCCTAAAATTTATCAAGATGAATGCAAATGGTAAATTAGTTTTACAAATATCAATGTTCCTTTCAAATTAGCAAAGATGAGAAACCGAGCTATGATGGTTAAGATGAATGAGCACCAGCGTGAGAGTAATCTCATGGTGACTTGGAGGTACTTGTGTCAAGCTAGAGTTCTAGTAAGTCTTTGGTTACCAGTAAAAATGTCTCGCTTCATGCTTTTTTAACCTCCTAATTAAATCTTCCCTACCAAGAGATTTCAACTTGACTCGTATGCGTTCGGGTCATGCCACAATTTTCCAGTCCTTTAAATTATTATTCAACGTCGTCGTCACCGTCGTCATGTCTATACCCAACTATTCTTTCTGCAATGAAGTTATGTCTATGTACTGCATCCTTCCGCTCAAATCAAGGGCATTACCTGCACTAAGTTGTGTTCTATAGAAAAAAACACCTTCGCTTAATCATTCTTGTCTGGCTTCGATGGCTTCTTCAGCAACGGTGGTTTCCGCATGCTCACTCTGAACTCATCTGCCATCCTCTTCCTTATCCTCGTCACTGTTCGGAACAGCTAGTTCACCCCCTCCCTCAGCCGGTACAACCCCTCCGACATTGCCTCCGTGGCCCTCTCCAGTCCAACCACTGCAACCCTCAGCAGCCCCACGATTTTTTTGCCGCCAAGTCCTCAATCACCTCAAGCACGTGCCTAGCACGTGCCTCCATGTCATCGAGCTCCTTCAAAACCCGCATCGGCCCAGCTCTTGAGAAGATTTTATCTGTAAATTAATCTATTAATTTGGCTAAGACTATTTAATTACCTATTAATTACGGAATTTTTGTCAGCCTTACAGTTGACAGAAGATTTACATTTGTTGTAGTTTATTAATCCTTTTTGTAAGTTTTTCCACCGTCAACCTTAATATTTAGAACAAAGATTTTGATGAATTTAGTTGATTACTGTAAGTGAGATGTAGATAAAGCTGAGTATGTGCTTATCTACAATTTTCATTGATATTTTCAATTTATTTTGAGACATTTTGGTTATATTAAGTAATAAATAAAAATGGCAAATTACCATTGGGAAGGTAATTAAAAGCTGGGTCAAGTAAGAGGTTTCTCCATATACTATTTCTGGCTCTTTTGTAGTTGTTGTACACGGTCTCAATGCAACAAAAATGGGATATGGAAAAAAAAATCCAGAAATTCATTAATTGGTATGAGATTTAATGGAATATAATTAAGTGGCACAGCCAAATAAAGTCTCTCTTCATGCTTTTCTGGCCTCCTCATATTCTACAGCCACGGTTTGAGCCAAACTTGCCCTTTATTTTTATTTTTTGGTAAAGTGCCCTTTATTTACTATCTATACCATATCAAAAAATGATTAAGAGGCAATGGAATTACGATATTTTTCAATTAAATGTCAAATTTCTCGATTTGACCGAAAAAGACAACCTCCCGTGATCGTAATAGTATAGATTCGACTAAGACAAACTCCCATGATGGATACGTGTTCATCTTTGATAGAAATGGTGTAATCTAGAGATCTGCCAAACAAAATTGCGGGAGAAATCACAATCCTACTAAAGCAAAAATCAAGTTAAAGTAGATGATCTGATGGCATAATTGTTGTGATCATTTCCCAAGCCAATATTTTGGCCAATGTGAAAGAATGGGTGATAGACTTGGATTCTCCCAAACATACTTAAAAACATAATACTTTATCATCCTACACTCTAACAGGGGAAGGAGAAGAAAACATCCCCTTTTTTAGGGTAATTTGATAACTAACCAAGTTATTGGGAAAGGGATTGAAGTTGATACCTTTCTTGTATGTGCATTGTGATTGCCAAGTGGCAATAGTTGTCGCAAAGCAATAATGCCATTGCAAAGCATGAAAATTTCAATAGTAAAAAAAAAAAAAAAAACAGGTCCAACTGAAACATGATATGGTAAAGTAATTGTTGAAAGATGGAATTATGTCCATCGATTATTTAAAGTCGAAGTAATTTTGGCTTATCATCTAATTGCAATGAAACTATTCATTGAGGGAAATGAAACTTAAGCTAGTTAAGGAAATCAATAGTTATGGTAACCCAACCCAACCTATGTGATTGATAGTCCTATGAATTAGGTTTAAATGGGTAATAACAAGTCCCTTGTTAATCTAGTAATTCACTATTAAATAATTTCTATGAATATTACAAGACTGCAATGAAAGAGGCTAAATTAAGCTTTTAATGAATTCCATAGTCATTATTGATGGTACACATTAATTGCATAACACACTTGATGGAATCACCTATATTAGTGCCAAGTAGGGCCACTCTTATTAGAATTATTGGCTATAATCTAGAACATTTATGAATAAACCAAGCACACGCATGCCCTATTAGTGCAAAATGGCATTGAACAATAAATTTTGTGAGAGCGTAATGTGATTCATGAAAATTTTAATTCACAAAAAGAAATTCTTTGTTCATAAAAGTTTCAGACTTCACCAATGATTTCATGAATTTTATTTCATTCTTTCTAGGTCTGGTTCATAACCTTACAAGCATTAGTTCCAATGCACTAGTCTCCAATCGCGTAGCATTACTTTTTTTCTTTTCAAAACCTTTTAAAATATACAAGGGATCGTTGAATATTTAAACAGTTTTGAAATATTTGAAAGTAAAATTGTTTATAAAAATTTTGACAGCAAGAAAGCCATTATTCTATAATTATTTTGTAACTTTTCGTAACATTAATAATGGTTTTGTAACGGTCTGCAATAGTTATATAATGGCTTCTCTTCTTTGTAACAGCCGTATAACGGTTTTGTGAGACCTTGTAATGGTCGATTTATTTCTTCATACACCCTCCATTATTTTATAACGGTGATGGATTTGTTAATTATCAATTGATTTGTAAAGGTTTCCAGGTGGCTTTTTTACTTTCTTCTGAATATAAACTTCAAAACACAATTCTTGACAACATATCAAATTAAAAAGACAGGTTTCCTTTCCTTTTTCTTTCTTTTCTTTGCTTACTCATGTTCTGAGAGGCAGAATTGTCTTACTTTTGTACTCTGGGAAGCAGAATTATCATCAAGACAGTTTTTGCTATTGACACCCAATTTTATTTTTTTTTGTTTTTTCTTTCGTTTTAATATATGTTTTATAGATATTTTTGCTTTTCACCCTTCTCTCTTTTAAATGTTGACACCTAATTTAGATTCAATTTTTAGAAAATAAAAGACTAAAGGGAAATTTTGAAAAGAAATTTTTGAATTTAAAATAGTTCAACAGCCGGATTTTGGAGCCATTTCTTTGTTGGAGAAGTTGAGCAAAAATCTCCACCGGCGAGAGGTTGAGCAAAAATCTCCACCGCGAAACAAACTTGGATTTTCGCTTTATAAATAGAGGGGTTCTTCTTCACCTTTCAGGGGGGAAATTCGAAAAAAAAAAGAACGAGCAAAATTCTATCGTTGAGGGGGGCTCCTTCATTTGGTTTTCAAAAAGTCAAAAGAAAAAGTGGAGAGAAGAGAAGACACAGAGAGAGATGACGTGAAGGAAAGCAGAAAAGTAAAAGTGAGAGAGAGTGTCAGGAGAGAAAAAGTAAAGAGAGAAGAAAATAGGACACTGTTCATCTTCCTCGTGGATTCCTCCTCCGCGAAGCACCACGCCGCTGTTGCCTCCACAACCGCGACCGTCTCCACCCGTGAAGCTTCCACTACTGCTCCCTGCTGCCGACGCCAACCATCTCAGCTCGCCGCCCGCGACCCCCCGCGACGCCAGACCTGCGCTCGACGCCGTCCGCCGCTCCGTGCTCTACCCCCCGCGACACCGGACCTGCGCCCCGAAGCCAGCCGTGACCGCTGCACCGGCCGCCGCACCAGACTCCGCCTCGTGCCTCTGCCACCGCCACTTCGCCGATCCGCTCGCCGACACCACTGCCGCCCCCACTGGTCGCCGCGTCCCCGCACCGCCACTCCGCGACCGCTCCTCCTCCGACGCCTCTGCCCCGACACCTGCAGCGCCACCGATCCACTGCAGCCCGACACCGGAGCACCAGCAGCGCCTTCGCCCAGACTTCCCGCGCTGCTCTGCCCCGACGCCGCGTCACCTTCGCTCGACCCGGTGCCCGACGCTCTCGCCCGCTCCAAGGCGCCAGCCCCGAGTCCTCCGCTTGAGCGAGCTGTTCTGCACGCCCGAGTGCCTCCTTGCTGTTGAGTTTGCTGTTCTGCTCACTGCTGCACGCCCAAACAGAGCCATCTGCTGCCTTCTCTGTTTTGCTATAGGTGCGGTTACCGTCGAATCTCACCGGACCTCCGACGAACAGCCCTCGCTCTGGCCACCAGCGAACAGCCCTCGCTCTGGCCACCAGCGAACAGCCCTTGCTCTGGCCACCAGGACCTTACTCGCCATTCCTGACCTCGCCGACGCCGTGCTTCCCGCATCGCCTCTGCCCGCGAACCACTTCCTCATTGACGTTGGTTTACCCTCTTTAGGTAGTTTTTTTTTATTTACTTTTACCTTTTTGTAGTTTAGTTTATTTTACTGTCTTTATTTTTATGTTTATTTGATAGCATTCTTTTATTTTAATTGTTTGAATTGTAGTATTGTATGTTAATTATTTGCATTGTTTAGACATTATCCTTAAGGCTTTATCCTAGATTTTTGTAATAATTAGTTTGATCCGAGAGACATCGGATCATTCTTTTAATTACATTAATTTTGGGTTTCTTGGTGAAATTTTAATTGTTAAATTATAATAATTATTTAATTTGGTCCGTAAGACTTCGGACTAGATTATTTGATTATTTTGAGTTGTTGTGATGATTAGGGTTAAAATAATTGTTAATTTAACTGTGAGAGACAACAGGTTATTTTTTCAATTATTTTGATCCTTTATTTAGCGATTATATTAATTGTTAGATTTAACCCTAATTTAACAATTATTCAACTTAAAAAAACTAAAAAAATCAAAATATTCAAAAAAAAAAATTTGCATGAGCATATAGGACATTAAGGTTTAACATAATAGATACGTAGGTTTAATTAATCAAATTTTTAGGATTATATTTCTAGGATTGCAATTTTTTGATAATATCTTAGGACTGCATTTCTAGATATTTTAAAAGAAATAAGTTAGGATTAGACTTAAATAACCTTCTTAGAGTTTTAAATATAATTGGCACATTTTCATCATCTTTTAAAAAAATAATAATAATAATAATAAATAGACTTCTAAGACAGAATAGGGTTTAAGTCAAATTAATCCCAAAAATGGATTAGAAGATTATTTTTAGATAGATTAATTAGGGTTTTCATAAATTCTGAATTTCAATAAAAAAAAATGCAAAAATACTATATGCATGTTAACTAGTTTGCATAATATAATCATTTAATCAGAATTTGTTAATTAGTAAAATTAGGTCATGAGGTGCATGTTAATTAGTTTGCATAATAGGCCCATTTAATTAGAATTTGCATATTAATAAAATTAAGTCATTTAGTTGTAAAATGCATTTTTAATAAAAGAATTTAATTTTTTTTTAAAAAATCCAAAAATGTTGTTTGCTTGCTTTGTGTGATGCAATTTATTTATTTGAATGTTTTAATAATGGATGAGTACTGTGTGGCCACCACATTTGCATGATAATGATTTAGCTTAAAATAAATCCAAGTCTGCGAAAATATTTTGAAAATTAAAAGAAATGGTACCGAAAGGCATTAGAAAATTCTAACAGAATTCAAGTCCCGCACTTAGTTCTGTCCGTAGGAGTAAAATAAATCTCCCTTTATTTTACTTAGGTGTCTAATCGACCTACCATAAACCGATTAGTGGCGACTCCTAGTTAATAATCTTGCATGTTAAATGTTTGAATCTTAAGTCACGAGATTGGGCCGAGAGAGCTTCCGGGAAGCTAAGTCTAAAAGCTTAGTAGTCCATTAACCTAGTTTTAGGTGGTGAACCCTAAAAAATTAGGTCGCGACAATAAATTTTATTTTTTTCAAGATAAATGGATATTTAAAACGTTGACAAAATTTGGGTGTCGACAACTTGCACGTCTTAGACAAGTAATCTTATCTTCTTGTCTTTTTTTAATAGATTTCCAAAAATTCTTATTTTTCATAATAGCTAATATTTTTCCAACATCAATATCAATATCAATATCATCATCATCATCATCTCTATTTTCTATAATTCACTTTGCAATTTGCTTGCGCTCAAATCACAGGCATCACATTCACTTTTTAGTCTTTGAAAACCAAAACACCATCCCTGAATGGCTCTTGTTAGGCTTCGATGGCTTCTTTGGCAATGGTCCTCTCCACAGGCTTGCTCTTAACTTGTCTACCATCTCCTTCCTTATTCGCGTCACTGTCAAGAACAGTTCCCTCACCCCATCTTGTAGCCGATATAGCCCATTCAACATCTCGTTAGTGGCTTTCTCCAGCTCAGCTGCCGCCTCCCTCAGCCTCCCAACGACCTCTTCCCCGCCTCCTGATGCCACCACCTCGTTAATCAACTCCAGCACATGCCTCCCACGTGCCTCCACATCATCAAGCTCAATCAAGACCCTTGTCTCCCTGTCCGTTTCCTCGCCACGTCTTAACTCCAAGATAATTGTCGACTGGATTGCGCGGACAGAGTCGCCCCAGGGGAACTCCTCTGGGATGGAAAGGCAGACGACCACCCCCAAGGTTGAGCACAAGGCCGAAGAAATGACTCCGGCAACGTACGCCGTCAAGAAATTGACAGCTCGGACTGCACGACGAACAACTCTGTCGACCGGCAAGAACTTCTCCCGCAAAGCTGGCATCCCAATGCTTGCGGCCAAGTCTCTAATCAGCTCCTCGATGTTTCCCATGCCCTCTGCCTCCGAAGCTACAAGCAAATCCCTCGCTTGGCGAATGTCCTCTTCCGATGGGTTGCCCTCCGAACCGAGGAGCTTCATCGCCATGCTCCGGTCCAGGTGGTGGATACACAGTCGCTCGATATTGGAGGACATGCAGTTGCAGACTTCCAGGACCTTCACGCTGTTGTCTAGATACCACGACAATAAGCTGTCATCGCCGTCCGATTTCAGCTCATAGATCAAGGATCTCACGGCAGAGTGAGCAGTGGTGAGCACGTTGACAGCAGAGAATAACCAGGGCAAGCTGGCAGAGGCAGGGCTCAAGCCCCAGAGGGGAGAGCGGAGGGACTCGTCGAAGGAAATAGAGATGGATTCCAGCTCCTTAGCAGTGAGCTTCGCTCCCTTCTTATCGCCAGGAGAGGAGAGGCGCGTATACATTTTCTGGAAGAATATGTAGAGGACGGAATATATTTTCTGTATTTTAATCGAGAAACTGAGACGAGAAATTGGTGGAAATTTTTGATGGGTACGGGCTATGAGCTCATGTGGCATTTATATAGGGCGTGGATTCTCTTAGGAAGACAAGAAGAATGTAATATGGAAAGAAATATTCGTAAGAGAATTCTAGGGATGTAATTAAAAGACATGCTCCAATAAGTTGTTTTTTCTTGGATGCAAGAGATACAAGAAATATGTAAATATGGAAAGAAAAATTTATAAGAGAATTCTTGGAAAGTAATTTAAAGATGTGCCCCGAATAAGGTGGTTTTTTTTAATACTATAATGCAAGAAAAATGTAATATGGAAAGAAAAATTCATAAGAGAATTCATGAAAAGTAATTAAAAGACACACCCTAATAAAGTGTTTTTCTGGATGCTATGAATGCTAGAAAAATGTAATATGGAAAAAATTCACAAGAAAATTATTGGAAAGTAATTAAAGGACATGCCCTAATAAGGTGTTTTTTTTTTTGGGTGCTTGAAATGCAAGAAATATATAAAATGGAAAGAAAATTCATTAGAGAATTCTTGGAAAGTATTTAAAAGATACGACCCAATGAGGTGCTTTTTTCTAGGATGCTAAGAATGAAAGAAATATGTCAAATGGAAAGAAAAATTTATGAGAGAATTCTTGGAAAGTAATTAATAGACACGCCCCAGTAAGGTGTTTTTCTGGATGATAGGAATATCAGGAAAATGTAATATGGATAAAATTTATTAGAGAAATCTTGGAAAGTAATTAAAAGACACGCCCTAATAAGGTTTTTTTTTTTTTTTTTGATAATAGGAATGCAAGAAACATGTAAAATGGAAAGAAAATTTCATAAAAGAATTCTTGGAAAGTAATTAAAAGACACGCTCTAATAAGATGTCTGTTCTAGATGCTAGGAATGCAAGAAAAATGTAAAATGAAAGGAAAATTTCATAAGAGAATTTTTGGAAAATAATTAAAAGACGCGCCCTAATAAGGTGTTTTTTTGGACGCTAGGAATGCAAGAAAAATGTAAAATGGAAAGAAAAAGTTATATAAGAATTCTTGGAAAGTAATTAAAGGAAACGCCCCCAATAAGGTATTTTTTCTAGATGCTTTTCTAACATCCTCATAGACATACTAGCATTTTATTTCCTATTTAAACTTTCTTTCTATTCAACTTGCAATACCAAAGCAGCACGTCACTGCCGCAGATAATAAAAAAGCATCAACGATCGGAATGATCCAAATAAGTAACATATAGATGAATGTGATCGAATATGGCACTACAAACACTTCCCTTATACTTTCCTAACATATATTTACTTTTACTTTGAGTGGCGGCATGACGGCATAAATGTGAGTGAATTTGTCAATGACAGAACTAAGAATATAAATACTAGCGATATGTTTAAAAAGCTAATATGTCGACCTGTTTAGTATTTAGATTAACGTTCCTAGTAAGTTTAGGTGATGAAAAATAGCGGGTAATTATCATATGGAGTGTTAGGTCATGAAATCATTTATTAATAAGAGATTTCTTGGAAAGTAATTAAAATACATGGCTAAATAAAGTGTCTATCTTCATATTTTTCACCTCCTCGTATCATTGGACGCGATTCAAGACATACTTACATTTTATTTCCTAACTAACCTTTCCTTTTATTTGATTTGCAGCAGTAAAAACAAAACAGCAATGGCGAGTTGTCACGTATAACGAAAAGTTTTGATAATCAAATTATCCAAATGAGTTATATGTAGATGAATGTAATTTTTGAATATGCGCTACCAAGTTTCATTATATTTATGGAATAATTATCTCCTTTCACTTTGCACAGTAGCCAATGGCAACCAAGGGGAGCGAATTTATTGAGGACGGAGTTAGGTAAATAGATACTAGCAACATGTTTAATAAATTGCTGTGTTTAGTATTTATAGCAACAAACATGAGTATCCGTTTATATACTATTCCATGGAAAAATTTATTTTATGTTGAGATGTTTCGGTCAAATTAATTAAAAAAAAAAAATCCCATTGGCTAAGTTGGGAGGTAGTTAAAAGATGGGTCAAGTAGGAAGATTTCTCCTTGTACTCTTGTAGGCCCTTTCATAGTTTTTGTACGTGGTTTCATGGGCCTTTTCGTAGTAACTAAACTTTCCTCCTATACACTTTCCTTTTATTCTAAGAAGATTTTTTTGCTCTAATTATAATTATCCATGGGTTACCGTAAATGGAAAAAAAAAAACCATTTAACCCCAAGTCTTTTATGTTTTACCAATGGCTTTTCCAAATAGCCGGAACAAACAGTGTCTTAAGCTTGACATTGATATTCTTACTTTATATCGGATATTTAAAATCCCAATGGCTAATCATCCCTTGGGAGCTAATTAAAAGTGGGGCTAAGTGGGACGGATTCTCCTTATACCTTTTATGGCCCTTTTGTACTTGTAGTACAAGGTCTCGCAGGCCGTTTAGTAGTAACGTAAGCTTTCTCAAATACAGTTTCCTTTAATTTTTAAAATAATATTTTTGCCCTAATAAGAAATATCCACCCGTTGCCACGAAGGAGAGATAATTTATTGCCAATAGAATGATGAAAAAAATTCTAGTATTATTGTTTAAAATCAAACTTACATATTCAGATAGTAGATGAATGTGTTTAATAAACTTAGGAATGAAAGATATTGCCTAATACGTAATTACCACTCAGGTTCGTACATCATGCCTTCGTTGCTGCTTAAAATTTGTCAAGTCGTCAAATGTAAAGAGTAAATGTCAAATTAATATACAAAATATTCTGAGGTTAGTTAATGACATCTAAATTACAAAATTCTCTTAAATATCTTAATTGGCATTTTGATTTGTGCATTCAGTGCGACAGATTCATTTGCAGTGATTTATTATGCAACCATATGCAAATGAGATATTCTCGGACCATCAAAGCCTTAATGTTTAACTTGTTTGCATCTATGTGGATGCATGGATAACTTAAAAACCAACGAAATCTTCCATTCACCACAATTATCGATTTAACAGTGTGGCAAAACCCACTCTCATCGTTACATTTTTTTTTCTAGTTATTAGTTATGCTATTCACATTTTCTCTAGAGCAACCACCTTCTAACTTTAAATTCTTCATTTATCAAGTGCATCTTTCATATCCTTGTTTTTAATGTTCTGATTGAAAATATACTTAGCTCATCTAAATGATCCATATATTTTTAATTCTGATTAACTCCACTCCAAAGACACGAGTTTTGCCATTGAGAAAAAAATACTTCCATATACTAAACTATCTTTCATATAGTCCGGGTTTGAGATTTAGGATGTGATTATACAAATTTAATAAATTTTAGGACTTGAATGCCTAAATGATCCATAAGTTTTAAGTCTGATTTCCATTCCAAAACCAAGTTTTCCATGAAAAAATGCTTCCATATACTAAACTATCTTTCATATAGTCCGGGTTTGAGATTTAGCAAAAGAAAGTAAGAAGAAGGAGAAAAGAGGCCACTAATGAATAAACTTTTAATGGCCAATGTCAATGTTGGATTTTACTTTTATTGTATTAAGCCCTCAATGTGACGTCCAAAGCATAATCAAATGTTTTCTAAATCCCTTTACAAAGAAAGTTGTACAAGTATGATAAAGTACTTTTATTTGTTTTATTTATACTACATTTAAGTTCACAACTTCACTTACATTACAAGCAAAATACAAAAGTTTGGGTAAGGGTTGGGGAGACCTATCTCCATACTACACTCCAAAAGTCAACCTATACAAATGTCCAAACTAAAGTCATGGATCGATACCTTTAGTACACTTTCATAAAGACCTTCATAATGCATAAGAACTCCATCGCGCAAGAGTCATGGGGTGTCCAACCTACATGTCTGAAAAAATTAAAGGAATAAGCCAAAGCCCAGAAAATGAAATCTTTAGCTTTAAATTAGAAGAATCATCTTACCACTTCACCTAATACACACAAAAATGAATGCATAATAATTCGGTAAGTGTGAGAAAAACATGAGTAGACTTTACCTTTACCATTTTCATTTACCACAAGAATCGTCATCCAACAATATGTCCATCTAGACTCATCCATATGCACACCATGTTTGACACAAACAAACAATTTAAGCAATTATTGGTTCTACTCATGACAATGTATTTTATTCATTAATATTTCCTCCTTTTGAATTCTCTCACGACATCCCGACTTACAAGGCATCCCAACCACTGAGGCATCTTAACTCCCATTCATCAAACTTCCATCACAAGGATATCTCAACTCCTGAGGCACCCGAGATGCTCTCCAAAGCATCCCAACTACTGGGGAATTACACAAACTTCCACCACGGGCATCATCATGCACCACTATATAGGTGACAAGCACATTGATATATGCATACTTACAAACATAACACACATTTTTCAACTCAATTTAAGGCATCAATAAAGTAACCAAGTATGAAATAAATTTTAATCACATTCTGAATATTAAAGTTTGAACAAAAATGGGTACAGATTCAAATGAATATATTCTTAGTCTAGACATTAAGCACATTTTGGTCTTTAAAATCTAGTTGATTAAATAGGTATATTCTGAGTTTGAACAAATAAGTATAATTTGGACATAAGGTCTGGACATGCAAATGTGAGAAATGTAAGTCTAAACAAATGAGTATGTCATGATAGTAAAGTTTGAACAATCAAAAAAGGTAAATTCTAACTCAATAAAAGCTTATAAAGTAAAAGAATGGATTGCACAATGAACACATTTAAATATGGATAGATTCAACAAGAGATAGAATCAACAAATGAATAGATTCAACTAAGAGTAGATTCAAACTCAGTAAAGTCTATGCAAACCAATGGATAGTTTTATCAACGAACAGATTCACAAGTTGACAAATGAAAAGATTCAACAAAATTAGTAGATTCACAAAGGAGCTAATTCACAATTGGGCAAAAATAAATTGAAGGAAATAAAACCCACACCTCATCATGTATTTATACAAATGAAGAAACTTGAAACATATATCAGAAAATGGGTACAATAATACCATTGGAATGGACATCGACTTCCATCATCTTTAGGTCTTGGTGATTCTTCACCTTCAATGACCTAATTTAATTCCAATCTTAAAAAAACTAGGACTAGGTACATACATGGAAAGAAACAATCATTCATGACAAAATAGATAAAAGCACAAGGAATAATCAAGGACAATCAAACAATTGAAGCAAGATTCAAAATTTATCAAATTTGAGCTTCGGGATTGGCCTTTGCAATTCATGCGTCGGTCCCTCCAAACATTTACCCTAATTCATTTTCATGACTCATAGCCACGAGCGACTATTTATGTTCTTGCATGGCCACTAACGCTTATAAATCCCTAAGACAAGTTCTAAAGTGAGTCCCAAAATCTACCCAAAGGATTAGACATCGCACCTAATATACATCTAAAATCCACATACATTAGCAAGAATTAAACATAGAGGCAAGCCCTTGAGCCTTATTTCTAAAACAATCAAACAATTCTAGTGAGCCGACAATGGATCTCTTACTTAATTGACATGCGCCAATCACAATCATGGGCATTTCTAACAAATAGAATGGTTTCATGCATATATGGTCTATGTAATACTTCAAAGATTTGGATATGTTTGAAATGTTAACATAGGAAAGTGAAATATTTAGACAAATGAGCATTTCATCTATGGAATGCATTTAATTGCCAAGAGTTAGGCTAAATAGGGATAAAACATGGGTTCCAAATTTAACCTTAAGTCAAAATTCTAACCTAACTTTAAAAAAATGAAAAAGGGACCAAATGATAAGCAAATTTCACAAAATTAATGGCTTTAGAAAGATCTAGACAAGTCCTACAATTTCCTAGAAGGGTCCAAGTTCAATCGGGATCAATTTGATGCTTGAAAATCGATGTCCGTAACAAGTGAATTAGCCATTGACAAGATAGAACGTGGTTTATATTTAAAAGTTCAAAAGATCACCTAAACAATGCATGGATGGTATGAAACTCGCACACAACAAAAAATTAGATGTGACAATGATTTGCAATCTAATCCTAGGTTAGGATACCAAGAAATCATACAAGTCATTGACATTGCAAAATTACTTAGAACTAAGATGATGTGCTTGACAATTTTTAATTGCAGCTAGCCTAATTAATGCATAATGTTTACATGCCAAATGAAGTTCAGTTATGACATACCATATATGAACATGAAGCTTGTAATGCACACTTCAAAATTCGAGAGGCATTGATGTAAGATTTGGTCTTTAAGAGACCCAAACAAACGTGTTTAGGTACGCTCATGGTAAACCTCTAAATTAGCATAATCATCACATAACATGCTTAATTTTGACTAACTAAAGATGTGCAAAAAATCTAAAGAAAAATTCTACATGAATGCACAATGATAAACATTTTTCATGAAGACATCGAGATTAACTGAGATCACACAAATCTATGCAAAAATAGCAAAACAAACACATGCTATGACATGTATTAAGTGCAGCAGTACCCAAACAAGTTCGCACATCCAATTCACATAACAAATGATGATCAAATCATGCAATTCACATCCAATTCATCATTGGAATGCATATGACATGTATTTCAAGTCTAATGAAGATTATGAAGTCAAATGAACTCATCTACAAGCTCAATTTCACACAAATTCAATTTGGATTAGTGTAAGGCAAATTGACATAGGTTCAATTTTAACCGATCTTAACTAATCAAAACATTCCAAAAAAAACCTAGAAAAATGTATGATGTACTCGAGATGATTTGAAACAAATCTCATGAAGAAAACTTTTCTAGTACCCGATCACAATAATCAACATTAAAATAACAAAATCATAAATCATAAAAAAGTCAAAAATGCAAATCAACCTAAAAGTATTGTAGAATCGACCAATTTCCAAGGTGTTTTTTGAGGACCACACAACATTCATTTGGGAAGTGCAACCTATCAAATCAAAGCTCTTGAAGTTTGTTTTCAAAGTCAAGAAGGGCTTGAGATAAATAAGCTCATCCGCTACCTCAATTTAGCCAAAACAGTAAATCACTAACATAAGCACGAAATTGTAGATTAACATTAATCACGCCAAAACAAACTCAAGTTCATCTTCAATGGACATCAAATCTCAGCAAATCATCAAATAACTTCATCAACATCGAATCTAAACATATTATATGAATCTAAACTTGAATCATAGCCTCGATCAGATACACAACATTAGATCTAAGCATATTATATGAATCTAAACTTGAATCTTAGCCCTGATTGGATATGCGATTTCACCTCATTAGATTCGAGACCGAGAATGCCTACCTTTGTGTTTTTCTTCGCAACTAGACATAATTGGACAAAATTGACTTCACCAGAATGTAAACAGATCACCATGAACCACCAAGGGACTGGACCGAACTACCAATTTCACCTAAGTAAGAGTTGGTTCAAAGATGGACCTATTTTGCTTACCGGTGATGAAAAGGAAATAGTCAAAGCTATCCAATGACCTGACCAACCAATCCTCAACCACAGTGAGATCAAGGAATGTCTTAGGGACCGATTGGGGGCCATGTTGGTGTTGTTGAGGACTTCTGGTGACCGTCGATCTAAGCAATCAAGGGAACCGGTCCAAATCGGACTAGTTTAAGCATTAGTAGAGCTCATCTTGATTGGAAGGGTTTTAAACAAAGCTTAGCTAGTCTTCCGATCACCAAGAGGCTTGGACGGAAAGGGAGAAGGACCATCGAGGACTAGATGGTGGCTGGTGAGTCACCAAAGTGAGGTTAGCAAGCGTGGGTCGACAATGGCCAATTCGAGAGAAAGAGGGTGGAGAGAGAGAGGTGGAAAGGAGAAGGGAGAGAGAGGGAAAGAATTTCTATTTTAAAGAGAGAAAATTATATGCAAAATGAGACCCTTTTAAAATTTGGAGGGAAAATGGCTTCTATAGTAGACCCTAATCGACAAATCTTGGTCGGCGGTTCAATCCAACGGTCAAAAACTTGATGTAATGGCCAATTAAATTTTTTAAAGGCTAATCACACTTAAGATGTGTCCTATGACTAATCGGATAGGTTTGATTCGCGAAAATTGAGATTTAAAATAAGAATTGCACTTGAGTGCCTAATTAGGGGCTAAATCATAAATTCTCAAAATTCACTAGCTAATCTACAAAATCTAGGAAATGTAAGGGCATGAGGACAAAATACACATGGTGAAGATCCCGAAACCAGTCGCCAAAAGTCCAAAGTCAGCCAATAAAGGACCAAATTGGCCTACCTCATTGGTGGCCGATCGGAGTTCACGGCAGTTTGACCAGTTCTTGATTCTTGATTGGTTCTGGCCATTTCTTGGTTGGGCAATCCTTGTGAGTTCAAAATTTATGCAATTTAATTAAAGAGAAAACTTGTTTGATTGAGGAGAAATTGTCCAATTTTGATCCAATTAAGCCAATTAAACTTTGTAAATGCAATCTATGGCTTTTCTATTGAGTTAATTGAATGATTATTATGAAAAAATAGGGAACCTAAACCTTGGCTACACTAAATCAAACATTATAAGCCAAAATGGGAAATTTTGCAATCCTTTATAAAAAATAGCAAATTAATTGAAATTGAATTCAATTAATATTACAATAAACCTATTCAACTAGTCCCCTATGCTTAGGATAGTCCATTACATTCAAATTGACCTCAAATTGAAATCACAAGACCTAGGCAAAAAAAAAAAAAAAATGAATCAATGTTTAATATCAAAATTGGACATTAATTAATGAAATTAAAACTAAATCCCAAATGAGTCAACTTGAATTTTTTTAATTGAAATTTAATTGCATGACTTTTCTATATCCAAGAACGTGAAATTTCTCAAATTGGGAAGTTGTTGAGTGAATTTCTCAAAACGTCCCAGATTTAGACTTATCTCAAGAAAATATGTGTAATACAAACATCCATTTGAGACTCGTGAAAAATCAACTTGGATCCCTTAATTAGAGCTTAAAATGGCAATTCAACTTTAGACATGACAATTCCCAAAATTGAATGAATGAGTGGGTTAGAAATATTCCCTAGACCAAATGTCATAAAAAGAACTACACAAAATTATGACTAAAACAAAAGTAATTTTATTTTTAGTTGATTTCAAACCTAAAATTGACAAAATTCAAAAGACATAGTTCTTAATCGAATTTTGTGAAATTTTCAACACTAAAATCAAATTGATACTAAAACAAAGTGTTCTGTGGAATAACTTTTTCGATTTTTTCTATCACAAATTTGACTAAAAATCAACTCCTCAATTGACTTTTCCTAAAAGGTTGATTTTTGAGTCAAATCTTTAAATTTTTGAAAATTTGATTTAAAAAAGTAAAATTAAGGCTATTTGACATATTTTTGGATGACAAACCAATTTTTTACCCGAAGTTTATTTTTATCAAAGGATTGACCAAAGAGTCAATTCAAAAGTCAACTATTTGACTTTTTGGGCTTTCTTAAAAATGATTAAGAAATTGCTTAAAAGTAGAAAGAAATGAAAAATGATATTTTTTTATCAATAAGTGGGTTCCTCGCAATTAGAAGCCCTAATGTCGAGTTTTTACATTTTATGACGGATTGACTAAAAATCGGGTATCAACAATTATTAATACTAAATAGCTAGATTTTAAACAAATACTATTACCCATTAACAGCTAAGTCGATGGTAAATTAATTTAACCCATTCTACTATAAATATACGCATCAACATTTACCAATTCAGCTCAATACATCGAACTCGGGACGATTACCTTCATTGAATAATTATCTGCTGCATCCTATGAAATTTATGATTCGACTGAAACTTCTACATATTTGTCCAAATAATCTAAGTATCATTATCATATATGGAAAATCCTAAATGTCGCATAATTACATATACAAAATTTCCAGATGTCACAAGCTCGCTCTAAACTCGTCTGCCATCTCCTTCCTTATCCCCGTCACTGTTAAGAGCAGCTCCTTCATCCCATCCCTCAGCCGATACAACCCCTCCAGCAATGCCTCAGTGGCCTTCTCTAGCCCAGTTGCTGCCTCCCTCAACCTCCCCACGATATCTCCGCCGCCTCCTGAAGCCACCACCTGGTCAATCACCTCAAGCACATGCCTCCCATGTGCCTCCACATCATCAAGTTCCTTCAAGACCCGCATCTTCCTGTCCCTTTCCTGGCCACGTCTCGACTCCACGATAATTGTCGACTCGATTGCACGGACAAGGTCACCCCAAGGAACTCCTCTGGGATGCGGAGGCAGATGACCGCCCCCGAGGAAGAGCGCAAGGCCGAAGATATGACTCCGACAACGAACGCTGTCAAGAAATTGACAGCTTGGACCGCATGGCAAACAACTCTGTCAACCGGCGAGACCTTCTCCCGCAGAGCCAACATTTCAATGCTCACCGCCAAGTCTCTAAGCCGCTCCTCGATGGCACCCCCACCCTCGCCCTCCGAATCTGCAAGCAAATCCCTCGCTTGGTGAATCTCCTCCTCCGATGGGTTGCCCTCCGAGCTGAGGAGCTTCACCGCGATCCTCCGGTCCAAGTAGCGGAGACACAGTCGCTCGATCTTGGAGGACATGCAGTTGCAAACATCCAGGACCTTCAGGCTGTTGTCCAAATACCGCGACAAGAGGCTGTCGCTACCGTCCCGTTTCAGCTCATAGATTAAGGATTTCACCACGGAGTGAGCGATGGTGAGCACGTCCACAGCAGAGGAGAGCCAGGGCAAGCTGGCAGAGGCAGGGCTCAGGCCACAGAGGGGAGAGAGGAGGGACTCATCGAAGGAACTAGCGATGGATTCCAGCTCCTCGGCAGTGAGCTTTGCTCCTTTTTTGTCGCCGGGATAAGAGAGGCGCGTATGCATTTTCTCGAAGAATATGTAAAAGTCATCGGGATAAGAGAGGTGCGTATTCATTTTCTCGAAGAATATGTGAAGGACAGAATATATTTTCTATTTTTTCTCATGAAAACTGAGACAAGAAAGTGGCGGAAAGTTTTGATGGATACGGGCTATGAGCTCATGCGGCATTTATATAGGGCGTGGTTTTTCTTAGGAAGGCAAGAAGAGTGTAATATGGAAAGAAAATTTCATTAGGGAATTCCTAGAAAGTAATTCAAAGACTTGTCCCCAATAAGGTGATTTTCTAGATGCTAGGAATGCAACAAAAATCTAATTTGGAAAGAAAAATTCATAAAAATTCATAAAAGAGAATTCTTTTAAGATAATTCAAAATAAATAAAAGACACGCCCCAATCTAGTGTTTTTATTTAGATGCTAGGAATGCAAGAAAAATGTAATATGGGAGGAAAAATTCATAAGAGAATTCTTAGAAAGTAATTAAAAGATAAGCCTTAATTAAGTGTTTTAATGCAAGAAAATGTAAAATGGAAAGAAAATTTCATAAAAGAATTCTTGGAAAGTAACTAAAAGGCAGCCCCAATGAGGTGTTTTTTCTAGATGCCAGGAATGGAAGAAAATGTAATATGGAAAGAAAAATTCGTAAGAGAATAATTGGAAATTAATTAAAAGACACGCCCCTAATAAGGTATTTTTCTGGAAACCAGGAGTGCAAGAAAATGTAATGCGGAAAGAAAAATTTATAAGAGAATTCTTGGAAAGTAATTAAAAGGTATGCCCCAATAAGGTGTTTTTTCTAGATTCTTTTCTAGCATCCTCATAAACATACTTGCATTATATTTCCTATTTTAACTTTCCTTTTATTTTGCTTGTGATACCAAAGCAAAGTGTCCCACAATAATAAAATAGTATCAATGGTTGAAATGATCCAAATAAGTTACTGATGGACTAATGTGGTTGAATGTGACGCTACAAACACTTTCCTTATAATTTCAAAACAATTATATCCTTTTCACTTTGTGCATCGCGTGGCAGCGCAAAGTGAATGAAACTATGAAACTTTAATAATATTATCTAGAAACTTGCTTAAAACTATTAATAAGACTTTTTAGTCTACACACAAGTTTACTTAAAACATCTATTGCAAAATCCTCCAATTGCACAATATAGATTTTGTATCTATTTGACATAACTCCATATCAAAATAAATTATTAATGCCACGTTCACTCTAAAAGAATCTTTAAAAATACTAGAAAGAAATATTTATTGCTTTATTATAAACTATCCACCCATCTTTCAGAGTGAAAACTTTAGCTACAAGTTTAGTTTTAAACATCACAATTTTTATTTTTTTTGAAATTCTTTTAGTTTTGTACGCCAATTTGCGACTAATGAACTTATGATCTTTAGGCAAGTAAGTTAATTTCCAAACACTATGATATTTCATAGATTGTATATCGTCTTTTATAGTATCTAATCACATACTTAATTGAGAATAAGAAACAGCATTTATAAATATAGCATTACATCAACCATATAGTGAATATTGTAATTATGCTCTCACAAATAGACTATATAGTCTGATGGTATAACTAATTGTCTTTTCCTAACAAATTTCCTTAATAAAGCTGCAACTATTTCATTCTGCACTTGAAAGGTTTAAGAAATTATATATCAAGAATAGTATCTTAAACCTCAACAAGTTTAGTCTATGGTACAGGAGATTCCATAATTATCTGTATAGATAAAGACAAAAACACAGTAACCTCCATCATACTATTATTCTTAATAGTCTGAAAACAGCTATCATCTATAATTATGTCAATATTTAGAAACTTTAGAGTATGTGATTCCATAATTCTTGCACCTTCTCTAAGGTCATAAAATCAATACCCATTTAACAATCTAGATAAAATACAAAATAATTTCGAGTGGATTTAAATTCCAATGTACTTAATATTGGATTAGATAACCTCACTTTTGCATGACACTTCTAAATTTTATATGATTCAAATAATTTATGTCAAGTCTATAACTCAAAAGAAGTTTAAGAAACTATTTTTGTATGTGAAAAGGTTACTTTCAAAATATCGGCCCACAAAAGACTAGATAAATTAGTCTTACTAATCATACTCATCACCATGTTCAATATGGTGCACTTATGCCTTTCGGCAAAATCTTTTTGTCAGGATTTTTAGGTATAATAATTAAGTTACCACCCCAGAATCTACCAAGTATTTGACAAATAACCCTTTAAGCTATTTTGCATTATCATACTTGCCAAAATACTCACGGCCACTATTAAGCCTGACAACCTTTTAAGACTAATTATAATTGTTTTATTCTTTATCTCGGTCATTTTCCTTAAATAGAAAACTTTCGGAAACAACTTTTTAATCATATACGAGATGTATATGTCATTAAGAGTTAAACACAATTTTTGCAAATGTGTCATAATTTCAATATCAAACAAGACATAATTTCAAGCATCTAAGCCTTCCATTATCTTATAATAGTGCAGTCCGCAGGCAAATCTCTTTTCAAGTGTTCTATATGAAACGCTTTATGGACAGTAAGTAAATTCTATTGCTCTTTTCCCAAGCAACAAATCATATGTCCACTACTTAAAAATTTAAAACAGTTAATGTTGGACGCAAATTGCACAATCCCAAGATCTCCATAACCATAACAAGAATATGCATAATTGAATAGAAATATTAACGCACTTGTTTTTAATCCATCGAACATAAAGCGGAAGCAGAAAATGGATTACCCACATATTAAAGGAATCCACGCACCAAGTCATTCTCCTCTATTACCCTCCATATCACTTACTCAATGAGGCGGCCCCCTCACGTGTAGCGTTAGGTAAACGCTCCTTAGGTGAGGATACAAGTGAGAATTAAGATTAGAGGAAAGACTTGAGCACTATTTATAGAGTTTTCAGCCAGTCCCCTTCATTACGAGTCAAGCTCAACTCGGCCCACACTAGTCAGCTCATATTAGACTAATTAAGAAACCTTTTATTTCACCTTAGACCAACCCTATTTTACAGTAATCGTAAAAACGGTAAATTACAATATCAATTAATATAATCCACATTAGGAAAACTCTTATATTCTCTCACTTGGACTATATTAATTGAAATCATACCGTATATGCGCACATTGGGTCCAGAGATAATTCTTAATAGTCAATCATATCCTATAAAGTCTTAAACACTAAATCATGGCGGTAACTACATGTATACACACAGAGCCTTCCATGGTCACGAATGCTCTTAACTTTATTGACATTGATTCTATATGGTAATGTGTCAAATGGATAACATCTCTTATAGAGAGATCCCATTTGTCAGTCACCATTTTCTTACTTTAGGTGTCACAAAAACTTGTGCTACAAGAGAATACTTTATGGTTCTAATGAACCCAGATATGTCTTGTCCTTATGATTAACATTTCTTTATGTATCAAAAGACATATGCACAAGACTAATAACCGAATGCTCGGATACCCCTAGCCTTCACTCAAGATTTATACAATCCATTGAGACTTTATCAATATGTATTCAACATAATAACAACAGATTCAAAAATATTTTATTGAATGTAAAAGTTGATACATATCAAATCGTTATAAAGTGTAATGAACACGGATTAAACCTTTATCGAAGTAAAGCAAAAATAGCTCACACTAAACAACAGCATCTCATAATACTCATAGGCCCATGCTAACGACATGTCACTTAAATACACATGGGCGTAGACCTTTAGTTAATGGATCTGCAACCACATCATCTGTGAAAATATGTTATATTAAAACGTCACATTTCTATACCATTTGCTTTTGGTCAAAAATTTTGACAACCATATATTTAGACCCCTTGAGACCTCTATAGTAAATAAATAATATTACAAATTTGTTATCTCAATACAACCGTATGGGTCTATTCATAAAGCTAAAACGATCAACTCCGTCATGAGGTTTTAAAGCCTAATAGCCCAAGTAACAGCCTAAAAGAATGTTATTAACACTGCTTACATAGTGGAAGATAACATAGAACTTTATTTACTTGATTTCTTGCTAATATAAATATGTATTCCGTTATTGATTTTATATCATCCTAACAGCTAGCAAAGTTTACATCTGAATATCCTACTAGCTACAAGAATTGAACATATCTATAAATTAGCATATAATCTCTTGTCTTATTTAAGTACCTTAAAATCTTCTTGGCAGCAACCCAGTGATCGCATCCTGGATTTGACTGATATCTCCTAGAAGTCCCATCACAAAAACGATATTTAATCTAGTGCAAATTCGAGCATACATTATACTTTTAAATGCACTGACACAAGGTACACAATTTAATTAGATTTTCTCAATATCTAAATAAGAACAATATAATAGATTCAGTCCATCACCCTTAACAATAGGAACAATTCCTGACTTGCAATGATGTATATTGAATATTTCCAATATACAATCAGCAAATGTCCTCCGAGAAAAACTAATATAATATGGCAAAAACAATCCTTACAAACCTCAGTACAAATGATATAAGATATCTCAAGGTCACAACTTGTAAGCAAAATATTATGTATATAAAGTATGAGAAAAAATAAATTTTCTCCCACTGACCTTGCAGTATATTAAATTACTTTGTTCCCAATTGAACAAAATAATAACACTATGAAACTTTAATAATATCGTCGGAAACTTGCTTAAAACAATACCAACAATATGTTTAAAAAGCTCATATGTCGATGTGTTTATTATTTATATTAACATTCCTAGTAAGTTTAGGTGATAAAAATAGCGGGCAATTATCATTTGGAGTGTCATGTCATGAAATCATTAATCAATAAGAGATTTCATGGAATGTAGGAAAAAATCCATAGAATCATTAGGTGGTAAGAGATTTCTTAGAAAGTAATTAAAAGACATGGCCAAATAAAGCGTCTCTATTCATGTTTTTTACCTCTTCATATCATTTGTCGCGGTCCAAGACATACTTATCTTTTATATGAGGAAATACTTATCCTAGGTCGGGACAAGTTGATAGGATCACCACAAGGACACCCGAATTCAAAGTATCCTACTTTCATGCAATCCACAAGGTTGACAGCAAGATTTTGAATTAACTTATTAGTCTTATGGTATATCTCAGTTTGTAGCTAAAAGAAAGAGAGTGCCGTTCTCCATCATCATTTCTTGCATTCAATTGAAAGACTTTACAAATCCATCGCAAACTGATTACGGTCAAGATTGTCGACAAACAATTACGAAATCGCTATAAAACTTACAAAACACGACGACAAAAACCGTTACAAATTGTCGAAGCTGTTACAAAACCATGAAACTAGATTGCTCAACAACCCCATAATCATCTCTATTCCATACTTTGCAATTAAAGGTGACTTTGTCGTTCTCCATTTCATCATTGCCTTCTCCCTCAGTCGCTCTTGGCTGACGTGGACGATCGTTTCCGAGCGCTCGCTGTGAACTCATCTATCACCTCCTTCCTCATCCTCGTCACTGTCAGGACCAGCTCGTTTACCCCCTCCGTTAGCCGGTGAAACCACTCGGACATCGCCTCAGTTGCCTTATCCAGCTCAATCGCAGCCTCCCTCAGGCTCCCCGCAATCTCTCCGCCACCTCCGAACCCCGCCACATCTTCGATGGTCTCGAGCGCGCTTCACACCCTCACCTCCACGTCGTAAAGCTCCCTCACTCTTCCCTCCAAGTCGTGGATCTCCTTAAGGATCTGTGCATGCATGCCTGTTCCGTAGCTGAAATCCGAATCCACGGCCACTGCTGCCTGGATCGCAAGGATAGCGTCGCTCCAGGGAAAGTCCTCTGGGACAGGCATGTTGACGATTTCCCTTGACGAAGAGAGTAGGGCAGAAGTTATGACTCCGCCAAGGAATGCCGTCGCGAAGCTGACGGCGTGGATCGCACGACCAACAACTCTCGCAAACGGCGAGATCTTCCCCTGTGGCTCCAACATTCCCGTGCTCGCAGCCAAGTCTCTGATCAGCCCCTCGACGTCGCCCGCAGACATCACACGCCCATCACCACCCTCGCCCTCCCAACCTGCGAGCAAATCCCTCGCTTGGTGAATCTCCTCCTCCGAAGGATTACCGTCCAGGCGGAAGAGGAGCTTGATGGCATTCCTCAGTTTTGGGCGGCGAAGACACAGCCGCTCGACCTCAGCGGAGATGCAGCTGCAGATGTCCAGGACCTTCAGGCTGTCGCCTGAGTACCACGACAAGAGGCTGTCGCCGTCGTCCAGTCCCACCTGGTAGATCAAGGACCTCACCGTGGAGTGGGCAAAGGCGATGGCCTTGACGGCGGAGGAGAACCATCGAGGGACTCGTGAAAGGACTTGGAGATGGATTCTAGCTCCGGGGCGGTCAACATCGCTGCCATCGAAGAAAAATGAGAACGAAAGAATTTTCGCTTCTGCTTTTCTTTTCTTTTCTTTTCCGGGAAAGTGAAGTGAGAAAGTGGTGGGAAGTTTTTGGTGAATTACGATCTGGGAGCACGTCCTGTATTTATACAGGGCGGGTTTTCTCCGAGGGTTGCAAGAAAAATGTGATTGTGGAAAGAAAATCCAGCGTTGACTTTCTTGTGCGTTTCTGGTGCATTCATAATCTAGAACCATCTTATTTTCTATCTTAATCTTATTTTGATTTGACTTGTATCGATCATTGAAATGAACCAAATAAAAACAGTTTCAAATATGGCGCTACAGATACTTTTTCTCATACTTTCTTGGAGCAATCATTGCTTTTGGCTTTGCACGGTGGCATGGTGGCGTAGACAAGAGGAAAATTGCTAGTGACAGGATTAGCAAGCTAGATACTAACAGTACATTAAGAATTCAATACGTGGATGTCTAGGGCGCATTTGGTAATGTTTTTATTTTCGGGAACAATTTTTAATCAAAAATAATTCTTTTTTATTTTATTCCCAAGAATAATTTCTAAGTATTTTAAGTCATTTGGTAACTATCCAAAATTTCAATTCTTGGAATAGAATTGTGTATGGTACCATGTTCAAAATTTCTACTCCAAATTATTTTATTTTAATTTTTAAATAATTTTATTACTTTTTTCCTTTTTTTCTTTTTTCTTCTTTTCTTTTATCCCTTTCTTTCTTCTATTCTTCTTCTTCAAGTGGGGCCGATGACCTCACCGAAGCGTCGCCGACCCTCGGCGAGGCTGGCTCTCGTCGGCCGAGCCTCACCGGCAGCTAGGCAAGCCAAGTGAGGCCAACCTCGCGGTGGCCTTGCAAGGTTGCCGACGGCAAGGCGAGCTCAGCCTTGCTAGTGGCTGGACTTGCCTCCGGTGAACTCATTGAACTAGTTGCCAGCGACCGGTAGTGGACGGCAGGGGACAACAACCACGGCGATTGCGGTAAATGAAGAAGAAGAAAAGAAATGTGTATTCATTGTTCAAAATGATACGTAAAAAGTACATAAACTTCATGGCAAAGTAAATTGAAAAAAAAAAGAACAAAGCCTAGATTACTACAAAACAAAATCAAATCCAAAAAACAAGATGAATCGAGGAAGCACCAGTAGGCTCCAACACACACTTGTTCCACAAAATTAGATTTGTTAAGCAACATATTGGTGGCCAATCAATGAATCTTGTATCTTCATTAATGATGAGTACATATCATAAATTTCTTCTCTAATAACTACGGCATTGCCCATAGGCAATGCATGCTAATGTTCGATTTTCCTTTATACCATCAACATACAAGGACCACTTAAACAAGTTGAATAAACATAGATATAGCATTTGGAAGAGCAAATTATCGTGGTTTAGCGAGATGCCAGAGCTCCTATGATTCCCATTGAAGCTGAAGGTAGAGGACCTGTACACAAACAAAACAAAGAGGTATCAAATTCCCAATAGCATATTTATTGAACTTTTAGATCTAGATCAAGAGACACTAGATATTGGATCTACAACTAGATTAGGAGAATTCAAAATCTCAGATCTAGATCTAAACCAAAAGAACAGAGCTCCCAGATCTAAATCGTGAGAGAAGAAATAATAAGGAAAGAACAATAAAACACAAACAAAATCAACAAGAGAGGGAGGGAGTGAAACTAGAATAAATCCTCCCCATGGCTGAAGGTTTAAGAAAATGATGGAGAGAGACTTTTCAAATTTGGACGGACGGTTGACAACAGAATTGAATATGTTTTCTCCCCCGGCTTCAACGGCTTCCCTATGAATGGCCTTTTTCATGCTCTTGCTCTGAATCACCCACTATTTTTCTCCTTATCCCAATCACTATCAGGAACAACCCGCTCACCCTCTCCCCCAATCACTCCATCCATTCGATATCGCCTCGGTCGCCTTCTCCAACACAATCGCCTCCTCCCTCAACCTTGCAACCCTCTCTCCACCGCCTCTTGATGTTGTCGTCTGGTTGATCGCTTCAAGCACGTGCCTCACGCACACCTCTCTCCTAGTCTTTTTCTTCACCGGATCCCCTAGGGTGACTCTATCCAATTGAGTCAACGGTTATCACAGAGTTGGGACGTGGCAAGGAAAGAGACAAAAGACATAAGTCTCAAAGGAGCTCAATGACATGGAGGCATGCGCAAGGCATGTGTTTGAAGCGATCAAGGAGATGGCAGCGTGGGAGGCAACAAAGAGAGGGTAGGGAGGCTAAGGGAGGTGGTGATTACGCTGGAGAAGGTGACCGAGCTGGGTGAATGGGTTATTTCAAGCAGTAGGGATAAGGAAAAGGAGGGTGGATGAGTTCAGAGCGAGGGCACGGAAAAAGGCCACCGCTCACTCGATCACGTGAAATTCGCACCAGGGGAACTTGTCAGGATGCAAATGCCGACGACCTTGAGGAATGTGCAATGGTGAAAATATGATGAGCGGGTAGCACTTATGTAGGGTGTGTGTTTTTTCCTAGGAGTGCCAAATAAGTAACAATGCAAAAAAAATCTGAAGCATTATTAATTAAGGAGAGACTTCTTGGAAAGTAATTATAAGACGCGGTCTAATGAAGTGTCTCATTTCATACTTTCCAAACCCGTCATGTCTCAAACGCGGTTCATGATACACTTGACTTTTATTTCCTAACTAAATTTTCCTTTTAATTAACTTGCATTACAAAAAAAACAATAGCAACACAAGGCCACGGATATTATTATTGATAATATTATCAATTTTGGGCATATAATATTAGGTGTTGTTTGGTAACCATCCCAACAGTGACTGATTCTGATTTTTTGTTCTTATGAGCAATTTAGGAACATAATCATGTTTAGTAAATTTTTTGTTCCTGGAAACGGATATGGAGTGGAATCAAGAATATAAAAAAAAACAAAAGTTGATTCTTGTTTCGAAAACAATCCGAGAATCAAGTCTTCTTACATTTTTCTCTTCTTCTTCTTCTTCATCTATTGACATCCCGCAATTACCATTTGCTACCGCCATTTACCATCCGTTGGTCGTCGACAATCGGTTTGACGAGCTCACCGAAGGCTCGCCAGGCCAGGGCAAGGTCCAGCGAGCTCGCCAAAGGCAAGCCCAATCACCGGCGAGGCTCGGCCTCGCCAAATCTAGCAAGGGCAAGCTTCACCAAGGCTGGGCAAGCCTCATGACACCCAGCCCCGCCAATGGCTAGGCAGGGCTGGTTGAGCCTCGCCCAACCCCAATGAGGTTGGCTTGGCCACTAGTGAGGCTTGGCCAACAAGGGCCGGCCCTCGTCTGGCCAATCGCCAAACCGACGACTAGCCACAAGAAGAAGAAGAAGAATAGGAGAAAAAGGGGAAAAAAAAGTAAAAAAGTAAAAAAATTATTTAAAAATTAAAAGAAATTGATTTGGAACATAATCAATAAGCATGATACTAAACACAATTCTATTTCAAAATCATAAATTTTGGACAGTTACCAAACAACTTAAAATGCTTAGAAATTGTTCTGGGAACTTAATAAAATAAAATAAAAATCATTTATGATAAGAATCTATTCCCAAGAATAGAATCGTTACCAAACGTGCTCTTAGTGCCCTATCCTAATGCCCGTGAATCTAATACACATGCATTGTTGAATTATGTGTTTCCACCTCATTCAATAATCATGTGAACTTGCATATATGAGTGGTCATCGTCATCATTCAACATCTGTATTCCCTAAGATTCTTTCTACAATGAAACTCAATCTCCTTTCCTTTATCCCATTATTTTAGTACATAACCACCCTTTTTGCCAGCACTCAAGTCTCAAGCATCACCTCCACTTTGTTGTGTTCTATGGCAAAAAAAAAACCTTCGATGGCATCTTCAACATGGTTGTTTCAGTGAGCTACCTCTCAACCATATTTGTTATGCTTCATGTTCTAGCAACATCAATAAGACATAAAAGATGGAAATTAATAACTAAATAAATAACCACATCAATATTTTTCATTGATCAAGTTAGACAAAATTAATGGAAGGATTTGCACCAATTTGACAAGTTTTATTATTTAAGTGTACTTTTATAAATTTTTTAAGACTCAATTACACTCTGTGACAAGTTTTAGAACTTCTAGTGTACCTATCCCTTAAATTTAAAAGAAAAAAAAAATCCATGTACATTGTAAACTTAGGAAGAAAAACAATTCATAATGTTTAACTACCACTTGGGTTCTCGCATCATGGTTGTGTTGGGAAAACATTATCATTGAATTTTGATGATTTCAAGATTATCTTTGGTACTGATATTTGTCATGCTAAATGCAAATGGTAAATTAGTATTACAAATATCTATGTCTCTTTCATATTTGCAAAGATGAGAAACAAAGCTATAATAGTCAAGGTGAACAAGCACCCATGTGAGTGTTGTCTCATGGTTAGAGGTACTTGTGTCAAGTTAGAGTTCTTGTAAATCATTGATCACTAGTAAAAATGAAAAGGAAAATTACCAAAAAGGTCATAAACCTATTGCAATTCTTCTAATTCAATCTTAAACCCCCCCCCTTTTGGCCAATATAGTCCTAAACATTTTATAATTGTGCCAATTCAAGTCCATCCAGTCAAATTTCATCGGCTGGCTCTAACGTAGTCACTAGCTAGCACCAACAATAATCTTTTGATAATTTTTTTTGAATTTTTTTCCTTTTTTTTTCCTCCTCCCTCTTTCCTCTTTGCCAACGACTGGCCAAAGGAGAAAGCTAGTCATCTAGACTGAGGTGGTTGACCAATGGCAAGCTCGCCTCTTTGTCACTGGGCGAGAACTAGGTTGCCCAGCCACTAGTGAGGGCTCATCTCGCTAATGGCCGAGTAAGGCCAAATCTCACCCAAATTTAGCGGGCAAGCCCTCACCAATGGATCAACAAGCTTCACCTCGCCCAGCTCGTGGCAAGGCTTACCTCACTAATCCATTTGTCAAGGCTTGCCCTCATCGGATCTAAGCAAGGTTAGCCTTACTAGTGGTCGAGCAAGCTCGCCTTCACCCAGTGATGATGAGATGAGCTTGCCACTAGCCAATCACCTTAGTCCAATGATTGGTCCTCCCTCTAACAGGTCACCAAAGAAGAGAAAGAAGGAGGGAGGAGGAAAAAAATAGAGAGAGAACAAAAAAGGAAATTAAAATTAAAAATTTAAATAAAATATTATAAAAAAAATTGTCTATCTACATCGACTTGCCAAATTTGGTAGGTTGGACTAAATTTGCACAATTGCAAAATGTTTAAGACTAAATTGACCAAAAAAAAAAAGTTTGGGATTGAATTGGAAAAATTGCAATAGGTTTAAGATTTTTTTTTTATCATTTTCTCAAAAATGAAAAGATCATTGATCCTATCATCATGCATAATTTCATCGATAATGTCATTAAAGATTGTCATACAACTCACTCCCAACCTGCAAGTGATGAATTTTGGATCATGCTACTAAGGAGTTAACACTAATGATAGGGAGATAAGCATCTAAAGATAATCAACTATAGAAAAAGAGTCGTTACAAGTGCTAGGTTCTATAGCTAAAAAAAGGAGAAAGATATCTAAAAAGCAATTGCCAGCTTTCAAATCTCAGGTGGTGGGATAGGAGTAGTAGACACCATTTTAGAAAATTTATGAACATTTAAGGAAAGCCATTAAAATAACAATCATAATTCTAGCATAGGTCTCCAGTGACTCTCAAGCAGCCAGTTGTGCATCCTCAAAGGACTCCAACAGCTAGATAATCCTCTATATTGATATCTCTCTATAAAGGTTTTGCTTGTGCCATAGTAAATAGTCAAGCATACAAATTTTAGTGCATTGATTATACCTTGATAGTGTGATCTATCTTGTGAAAGGAACACAATTATCAGTTATGACTTTCATTGCTAAATATTAGTAAAATCCAATTGTTGTTAGACTATTAGCTATAGAGTGAATGTAGGCTTTGATATAAAGTTGAATCTCTATAAATTTGCCATATGATTTACTTTCAATTTCCATTATCTATACTCTTAGTACACTATTATCACACACTAGTTTACATACTTCACAATCTGTTTTGCTTATTGTTGTGTTATTCCATAGAAATTTATTAATATCTCCACTCAGCCTATTCAACCCTCCTTTCTAAGGTTACTTAATCTAAATTTTCTCGGTAGCATCTTAGTCAGCATTTTGATCTACACACTCATTGCAATGGAATACGTTTCGTTTCTTGCTGCTAATTGGCTAAATAGATTGCTTATAAACCCATTCAATCTTCCACCCATCACAATTATCATTTTATTGTGGCATAACCCACTATTGCGTCGCACTTCTTTTTTTAAGTTAATAGTTATGTCATTAGAATCTTTTTTAAGAGCAACCCCAATTCTTGGATTGTCCCTGCAATTGGGAGTGGGTTTAGAAGCAATGTCAAGTGGGCAGGAAAAATGTCACACCCCAAACCTTGAGTGCGTGCACATTCCTCTACGGTCGATAAAATTTTGTGACTTCCCAGAACGAGTCGCCAACCCTTTCATTTTAAGCACATGCGGAAGCAAAACAATAACCCCTGACAACAAATAGCATGGGATAGGAAAGCAGAGCATCATTTCACAAAAGCACTCTTATAAACAACGGAGTTTAGGTACAAAACAAGTCTAGTCAAAAGCCTACAAAAAATCAGCTCTCAAAAAGGAATTGTCCTATGACATACTAGTTGGACACATACGCCGATCCTTCAAACTCCACCTCCACAAACTCCGAGGCTTCGATTCTTCCATGACCACCATCTAAAAACCTAAAAATGGTTATACAATAACCAATGAGACGATGTCTTAGCAAGTCCACCCCCTAAACCCTTATTAGGAAGAAAATACGCCCCAAAGGACTGCCTATGCACAAACACAAGACAGAGGGCTTACCTTGGCCTCAGTTCTTTCCTGCTAGTCAAATCAATAAATAATCATCGAATCACATCATCACATCAATCAAGAATTCAGATCGAGTCATTGATCAATCAACTTAGTCGATTACATGTCAATGAGACCATTCCTCGATCATCTCATTTACTCAATCTCAATGCTAAATTACAAATCAGCTAGCACAGCCTACTAAAACTTTGGCGGTAATGCTAAATTACATCTTAGCGAGCACAACCTACTAAATCTTTGGTAATAATGTTGAATTATGGCTCAGCAGCACAACCGATTCCAAATTCGGTGGTAAATTACGGTCTAGTGGACACAATCATACTTTGGCGGTAATGTTGAATTACGGCTCGTTGAGCACAACCTAGATTAGGTGATAATACTAAATTACAGCTCAGCGAGCACAACCGATTCCAAGTTCGGTGATTTTCTTAATCTAACCCACACCATCATGCCCAACAACTCTCAATAGCCAACTTATCGTGGCTATAAATCCTCACACAATTAATTACCTACCTTAACAATTTTTGGGATAAAAACCCATCATCACCAATCGCACTCAAATTGCACAATCTAACAATCAATTGCATAAACTAATTGCGCAACAACAATCAACACAAAATTCCGGTCATCGGTTGTTCTGGTCTAATTTCCAAAAAAGATTAAATAATTAAATAAGTTACAAAATAATTAAATAAATTGCAATTAAATAAATAAATAAATTGCGATTAATTAATTAAACTAAATTAACCTAACTATCCAGCACACGATCAATCAGGTCAACCTTAGCCTTCTTCATATAGCCAAAACACAAAAACTCTCTTTTTAAACTAAACTTGGCAACCTTTTTGTTTTTGTTCAAACTCTCCGAAATAAATTCGTACAGGGTCCCTTATTTGAAATTAACCTGTCAAAATTTGCACATGCCTCATACAAAACCTCCGCATTTTATTGAGCACATAAAACTTGGCGTCCAAACCCGACATTTCATTTATTTTCTATTTAATAGTCCAAGAGGTCACCTTTTACAATTATACTAAACAACCAACATAGACCAATCCCTCTCATTACCTCACAAATAAGTTCTCAGTATGCCATAAGTCCACCACATCACTAAATATACCTTATTTAGTAAGCACAACATCAAGAACAACCACAAAACCATAACCAGTCCTAATTGGCAGAAACCGAGTCACTGCGCGTCTCCAAATTTAAATCCAAAACCTAATCAAAAAAGTTTGGAAAATTCCCAAATTTTAAAATGTTGTAAGAAAAACATAAACAAACATTTTTCATGAGACAATTTAACCCAGATCCTTCTAGATTCAGCCCTATAAATCGCTCAATCAGCACAAAAAATTGGGTCTGTTTCCAAAAAGTTTGTTTTCCAAAATCAGTTTGGTTCAAAGTCCAAAATATGTCCGTTTGATCTGAAATTTGAGTATATTAAACTAGAAGATGTGAAACAAAAAAAAAAACTTTTGTGAAGAAACCATTTTTAAATTTGAACCCTAAGGATTGATAAAAACCCCTAGAATCCTAAAAGGTCACCAGTTCCAGCGAAAACTAAAGTTCTATTTGAAAATGACAAATATGATATCTCCTTCTTTTAAATTCATAAAAATCTTGAAAAAAAAAATATATATATGTTGTAGCTGAGGATGTCTAAAACATTTCTCAAAAAACATCAACCTCAAATTTGCAACACATTTCAATCCACAAAAATGGAAAATGGCAAGGGTCTAGAGATCAAAACTGTAGGGATTCTACTAGATTCAACTAATCCATCATCAATTGTTCTATCTCACTAATTAGATTAACATTAATCCATTCTAAGGCTAATATAACCACTCTAGATTATTAATAATTCATACTTAAGCTAATATTAATAACCCTTAAGCAGAATTAACCTCATAAGCAAGGTTTAATGAGCAAACTCACCGTTTTAGCGATCCGATGAGTCTACGGTGATGGCGACGTGACGGTGGGTGAAAGATAAGCCCATGGCAACACCAAGCAAAGTCCGAAAGGGTCCTAAAACTGGCCTTGAAGACTCCAAAACCTTGTTGTCTTCAGCTTCTGGTCTTGGACCAAACTAGCTAGAATCGACGATGGAAAGGGCTGAAAAAGGCCAAGTGGGTGAGGAGAGGCAATAACGGGGCTTTGGTGGAGGTCCAATAGCGTAAGGTGGTGGTGGCATGGCTAGATGGCAACCAGAGCTTATTGGAACGGCGGCGCACAAGCACTGGATGAGCAAACCAACACGAGAGGGCGAGTGGACCGGCTGGAATCGGCTGGCTTGTGACGATGTTCCAGTGGGCATGTGGGCAAGAGGGAGCTTTGGCTCAGCTTGCTGGTTGACTCCTCTGGTTTTCCAAGCTTTCTCTAAGCCTCAACAATGGAGAAAGCTGCTGGTTGAGGGAGAAAGAGGGAGAGATAAAGGGATAAGGGGGCCACCAAGTTTCTATCCTCATCTATTAGTCCCCTTGACAATCCTCTACTACCAGCTGCCTTCCATGGACCAAATTCAGCCACCAAAGCTCCTCTTTGCACTTTTGAAATGGTCCAAAAGCCATAGGTGGTGGGGGGCTACGAATTTTACAAGATTTCCCCTCAAATTAGACACCAATTGGTTCTCAAATCAATTCAATTCAGCTCCCATAAATCCCGTTGTCGAGTCCTCGATTAAATTGATATTTTTCCTCACCAATTGATCCCATATGCATCCTAATTGCACGATCAAAAATGGTCCCCAACAATTTCTAGACAAAAATGACCCTATCTCGACTTTTTCCCAAAAAGTCTCAGTTTGCAGAAAAATCTTCAAAAGACGAGTTGACATTCCTAAAATGATTTGTGACATGATGGAACATCGAATTCAAATTCATGGTTAATTTCAATCTGTCGCGATTTTAGCGTAACCTAGGCTACCGGTAGCTTTTAAAAATTTTAGTGCAATTGACATATGGTCAATTTTCTTCAAGCCACACTTTACCTCTTCGACACATTGGCAACTCTCAATGGTTGTAAAAATCTTAAGATTTCAATTACAACCACGGGATATCCAAAACGATAGAAAATCAATCTAATGCCGATCGATGAGATTTTGCAATCAAGTGGAATCACCCACACTTGATCACACATCTCAGTCGAATCAACCTATCCTTGATCTCTGATCCATTTTGATAATACCGTAATGACCCTTGCAGACTAGCACGATCGAATAGTCGATTTCTAATCGAATTCTCAAGTCCATTGCATTAAAATCTCTTAATGACTTCCCCAAATAATCTAGTTATCTCACAAATGATCGACTTTAAGAATAGCATTATAGGCATGCGTCGATGAAAGGCCCCAATTTATTCAATTGAAAGTAGGACTAAAAATCCAAAATGTCACAAAAAGTCCTCATACTTGAAGTGCATGCCCTCGTTTGACTCAAGTTTTCCCAAACCTTAGCTCTCGCAATTTTTAGAAATTTTTAGTGATTCAAACCATTAAGTTTTATCTCATTTGGAGTTGCCACTAAGAGCCAAGTGGACATCAATTTTTAGGAACATACTTTGAATGAGCCTAAATTACTAAATGCACTATATACACAACATATATATATTGTGTTTCATTGATAAAATTATCCTTATAACTCCATTCATCAACCTTTCACCATATTTACTTTTGATTTGAAAAATAATGGTTCTTTTTTGTTTGTGATGTTTGTCCATTGAATTTCACTTCATAGCTTTATTAAAAGAGTTTTTAGATTGTGTTTGGCAACAACTTTCCCAAAGATCTTTAAGCTTCTAAAGGCCCTTAGCTAAATGCTATGGCTTAGGCAAATTTTTTTGGAGAGATTCGAGGAGATGTATTGCATTTGATAAGTCATATAAAGTCCCTTAACCCAAGGCAAGTCCACAGGAATTTTGAGTTTTTGGCATTTCCATAATGCTAATGCATTATTTTCTTCCAATTTTTCCCTCACTAAATTTTCAAAATTCAAAAAATGCCCTCACCATTTTCTACCTCTTGCAACATTGCCAACAACCCTAGATCCAACTACCAGCAAGCCTCACTTGAAGTCATGTGACCCGAGCCAGCCCTCACCAAGGGTCGATGGGAAGAGTGAAAACTCAAGCAACCAACCGTCTCAAGTGTCAAATCTAAGTTGCCGATGTCCTATGCCTCTCGTCGGCATTCAATGAAGGTGTGAGGTTCATTTTTTAAATTAAAAAAAAAAACAAAAGTCATTTACAAGTGTGCTTTTTTTTTAACACCATTTTACCAAAATTGCTTCCCAATGCACTTTTATATTGCACATTCACAAACACTATTTTTATTTCAAAAAAAAAAAACCCCTTTAACATAAAATCATTTACATTTCCCCAAAAGTTGAACTAAACGCAGCATTAGACTTAACATTGATCATTTTTACTTTACCAAGATGTTTTGGTAATAGTGGGTAATAAATCACAACGGCTAATCACCCATTGGGATGTAATTAAAAGCTGAGCTGAGTGGGAAGGTTTCTCCTTATGCTTTTTATGGCCTTTTGGCGGTTGTAGGCGGTCTCACAAGGTTATCAGTAGTAAGTTAAGCTTTTCCCAATATCCTTTCCTTTTATTTTTTACAATGATATTTTTGCTCTAATAAGAAATATACACGCGTTGAGATTTTTTTTTTTTTTTTTTGATGACAAAGGGAATCCATACAGCCGATAGCCGGCAAGCAAATCCTAGGGTGACGCTAGCGGAGAACCCACCACCCCAGTGCCACACTTAAGACACCAAATGCCTCCACTAAGTTTTGAACCCCTCACCTTTGGGGAAGGATCACTAAAGCTCTTATCCGCGGAGCCACTACAACCGGTGGTGAGATTGTTGCTATAGAATGATGCAAAGAATACCATTAACATTATTACAAATTAAATTTATATATTAAGATTATATATGAATGTATTTAATGTACTTAGGATTGAAAAATAGTGCCTATCACCACTTGGGTTCTTCCATCATGCTTTAATGCTACTTATAGTTTGTCAAGTTGTCCAATGGAAAAGACTAAATATCAAACTCATGTATGAAATTTTCTTAAGTTAGCTAATGCCATCTAAATTATGATAATTATCTGGTATCTTAGTTGGCATTTTGATTTGCGCATTCATTGAGACACATTCATTTGTACGGATTTATTAGGCAACCATATGCTAGTGAAATACTCTCAGACGATGGAAGCCTTTATGTTTAATTTCTTGCAGCTATTGGTTGAAGGGATAACTTATAAACCAATTTAATCTTCCACTCACCACAATTATAGATTTAACCGTGCCAAAATCCACTCCGTTACATTTTTTTTCCAGTTATTAGTTATGTTATTCATGTTTTTCCAAGAGTAACCCCATCCTAACTTTAAATTCTAGGATGGTCCGGTGTATCTTCTATATTCTTGTTTTTAATGGCTAACTCAATAAATAATTAGTCCCTCTAAATGATCCATTTAATTTAAATTCCAATTAAATCCACTCTATAGACATGCACTTTGCCATTGAGGAAAAAAACTTGCATTTACTTAACTATATTTTCATTTAGTTTGGGTTTAAGATTTAGGACTTGATTACAACAATATAATATGTTTTAGAAATTAATTGTATTTTGAAAATTTTAGGACTTAATCACTCTATCACAATAAGCTTTAAGACTTTTAGTCTGATTATCCTTTGAATTAATGAAGAGGCAACGCTATCACCCCCCCCCAACGAATAAGTCCACCCAAATTTTCACCAAAATTACAAAATTACCCTCTATAATTTTGATAGCAATTTAAATTGGTTGTCCCAAATTTATTTACTTTCCTTTCTTTAAGCTTTTCTATATCTATGTAAGATCTACCCATTGTAATTAAGAATTTTATATGTTTGATTTTGTTTATTGTAGATTTTCCATGTAAATTAAAGGCATGTCTTTTTTTTTTTATTGTTAGATATTACTTCCATAAAAATTTGTTTAGTCAAAAGAGAGATTTCCAAGAAATCTACTTCTTTTCTAGATTGTCAATTAAAATTGTGGATAAATTGTTGAGTAAATAAAATTTAATTAAATAAAAATATTACATAAAGTAATTTTTTTTTTTTTTAAATGCCAATGAAATTTCATTATTTTGGATTGACAAAAATTAATATCATCAACAAACTATGTACGAAAAAATATTAAGACACCTCATTATACATAATGTTTTTAGCGTATTCTTAGATATTTCTCAAACTTCTTACATGCTCTGTATAAAAGTATCTCGCCAATATAGTAAGGATAAAATAAAAGTTCTTTGATATAGTAAATAAAGTGAGTTGATTTATATTTAGACTAATGAAATTAATAAAAAGTTCACCAATAAAAAAAGTGAGCTTTTGATATAAGAAAAACAAAAAATGGATAAATTGTTATAAAATTAATAATGAAAAAGGGACTTTTCAGTTTTATACTATAAAAAAAATTTGTTTACTGTTAGCAAGATAATTTTACATGGAGCATGTAAAACATTATAGGAATATTAAAGCTAAAGAAACAAAAACATGTGAAATTCTTAATTATGATAATTGTCCTCAATAGAAAAAGGACAAAAATTGAAAAAAGAAGGAGTGGGCCATTATCTAAAATTGCAATTGAAAGATTGGAGGGTAATTTTATCTTTTGAATTTAAATGAAGGGGTGGATTGAGGGTCGAAATAGCGCCGACCTAATGAAAAAGGAGAAAAGAAATGATAGTAAAAGAGAGAAGAAGAATAAGGAGAAAGAAGCTAGCAATGGATGAACCTTGGTCAATGGTCAATGTCTGGCTTAGATTTTACTTTGACTCAATTGAACCCTCGAACTTATGTGAAATTGTTCATCCTCGTACTTTTATGAGATGCGACTAGATGTTATGTGTCTGCGTGTATTTTCTTATTTTCTTGGAAGGTTGGATGACTATATGCTATGCTTGGGAGAAGGGCTGATGAAAATATGGGAATAAAATACATAAACATAAACTTTTAAGCTCTTCCATTAAAATTTAAAAAAAAAAAAATTCTCGTGTCCTATTCAAACTGTCAATCCCCGTTTTTTAGCTAGAAAAATTATGAAAACAATCATAAATATATTGTAATTATATCAATTCAATCGCAAACCCTTTTTCAATTAATTAAATTATAAATCTTTTGTACTTATACCAATTCAGTCCAACAATTAATTTTGGCTGACTACCGTCGACATGAACACTAGCTGTCTCGCATTGCACAACTGACACTAATGTGGATACTTTTTTATAATATTTTAATATTTTAACATTTCATTTATTTTTTTCTTTTTCCCTTTGATTTTTCTCTCTCTTACTTTTTTTTCTTTACTACAACTCGAGAATTGGCCATTGACAAGGCTTGCTAGGTGAGCAGGTGATTGGCCATGGCCAAAGGTGAGGCCTTGCGAGAGCAAGCCTCACTAGATCTGTTACAAATCCATTGCAAATAGATAACAGTCAAAATCGTTACAAAATCATTATAAAACTTACAAAACCGTTATAGATTAATGACAGATAAAAACCATTACAAAAACAATAGTTTTCAATACTGCAAAAGTCATTGAAATATACGACAGATACATCATTAAACTGGATAGTCCAAGAAACCATCATCATCTTTATTCCCAGTTAATTTAGATCGCTCTATTCATTTATTCCTTTTTTCAGTATATAACTATAACTGCTGCATCCTTGTGCTTGCCGCGCCAATCGCAGGCATCACCTTCACTTTGTTGCATTCCATTTCAAAGTCAACTTTCCTTAGTAGTTCTTGCCAATCTTTGATGGCTTCTTCGGCAATGGTCCTTCCCACAGGATCGCTCTGAACTCATCTACCATTTCCTTCCTGATTTTCGTCACTTTCAGGAACAACTCCGTCAGCCCATCCCGCAGCTGGTACAACCCCTTCAACATCTCGTTAGTGGCCTTCTCCAGCCCAGCCGCCACCTCCCTCAGCCTCTCCACGACCTCTCCACCGCCTCCTGATGCCACCACCTCGCCAATTGCCTCCAGCACATGCCTCCCTCGTGCCTCCACGTCATCAAGCTCCGTCAAAACCCGCATCTTCCTGTCCGTTTCCTCGCCACGTCTTGACTCCACGATCATTTTCGACTCAAGTGCGCGAACAGCGTCACCCCAGGGGAACTCCTCTGGGACACAGACGACCATCCCCAAGGAAGAGCGCAAGGCCGAAGATATGACTCCGGCAATGAATGCTGTCAAGAAATTGACAGCTTGGACCGCACGGCGAACAACTCTATCGACCGGCAAGACCTTCCTCCTCAGAGCCGCCATTCCAATGCTCGGGGACAAGTCACTAATTAGCTTCTCGATGTCACCAACGCTCTCGCCCTCCGAATCTGCGAGCAAATCCCTCGCTTGGTGAATCTCCTGCTCCGATGGGTTGCCCTCTGAGCAGATGAGCTTCATCGCCATCCTCCGGTCCAGGTGGTGGAGACACAGTCGCTCAATCTCGGAGGACATGCAGTTGCAGACATCCAGGACCTTCACGCTATTGTCCAGATACCACGAAAAGAGGCTGTTATCACCGTCCGATTTCAGCTCATAGATCAAGGATCTCACCGCCGAGTGAGCAGTGGCGAGCACGTTGACAGCGGAGAAGAGCCAGGGCAGGCTGGCAGAGGCAGGGCTCAGGCCCCAGAGGGGAGAGCGGACGGACTCGTCGAAGGAACTGGAGATAGACTCTAGCTCCTCGGCAGTGAGCCTCGCTCCCTTGTCGCCTGGAGAGGAGAGGCGCGTATACATTTTCTGGAAGAATATGTAGATGACAGAAAATATTTTCTGTTTTTTTTCTCAGGAAAACTGAGACGAGAAAGTGGTGGAAGATTTTGATGGGCACGGGCTGTGAGCTCATGCGGCATTTATATAGGGCGTGGATTCTCTTGAGAAGGCAAGAAGAATGTAACATGGAAAGAAAAATTCATAAGAGAATTCCTGGAATGTAATTAAAAGACACGCCCCAAGAAGGTGTTTTCTAGATGCTAAATGCAAGAAAATTGTAATGTGGAAAGAAAAAAAAAATTGATAAGAGAATTCTTGAAAAGTAACTGAAAGATATGCCCAAATAAGGTGTTTTTGGGACAGACATGCCTAAATAAGGTGTTTTTCAGGATGTTAGAGATACAAGAAAGATGTAAAATGGAAAAAAAAATTCATTAGAGAATTCCAGAAAAGTAATTCAAAGGCACGCCCCAATAAGGTGGATGCTAGGAATACAAGAAAAATGTAAATATTGAAAAAAGATTCATAAGAAAATTATTGGAAAGTTATTAAAAGACAAGCCCCAATAAAGTGATTTTCTAGATGTTAGGAATGCAAGAAAAATGTAATATGGAAAGAAAAGTTCATTAGAGAATTCCTGGAAAGTAATTCAAAGACACGCCAATAAGATGATTTTCTGGATGCGGGGAATGAAAGAAATATGTAAATATTGAAAAAAAAAATTCATAAGAAAATTCTTGGAAAGTAATTAAAAAACAAGCCCCAATAAGATGTTCTTCTAGATGCTAGGAATACAAGAAAAATATAATATGGAAAGAAAATTGATAAGAGAATTCTTGGAAAGTAATTAAAAGACATACTCAATAGCATTTTATTTCCTATTTAAACTTTCTGTCTATTCAGTTTGCAATACCAAAGCAGTGCAATGCTGCCACAGATAATAAAAAAGCATCGGTGATTGGAATGATCCAAATAAGTTACATATGGATGAATGTAGTGGAACAACAAACACTTTACTTATACTTTCAGAACATATATTTACTTTCATTTTGCATGGCAGCGTGGCAGACAAAATTAGGAATATAAACACTAGCAATATGCTTAAAAAGCTAATGTCTAAATGTGCTTATTATTTATATTAACTTCCCTAGGAAGTTTTTTTTTTTTGTCGGTGACGTTCCTAGTAAGTTTAGGCTATGAAAAAAGCGGCTAATTATCATTTGGAGAGTTAGTTCATGAAATCATTTATTAATAAGGGATTTCTTGGAATGTGAAATAAAAATAACAAGAGAATCTTTAATTGATAAGAGATTTATTGGAAAGCTGTTAAAAGACATGGGTAAAAAAAGTGTCCATCTTCATATTTTGACCTCCTCAAATCATTGGACGCAATTCAAGACATACTTACCTTTTATTTCCTAACTAACCTTTCCTATTGTCTGATTTGTAGCAGTAAAAATAAAACAGCAATAGCGTTGCCACATATAACAAAAAGTTTTGATAATTCAAATTATCCAAATGAGTTATATGTAGATGAATGTGATCGAATGTAATTGTTGAATATGGTGCTACCAGCTTTCATTATATTTTTGGAACAGTTATCTCCTTTTGCTTTGCATGGCGGCTTGCATGGCGGCCAGTGGCGCAAATGAGAGCGACTTTATTGAGGATGGAACTAGGTAATTAGATACTAGCGACATGTTTAAAGATTAACATATTGCTGTATTTAGTATTTATAGCGACAAACATGAGTATTTGCTTTTCTACTATTTTCATGGACATTTTTACTTTTTGTGAGATGTTTCGGTCATATTAAATAATAAATCACATTGGCTAATTTCCATTTGGGAGGTAATTAAAAGATGGGTCAAGTAGGAAGATTTCTCCATATACCCTGGCCCTTTCATAATTGTCGTCCGCAGTTTCACAAGCCTTTTCGTAGTGACTTAACTTTCCCCAATACATTTTCCTTTTATTATAATAAGATATTCTTGTTCTAGTGATAAATGTCCACGGGTTACCGTAATTGGCAAAAAGAACCATTTAATCCCAAATTCTTTACGTTTCCCTGAAGGCTTTGCCCAATGGCCGATTCAAATGCAGTCTTAAACTTGACATTGATATTCTTACTTTATATCGGGACATTTTGGTTAGTAAAATTGGGTAATAAAAATCCCAATGGCTAGTCACCCCTTGGAAGGTAATTAAAAGCGGAGCTAAGCGGGAAGGATTCTCCTTATACTTCTTTGTGCCCTTTTGTCCTTGTGGTACACGATCTCGCAACCCTTTCAGGGGTAACGTAAGCTTTCTCCAATACACTTTCCTTTGATTTTTAAATAATATTTTTGCCATAATAAGAAATATCCACGCGTTGCAACGAATAAGAGATAATTTATTGCCAATAGATGATGAAAAAAATGCTACTAACATTATTAACAATTAAATTTATATAATTAGATTATAGGTGAATGTATTTTATAAACTTAGGAATGAAAGATAGTGTCTAATGAGTAATTACCACTTGGGTTCGCACATCATGACTCAGTTGCTACTTAGAATTTGTCAAGTTGTCAAATATAAAAGAGTAAATATCAAACTAATATATAAAATTTTCTAAGATTATTTGATGACATCTAAATTACAAAATTCTCTATAGAATCTTAATTGGCATTTCGATTTGCGCATTCACGGATTCATTTGCACATATAGGCAACCATATGCAAGCGGGATATTCTCGGAGCATCGAAGCCTTCATGTTTAATTTGATTGCAGCTATTTGGTTGATTGGATAACTTAGAAACCAATGAAATCCTCCATTCACCACAATTATCGATTTAATTGAGTGGCAAATCCCACTCTCGTCCTTAGGTTTTTTCCAGTTATTAGTTACGTTATTCACATTTTCTCTAGAGCAAACCCCCATGCTAACTTTAAATTATTTCCTATCAGTTTTATCTTTCATATCCTTGTTTTTAATGTTCCGATTGATTAAATGATTAGCTATCTATGATATAGTAAGGTTTAAATAATTAACTTTAAATGATCCACATAGTTTTAATTCCTATTAACTTCAAAGACACGCGCTCTGCCATTGAGAAAAAAATACTTCCATTTACTTAACTATCTTTCATGTAGTTCGGGTTATACCAACTTAATAAGTTTTAAAACTTAAATGTACTTTCCCAATAAGTTTTAAGTCTTTTAATCTAATTATTTCATGAATTAATGGAATAGAATAACAAGATGGGTAGCAAAAGAAAGAAGAAAAGAAGTTAGTAATGAATAAACCTTTATCAATGGTCAATGTCAGTGCTGGATTTTGCTTTGATTCAATTGAGTCTTGAAATTTTGTGAAATTGTAAGATTGATTATCTAAGGCATGCAAACACCAATCTTAATAATAATTTTGCTCTTTGAAGTACAAAACACAATGTGATAAGTTTTAATAGCTATACTTTCAAGATACAGTAGACCATCTTCTTTATTCCACATAGAATAATAGATGGAACAAGAACAACGATTTGTGTATAACCAAATAAAGAAAGGAAAGATAAGTAAAGAGAAGAAAGAATATTTTTATTTTGATATATTTATATTACCTTTTAATTATATTTGAAGTTACAATTTGTGGGTAAAAGAAAGAGATAACCATTTTCCATCTTCAATCTTGCATTATTAGAAAAACATTACAAATTATTGCAAATTGATAGAAGTCAAAACCATTACAAATCTATTGTAAATTGATAGAAGTCAAAACCATTACAAAACTATTACTGAACCATTATAAAACATTATAGATAATGGCATACAAAACCCGTTACAAATTAATGATACAAAAAAAAATCAATATTGCAAAAGTTATTGAAATATATAAAAATCCCCCACATATTTCAAAATGTTTTAAAAAGAAATGAAAGAATAACGATGGGTTATTGGAGTATAATGCATGGAAAGTTTAGAACTAGTGTTTGTTAGGCTATGAACTGGACCTAGAAAGAATGAAATATAATTCTAAAATTATTTGTGAAATTGAAACTTCAATGAATCAAGAATCTCTTATTGTGAATGATAGTCCCACATATTTTATTCTTCAATGCAATTCTATGTTAATAGGCCATGTGTACTTGGTTTATTCATAAGTGCTCTAGAGACTATTGCTAATAGTTCTCATAGGAGCAATTCCCCACTCCACACTTATATAGGTGATCCCATCAAATGTATTCTACAATTTAATATCATGTATAATGGCTATGAAATTCATTAAGCCTCTTTTTCATTACAATCTTTTGCTATTCTCACCTTAGTAGGGACAAAAATATTAATAGTGCAATATTAGATCAACAATTGACTTGTCATTACCCATACAAACGTAATTCATGGGATTCACATAGTTTAGGTTACCATCCTTGTTGATTTTCTTCAACTAACTTAAGTCATATTCCCCTCAATGTATAGTTATAGGATCAATCAAATTCACTACTGAATTTACATAATAGGTGAACATAGTTCCATCTTTAAGCAATTAATTTATTACATCATGTCTAAATCGGATTTGTCTATTTTTACCATTGAATACTTCATTCTTTGCAATGGCGCCTCTTGACAATCACAATGTTTAGACATAGAAGGTATCGTTTTTCCCAAAAGAACATCTACTAAGAAGTTCCTCAACCACTTAGCCTCCTTTTCAAATGTGCATTAGAGAAGAATTTTCTCTTTTCAAGAACTTGAGCAATCCTCAAATCACCAAGATAAGTAATTTCTTCTCCTTCCCCTACTGGAGTGTAGGGGGATAAAGCATTCTATTTTAGATAAGTGCAAGAGTCATGAAAATACAATTAAGTCATAAAACTTTTTAAATACAATTAAGATAAAGCTAAAATTCTCAATTTAATTTTTTCACCTTTTAAGTCCTTTTACATTTTTTTTTGAAAGTTTTTCAATTCATTTTATGAAACACCAAAGCCTACCACCCATTCTTTCACATTGGCATACCAACCATTCTTTCATATTGGCTCAATATGCCTTGGGAAATTACCTCAACAATTATATCATTAGAATCATTTTGGTAGGACTATCATTTCCCTCACAATTTTTGTCTTACTAATTTTCAAATTACAACACCTTCACCAAAAATGAGCACATATCCACTATCTGAAATGTGTTTTTTTAAGTAACATCTCCATAAATGCTCTTGAGTAATGTATTATGTCACTATTACTTCTAGTCGACCATGTTATGTGTATCAAGTACCGATAATGTAAAAAATGGCTTAAAAACTAATTTGTACTGCAAAAACTCACACGACTCAAGAACAAGCATTTGTTAGTAAACAATCTATCAAGGTACCATCACATCCACACAATTTCCCCAAGAATAGTACTTGAACTACCCCAAACAAGCACTTCTCAATCATCAACTAATCAAATTACAATGAATCTCACAATACAATAATTTTCTTACGATCTATTTTCTCAAAGAAGGCAACATATTTTCTCACAAATCAAAATACTTCACAGCCACAGAAAAAGGGTTTATTTCAAGCTTGCCAGCAAAAGAGGAGGAGCACATACCCGGTTCGTCAACAATCACGAGGAGCTTGTTGTACTCTTTGCCATAGTTGATGAGAGCGACTTGAGAAAGCCTTTGTGCTTGATGCAAGAACTAATTGTGGGTTGGGATGAAATGTCGACAGTGAAGGCTTCTTAGTATTGGGCTTAAGGCCCATTCGCCCAAGTTGGGCCTAGAAAGCCCGACCCACGGGAATAGGGCCCATGGAAGAGGAGAGGTATAAAAGGGAGGAGAGAGAGAGAGAGAAAAATGCACCGTTTTGTTTTTAGAAAAAAAAAAAAAAAAAAGACATACGCTTTCTCTCTACGTACGCTCTCTTTTTCATTTTCTTCAAAGCGAAACCAGTGAAGCGCTTGAAGGATTTTGCCTGCTCGGATCGAACGGGGCCAGATTTTCTTCCTCTTGTCGGCGTCGGTGTCTAATATGTGGCTAACAAGGTACGCTCGAATCCGTGATGTGCTTTACGATCGGTGATACGTGATTTTCCCGAGCCTCGTCTTCCGCATTGATTTAGGGGTTCGATTCAGTGTCGAATCCGATTTTCAGGGATTTGTTATTCCCAACATTGGTATCAGAGCCCTAGTTCACGTTTTCCTGACCTGTTTTGATGTTTTTGATTGATTTTTTTCGCAAAAACAATTCGGCCGTACGGATCGAGGCTAGAAATCCCAACACCCGAGCGATGTTCGACCTTTTTTTCCGAGTTTGCGTAAGTCCAAATCGAATTCTGATGGCATAGGCAGAAAGGCGACGTCGAGACGAGTCTGGCGATACGTCGAGCGCCGCCAGGCGACGCCGCACGCGCCCACACGCGCAGCCGGAAGGCGCTGCGCGTGGGCGCGACGTGCCCGGAAGCGCTGGCTCACCCAGCGCGTGCGGAACACGCACCGGTCAGCGAACCGGCACATGCGCGCCACCGGCCGGCAAACCGGCACACGCCGGTTGGCGGACCGACGCGTGCTAACGTCAGCATGACGTCACCCAACGATCAATAAATGCTAGGGTGACGTCATCGATGACATCAGCAACGACGACGGTTGGCCAGGCAGTCACCGGCCGACAACCCTACCGGCGACCTGACCCGACCCGAACCGCGACGCCCGGCACGCGCACGGCACGTGTGTCAGTTCGCCCGAGCCAGCCCCTCCGGCCCGACCGGTTTGACTGGTCCGACCGGTCTATCCAATCCGACCAATTCAACGTCCGACGACCGACGACCGTTGACCGTTGACCACCGTTGACCGTTGACTGACAACCGTTGACCAAAAAAAAATGAGGAGGAAAAGAATGTGTTTCCTTTTTCAATTAAGTCTATGTGGATTATAATGTGATCCCTTATTTGTTCTGCATTTGTTGCAGGAACTATGCCTCCCCTAAGGTTGCGCACACCTATTCGCGCAGTTATCGATGAACAAAAGGATAAGCTGTCTAAGTTGATAGCCGAGCTGACTAATCATCAATGGGAGAGATGTGACTTAATTGATCACGTCCTTGAGGTCAATGGGAAAATTCAACAGGTCACGTGGAACGATCGTCCTACGTCACAGTCAGAGATGGTGCGATTTTTCATAAACACTCTTCCACCTGAATGGCAAGATGTGTTGAATCGCATATGGGATGTCAACAAAGCTACTTCATATAAGAAAATTGTGATAGACTTTGTAAATGAATATTACTGTATTGTTACAAGGGAAAAGATCAAGAAATTGAACAAAAGAGGATCTTTCCCAATTCGTGTGCTGACTTGGTGTTAGTTGTATTGGCTGAACTTAATTAAGTGTACTTTGTGGACATCTTAATGTAATGTTTACTACCTGATTGTTGTTGATGTAGCAACTTATATGTTATTTGTAATAGTTGAAAGCATTATTGTTTTATTGTATGTCAATTATCTGTTGCTTTCTGTTAATGATGATTGTTGTGGGTAGTTTTAGAAGTTTTTGTAGCTTCATAAAATTGATTTTGCATATGACAATCATATTAATAATATTTTTAAGTTATGATTTTTGAAGGATGATTGGAAACGTAGTGACCTTTTGATTCTAAAGTCTTACTTGAAATTATTTATTAATATGATGGGTCTATGTAAAAAGGGATGCATAAATGATGAGCATTAATAATTCGTGCATATGTCTGATGTGTTCAAATCAATGGCTTCAGCCACAAAGAGCATAGTTGCCAAGCTGAACAAAGGTGAAAAGCTCAATGGAGACAACTATGAAATTTGACAAATGAAAATCCAGTATGTGCTGGAAGAGCAAGAAGCACTTGAGGCTCTTAACCTGACCATGGTAGAACCTAAAGAAAGAAACACTGCACAGCACATAAGAGATAAGGAAGCTTTTGCTGCGTGGAAACGAAAGAACTCTCTTGCTCGCATAACGTTGCTAAGCAGCATGGACAATGACGTCATGCGAGAGTTTAGGCATTTTGACAATGCCAAAGAAATGTGGGAAGCATTGGTGGCAAGATTTGATCATATTTCGGTGACCAAACTAAGGTAGCTCACTATCAGGTTTGACTCTTATAAGAAGCCTCATAGTTAGACCATGAAGCAACATCTTAGAAAGATGTCAAACATGATAAATGAGCTGAAAGATGCTGGCCATGTCCTCACAGATGAGCAGCAAGTGCAAGCAGTGATTCGTTCCTTACCTCAGAGTTGGGAGCATATGAAGGTGCACCTGACCCATAATGATAATATCAAAACCTTCGAAGATGCAATGCGTCATCTTGAGTTGGAAGATGACCGCCTCTTAGCGGCTAAGCCGGATGCTGAACTCTATCATGCTAGTTCTAGCTCACATGGAGCTTCGAGCTCCAAACGCAAGCGCCTTAACTGGTTTGATAAAGGGAAAGGCAAGGAAGAAGTAGGTCCTTCAGTAAAGAAACCCAAGTTTAACCAACATGATATAGGAAAGCGTCCTCGCATGAAGAAGCTTACAAAGGTGAAATGCTACAACTGTGACAAGAAGGGTCACTATGCTCGCGACTGTCGTGAGCTAAAAAAGGTATGCACCCCTTGTACTTTTCAGAATTTTGCTTTTGTATCGAGTTCTGTGTTCTTAACTAAGTCTAATCATTTGTGGACTGTGGATTCAGGAGCAACAGACCATGTAGTGAAGGATAGAGGATCCTTCATGGAATTCCGACGAGTACTAACTGGAACTAAGTGGATCTATGTGGGAAACAACTCCAGAGCTGAAGTGAAAGGAATTGGCACATGCCAACTGAATATGCGTGGTGGACGCACTTTATTCCTACATGATGTATTGTATGCTCCGGAGATTCGTCAGAATTTAGTGTCTGTTTTAGTGTTGGTTAGACTAGGTTTTAATATGAACTTCTATAATATAGGTGTGGATTTGTTTTTGGATACAAATTACTATGGTTGTGGTTATTTTTTGGATGGTTTCATTGTATTAGATGTTGAGTATGTTAATCCAAATGTTTGTTATTCCCTTATCACATCTCTTAATACCTATGATAATGATGTGAATGTGTGGCATGCTAGACTTGATCACATTAGCCAACAACATATGAATAGACTAGCCAAAGAAGGTTTGTTGGGCAACATTGAAAAAGTCGATTTGTCCATATGTAAGAATTGCCTAGAAGGGAAAACGACAAGGAAACCATTTGAGAAAGGTAAAAGAGCTGAATTTCCTCTACATTTAATCAATTTCGATGTCGCATGGTCCAATGAATGTGAGAGAAATGCATGGGGCTGTTTATTTCATCACATTTATTGATGATTATACTCGATTCAGATATGTTTATTTGATTTCTCATAAATCTGAAGCAATAAGTTGTTTCAAAAGTTTTATGAACCTAGTAGAAAATCAATTAGACAAGAAAATAAAAGCATTAAGATCCGATCGAAGTCGAGAATATTTATCTAATGAATTCAGAAAATTATGTGATGAAAAAGGAATAGAAAGACAGTTGTCTATTCCGAATACTCCTCAGCAAAATGGTGTTGCGGAGAGAAAAAACAGAACCCTATTGAAAATTGTTAGGTCTATGATGGCGCATGCTAACTTACCAATTACTTTTTGGAGTGATGCATTGTTAACTGCTGCCTATATACTTAATCAGGTGCCTTCCAAATCAGTTACTTCTACTCCATATGAGTTATGGACAGGTAGAAAACCGGACTTGAGTTTTCTTAAGCCATGGGGTTGTGCTACCTATACACATGAGTCATCTCACAAGTTTGGGAAATTGGGTCCCAGAGGAAAGAAGAGTATTTTCATAAGATACTCGGAACACTCGAAAGGGTATGTGTTCATTGGTGAGTATGAAAGTGGGAGTATAACTGAATTTGAATCACGAGATGTCACATTCTTAGAGGATGAGTTTCCTAAGAAGGGCGAAATAGGGGAAGATCACTCCCTATTTGAGACTTTGGATCAAGATAATGATATTAGTGGAGTTCATCCAAGTGGGAGCATAATAGGGAATGATGTGCAAAGTGTACAATCTCCCATACGGCGAACAAGTCACCAAAGTATTCCTCGTCGACGTTTTGACATTGAAGGGGAAACTTTTATGGTTGCTCCACAAGATGAGGATGAGCCAAGAAATATCAATGAGGCTCTGAATTGCCCTAGTAAGAAAAAATGGATTCATGCAATGGAAGAGGAAATTGAGTCAATGAAATCAAACCAAGTCTGGGAACTGGTTGATCTTCCAAAAGAACGCAGAGCTATTGGGAACAAGTGGATTCTCAAAATAAAGCGAAAGGCTGATGGCTCAATAGAAAGGCATAAGGCTCGCCTTGTGGCAAAGGGGTATAATCAATAGGAATGAATTGATTATGAATATACGTTTTCTCCTGTAATAAGATTTACCTCAATTCACATTATTCTGGCAATATTGGCTAATCTGGATCTTGAGTTACATTAGATGGATGTAAAGACTGCTTTCCTCAATGGAGAATTAGAGGAAGAAATATATATGAAACAACTTGCTGGTTTCATAGTGAAAGGCCAAGAAGAAAAAGTATGTCGACTTTTGAGGTCGATATATGGTCTTAAGCAGTCATCAAGACAATGGTATATACGTTTTCATAATGCCATAATGGCATATGATTTTAAAATAATTGATGAGGATCATTGTGTATATATCAAAAGATCCAAGGATCAATTTGTGATCACATAATTGTATGTTGATGATATACTGATTGTCAGAAGCAATATGGAGTTGGTTAATACTATCAAGAGATGGTTGTCTTCTAACTTTGAGATGAAGGATATGGGTGAGGCTGCATACATTCTTGGAGTTAAGATTTCAAGAGATCGTTCGAAGAGATCGTTGTCTCTTTCGCAAGAAACCTATATAAATAAGGTTCTTGAACGATTTCGTATGCGAGACTGTAAACCCATAGACACTCCTATTGCAAAAGGTGAAGGATTAAGCCACAGATTGTGTCCAGGGACTCCACAAGAGAAGGAACAAATGAAACATGTTCCTTATGCTAGTGCTATTGGGAGCTTGATGTACGCTATGATGTGTACAAGACCCGACATATGTTTTGCCGTTGGAATTGTGAGTAGATACCAATCCAATCCAGGTACAGCACATTAGAAAGCCGTCAAGAGAATATTGAGCTATCTGAAGGGAACTGCTGATTTCAAGTTGAATTACCAAGGAAAGGATCTGCGACTTGAAGGCTATTCAGATGCTGATTGGGAAGGAAATTTAGATGAAAGGAAATCTACCTCTGGATTTGCTTTCTTACTGAACAATGGCGTCATATCATGGAGCAGTAAGAAGCAAACGTGTATAGCCTTGTCCATGATGGAAGCTGAGTTCGTGGCATTATTAGCAGCGGTACAAGAAGGAGTTTGGCTTAAGAGATTTTTGAATCATTTAGGTGTTATTGAGAAAGCTGCAAATCCGTTATTGGTTAACTGTGATAGCCAAGCAGCTATAGCGTATACCAAAGATCCAAAATATCATGGCAAGACCAAATATATAAATACCAAGTATAACTTTGTGAAAGATATGGTTGCACGAAAGAATGTGAACTTACAGTACATATCTACGCATAGAATGATAGCATATCCTATGACAAAGGCAATACCTAGAGATATGTTTTGTGGTCATGTAAAATATCTAGGATTGTGTAGAGTCTGATGTATTAGATATTGTAATTTTCCTGAGTTGTTCACATCAATGAACTTGTGTTTTTCATTATTAATGCCTATGAATTTTTGTATGATCTTTATGCATCTTAAGGCTCAGTGCATTATTTTAAGTTGAGAAGTATGTCGGACAGATAAAAGATTAGCCCACTCACACGGGTAATCGCCTCTATTTACTGTGTGATAAATAGAGATGAAACTGTTTTTTTAAGCTTATTATCTAGGTGATAATCGAGAGCTCAAGCTTAAAATACATATGTCGCCTTAACTAAGTGTTAAGATAATGACATAATACTAAAGATGTCCGAAAGTAAAATAACCCACATATTTTACTTTATTTGTCTATGATGCCAGATGTGAGTTCTGATGAATTTTGTGAATGAGTAGATACGTGAACTCAAGTTAGACATTGGGTATGTCTAAACTATCATCTGTACGGTATTGAAAGGTATAGACATACGCTCCATGGGAAATGAGTTAATACCGTAATACGAATTTCATACTACGTATGCATGAGACGACCAATAAGAGTGACAAAAAGTTTGATCTCAACTTTTATGACGTAGGAGACTCTTGAGAAAAATAGTTCATCAATTTTTAGTCCCCTCATGACTCTTACTTATTCTCAAGATTTCTATTTAGTGTTTGCTATCTTATGGTGTTGCTAATGGTCATGAGTTGATTCGATCTAATGGGGCATTTCTAGAAAAGCAAGCTGAATTGAAATTGAGAGTTTGAAGGAAAAAGGAATATCGATTTTGGAGAATCACATTGTGGTTTTGTATTCACTGGTCGACCAATTATGACTGTCTTTGTGATAATTAATATATATCATGTTTAAAAGAGATCAAGAGAGATATAAAATGTGATCGATCGATCGATCTAGGGTACTGTATACTAAATCTACTCGGAGTGTGACGCCCATTATGAGCTGCTATATATTCCTAACAGATGTATAGAACGAGCTTCTCAAAAGTATCTTTGCCGTCGCACGGATTATTCACCGGTATGAATGTTGAAGAGAAGTAAAGAGAATCTTGTTCGCCCACCATTGTGCGAGTGGGAGATGAAAGCTTCTTAGTATTGGGCTTAAGGCCCGTCCAAGTTGGGATTTAGAAAGCCCGACCATGGGATATATGGCCCATGGAAGGGGGAGAGATATAAAAGGAAAGAGAGAGAAAAAAATGCACGTTTTTGTTTTTTTAGAAAAAAGAAAAAAAAAGACGTGCACGCTTTCTCTCTACGACGCTCTCTTTCTCGTTTTCTTCACAATGGTACAACTTAGTCTACCTACTAAAGACCATAAGCAAGGACCAAATATGAGGAAGGGGTATGGTGCTTCCTACTGGTTTTCAAACACCTCTGCGAATTAAAAATGTACATGTGTAAACTAGAAATACAAACACGTAAGGTTACCAAAAATCAAAAGAATGAAATGTTGGACTTAGCTTATTCGTTGGAATTGGAATCCTCTAATCGAGATGAGCGCATTCGTACAGTCCTCAATAGGAGAATCATAGTAGCTGCCTCGAACATCATTCAGCAAGCCCTCAGAATCTACTGCTCGCACACTATTGTTCCACCTGACCTTCACCTCACACATATTGATGTTCAAGCTTATCGCATCATTTTCCCAGTTGCGACTTCACCAAATAATGTTGGAGCTCAAATCATAATGCACGGTAGAAAAATTACCCTTAAAATTGTTGGAAATATATAGGATAATGTGAAAATAAATATGGTTGGAAATCTCTTTGAAACGATGAGAAAATAAGATTAATTGTCCGTGTGCAAGCACTATCCTTCAAATTAATTTCACCTCTCAGAGTATGAAACTCAGTTTAGGCTTCAATGATTATTCTCCGAGATACAATGGACTCCTCATTTTTTTCATTATGTCTTTCTCCATATTAATATATCTCTAGAGTCAATAATTTTTATGAGGAAATACTTATCCTAGGTCAAAAAAAGTTGATAGGATTCTTGCAAGGACACCCGAATTCAAAGTATCCTACTTTTATGGAATTCACAGGGCCGACAGCAAGATTTTGAATTAACTTATTGGTCTTATGGTATATTTTAATTTGTAGGTAAAAGAAAGAGAGCCGCTTTCATCATCAATTCTTGCATTCAATTGAAAGACGTTACAAATCTGTTGCAAATTGATTACAGTCAAGACCATTAACAATCAATTACTAAACCATTATAAAACTTACAAAATACCACCACAAAAACCGTTCCAAATTGATGAAGCTGTTACAAAACCATTAAACTAGATTGCTCAACAACACCATAATCATCTATATTCCCTACTCTGCAGTCAAATGTAACTTTGTCGTCCTCTCTTTCATTGTTACCTTCTCCCTCAGTCGCTCTAGGCTGACGTGGACGGTCGTTTTCGAGCGCTTGCTGTGAACTCGTCTGTCACCTCCTTCCTCATCCTCGTCACTGTCAGGACCAGCTCGTTCACCCCCTCCGTTAGCCGGTGAAACCACTCGGACATCGCCTCGGTTGCCTTATCCAGCTCCATCGCAGCCTCCCTCAGACTCCCCGAGATCTCTCCACCGCCTCCGAGCGCCGCCACATCTTCGATGGTCTCGAGCGCGCTCCACACCCTCACCTCCACGTCGTAAAGCTCCCTCACTCTTCCCTCCAAGTCGTGGATCTCCTTAAGGATCTGTGCCTGCATGCCTGTTCCGTAGCTGAAATCCGAATCCACGGCCACTGCCGCCTGGATCGCAAGGATAGCGTCGCTCCAGGGAAAGTCCTCTGGGACAGGCATGTTGACGATTTCCCTTGACGAAGAGCGCAGGGCCGAAGTTATGACTCCGCCGAGGAATGCCGTCACGAAGCTGACAGCGTGGATCGCACGGCGAACAACTCTCGCAGCCGGCGAGACCTTCCCCAGTGGCTCCGACATTCCCGTGCTCGCAGCCAAGTCTCTGATCAGCCCCTCGACATCGCCCGCAGACGTCGCACGCCCATCACCACCGTCGCCCGCCCAACCTGCGAGCAAATCCCTCGCTTGGTGAATCTCCTCCTCCGAGGGGTTACCGTCCAGGCGGAGGAGGAGCTTGATGGCGTTCCTCAGTCTCGTGGGGCAAAGACACAGCCGCTCGACCTCGGCGGAGATGCAGCTGCAGATGTCCAGGACCTTCAGGCTGTCCCCCGAGTACCACGACGAGAGGCTGTCGCCGTCGTCCAGTCCCACCTGGTAGATCAAGGACCTCGCCGCGGAGTGCGCAAAGGCGATGGCCTTGACGGCGGAGGAGAACCAGCGCAAGCTGATAGAGGCGGGGCTCAGGCCCCAGAGGCGAGAGTCGAGGGAGTCGTGAAAGGACTTGCAGATGGATTCTAGCTCCGGGGCGGTCAGCATCGCTGCCATCGAAGAAAAATGCGAACGAAAGAATTTTCGCTTCTGCTTTTCTTTTTCTTTTCTTTTCCAGGAAACTGAGGCGAGAAAGTGGTGGGAAGTTTTTGGTGAGTTACGATCTGGGAGCACGTGCTGCATTTATACGGGGCAGGTTTTCTCCAAGGATTGCAAGAAAAATGTGATTGTGGAAAGAAAATCCAGCATTGATTTTCTTGTGCATTTCTGGCGTATTCATAATCTAGAACCCTGTTTAAGATATACTTGCCTCTTATTTTCTATCTTAATCTTATTTCGATTTGACTTGTATCAATTATAGAAATAAACCGAATAAGAACGGTGTTGAATATTTCTAACTTAATCTTACTTCTATTTGACTTGTATCGATCATTGAAATGAACCGAATAAAAACAGTTTTGAATATGTATCGATTATAGAAATGAACCGAATAAGAAATGGTGTTGAATATTTCTAACTTAATCTTACTTCTATTTGACTTGTATTGATCATTAAAATGAACCGAATAAAAACGGTTTCGAATATGGCGCTACAAACACTTTTTCTCATACTTTCTTGGAGTAGTCATTGCTTTTGGGTTTGTGCGGCAGCATGGCAGTGCAGACAAGAGGAAAATTGCTAGTGACAGGATTAGCAAGCTAAATACTAATAGATACTGACAATATGTTAAGAATTCGATACGTGGACATGTAGAAAGTTTGCCGAGGTGAGTTAACGACTTCGACATTACGAAATTCTTGTCGGCATTGGCAATCTATTTACATCCGTTGTAATTCATTGATCCTTTAAAAAAAAAAAATCCACCGTCAACCTTAATGCTTTAAATAAAGATCTTGATGAATTCAAGTAACCACTACTAGACCAAAAAATAGAAAAACTAACCACTACAAGTTTAATACTAATAAAGGAGTATTTACTTATCTACTATTTTCCTTTATATTTTTTACTTTATATTGAGGTACTTTGGTTGTATTAGGTAATAAATCACATGGACTAATTACCATTTGGGAGGTAATTAAAAGTTAGCCCAAGTGGGAAGGGTTTCTCATTATATTCTCTGTGGCCCGTTTTAGCTGTTGTACGCGGTCTCCAGGCCTTTTAGGCAGTAAGGCCGGCTTTTCCCTAATACACTTTCCTTCTAATAAAAAATATAATTTTTAAAAAGATAATTTTTCTCTAAGAAATATCCATGCCCACGAACGAGAGAAATTTTATTGCTAATAGCATGATGGAAAAAATGCTAGTAACATCTTAGAAGATTAAGTGTATGCACTTAGTAAACTTAGGAATGAAAGAGCCTAATTAGTGATTACCATTTGACTTCTTATATCATGCCGTGATTGTTACGTAAAATTTTTTGAGTTTTTAAATGGGTAAACTACTTTGGTAAAACTACTTTTCAAACTAAAATATTGACATCCCGATGCTAGTTAATGATATCCATATGATGACAGTAACATTTTAGTTGGCATTTCTACCTCCGCATTCATTGTGGCAGATACATCAGCATGGATCTATTAGGCAACCATGTGCCAACGAAATATTCCCGAGCCATAGAAGGCTTAATGTTCAATTTCTTGCTACTATTTGGCTAAATGGATAACTTACAAACCAATATAATAATTGTCTATTCATCACAATTATCGATTTTAATGTACCAAAACTCACTCTTGTCATCGCAATTTTTTCCAATAAATAGTTATGTTATCCACTTTTTTAAGAGCAATCCCGTTTTAAATTTAAATTCTTGGATTTGGGAGGCGTATTGGCCGTATCCTTATTTTTAATGTGCTGATTGGATAATTAATCGGCCCAACTAAATGATCCATTTATTTTTTGTTCTTATTAACTCTTCGCTGAAAACGGGCTTTGCCATCGGGAAGAAAATATTCCTAATTTACTAAACTGCCTTACCATATACTTGGGGATTAAGATTTAAGGAATGATAATATGAGATATTTATGATACTGCCCCTGGTGAGAGAGGTTTAGAGGAAAGTGATGAATATGGGCTCTACTTGCTTGTCGTGTCCCCCCTGCACGGGCCAAATCTCGAAGGACCTTTTCTTTTAATTTTTTTTTTTTTTTGTGGTATTAGTTGGGGATCTAGGTAATTCAACTAGTTCGACCAAAAAAAAAGATAATTAAACTAGTATCGTGATCTGTCTTGGGCCAAGAATGTCTCCATTGAGAAAAAAAAGAAGAAAAAAACCTTATGGATTTAGAAATCAGATCTAAATTTCTAATGTAGTCTTATATCGAACATAGATGTTCTCATACTAACAATTTTCATTAAAATTACAGGATATTACATCACATATCGAGCTTGATGGACTTATCGTCGGTAAGTCTATACCGGTGTCTTGTAAAAGTTCTATAGTAGCCACGAAAGGATTGACGAGTTTATAGATCAATTAAGATCTATGTGTTTCGAAAAATGTGCAATACCGGGCTTGATTTTTTGTTTACAAGCTCTTGAACCTCGTGAGGTATGGAGATGTTCTGGGAACATTCGGTAATAGCACACAAAGGCTAATAATCATTTGGGAGGAAATCAAAAGCTGGGCCAAGTGGGGAGGTTTCTCGTTATGCCTTTTTATGGCCCATTTAGTAGTAATGTAGACTTTGCCTGATACACTCTCCTTCAATTTCAGCAACGGATTTTTTTGGCTGTAATTGCCACAAATGAGAGAAAAATCATTTCTAATATAGTGATGCAAATAATGCATGTGATATCTTTAAATATTTAAATTCATATATTTAGAATATAGATCCATATTAGAAAATTAGGAATGAGAAATGGTGTGTGATTGGTAATGAACACTCAACTTCTTACATCATTGCCCCGATTGCTATTTAAAATTTGTCAAGTTGTCAAATGGGTAAGACTATTTTGCAGACTAATTTATTGAAGTTTCCAAGACTAGTTGGTAACTTATAAATTACGAAATTCATTGTAGCATCCGGTTGGCATTTTTACCTCCACGTTTATCGTGGCAAATTCATTAGCAGCGATTAATTAGGCAACAAATATGCCAGCGAGATCAGACCACATAAGGCTTAATGTTTCGTTTGTTATTACTATTTGACCAAATGGGTAACTTATAAACCAATTCAATTCCCATTCATCACAATTATTGATTTTACTAAGGCAAACCCATTCTCTTCGTAATATTTTCCTAATAAATAGTTGTGTTATTCATTATTTCGAGAGTAACCCATCATGACTTTAAATTCTTCAATTATCAATTTTATTTTCCATTTCTATTTGTCAAAAAGGTGTCAACGAAATACCTTTCCAAACACGGATCAATGAACCTATTAACAGGTGATGCGAGGGGTCCTCTATTCATTTACCAACAAATAAAGCAATCACAAGCAAATTAAAATCATGGAGATGGGAGACTATCATGGCCAGTCATGAAAAAGAGTATTGATTTGTAAAGACAAACTTGAAGTAAAATTGAACCCCTGATATTTATTGATTAGTTGGTAGTTTCGATCATTGATGGTTATAAACTAAAACTCCACTACTCAACCGTTATGTCAACGGTGATATGACTTCACTACTTAATGATTACATCAATGATTATATGACTACACTACTCGACAGTTACATCATCTCCACTACTCAACGATCTCATGACTCCATTACAGTTACATAGCTGAATTACTTGATGGTTACATGGACTCCACTATTAAACAATTATATCAATGGTCACATATTGACCTTTAAACAAATTTCTGTCAACCAAACCGAGTTACAATCCTTGGACATTTTTCGGTGCCAATAACATCCTTGTTTAAAATGTTCTGATTAGATAACAAATTGTGCCCGTCCAAATGACCCATTTATCCCTATTTCTTATTAAACTTTACAGGCACGCGCATGTGCCGTGTAATTCCCGGGATTGCCCCTGGTGGACAAGGGCTTAGAGGGAAAGTGATGAATGTTGGGCTCAACTTTCCTTATCGTGACCCTATATGGGCCAAATCTCGAACTCTTTCCTTTAATTTCTAATTTTTTAGTTGCTTTTGCGGAATTAGTTGGGATTAAAGGCGATTCAACTAGCATCATGAGCTGTCTTGGGCCAAGATTGCCTCCATTGAGAACTACAAAAATCAGGGGTTATTGCATTACATATCAAGTTCGAAAATAGGATGGGGTGTGATAATCATGGACTTTCCGTCAATGGTGGACCGACTCTCAGTACGTCAAAATGGACATTTCATAAAAGGCTTATTGTAGCCACGAGAGGATCGGCGAGTCAATAAAGCAATTATTTGCAAACTCTTGGACCCCATTAGGTAATTTCTTATGAATCTTCGAAATTTAATTTCATTCTGTGTACATGTACAAGTCAATCGAAAATATCACATAGGATAACGTGAAAACGGAAAGACATGTAGGGAAAAAAAAAGGTCATTTGATAGAGAAAGTATCATGCTAACTAAGATTGCGGATGATGTTGCTGTCGTGCACGAATTGTTCTTCCGAGGGATAAGAACATGGTACATCTAGAAGCGATCAGATATTGACCAGCTAATGCATTAGACAATGAATTTGGTCAAAACGAGTCCCCTTCTCGTTGAAGAATGTGCCACTGACTTTTACAATTGCGTTTCGGCCGCGACGCACGTGGACTGTTCTTAAGGTGTCCCAGGTTTTCCGATGTTATGTTCCGCGTGTGGTCACTAAAGTATTCAGAAAAAGATTTCGGACTTAATTGCACCACAACTTAAACTTTAGGATTATTAAAAGAATTTTGATGTTTAACTTTTGCAATTACTTACGAAATGATTTCTCAATTTTATAAATAAATTCATAATTTTATCACAAGATTTATTGATTTTAAAACACTTACAATTTCCTTAGATGTAGCTCCCAATCACGTGCACGCAATTGATTGTTGGGATCAAAAGCTCTTCTACTCTCTAAAGGGTAAAAACTAAAACATACCTTTTATGTAGATTATAATTGGATTGAGAAAGGAAATTCCTTTTCAAGATAATCTATTCAAACTAGGAAATAACTCGAATTAAGAAATACGCTTGAATCAGAAAATTTGCTTTGCTAGAGTTTGAGACCAGCTCTGAACAAAATATAATTTAATAATGATGCAAAAGGCTCGTGAAAGAAAAAAGAAAAATCTCGGTAACCCAAAAATCAATATCGGCCTCCAAAAAAAAACATTTAGGAGCTATCCGGTTTGTTAATAAGCCTCTTTTAATTTCCTTTTTCGGTGGAAATTGGAAAAAAAGAAAACGCGTCTTTAGGGCGTGGGCAAAAACAACAACGTGTGACCATAATTTAAGGAACAAAAGAGAGGGCTAACTACTCCTGTAAAAGAATAATAATAATAATAATATCTTTTCAGACCTGAAATTAAGAAAGAAAAGGTGGCGGCTGACGAGCGTGGGATTTTGAATGGGAGTAGGGCATCGTCCTCCGGCACCTGCTGCAATGGCAAATTCCATTTCCCTCCCAAAAAAAATTAAAACAAATTAATTATTAATGCGCAAAAAGAAGCCAAAGGACACCACCAATCATGACTCGCATTTCACAGCTAAGCACCCAATTATCCCCTTGATTTGCCCTTATTACCTCCCTTTTTGTTTTCTTATCCCCTAAAAAAATACAAAATAAAATAAAGACTATCTTTTTATCTGAAAATAAAATAAATAATTAATACCATGAAAATTTTTAAAATAATAAATTTGAGATAAATTTACCTCAAATTAATTTTCTAACCACCAAACATCCTAAATTGTTGTCAAATTAGATAAATATCATGAAAAATCACAGATCAAGATATCTGAAATCAATACATTCATTAATCATCACATCTCAACCAATTTAATAACTTAAAGGTAAAATTTAATGAGAATTAATGAAGAGAGTTTTTGAGTACCAATTTATGGTTTTTTATAGTACTAATCCTAAAAATAAAACTCGAAAGATATTGCTAAAAATTCAAAACCCCAATAAATAAAATAAAATAAAATCAAAACCCAAAAGAAAAAATCCCAAAAGAAAAAATCCCACTAAAAATCAAAATCCAAAAGAAAAAACTCCACTAAAAATCAAAACCCCACCTCTCTCTCTCTCTCTCTCTTTCTATAATTCCAACGCCTTTTGGCGATCGTGTTGTTAGCACGATTAGGAGAGAGAGAGAGTTAGAGAGAGAGAGCCTCCAATCTCAATAGTTTCTCTCTCTATAACCCTCACTCTCCTCCCCTTCGCCTCCCTCTCCTTCTCCCTCTCTTCTCCCTCGTCCCGCCACCGCAGCCGAGAGAGGGAAGCGAAAACCCTAATCCGCCGCCGCCCCCGCCCCCGCCGTCGCCGCCGTCGCCGCCGCTCCCCGCCGCTCCCCGCCGTCCGCCATGGATCCCCAATCGGCGCAGCTCCAGCAGGCGCAGCTCGCGATGGCGCTGGGGCCCGACCCGTCCCACTTCGAAACCCTAATCACGCACCTCATGTCCTCCTCCAACGAGCTCCGATCCCAGGCGGAGTCGCTGTTCAACCTGGCGAAGCAGACGGATCCCAACTCCCTCTCCCTGAAGCTGGCCCACATCCTCCACAACTGCCCCCACCTGGAGCTCCGCGCCATGTCCGCCATCCTCCTCCGCAAGCTCCTCACCCGCGACGACTCCTACATCTACCCCCGCCTCACCCCGCAGACCCAGGCCTCCCTCAAGTCCGTCCTCCTCACCTCGATTCAGCGCGAGGAGGCCAAGACCATTACCAAGAAGCTCTGCGACACCGTCTCCGAGCTCGCCTCCGGGATCCTCCCCGACAACGGCTGGCCCGAGCTCCTCCCCTTCATGTTCCAGTGCGTCTCCTCCGACGCCCCCAAGCTCCAGGAGGCCGCCTTCCTCATCTTCGCCCAGCTCGCCCAGTACATCGGCGACTCGTTGACCCCCTACATCAAGGAGCTCCACGGCGTCTTCCTCCAGTGCCTCAGTTCCTCCAAGAACCCCGACGTCAAGATCGCCGCCCTCAACGCCGTCATCAATTTTATCCAGTGTTTGTCCAATTCCTCCGATCGCGACAGGTTTGCTTCGTTTTGCTTTGCTTTGCTTTGCTTTATATATTGTCCGATTGGATATGTTCAATTCAATTTGGTCCTCTGCTTTACTGTAATCAGTTCGATTTTGTTCATCTCGTTATCGCAATATCTAATTAGTTAGACCTATCAACACAAATTGTATTTTCGTTGTTACTGCCTGAAGAGAGCAGGGTTTGCTTTATTTAAACATTGTCTGATTGTATGCTTAATTCAATTAGGTGTGCTTTACTGTAATCATTTTGATTTTATTCATCTCATTGTCGTAATATCTCTTTGGTTAGACCTGTTGACTCAAATTGTATTTTGGTAGTCGCTGCCTGAAGAGAGTAATGTCCACTGTGTAGACATGTATTGCTCAGCTGTCGGCAGCACTCTTCGGTCAACTTGAAGTATTAGTTTGTGTTTTTCTTTCATATACTATCATTGCTGAAAATGGCTCTTTGAAGTCACGACATCTGTTTGGATGTTGCAATTAACGTTTTAGTCAGCATTTGCATTCAGTGTTGGATATGAGGGATAACAATTTAATTTATGTGCACATCAATCATAGACTGTCAAAAACATTAGAATGTGTTATGGTTATACACCTTTTCTTGATGTTCAAAGGAAATTTGGGCAGATTTCAGGATTTGTTGCCGGTGATGATGCACACCTTGACTGAGGCACTAAATAATGGGAATGAGCCAACCGCACAAGAAGCACTTGAACTGCTAATTGAATTAGCTGGAACAGAGCCCCGGTTCTTGAGGAGGCAATTAGTGGAAGTGGTTGGTTCTATGCTGCAGATTGCAGAGGCTGAATCATTAGAAGAAGGCACAAGACACTTGGCAATTGAGTTTGTGATTACCCTTGCGGAGGCTAGGGAGCGGGCACCTGGAATGATGAGGAAATTGCCGCAATTCATAAGTAGACTTTTTGCAATCCTGATGAAGATGCTTTTGGATATTGAAGATGACCCGGTTTGGCATAGCGCAGAGAGTGAAGACGAGGATGCAGGGGAGAGCAGCAATTATAGTGTGGGGCAGGAATGCTTGGATCGACTGTCCATCTCACTTGGTGGAAACACCATTATTCCTGTTGCTTCTGAACAGTTGCCTGCATACTTGGCCGCTCCTGAGTGGGAGAAGCATCATGCTGCTTTGATAGCAATTGCCCAGATTGCAGAGGGTTGTGCAAAGGTATTGCTTGACAAATTGTTGGATCACCTTCTGTTCAGACCTTTTTTTTTGGCCTCAAATTTTGATTATCCATCCAGATATGGTGTTAAGATTGTGATTCCATGCGGAACTATTGTCTGCATATACCTTTTGGTATAAATGTCTAACTTATATCAATAGTCCATTTAAGAGCGCTCTTGCTCAATTGAAGGTCGAGTACTAAATCTAAGTGATATTGTAAAGGTGGGTGGGTGCCATAAATTACATGTGTCCTGTGAGTTTCTGATGCTGTGCTTTATGATACTTTCATCTGCGAAATCAAAAAGTCAATCGGACCACTCATGTCATGGGCAAGCACCGGCTGTTTGGAGACTATAGGGCATAAGTTTTTATTTTTTTATTTTTTTAAATTCAACATAGATAATATCCTGATATTATTTTGTCTGTCTGGCAGATTTCTCAGTTTTTATTATATATCAGCCCACCTTGACAGCTTTAAGGCTTGTTTCTTTGAGTACCTTTTTAGAGTAGTCGAAAGAATTACTAGGGATTTCAAACCTGAACTGGCAGTGTCGGTTTTCAATCCTTCGACAGAATTTGCCACCTGGCCGGTTACTGTCCTTCTTTCATTGGTGATTCCTCAAATGCTTAGGTGAATGCTTAGAATCCTCTGGGCATCATGTTCACTACTCTTTGAGGCATTGTCACCTCAAGTAGCTCAAAGCTATTTTGTTTGATGGTTTTTCTTCCCTTCCACAATGACGTGATAGTGTTGGTAACTTGGCATGAAGCATGCTGCTGAAGTTTTTAGCTTTTCTATTGTCAGAATAGCACAATATTCCTTCTGCTTGGCCTGATAATTTTTAATTCGTTAACCTCCTTGGTCTTGTTTTAGGTAATGGTAAAGAATTTGGAGAGAGTTGTTTCAATGGTTTTAACTTCATTTCAAGATCCACACCCTCGTGTAAGATGGGCGGCGATCAATGCGATTGGGCAGTTGTCCACCGATCTAGGTCCAGACCTGCAGGAGCAATACCATCAACAGGTCCTGCCAGCACTTGCTGGTGCTATGGACGACTTTCCAAATCCTCGTGTACAGGTTCGTTGCAGTTATGGATAATTTTATTTTTATTGGGTATCATTGTTTTGAGTAGGTGCACACAACTGTCTTGCATTGGTGTTTATGAGATTTGAACTTAAGTTCATTTAAACTAGAAAAAAGAAATTTTAAGTTCAGTAGGTCAGCACATATGGTTTAGGAAAGGACTTTGTATGAGAGGCCACTTTATGTGTGGTAGTCCTATTAATTTGGCATAGAAGAATGTCAGAAGGGATGTTGGTCACTTTGAGGAAAACATATCTTTAAATCGAGGAAATGGCCACTTTGTGGGACAGTTCAAAGCAAGAAATTTTTATCTTTAAATTAAGGAAATGGTCACTTTGTGGGACAGTTCAAAGCAAGAAATTTTTCTCTAGGATCTTTCGTTCTCAGAGTCTTTTCTAGGTAGTCTTAGCTCTATATGTACTACCGAAGCGCACTCTACCTGCAGAAACTGGAACTTCAGTTCGTTTACAGATCAGATGATTTCCAATCACTTCAGATGGCAGAGGGAGTTGAATATATGAATAGAGTAGATGTGATATTTGTTAAGCCTGGAATCTTTTATAGAACTAAAAGCACTGGATCTATCGATGGATGCACTTCAAAATGGAGTCACTACTACTTGCAGAGCCTTAAATAAAACAATGTGAATTCTGCCTTCTCTTATTTGCTCTTTTCAGTTTATGTTATATTTTAGTTTCTGGCAATTGGATGCCATCATCGATTGTGTGCATATTATTAAAAATTTTGTCGTTGAAACAGCCACATATATGTTGTGCTTGGTTTAGAGGACACTATGTAGCCTCTCCAAGTTGTCTGAATTGTTATATATTAGGAAAAGTTCCTCCGTAAGTCTTATCAAGGGCTAATAGTGTTGTTTTATATTTGAACATCTGTTTTGATTATCACCTTCTCACGTGTGATGTGTCCTTTCCAGGCTCATGCTGCGTCTGCTATTCTTAACTTCAGCGAGAACTGTACGGCTGTTATATTGATGCCCTACTTGGACGGAATCGTGAGCAAACTGCTTGTGCTTCTACAGGTACTTCATGATAAAAAGTAACACCTTGGCTTTCCTTAGTTTATGACTTACACTCATTTCTGCTGACTATTTGATGTTCGTGATCTAGAATGGGAAACAAATGGTGCAAGAGGGCGCATTGACCGCATTGGCTTCTGTTGCTGATTCCTCTCAGGTATGAACATTCAAATCTTTATTGTTCTCTTCATCTTTATGCACGTGATTGCTTACTTGTCTTTGCACTGTAGGAGCAATTCCAAAAGTACTATGATGCGGTCATGCCTTATTTGAAAAATATCTTGGTCAATGCAACTGACAAGTCTAACCGAATGCTTCGTGCCAAAGCAATGGAATGCATTAGTTTGGTTGGGATGGCTGTTGGAAAAGAGAAATTCAGGGATGACGCTATACAGGTAATTGTCAACTCTCAAAATTTGAAGCGGATCTAAAGAAACTAGCTTTTCCCCATGCTATGTGATTATTGAGATCATACAAGTGAATTTTAATAAGCCTTAGAAATCGTATAACATTGGTGAGATTGTGAGTTGTCTTGTTCACAAAAGCTGTCAGTTGTAGATGAACATTTTCTCATGTTCTATCTTTTTTATTTGGATATGTGTATATTACAAATGCTTACTGAACAGTTCAATTTTTTGTTGCCTGACAAGTAAAATTTTTGGAGTTAGAATTTTGCAATTTCAACTATCATAACTTTCTCTCAATTGTATGCTTGCATGCATCCTATATTTTCCTGGATCATTTCATTAGTTGACAAATGTAAAAATTAGTGAGAATGGTAAATTTTTAGCCATAGTGTATGACTTGGAGATGGATTGGTCCATAGAATTTAGAAAGTTTTGGCAATTATTTGGTAATGAAGAGTTCTTGTGCTCCATCATAGTATATATCTGTTTCCACAGTACCAGGGTAGGCAGTGAGACATTATATTACTTCCAACCATTTTTTTTTTTTTGGGGGGGGGGCATGTCTGTTTTATTGTGGAATTTTTGAATTCCACTCAGCCTTTCGAATGGGTTTGATTTATCTTGCTTTTATTTTAAGGTTATGGATGTGCTTATGGCATTGCAAAGATCACAGATGGAAACAGATGATCCGACGACAAGCTATATGCTGCAAGTAAGTTTTATCATTGACTTTAATGGATGGTTGTTACTGGAGACTGTTCCTTTTATTTTTCTTTTTTTTTTATAATTGTCTCATGTTATCCTTTTTTTGTAGGCTTGGGCGAGGCTTTGCAAATGCTTGGGGCAAGATTTTCTTCCTTACATGAAAGTCGTCATGCCCCCTTTGCTTCAGTCTGCTCAACTCAAGCCTGATGTGACAATCACGTCCGCAGATTCTGATAACGATATTGATGAATCTGATGATGAGGGGTAATGCTTTTGTGCCTGTCTTATAATATGTCATTTGGCAGTCTTATTTCTGTGTATGGGGATAGTTTTCATAGAAATTGAATTAAGATTTCATGAAATATGCCTTTTGTTCACGTGGGAATTGGTGGGCTAGTGGGGGTGGTGATAGCAGTTTTCTAATCCACTTGTTTTTTTGTGCTTTATGATGACCAAATGGAACAGTTATTAGTGTCAACAGTTTGTCTTGATTGTGTTAATCTATTTGGCATCTGATTAGATTGTGTAATGATGCAGAATGGAGACCATAACACTTGGAGATAAAAGAATAGGAATAAAAACCAGTGTCTTGGAAGAGAAGGCAACAGCTTGCAACATGTTGTGTTGCTATGCGGATGAGTTAAAGGAAGGGTTTTTTCCATGGATCGAGCAGGTTGGTTTATTTGAAACTTCTGTTGTTCTTTTGACATATGTTATGCGCCATTTTGATGAGGCCTCATAACTGTTGCAGGTTGCTCCAACTTTAGTTCCACTTCTCAAATTTTATTTTCACGAAGATGTCAGGAAAGCAGCTGTTTCTGGTAATAAGCTTCTCTTGATCCTTCAATCCTTCTTGTCTGATTGATTCTTGATGGAATTTCTCACATAAGTGAATCTCCCACTTTGTAGCAATGCCGGAGTTACTTCGTTCTGCAAAATTAGCTGTTGAGAAAGGGTTATCACAAGGTCATAATGAAACCTATGTGAAGCAACTAACTGATTACATCATTCCAGCTTTGGTGGAAGCTATACCTAAGGTGATTGTTGATGATAAAAAGTTAACTTTCTGGACTGTTTTTTGCTTTTTCAAGTAATTGTGATGGATTTTTGGTATCTAAGATTGCTAAACTGCATTTCACTTTCAGGAACCCGACACAGAGATCTGTGCTAGTATGTTGGATGCACTAAATGAGTGTGTACAGGTTCGTGATTCTATTTTGGAGTTATAACAAATAAGCTTCTTCCTTGTGACCTGGCATTCAAAGGCTCAGGTTACACAATATCTTTCTGCAAACGGAGGAGCTACTTGCCAGAATTTATAAATGACTTACTTTCGTTATGACATTATCAATATTAATTTTATTCCAGGCTGACTTGCCTGTTCTTTGGGAAATATATAGCCATCACATCTTATGTGCCAGACTTTTGTTGTCCCCCCCCTTCCCGTACAAACTACTTCCGTTTTCTATGATCCTACAGCGCTTTTGATGATTAAGCAGTCATTATTTAACTTTGTCCTCAGTCAGTATATTGTCTATTTTTCTAGTTACCTCTAACGTGGCATCTTGTAAAATTCATGATTGAATACTATTCTGGCATACATAAGTTCCATATAAGAAGTATATTCTTGTATTTACTATTTGTATCTTTAGAAAGATTAACTTCTAGTTGAAAATTTGGTGCCCTTTCCTTATCTGCAAATGCAATCTGGATCTAACTAGTAGCTATCCATTAGATCATGAAGAGATTCACTTGGAGGCAGCATTTATTCCACCAATTATTCTGAACAGTTTTAAGTAGGCATTGGTGAACGGCTCATAAGATGCAATAGTTGATTTCAGATTTCAGGCCCACTCTTGGACGAAAACCAAGTCAGATCGATTGTTGATGAGATCAAACAAGTGATTACTGCTAGCTCAAGTAGAAAAAGAGAGAGAGCAGAGCGTGCTAAAGCCGAAGATTTTGATGCAGAAGAAGGCGAGCTGCTTAAAGAGGAGAATGAAGCGGAGGAGGAAGTTTTTGAGCAAGTCTGTCTTCTGAAAAACTACGTTTCAAGAAAAAAATTTGCATAATAGCTTCGAGGAGGATTTAACTTATCCTTTGTGGTTGAATTTTTCTTGTTTTAGGTCGGTGAGATTTTGGGCACTATGGTTAAAACATTCAAAGCATCTTTCTTGCCTTTCTTCGATGAGCTGTCATCTTACTTAACGCCCATGTGGGTAAGTTCAACAACTTCTCTATGTTTTTCAGCTTCTATACAGTTTCATCTTCTGTTGGTTGATAGGAATTTGTTTTTGCTTGTAGGGCAAAGATAAGACTTCTGAAGAGAGGAGAATTGCAATATGCATTTTTGATGACGTTGCTGAACAGTGTCGCGAAACAGCTCTTAAGTAAGCTCGTTTTAGAATGCTTTTTGAGTGACTTAATTTTATGATTTCCGGACTAAATGGTTGTTAAAACTTGGGTGGAACAGATATTATGATACCTATCTACCTTTCCTTTTGGAGGCTTGCAATGATGAAAATCCAGATGTCCGACAGGTCTGTACTCGGTGATTGTGGTTGTTTATGTTCTTGGTTGCGTTCACACAATTGAGTTCAGGAGTGTTTTCTTTTCAGGCTGCTGTCTATGGATTGGGGGTTTGTGCAGAGTTTGGTGGTTCCGTTTTCAAACCACTTGTTGGAGGTGATTATATGTCGGTGCTCTTTTTGGCTGTGGTCTATCTACCATTTATTTTACTAATACTCATGAGTGGCTATCTTCAGAGGCTCTTTCAAGGCTGAATGTTGTGATACGCGATCCCAATGCTCTGCAACCTGATAATGTAATGGCATATGATAATGCTGTCTCTGCTCTGGGAAAAATATGCCAATTTCACCGTGATAGCATAGATTCTTCTCAGGTATCTACATTGATTTCTTTTGTATCTTGACAATGCATGATATTTGCTGGGATGCACCAATATTAAGAAAAAGACTTAAACTTGGAGCTCAATGTTGCATTCATTTAATTATCTGTTAAATTTGTGGTTTGCTGGAAGGACTGAATAAAAAGAAACAAGAGAGTGAGTACTGCAAAGTTAAGAACAAAAAAGAAACCAAAAAAAGAAAAAAAGGATCATTGACACGTGAAGTTTGTCTCTGAAATTGTGGTCCTGAGATTGAGAATTTGGGTCTTCGCCTTGGTTGAGTAGAACAGTCATTCAGATTTGCTAGTAGCCAACTCTGCAGATCCCTTCACTAATATTTTACTATCATTTCAATAGGTTGTTCCAGCATGGTTAAATTGCTTGCCCATAAAAGGTGATGTAATAGAGGCCAAAGTTGTCCATGATATGCTTTGTTCAATGGTGGAAAGGTAATGACATCTCAATCGTAGTTGATAATTTTTGTCCTTATAACAATCATACTAATAAAATCTGTTTACAGATCTGATAGAGAACTATTGGGCCCTAACAATCAGTATCTTCCTAAGATTGTTACAGTGTTTGCGGAGGTCAGTATCTAAAGTTTCTTTTGCTTATTTATTCTTTTACTTTTCAGTGTATTAAGGGAATTGATTTGGTTCTCAAGTGTCATGTATCCCCAGCTGTCTTGTCTATAGCGCCATGAGGTTTTGTAGTGGCTCAACTGATGTTTAACTAGAGTAAATAAATTTCCTGGACGGTTTTTAAATAATGCTTAAAAGTAGTTTCTGGAAAAAATATATATATATATATTTATGTAACATCATTGGGTGGGCTTCTGTTTTGTTGGGTGTTCTATCATATGGGAATGCTGGCAATGAACTTATTCTGTTCTTAACAACCCCCAAACTCCATCCCCCCCCAACAAAGGCAGAAAGATGAATTAATTATATTGTTCCTGTTTAAATCATTGGCAAGACTTTATGTTGATGTGTTTTTGTCCGCTCCCCTGCAGTTGTCTCGCTAGTGATGTGCTTTTCTGCTTGTAATCATCACCTTATATCTGCTGAACATGTAGTTATGTCCCTCTGAGAATTGCATATGCGAAAAAAAGTGGCCACATTTTTATGAACTGAGAATGAGGCATCTTTTTGTTAGGTTTTGTGTGGTAAGGATCTAGCTACTGAACAAACTTTAAACCGGATGATAAGTCTGTTGAGGCAACTACAACAAACTTTGCCACCATCTGCTTTGGCCTCGACATGGTCATCTTTGCAGCCCCAACAACAGCTTGCTTTGCAATCAATCCTCTCCTCGTAGATCCAGCAAAAAGAGGTTGACAAGTTGCTCTTCTCAAGGATTGCTGTCCAGTCGGTGTGTCGAATATATGCATTTGTTACCCATTCTTTTCCATAAATGGTTGCCATTCCTGCGTGATGAGTGTGGGAGTCACATCTACGAGTGGACTTTTTTTCTGTAGCATGTGTATAGTGCAAGCATTAAGTCTATACTTCAGTTTTGAGTCCCCTACTGTGCCATGAGAAGGATCAACATCCCTTCGGTGCATGCGGTTTGAGGATTGTCTGGCAGGCAATTCTTGTGGCAGTTTTGGTCCCATCTGTGTCCTTGTCCGTTTTTTGTTTCAGCTCATACTTGCTGGCATAATGTATCGACTGAAATCATCATGCATTGTAATTCTTTCATTGGGTCTGCACCTTGTATTTGAACTGGGCTGGTGGGGCTGGTCTTGCTTCTTGAAATTTTGTGAAGAATTAAATTATATTCTTAAGGTTTTTGAGTTTTGGTATACAATGTGGAGTTCCACTAAAATGTTCTCGCAGCTGTCCATTTCGTTGCCAATGCTCTAAGCAGTAGGACTTTGTGAAATTTTGGCAGTCAATTAGTTAATTGCGTCGAAGACCTGAGGTCCTCTTCTGCATTGCTTCAATCAAAATTATTTCAAGCCTCATACCTTTAACTATGTTTTTGTGTAGACAGATAGATAGATTGATACCCCTGAAACGCAATTATGGATACACCTTAAGTGCCTTACTGTAGATTGGTTTGAGCACGTGGGGATCGAAACTACGGTCTTGCTCCAAACTCATCAGCTTCACCGTTTGCCGTTGAGCCCTGTTTGTCTCATACTTTTTGGCCTTGATTCGTGTGAAAGCAACAACTAATAGCAGTAAGGTGCCAATTAGCGGTTGTGAATCCTGATGCATGTCTGTAAGCTTGGCGAGGAATCTGCTGGACAAAATAAGTCAATTGCACTTCCGAATATCTCTGTTAATTCCAAGGCAGCATAATTATGATGAAAGGTGATAAAAATGGACGACCCCTTCGATTGTGACTGAGCTTGATGTGATGGCCGAGGGCATCCTTTAATGCTTGTGTGGTGTGAAGAGTTACCACTATCTTCAATGAGTTTCAAATTTGGATCTTGCAATTGACAATTGTTAAAACTGGGTGCTATATTAGTCACGGGGGCCAATGGAGTCAATGCGAGCTTGGCAAACTTGACTGGCCGGAGAGGGGAGAGAGGCGATTGTGGTGGTTACTTGGAGGGACGCTTCATGGCTTGTTCTCGGTGACGGTGGTGGGAAAAGTACAAAAAAATATCTTAAACTTATTGCATTGGTACTGATCCAGTTTTAAACATTCAATTAAATCAATGCAATCCTAAATCTTTTTCACATTTGTACTAATTTAGTTCATTTGGCCAGTTAGCATTGACTTGGACGCTAGTCGATGGTGAGACACTGACATGAATACCAGCAGATAGTCAAACGTTAATGTGGTAATTTTTTTTATTACTTCTTAATTTTTTTTCATTTTCGTTTCCTCTCTTCTTCCTCCTTAGATTGTCCTCATGGCCCTTGCTTGATTGTCAATGGGGGTCGCGGCCCTCACGCGGCCTCACCTAGGGCCTTAGGGCCTAGATGAAGGTTGCCATGGCCTCGCCAGCAGCAAGCGAGGCCACCTTGGCTTGTGGCAAGGCTAGGCGAAGTAGGCCTTACCTAGATCTAGGCGAAGTCGTCTTACCCATGGCCCTTGGCCACCGCAAGGACAATTCAAGGAGGAAGAAAAAAGAAAAGGAAAGGAAAAATAAAAGAAAATATTCATAAAAAAATTCAAAAAGTTTTTAAAAATTTTTAAAAATTATCACGTTAGCATTTAGCCATTGATCAATGTCTACATTAGCGCCAACTAATCAAAATTAGTTGGATGAACTAAATTGATAATAATATGAAAATGTTTAGAATTAAATTGGTCAAATTAAAAAATTTATGGCTAAATCGATACCAATGTAATAAGTTTATGATTTCTTTCCCACAACAAAGGTAACGAAAAACAATCCATACACTGTCAATATAGAGGAAGTTTTATAAGAGACTTCATCTGCGGTTGAATTTGAGGATTAACGTGGATAAAGTTGCTTATGCAAAATTTATATTACTCGTGGAAAAAATGTGTAGCAGGAGACAATAATTTTTTGTCTTTAGTTTCTGAGTTCTAGACCGAACTCTAAAGACATCTGGAAGTGTGATCATTACTTATGGCGGCGAATAGAAAAATCTTGTCATAGCATCGTTTTGTTGCGAAATTCATGAAACTTGAATCGGACAATTAGTCTATTGATAATGTCACGATGATCATTAGTATAGAAAAAGATTAAAATAGAATTGAAAATTAAAGATTTACCAGAGTCAAAATATCTATGAGACATTTACTTTGCTGAATGTGATAAAAGTGGAATGGAGGATTCTTTCCTAAGCAAATCATGCCGTTCAAGTTCATAGCCACCACAAATAGGGTTATGCAATAGGTTCGGTTCTCAGTGGAAGGAACTCGATACAATCATGCCATTCAAGTTCATAGCCATAATGGCTAGGACTATGCAACAATTCTTGTTCTACCCAAAAAATGGATTAAATTGGTTGCAAAAAACAGGTCCCGTTTCCGATTCCAAAGAAAATACATTCAGAATTGGTAATGTGCAAGTAGGTTCCAAATTCTACTTACTGAACCCACCCTCTTGAAAATCGACAGTTATGACCTATTTATGAAGGTGGAAGAAGATAATTTATCTTTTTTTAAATGAACTTAACTTCTCTTTATTTTTTTTTGTTAATATTTTGCTTTGAGCCCTTCGTTCTTCATACTATTTTGCTGAAACTACTATTTGTCTTGATTTTTTTTTTTAAATGAAGCAAAAAAATAAGAAACCAATATCTAAGTAGATCCTAGAATCGAACTTGAAAAAAAGTGTAGCTTCCAAGGCAAACAAGATAAGTTTTGAAGTCTAAAAACTATGAACTAGTTCTAATAGGATATATTTTAGGTTCCAAATCTCCTTACCCTGAAACCAATCGCCCCTAAAAACAGTTATGAAATTAAGGTTTCTCATTTGTTCCAAAATAGATTGGCTCGGTTGGAAATGATCAGATGCTTCGCACGATGCCTCGGTTCAATTCCCGTTGCTATAAAACCTTTTAGGCCTGCGGAATCTCTGGTCTTGGCATGGGTAACCTCCCCTCCATCTGAACCATTTTCATACCATAAACAAAATGACTTCTCACAGATAAAGAAGCCGAAAGAAAACCACTTAAGAATCATCCTTTCAAGGGAAAAGATTGTAATGGCCTTGGAACTATGGGTGTCCACATTGCCACAAGGTTATTCACCTAAAAGCATAAAGTCGCAACCATCCGTGCTACAATTTCGATAAGAAAATATCAAGATGACCCCGAGTTCGAGGAGATTCAAAAATAGAGATTTTCAATCAAGCCAATTCTCAAAAAAACATAAAGGAAGCTCACGCCATGTTATTTCGTCGATAGAATATTATAAAGATACATGTTAAAACAGCGCCACTTTACAAGCAAAAATAGTAATAAGAGTCCATAGATTTGCTAGCGTGTCACTGCAACTCAAGCGACGTGTCCATAACTCTCTCTCCATGCTCAACAAGGTGACGGCAGCAGAGAGATTCCTCCGCCACACACCCCCACGAGCCGAAGGAGAAGGGCTTTTGCTTGCGGGAGATTCTGTTTCGTACTTGGAAGTTTTGCCTTTCTTCTCCCTCTCTCTGCCACTCCTCCCAGCATAGTTCTATCTCTGTGTGTCGCGCGCGGGGCCTTATTCAGTACCGGGGACAGGACAAATGGGAGACCAGAAGAAGCCCAAACCAGGCGGCGCGTGGTCCGCCGTCAAGCCTTTCGTCAACGGAGGCGCCTCCGGCATGCTCGCCACCTGCGTCGTCCAACCCATCGACATGGTCAAGGTAAAATTCGTTCTAGCTCTCTCTCTCTGTTTCTGGGTCGCTCCTCAGTTAGCTCAGGACGCGTTCGGCTCCGACGGGTCGCTTCATTTTTCGTCCCTCTCCGGTCCCTTTTGATTTCGTGCAAGACATTTTCCTTGTTCGACCGAAATCGGGTTCTGGGTTTTGATGGTCGAGAGTCGTTGTCATTTGTGCGTGTGCGACCCTTTGATGGCTCATTGCGCCGTGGAGTGTAGGTGAGGATACAGTTGGGTCAGGGATCAGCTGCTCAGGTGACCAAAAACATGCTTAAGGAGGAGGGTTTTGGTGCTTTCTATAAGGTAACCTTTCTCCTTACTTTTTGAAGCTTCAACATGCCGTTTTTAAATGATGGATCCTTATGACAAATCTATGCTTCCGTGATCGAACTTCATGCAATCTTCACGGGGTTTTCTTTCTTCCAGGAAAGAAAAAAATGGGCTAGATTAATAAGTGGAGATGTCAAAGAAATACTAAATCCGTTGGTTAGCTTCGAGGAATGACCGGTTAAGATAACCAGTGAGTATATTGTTGGTTGTTGCCGTTGAGAGTCAGCCCATGTTGAGCATGATCATAATGCAGCTTAACTTTTGCAATGATATATTCAGCTAAAGATGCAGTTGGGAATCCTCCACTGAACGGAACAAATAGCCATTTCTCTTTGGGTTTGTCTACTGTCTAATATCTGAATTTGATCAGGGACTGTCCGCAGGGCTGCTCAGGCAAGCAACATACACCACAGCTCGACTTGGATCATTCAAGTGAGTGTCTTTGACATGTTGAGTGGTTAAGTGAAATGCATCTTTGGTTGAGGTGCTTTTAGGAATTCTTTGTTTTATATGGCTTGTTCTTTAGCTGCCTCTTGCTTGTTTAGAAAATTAAATTAGAGACTTTCAGCTTTTCTTTTTACATGAACATGTGGTTAAGTGAAATGCATATTTTAGGCTTATGCATGAAAGACTTTGAAATTGTGTCCTTCAGGATGAAAATTTTCTACATTAAAATTTTCTACAGAATTTTGACGGCCAAAGCAATTGAAGCCAATGACGGGAAGCCCCTGCCCCTATATCAGAAGGCCTTGTGTGGGTTAACTGCTGGTGCTATTGGAGCTTGTGTTGGCAACCCTGCAGATTTAGCTCTTATCCGCATGCAAGCCGACGCAACTTTGCCACCTGCTCAACGCCGAAATTACAAAAACGCTTTCCATGCCCTCTACAGAATAATGGCTGACGAGGGAGTCTTGGCACTCTGGAAAGGTGCTGGCCCCACTGTTGTAAGAGCAATGGCATTGAACATGGGAATGCTTGCCTCTTATGACCAAAGTGTTGAGCTTTTCAGGGATTCTCTTGGTTTCGGCGAAGCTGCGACTGTGTTAGGTGAGATCAATTTGTGACCTGCATTTTTTTGCTCAATGCCCAATGCATTTAATGTCAATCTCTGTTGGGCATGAATTATGTGGAGATGTGAGTATGTTGGAGTCCATACTCTCGAAAACATAAGTATTTGCTCTGCATTTCTTGGACATGATTTATGACACTTCTGCGTTCTACCTCTGAATTGGTACTGTAGAATGGTTGACCTATTTGGCTGAATGCTGAGTTTCTCAAGTCATGTGCGATTATCACTGGTTACTTTTACTACTATTATTTGTGTCACTACTTCCTTTGGTGTATGATTTGGTCTCCTTGAATGTGGTTGCAGGGGCGAGTACTGTTTCAGGGTTCTTTGCGTCAGCTTGTAGCTTACCTTTCGATTATGTAAAAACGCAAATTCAGAAAATGCAACCTGATGCTGAAGGGAAGTATCCATACACTGGCTCTCTCGATTGCGTTCTGAAAACCCTGAAATCGGGTGGACCACTGAAATTTTACACTGGATTTCCCATTTACTGTGTCAGAATTGCACCTCATGTCATGGTATGCCCTTCCTCCCTCTTTCACCCAACAAAAATAAAATAAAATATCAAGATAGAGACAATAAGAGCAAAGGAATGGTTTCCAGTGATACTATTATGAGAGACTTGATTTTTAGCGACATGTGATGACTGAATTTTCCTTACTGCAGATGACATGGATATTCCTAAATCAGATTCAAAAGCTGGAAAAGAAGGTAGGGCTGTAGCAGCGTTGTCTGGGGGAGTGGGGATGGAAGTTTTGATGGATTTCATACACGGAGGATCATGTCAACCGGCTTGTTCTGAAACATTTGCAGCGCGACCCGAGTTTTGGTCGTTTATTCTCTTTCATATTGATTATACTAGTAATCTTAGGGTGCGATAGAAACAGGAGGAACTTGATTTTGTAACAGCGGTGTCGAGATATTTAAGAAGTTGCGGAAGGATTGTCAAAGGCAAATAATATGTGTACTCTCTGTTTCGGCTGGAATGTGGAATTGGCTTTCCTTCTGGTTTTTTGAGACTAATATACTTTGCCTTTGCTGTTAATTGGTTAATCCAGCAAATATTTTGGAAAAGTTACCGAGATAAGCCTTTCCAGAATGGTGAAATCGATGATTAATCTCGATGTTGCAAACATATGGTCGTACGAAAGTTAGAATCCTTCAGGTTTTCACAACAGTGACGCACGAGATCGATGGGCAAAAGTGGATTTGAGTTTGGTTTGACTGATGGTGTTTGTCAATTGAAGTAAACGTAACAAGCGATCTCTTCGAACTACATTGCTTTTAGCTGGCCGTCAAGTAACCAAAGCTGAACTAGTTGGACACCCTCAATAACAAGAGCATTATGTCAGCTTAGTAATTCTAATATTGTGCATGCAAATAACAAGATCTCACCCTAACTCATATTTCACCTTTTGTTTTGATCTTTCCCAGAAGCAACTCTGCCGATGTAGATATTACCAATTAAACAAACATATTCTGTCTTGAATTAAGAAAAGGAACTAAAAATATCCTTTTTTATCGGGTTAATATCATGAAAAATTCTAGACTTATACATTTATGACAAATTTACTTTAAATTAATTTTTTGATCACCAAAAACCTCAACCGATATATTTATGATAAATTTACCCATAACTAATTTTTTAATAATTAAAAACCCAAATTATTACATTTGTGATCAATTTACCCTCCATTAGTTTCCATTAAATTAAATTAATATTACGAAAAATCACAAATTGATACACCTATGACAAATATAGAGTAAAATCTTGAACCAATATACTCATCAATTGCCATGTGTTATCCAATTAAGTAATTTGACAATAAAATTTAATGGAAATTAATATAGGATAAATATATCACAAATATACCGATTTTGAATTTTTTTTTTGTGATAAAAAAATTAGATTGGAGTAAATTTATCGTAAGTGTATCGATTTGGAGGTTTTTTTTTTTATGGTATTAATCATTTTTCTGGCTATCTCTATAGAAGGCTAGACCCACACAACAACTCTCAGTCCCATCTCTTTCTGTATGTTCTATAACAGTGTTAAGTGTTCTTGCAAGGGAGGACTCTGCCGGTGAACGAACGACCTGTTTTGTGGCGGCAGTCTAATGAGCTAATTAGAGATATGATCGTGTGTGGGAATTGTCTATTCATCTCAACATGTTACACACAACCAATGACAAGAAGAAACTTACCAGAACATGCTGACTTTGCTCAAAAACCATGATGAAAGCAATCCAATTGCTTGTGAATTTTCAGGCAACTACGAAGTGATTTACAAGTCCCCTTAAATGAAACCTTTTAGATGAAAAGAATTGCACTTAATTTCATTTGGACGATATTACTTCGGTGAAAAAGATTATTTAGTTAAATGAATTAATGTAATTAAGTTCAAAGCACGCAAAAATAAATCCAATTATTAGGCTAAGGATATATATTTAAATACTTGATATAGACATCGTTACAAGCTTTAACTCCGTCATAGATACTTCAATCTAACCAAGGATGGAAAAATTATGCCTAACATGCTCCCTCTATGTAGCATTGAGGATCTCAATAGATTTGAAACCTTTTGGAGAAGAAATTGAAGTTAATCAGAAAGAAAATTAGGCGAGTTTATTATCATTAATTTTCTTGCATTTTATCAAGGTGAACATAACCCATACTAAACAGTTTTTTATTAGGTTAACCATCGGTATAATAATTGATTTACACATTCACTATTGGATGATTGACGTGCGAAAGAATTCGGTTGTATTATTACTTTCAAGTACACATGTCAAACATCCAATGGTTCACATGTAAAAACTTCGCTACATTGGCATTGGCAATGGACCTAACAAATTATCTTCACTAATATGGCTTATTTTCTGCCCACGTTAACTGTACGTCTCCCAAAATTGTAATTGTTTAACTAAGTTGTAAATATTATCATTCAATAGACATTACCTTCTATCTTATTTTTATCACATCTCATATAATTAACGTTACTAATGATCTCAAAACTTCGATTACTAACGATAAGTAATCAAAACTATATTTGTGAATGTGACCATAAAGATTGAAACTCCCCAGAAAAGAAAGAATATCTTCTTAATTCCCGACTAGGACTATGCAACTTTTATGCTTTGTATTGGTTATTCATGTTTATAACAAATCAGTTTTGCTGCGCAAAGCACTGAGTGTTAAATACTAGTAATAATAAACAGTAAAGATCACTTCATGTAATGCAGTAGCACACCTCTTCACTATTTGGATCTCATAAAGATCATGTTTCGCGCTCTTCAGGTAAATGTTTCGAGCATAAGTTATTGTTCAGAAAAGCAGCATTCCTCAACTTGAAAACTCTGGATACATTCAAGACGAAAGGTTAATTCAACGAACAATTTAAATCCATAAGACTGCATCATGAACTCTGAACCATCGCCATGTCGATAGAGAAGTTCATCCTCAGAATATATTTGTCGGCCTTCTAACTTTCAAAATCTCAAAAAGAGTTTGCTTGCTTTAAACTTTATTTGGAGACAGCCAAGAACGTAACCTCCAATATCCTCCACTCATTCCTTTGCCCTGTAAATAAACCACACGTCAACATTTCTAGCGACTGTGGTTGTCTATATTTGAACCAGGAGGTTGTTTCTAATAAAAGCAAAACATAAGTGGTGAAAGTGATTTCAAGTTTCAAATGACAACAACGAATATCTAGACTTACCTGCTCATATAAGCATCCTCCTCTGTATTGACAAGTATAGCTTCACCACTTTCAATGAAAGGTGGTACCTGTAAATGTGCACAAAATTGTCCCAGTACACAGCAATCAGTCTCTGCATTCTTAAAGTACCTCAGCAGCATTCATACAAATTCTCAGGAAGATAACAGACAATAGCTTGAACAGATGATGGCTAACTCAAGAATTGATGCTGGAAAGCTCAGAAACTCAATTTCATGAAAAATGAAGGCTTTGGAAATATTCAGGGAGCCTACAGAACCAATTATGTTCGGTTTGATCAATGAGCATAACAGGATACTTGCAATCAATGACACCTTTCACCAGCTGCATGCCAGGAATTTCCCTGCTTTGGTTGCTCCCCGTTCCTTTGGATGCCAGAACAATTTCTTTTGAAGTTTAGACATGTATTTCCTACTTTGATGAAATTGTCAAGCCATCCCCAATGACTGTAAACATCATCTTCCTTTCATAGAATCAGTATTTTATTCTCGTGGCACTGCAGTGTAATAGTTCGGTTTAGGTAATTGCTTATCTAGAGTTTGTCAAAATTTCCAGGTGCATGTGCAGTGAGCACTATTTACTGCTCACACAAACTTGTTGCCATGCAAGCAATAATTAACACATTGGATAGGATATTTATCAATTTAAAAGCATCGAAACAGAATACTTTACATCATGAACGTACTACAGGAAATTAAAAATAGAACCATCTTGTGTAGCTCATTTGTTGAAAAGAATACAAGAAGAAGGTTATCTCACTCACTTTCACTGTCAGACCATTGTCCAGTAAAGCCCTTTTCTCCCTGCATATGAAAGCATTTTTATACTCAGCCAGATCCATTATCAACAGGGCAAAAAACCAATGATAGAAAGAATATATGCCATTAAAAAGTCTTGAAAGAATGGATCAGCATAAATTCTACAAAATCCAAGTCACCAAGCACCCAATGAGTGTTGGAATTAAAAAAACCGAAGTATGCTGGTCAGGTGGCACTTGCCAGAATTTTTTTATAGTTCTCATGAAGGAAAAATTGACAATTCAGCACTACCACATGTCATAAGCAAAGCTAGCAAGAGTCACCATTACGAAATGAAGAAATAAATAGTTAACAGCATGAATGTAATTTTATAGGATTTTCTGAATAGAAGATTGTAACTTGCAGTGAGATGCATGGCACACAAGCCATGCAACCCAATCAAAGTAACACTGACCTAAAACTCGACATCTGCATAATAGAAAAGGATAACCTTGGAAGACATTGTTGCTGAAAGGCAAGATTTGTTAATTTTCCTCAGATTTCATAAATGGATGTAACATTTAAACATAATCATTCTATTTCCCTCAGTTCTTGACACACTCATTGCACTGTTCTTTTCCACTGGTCATCTTTCTTAAATATAACCTAGTCAGGGTTTTTCTTTTTTGTAATTAACATAAAAAGATCACAATCTCAAGGCTGCTAGCAGCATATACATGCATATAGTAGTATTTCCAGGATATGCATGAGAAAAATCTTGTCCAAGACTGAAACAAGTTACATAGTTAATATAGCATATACAAGACAACAAGGAACAAAAAGTAAAGGAGAGAGCTGTTAAACCGAACATACGCAGGTGTAGCTGAAACCCCTTTCAAAGGAGGTGGAGTATCCACAACAGTGCATATCACACGCTTGGGAACTGATCCTGATAATGGTGTATCGTCAAAGAACCGCAACATGACCTTCATTTCCTCTGTCAGTGAAACATATCATGCCAACATCAGTTATAAATTAAGTAGCATGGAATAAAAAGAAGTGAATAGAAACTGTAATTTCCCCATCTTGTTTGAGTATATTTGAAGATGTGGAGGGAAATAAAGTAAGAAAATGGACTAAACAAGGCTCTACCAATTCATGTGTGTAGACAACATAAGAGGTAGTTGGCAGAATTTTCCTTCCATTTCCTCCTATTTTGGGAGACCAAGGGCCCAAGGGGAATTGGTTATCCCCCATTTTTCCTCTTTCCCACCAACTTTATTGAGAAGCAAGGGAAAAAATTCCCTATGTTATCATTAATTTGATTGCTTTCAATATTCTCAAAGCAAACACAGAAGGTAATATTCTACATACCTTTCAGGTAAACACCAGCTTTTCCAAACAAATCCCTTTTCACATCCACTTGCTCAAATGTCTGAGGGCTGATAATAAATGAAATTACATGCGGCATATACAAGGTGAAAACCAAGCCTTCTACTGGAAAGAAAGGAGGGGGAGGGGGGGTGGTCGTTGGGGGTTGTGTTGCTTACTCTATTAAGGCGACTTCATCCCCCATCGTGCACATGCATGTAAAGGACTTCTCCTCGACAAATACCTCTGGGTCGGATGAAAGATAGAGAGAAAATTACTTCATGTTATTATAAGTGCATTCGACAATAAGAGTTCATTCTTCTCCTTTTGTATATTTAGAGTTTTCTGAGAAGGTAAAATTAAAATGGCTTGCAATCAGCCCGATTAAGACTAATCTTGGTGATCTCATCTACTCTTTGATGGCAAAGTACTCTAAAGAGATTCAGTCACATGATTAACTATGGAAAGGAATACTCATATAGGTCAAACTGTTCAACAATGAAACAACTCCAGCGTTCCAAATGCATGTTCAAATGTAAGATCAGAGTTACGGCTGACAGACAGCTTAGGTGATTGATAATTTGATCATTTCTCCTATTTGAAGTGATCTGACAAGGCAAGACTAAAGTGATTTGCGATCAGCCCAACTGGGACAAATGTGATGGCATCATACTCTAATAGATTTGATTTCATGGTTTTAACTATGAAAAGGAATCCTCCCATAACTCAATCTGTTCAACAATGGAACAACTCCGGGGGAACAAATCCATCTTCAAATGCAAGATCAGAGTTGAGGCTGATGAATAACGTAGGTGATTAAGTAGATTTAAAGCTTTCTTGGGTTTGCTCTAACATTTAGCGTTGGAGTTATTGGGCTTTACAGCGTTGTGTACTTGTGAGGTAGTCATAGTGCAAAGGGCATTTTGTTAGAAAATCCTAAAGATGCTGCAGTGAAGGTGTTCAATAAAGTTTTTGACAAGTAATGCCGTTAGGTGCTTATCTTTTAGGAGTACAATAGAACACAATATAATTTTTTCAAGACTAAGTTTGTTTCTCCAATACTAAAAACAATTTTTTTATTAATAGGCTTTTAAGGTTAAAAACCACTGAGGTCTGAAGAAACTTTCATATATGAAGAAGAGAAGTGAGTATAGGCTGCAAAAGCACCCAAAGGTCGCTTCTTAATCAGAACTTCTGCAGTAGAACATCCTTATAAAAGCACTGCCAAATTCACTCAAGACTCCACAAGACCACAAAACTGAAGCTAAAACAATAGATTGATGTGATCCACATCAAAACCCAAACATTTGTACGTTAAAAACTTCTGTAATCTCTCAAAGTTAGCTCATAAGCGTATGAAAGGAAGGGGAAGATGGATGCGTACTTTCAACAGATTCATCTGTATTAAACCGTGCATTCACTTTATTTCCACTCTCAACATCACGGAGCTCCACCTAGGACAAGCAATCGATATAGTGCAAACTCAAAAACAACAAAGAAGAAAATGACATAAACTGACTTATAGAGAATGAACATAAAGATATTATACTGTAACCAGGCATTCAGGATCTTCAAAATAGCAACAAAAAAGAGTACACTACTTTCATTCAAGCAGTTAAAGATATTGCGGAAACAACAATGATTATTGCAAAATTGGTTGATCAGTATAATATCTACCATGAAGAGTTTTAGGCTGAAAAGTAGAAAGCCTTGGGCACCAGAGAGAAGGGAAATAAGGTTTTAAACTAAACACGAGGGGAAAAGACAGAGTCTTCTCAAAGTTACATACAAGAATATACATCCACCTACTAGTTCTCTGACTTGAAGCTAGCTATAATAATCCTTGTCTAATTTTCCCTTGGGTTAATCAACTTGCCCCAAACAACAGCAGCATTTTTGACACATACTGTCAAATGATGTCAACTTTCTTTGCAAAACAGAATAATCCAGTACAAGTCCTCTTCCAGGTGATTCTGTCCATGTGACAACGAAGTTCTTTGTTGCAACCTAGATCTGTCCTAGCTCAATGGTGAAGATGTAGCCATGCTAATTTCTCCTTCCCCACCAAAATCCACTCAAGATACACGCGTGTTTGTTCATTTGCTTAAGCAACTTTAAATGAAAGTCAGGGTTTTAGGATTGCAAAACCAATAACCCAATGGTCCTGCATCACTAGCAAGCACCAAATAACATCAATCTGACCAAATGTTCCACGTACCCCAAGTCATTAATGGCAAAACAATTTTAAACTAATTTTGGATAAAATTCTCAGAACAAAATCTCAAACATTTCACTAACAGTAATTTTTCCCTCTTGTAGAGCAACCTTAATAAGCAACTGAGCTAATCAAGTATTGCCCTTTGTTATGCAGTGCTTTAGTCAACCTCTACATTTTAAAAGGTCACAGTCGACCTCCTGAAGTTGTATTTTATCCTCAATTTGGCTCAGAGTCATAGTTCCCATCCCACTCAAAGCCCGTGGCATATAACGAGCAAATTTGACTCATGGGTAAGGCTAGGATACTTTGCATACTCCTTTTCTCTCGCTTCTGGCACTCAAAAATCACATGCTATTTTTCTATCACTTTAAGTTAGACGAAGAGGAGACATGTACTTCACTTTTGAACTTCTGCTGTAGAGAAAAGATGTTGTAAACCCACATTCCTCAGAATGTCAGATTAGAAGCCAGAGTTAGAATTTTCGACCAAACTTGGACGAAATAAAATAATTGGTTGACTAAGACAAATTAAATCATAAGGGGTTGAGATGGCCATGGAAGAACAGAGGTAAAATGTAAACAGTGCGTTTGTTTCATATTTGTTAATATATTTCCTAAAAACGATTTTCTATATCATTTAGAAATACTATTCAAAGGAAAAAACATTGATTATAAACAACAAAGTTATGCCTAAAATTTTTTGTTGATGATGAGGATATTATTCACTAATTTTTGTAAGCGATACAAGTGATTAATATTAGAAAAGTATTTTCCAAATTGTTGATTCAACGTGAAATAAACACACCCTAACTTAAAACAATTGATGCCAGAAAAACGCCACAATAGTCCAAATCAATTGTCAAAGCATGTTGCAGAAGCATAGACATTTGTTATAATACCTGTATCATGGCAGATCCTCGGCCCTGTTGGTTATGATCAGCTTTCACAACCTAAAAAAATGCATGTAACAATTTTAGAGAAGTTATCATGTTTAGACATGTTTAGCGGGCAATATAAAATGAATAACCTGAACCAACCTCGTAGAGACGACCTGAAATACACATCAATGTACAGAGATGAGTGAGGTCCATCAGTAAGTAAGAGCTAAACAAAAAGTGAAGCTAGAATAGTTCCACACAATCACGATGCAACCTTTTCTGTCAACAACATTGCCAGGTCTTACCTGCAATATTTAAGATGTGACAAATTAATAAATATATGACTATGAAAAATACCAAACTGAACAACCCAATAAACACACTCAATGTGCAATCCTCATTTACTACTTTATAGTCAAGTCCAATTATGAGACAGCTGATACTCTTCAAACTGGCTGCCCCATATGCCGTTTGATGTTTGCTGGATATCCGTATCCTAATATTTGGCAGAATCTCTTACAAACACACCAAACTTATCCTGCCGTATCTCGAATCTAATTATCTCAAATTTCAAGACGTGAAATGTCAAGTTCAGCAACCAGAGACTCACCCTCTTACACAAAACCTACGAACCCATTTAAAGAGACGGTCAACTCACTAATCTTGTTAGTAAGCATGTCCAGAGAACGAAATTCAACCAATGACCACAGCTCAGCCAGCACAGAGAAATCCTTGAGAACAAGGACAATTTATCCACAGAAGAATTATACAAACAGCGAGGCCGTACACGAAACTACCCAGGAACCCCTATCCGCATCTCCACTGGATGGAGCATAAAATCAAACACATCACGCGCTCTCCCACTCGCTTATCTCCACAACTCACAGCCGCATATTCCGAGCATTACAAGACGCTTAACTAGGCTTTCACGTAACCAAAAAGAAAAACCATTGCGCGAAACTTTTCGTGCATCGAATGAACCGAAACTATCGCGAAATCCGACGCCAACCCAGCAGGACGGGAACTACGCAAGCCGAGCTAGCGCGTCAAGTCATCTGCCGAACGAGTGTTGTCGCTAGCGTGCGCAATGCGCGTGGGAGAAAAAGGGGCACTTACGTCGGATCCGCGGACCTTGACGCCGCGTTGCTGGAGGACGGACCACGGGGAACGAAAGAGAGACCTGGCTGTGCCGTCGATCTCGGAAGATGACGAAGGCAGCGGGTGCGAGAGCGACGGCGCGGGAGTCGTCGCCGCCGCCGTCGACGAGCGGGGAGCGGAGGAGGAGGCGGCGGCGAGCAGAGCTCGAGAGAGCCTCTTGCTCGCGAACGATGCGTTCATGGAGCGCGATCAAAGCAGAGACACACTACTCTCTCTTTCGATGCCCGGGGGTCCTTGTGGGAGCCGTTGTATTTTACCGAAATAATGTGAGCAAACATGTCGCACTGAACTCACCAAAAAAAAAAAAAAAAAAAAAAACTCTCTCTCCTCTCTCTCTTTTTCTCTTTTTCTTTTATTTTTTTGATAACCAAAAAAAAAAACTCCCTCTTTTTGTTATTGCGTAATAATATACAAAAAAATATATTATTTTCTTTTTTAATTATTATGTTGATCCTATAGTTGAAAACATTGATGAAATACTGATGCGGCAGTTAAGCACGACAGTGGATTTTTATAGAGAAATACTTATGTGATTATCTATAATATATTGTAAAATAATAGTCTATTTTTTATCACAAAAAATAAATAAAAATAAATAGTTAGAAATCGTCGTGAGGTCCACTCCTTAAAAAATTTGTAACTCCCATTATATTATTGTAAAGATAGCCTAAAAAGACTGTTATGCAAGCAAAACCCATTTTTCTATCTCGTGAGCCGTGGTGCTTACGTGGCTTAAAAAGTTGAACGGCAATCACATTAACATTATTTGCAAAGAAATTTGAGGAGAGAAAATAATTGTTGCACAAATAGAGGACGGGGATGTCACCTTCCGGCCATAGGCGAGGGGCGATGAAGCCTTTGCTACATTGTTAGGGCTCTGACAATGGCAAAGGCCCCCAATGACCACGAGAGGCTGAGGATAATACTTCTTCATAAGAAGGAAAACGCCTACTGCTCCTGCCTGGCTCTGATTGGCTGGAATGGCGTTGTGGTCTGATAAAATGCCATCCTGACGTCGCGACGGATCGGTTGACTCTCCCAACTGCATTCAAAACAATGTAAGATCATATGAAACCCAGCCCAGCCCATCCTGAGTACTCTGCATCTTTTGTTGCCGAGACAATCTTGAAGTATGAAATGAAAATGGTCCCACAGTGCTTATATGCTAATGCAATCATTAGTATTTTGGCCATGGGAAACCGATGAGTCTCTGGGACTTTTGATATGCTCCATAGGACTTGGGGGGTAGATCCAAACCTAAGTAAGTTCTACAAAATAGAATGGGTGTCTCTCACCTCGGAATGAGCATGAGCAGCAGCAACTTCATCCCTTGTTGATTGACAGAAGTCGGAGCGTGACCCATCATCGGCTTTTTGTCCTTATTCTTCTTTATCCAACATACCACGTAAGGAATGTTACCTCAGTTTCGTCACGATCATCGCCCAAACACTTGGGGTTTAGGTGATATTCTTGCATCACCCAGCTGGTCCCTTTCGCCAGTCGGTTTCCAATAAAACCAGCTTTTGGTTGTCCGGTTGTAGCGGCTGCTGCTCAGGTACTTGGGCTTCAACCGACAGAAGAAAAACCAGCTTCTCACTTCTGAACATGTGACTTAGCCGGGAGTGCAAATTCCCAAGGTTCGAATTCGAGAACATATTTTGAATGCTTAACACTGAATATTTTCTCCCTATCCGCACACCAGTGTCCCTTGCCAGTCGGTTTCCAATAACCAGCTTTGGTTGTCCGGTTGTAGCGGCTGCTGCTCAGGTACTTGGGCTTCAACTGACAGAAGAAAAACCAGCTTTTCACCGCTGAACATGTGACTGAGCGGGAGTCCAAAGTTCAGAGTTTTTGGTGGTTTTTTCTCTATGTATATATAATATATATACACAGGCTATAAACGGGGAAGGACGGGGCTGAATGCCTGTAGAAGATCCGACCCGTTGGATCGGGGACGAACCGGACCCGGTCCATCTCGAATATCATCAATTGGGCCTGAACTCCACCGCCCGTTTCCCTCCGATTATTTTTGGTGTCTTCGCACTTCTGCGAATCCGCATCCCACCGAGCGACGCCCAAAAAAAATTTGCCCGGAATCGAGTTCTCTCGGCGGCAATTCCACTCGAATTCTCGCCGTCGCCGTCGCCGTCCTCCTCCTTCCCCCGCGGCGGACGGGGCCGGCTGTTAGGGTTCAGCAGCCACCGCGCTCCTCGTCCTATAGCTCGAGGCCTCTCCCCGACGCTCGCTTCCTCGACTTCCGTCGGGAAGCTGATTTCGTGCTCGCCGCGGGGCCTCAATTCTTCGTGAGCTGCAGTCCCGGAGTATTGCTCGGAGCTCCCCGCGATGCGCGCGCCTTAGTAGTCCGTTCTTTATTCTGGTGGTGTCGCCGGAGCTTGGGGGCCTAGCGTTGCCGGAGGAGCTTCGTCGTTTGCTGGAGTGGAGTGATGTGGACCAACGTCTTCAAACTGGTTTGTACCTCTGATGCTCCGGTTGCTTCGGTTTTCGTCGTTGTTTCAATGCTGGAGCCTTCGTGAAAATCGATTCTTCGCGTTCGTTTCTTATGGTTATAGTTATGTTGGGCTGGGATTCGGTTGCGGGCAGCTTTTCATTCCGTTGTTTAGAATTTCGTGCGTGATTCGATTTTTATCGAGTTGCTGAACAGAATGTCGCGTGCCTTAGGGTGGAGAGTCTGTGTTATTATATACGTCTACTTTTGAAGTCATTTCTTATGGTCAGTGCAGTGGCGAGCTCCGAAGCTTAGTTTGCTACTTCTGGTGTAGATGTAACTAACGCTGCATGATTACTGACTGAATTCAGCAACGCCCTGTCTACGTATGATAGTGCAAAACGCTTTCCTTTTTTGGTTTTGTTGGGTTGGATCTTACTCCGTTTTATTTTCTTTCATTTTGTTGTTGGGGGGTGGGGGAGAGCCCTTGAAACTTGTTCTGCACCACACTGATTAATACGTGTACAATGTAAAACTTGATTGTTGGGTTCTGAGATGCCAAAAGCTAAGAATTTGGCAATTACTTTCTACATATTAAGTCCGCGTATTTACTTCCAGTTAATAGTTGAATCTAAACAGGGTTCACAGCTTCTTTACTTGAAGGAATTCGAGAAATTTAGTCACCCATGCCATGCCTCTGATGCTTACACCCCCCTATCCCTTTTCGTTTCATCTTTATGATGTCTGTGATGTATACTAAGTCAAAAAGAGTGTGAAGTTAAAAAATTAGGCAACATGGAGAGGTTTCTCAGTAATTTTGCCTTCAATCTTTTGCGGATGAATGGGAACACATAAAGGATTATGAGGAAAGAAGATTCCTACTTTTAGGTCCTAGATGTGCAGAACATACAGTAATTTCGCAGATTCAGTTTGGAGATTTTAATTGCCGGCTCTCTCTTACTTCTCTCTGGTAACACTTGCTAATTTGTCAAAATTGTCAACACTTGCAGCCTAACGCTCATTGTCATGTATTCCACCAACAACCCATCCACTTGCCTGTGCAATAAAAAATAAGTTTGAAAATTATCAAGCTTCTTTTCTTCATCTTCTCCAGTTACTTACCTTGAATAAGTTTGCTGCTACCTGAGAATGCTTTCTCATATTTGATCTCCTGGCAAGAATAGAAATTCTGTTCAGGAAGTGGCCAGTGCTGCTAGTGCTCTTCCTGCCATCCTGGCTGGCTTCTTTGGTTGCCTGTCTCTTATGCCTTTATCTCCATCAATTTGCTTGGGAAGATATCTCAAGAAATGTAGTTGCATAATGCAATGCATTTTTATGATGAGTCATTGTTGATTCTCAAATAGGTCTTTTCTTGTTTAGACGAGATGAACCATTAGCCCTAGTGGACCCATCCGTGGGCAGCTGCGTTGGTTGAGAGTCCCTCCCTCATTGCAAAAGTTGAGAGTTCAAAACCGCAGTTGCTAGCAAATTAAGTGGGGGGCCCTGGCGGTGGGTTGCTAGGCTAGTCTCCTCCGAGGTATAGGGGCCCGGCCCTCAGGAGCCGTTCGAACATGGGGGGTCCATGGTGGAGTCCTCGGTTACAAAAAAAAAAAAAAAACCATTAGCCCTAGTGGTACTAAATTGTGCTATTACCTGAGTAGTTATTTTTAGAACCTTTTTCTATAGGTATTATTACCTCAGTATTTTAACATTTGTCTTGCAACATGACATGGTGAAAAATTGACTTGACTTGCGATTCTTTTTGTGTAGAGGATAAGTCAATTTCCTTCTCCATGAAGAGGGCATCAAAGGATCTATCACATCTTCTAGGAATCTTTTTTTTTTTTACAGCATAGCCTACTAACAGATACTGGGAGTCAAAACACTTCTTGTAATCTAATAGCCACTCCATAAGTGGTTTGAGTAGTTCATTTAGTCTCAACATATGATGCTAGTGCATGTGTCTTTGTTTCTGCCTGGCTTCATGTTACTTCTTCATAATGTGTCCCTTCCGTACATAGATTTCATTTTCACATTGATTAATACAGGTTGGTCTCCATCAAATATCCTGGTTCCAGTTTCTGCCTCTTGAATCAGATTTAAACCCTTTACCGGACAGAAGGTTAGACTCAGGCTGTCTCACGCACTCTTTCAAAATGCCAATAGAATGATGTTAATCTAGATGTGCAAGTGCTTTACTAAAAGCTTTTCTGATATTTCTAATATACGATTTTCTTTATATTGGATAGTGTCAAGTCAGAGACAAAGGATTCTGCTACTTTCTTGGTTCTTTCATCTCATCTTCAGTTGCAGAAGAAAAACTTTCTTAGCACATGGACTAATTCATTTGTGGGACCCTGGGACCCATCTCAGGGTTTGCACAATCCAGGTGAGAATGCAGATGCTTTGAGATGGTGGTTTTCAAGTTATTCCTGGTTATATAAATGAAAAAGGGGAATGTACTTTTTGCTCTGTTGCTTCTCAAAGAATACAGAGAAGGCTGTCATCTTGCTTACGTAATTTCTTTTCTTCAGAGGGACTCTCTGAAAAACAAAGGCAAACTCTTTCTTTGGGCAATTCTCTTGTGCTTATTAAATCTGGAATTTTCTCTATGAAGTATAGCCTTAAAAAATGATGCCCAACTTGAGAAATATGGAAAAGTAATCCTAGATTAGTCAGCTGTGATTTGAGATGGCAGTTTTCAGGTTGACCTGGTTTTAGTTTGAAGTTCTTGAGGTGCAACCTTCCCAATATGCTTTTAGAGTGAAGGCATTTGCCTTATTTGTAGCACCTTCTCTTCTCACAGGAAGGATTGATTTTTTTCTCATGGGCAGTCTATAGGTAGTAGGCATTGTTTGTTACTGTTTGATCACTTGGTATAGTTTATCGCACAACTATACATATTTTGCTCGAGGTTGAAAAAATTTGCAAATTAAATACTAAAAGGATTTTAGCCAGAAAATCATCTCACCCCCCCCCCCCCCCCGGGGGCGGCAGGGGTTGGGGGGAGTGGTCCAACCCTCCATTCCTCCTTTTTCTTTTCGGTCAAACTCCATTCCTCCTTTGTTCTTGCGGTTTTGTAATTGCTCTAACAGCTTAAAAAAATGCATAGATGAAAAAATCAAGCTCTGGCTTTTCCTTCCTGGGCGCCACTTATCTGTTGTTGAGACTGCACAAGCAGCGGTATCTGGACTAAGAGGTAACTTGAGTTCTCCATAAACATTTATATATTGGTTTTAGCTGTATGACTTTCTTTTCTTTGACCTGCATAACTTCAGATTCATTTTGTGATGTTTGTGTTTACACTTTAACTTTACTCATGTACTTGCCTGTTCTATCTGTTTATATATTTGTTTCTAGGAATTAGGATGTTGGCAGATATAGTATTTCTTAATTTTTTTGTATGAAGGATTTTAAAGTTTCTTTTGTTTGTTGATGGAAGTTGTTGCATCTGGACTATGGTTGGCTCCTGGGGACTCGGAAGAGGTTGCAGCAGCTCTGTCGCAAGCTTTACGGAATTGTATAGAGAGGTTACTCTCTTTCTAGTTAGCTGTAACAATTTAAATGTGTACCTATGTATGTACACGCACATGTGTGTGGACGCATGCACCTACATTTGCTTGTGAGGGTTAGAACTTGACACTTACCTGGTTGAATTTGGCAGGGCACTAAGTGGACTTTCTTACATGAGATATGGAGATGTATTTTCAAAGTACAATCCATTTCAGAGTGAAGGAATTTTCAGGTATTCTACTTTCTTCTCCAGTGAGCCTTTGCTTCCCCTTTTCATTGTACTCCCGTTCCATCCCGTTCTTCTGCTCTTTCTGCTCCTTTTCTGCTATGTTTTTGGTAGGACCACTGGAACTTGATCTATCACTGAACCGTCGGTTGGTTATTGCAGGAGAGGTCAACCAACCGTAGAATTTGTCTTTGCTGCCACGGAAGAGGCGATATTTATACATGCAATAGTTTCAGCAAAGTATGTACTCTCATGCCTTGATTTTCATTTCTCATTGCTCTTTAAATACACATGTATGTGTGATTGTTTTTATCTGTAACAGGCATATACGTGCCCTTTCAAGCGATGACTTGGAGAGAGCATTAAGGCATGCTTCTCGCAATTCTAGCCATAGACATCCAGGTTGGAACTTATGGGATTTGAATATCTCTTATGATTTTGGATCTTTCTCTGGCATATTTTCAATTCCTTGCATCTGCCTGGTCTTAGTTACATAAATTATGTGTTCCAGTACTGATAAGAATGAGAAATAATAGCATCTAGAGATCTTTTTATTTGTACTTAATCAAGAGCCCATAGCCCATTTATGAAGTGATGCTTGCACCAGATATTTAATGCACTGTCTGTTTTTAATAGTTTGCTGGCCCTCGCTACTAATTGATGAGAACAAGCATTAACAGATGGAATTTATTAAGCTTGATGATCAACCACTAGGATCCAAGGATTTAACAGATAAATTGATGGTGATATAAAAAGCTATGCTTTTAGAATCGGACAGAACCAATTGGATGAGCTGCTGTACAGGAAATTGTCTGCACTTATGTCTTGTTTTGCTCATAGATTCATCTTTGTAGAAAACCAGACTTAATCAAGTTTGACCTTGTCAAACTAGTCACGGTCACTACCCAGTTTTTTTCTGGTTTGCACCAGCGTTACTAGGATCATTGCGCCCCCCCCCCCTTCCTCTCTTTTTCTTCCAAACCACAACAACAAAACACCCACCACCCACCCACAAAAAGAAAACAACAATCTGGTATTAGAGACCCCAAACGTGGTGCATTCGCATCTTAGTCTCTACCTTTGGAAATTCTATTGCAAGCAGCAAAACTTTGGACTCTTGGAAACAAAATCATAACATCTCCATGCCCCTCCAGCATGGCGACATGGGGGCTAAAAAGGGAAAGATGGGGGAGGGGTTTCTCTCGCTTTTGACATTGCAAGCCCCAGCAGGAGGACTGCATGACGAGCTATCAGCTCAATGGTAGATCTCTTCCCCAGGGATCCTAGATGAGGGAACCCTAAGAGAGTTGCGGGCTTCAACTATCATCCATGTACGATCCATACTAGACCCAACCACCTGCCCATCCTACCTCTTCTACGTTCTTGACAGCCAAACTTTGTCTCAGTAGTCTTTCAGTAGCATGTTTTGGTCTTCTTTCCCTATGCTCATCAGAAAACATTTTAAAATCCCAATACACCCAGTGCCAGATATAGCAAGCCAACCAGTCTTGAGGTGGTGAGCAGGAAGATGCCAGGGGGTGGTGGGTTGGGGGGGAGGGAGGGGGCAGAGAGAGAGAGAGAGAGAGAGCTCTGCTTCTCCTGGCCTTGAGCCATCTGCAGCACTTTTAGATTAGACATTTCTATTGATGAGATAAATGTAACAAAAGAAGGGCTCGTGGGCTCCTCATTTCTCTTTATTTAAGTTCTTTCATTAATATAAAAAGTCCTTAAGCCCAAAGCAGCAATTGAAGTGTGAAATCAAATAGAAAGAGAGGGCATAAAAATCGAGTCTGCATTAAAATTTAGTTCAGCCCATTCATACTCAGTACATGAAACTTAATAAGGGGAAGGGTACTATATAAAAGAAAATGCACAATGATTTTATGAGCAACACGCCTTGAACTTACTGTAATCCCAACTAGTGGACTCTCTAAGCAATACCTCTGCGTTTCGTAAACTGAGGAAACTAGCATTCCGCGGACCCGAATATTGTACTTCCCATCATAATGAACTGCAGACAAGGCAAAATTCGTTTGCATGCCAGGAGAAAGAATTAGCAATTGGTGAAAAGGGATTTGAGGCCTTCCCTTCAAGCACTAGTGTTTAAATCTTTTTATTGTGTTATTATCTGAGAGATAATTTAATATACCCTTTCTTTTGATGGAATGTTGTATATAAATTCTCATGCATAGTTCATAGCGTTTGCTTGTTAGTTAGAAATATCTGCATTAGGACATTGTTAACAAGTTTCCTTAGGAAACTTGTTAAATCAGCTGTAGACAATGAGTTGATATGAATAATAGGGAAGTCATTGGAGAAGAGTAAAGTAAGTGGATGTACACATCCTGTTGCTTTTCCTGTACAGCTTAAGCAATTTTCTAAGGCACTGATTATCAAAATCCCTTGTATCTATACTTTCATTTATGACGTCGACAAGTAGAATTGGTGGTTGGACCAATTGATTGCCATCCATCTCTATCATTGGTTTTGTGCTGATCCAGTCCTATAAGCAGCGATATGGTGAATTAAATCAGCGTTAGTTGCCTTGTGATAATGCAAGATCATGTAATGCCTCTAACATATGTTAGACGAGACATAAGAGAACGTGCTGCTGGTTAATGATGTACATGTATTTGCAATCTTCTTGCTTAAACCGGCAGCATTTTTAAAATCTTCACTGCACTTTTACCCTGTTAATTAATCTTTCCATATAAGCTTCAATCATGAGAATTTCTTTCTTTGCCTTCTGTTCAAAAGTTAGTTTAGCATGATCATTCGGAGTTCCTGTGAAGGTGTGGAAACTATGTTTTCTTGAGAAGGTTCATCTTTGTTAAGACATCCCTTGTTGCTTGTCTGTGGGATTTCAATGGCCCTTGTCTATGTAACTCCCTCCACCTATCACCTTAAACTATTGGGTTGGATGTTCTAATATGTTATCAAAGTCAGGTTTTGTCCTGAATTTATTTTTTATACTAGGCTTGTTGGTCAATTCCATGTGCAATTAATGGTTTGTACGTAGGAGGAGGTGCTAAATATCTGGCATTATTTGTCTATGCGTCTTCAAAGGACGCTATCTGTCCACCTATCAGCATAAGTTTTTTTGGGCTGGATGTTTAAACAATCATCCGTAATTGTGCTTTTGACATGATTTTAAGTTTGACAACGTTTGTTCTTCACTTCAAAAGTAGGCACAATGATTTGATGGCTTATGTGATAATCTATGTTAAGTGCAAGTATCATCGTAAGGCCCCTGTTTAATTAGTGAGACATCAAGCAAGAATAATATTGCTTGTGTTACTGTGATGTTTATTGGTGATGTCTTGGAGGATGGACGGTTATTGAAAAGCTAAACAAATTAATAATTCCTTAAAATGACAAAGTGGGAAATGATCATCATAGACTTTGGTTGAGTGATACTTGAGAAATATCCAAGTAGGCTTCTGCAATAACTGTCGCAATGCATTTTACCCGTAAGATCATTTTTGCAGTGATTGTATCTCCTAATGGCATGCGCGGAAGGCTAATTGGTGGATGTCCAAGTGATCTTGTCAAGGAAGTATACCTCGGGTAGACTAATTGGAGTTGCATCTAGTTCACATTCTTGTTTCTTTGATTTGATGACAATAGTCCTTGGCGCCAGTTCTCAACATCTTCTGTTACTTTTGGACAGCTCTGGCAAGTCGAAGGCCTCAAGTGGGTTAATAGGTTTACCGTCTCATGTTTCTCAAGGTTTTGTCTGCCAACTGAGGGGACAAGCTTGTTATGCTGAAGTAACTGTTGGCTGCCCAATTACTGAAACTGACAAGGCATTAGCTCAACGCTCAAATACTCTTAGAAGTGAATGCCTTTCTGCAGGAAGATGCGATCAGAAGGTCTCTCAGGATCATTCATCAACTTACGAGAAGACATTTATATACCCAAATGAGGCAGTGCTTGTCCCAGTCCTGAACGCATCTCTTACCAGATCTTCATTGAGAAGGTGCACAATCATTTGCCTAAATGTTCCTAGCCTCCTAGGTTTATTATTATTATTTTTTTTTTTTTTATGTTTCTAATTTTAAATAGCTAAATATATATGATCTAGCAATCAGTTTCAGTTGGACTGGTCTAATCATTTGTATGGCTATATATCCATTTGTATCTCTTTCTGACGACCTGGAATTTCACCATGTGTGGAGTTTGCTCTCCTGCACCAATTGCTTAGTGCACAGCTTTCCTTGCATGTGATAGATGGCCTTAGAATGGTCTGTGAGATAAATGAAGATATCTGCTAGCTTGAACCCATGTTGGTCATTGTCTTTGCATCAATTGAGTCACTTTATGTCTCTCTGATTTTTTGATGTTGCAGATTTTGGCTGCAGAATTGGTTAGGGCCATCACTGATGGGTTCATCTTACTTTATGCATTGGTGAGTCTATAATTCGTATATTGAGTTTGAGCTTCCATACATCACCAAACACAAACTTGAACTTGTTCGCTATTAGCTCTGCTAAGTTTTTCTAGTTAAGATAAGGCCACAACTTATTGCAATATATGTATGTAAATATATTGCTTTGGACTGTGATTTATTCATTTTATCGTATCACAAAGGACATTTCATGAATTCAGGCACCTAAGGGGTGCCAAACCATCAGTAAAACATAGGTTTGTTTCTTTTAGCATCTTTATCCTGTATTAGTATCTAAGTCAAAGTCGGTTCATCTTATAGAAAGAAGCTTAGATGCAGATAACAAATGTGCTTTACCTCTCTCATCACTGTCATGTCTTTTGCAGTGGACCACAAATGGACACTCTCGAGGATAGCAATGGATTATGCACTCAGAAAAGTTATTATAGTAGTAGCAATAGCAATTCTAGCAGCTTAAGCAGCCTAAGCAGTAGCTCAAGTGAAAGCGACTACAATATGACTTCTGCAGCTGGGGATCTTGAAGCTGATGCAGACTCGTTGATATCTTCTGCTGAATTGCAGAATGACCGCCTGAAAATGGTATAAATTCTGTGTCCTTACTTTTCAGATTGTCATTTATGGCTTGAGACCTGAATCCTGTCATCTCAAATTGTCTAAGCATGGACACGCGACTGCTTATCCTACTATGTTGAGCCATCTAGCATTTTCTCTACATTCATATCTGTGGGGCCATTTGTGGACCATATGTACATTTGCATGTGTTTATTTCGCTTCCTTCTTTTTGGCCAGACATTATGGGTGTGCATGTGTATGTGCACATCTCTTTTAATTTGAGGTGCGGAGTGGGTTTGGCTTGCTCTAGAACTTTAAGATTTTTGCATCCAACTTATTTTGCTGCTTATCTGTCCAATTGTACATTCTGTCAGAGGACATAAAATAAAGACGAAACCCAGTTTATCTTGTTATTGGAATTATGTGCACTTGCAGAGGAAAAGCAGGCTTTCACATTGAGAGGGAGAGGGGAGAGGGGGAGAGGGAGAGGGGGGGGGGGGTGCTGGGAGAAGGGGGAAGAGGGAAGGGAGAGAGAGATGTTGATTTTTTTTTACTGTGGCAGTGATGGGACATATATAAGTTTGCCACTGCAACTTGTTCATGATAGCACAGTATTAAGGGATGAAATAGATTGTAAACTTTTGCTAAGATTTTAGTGCATGTTTATTTTTCTTATTTGGAGAGGAGGTTTTTTGGTTCCAAGTAAGGGAAATGATAGGATGTCAGTGATCCTTAAAGTAATGCTCTTGTCTATTCAATTATTGATATTTTGGATGACAGCCAAGTAATTATCATTTATTTTAAACTAGGCCACAAAGCGTCCTCGATCGGTAATGACAGATATGTATGGTCAAGTGGACGCTGCCGTTCCTATGCAGGAAGCATACAAATCCGATTTTGGATCTTCAGAAGTTAACACTTCAGCAATTACTGGAGTTGCAAATGAGCAGATAGGATCTCACTGGGATTGGGATGACGATGAGAGAGGTGTGGACATGGATATTCAAGCTCTGTTATCTGAGTTTGGTGACTTTGGGGACTTCTTCGAAACTGATGCTTTGCCTTTTGGAGAGGTACATATTAATTTCTGTAAATTCCTTTTCAACTTTGTCATATTCATGGGGTAGTTAAGAGTTGCTTATTCTCATATGCTTGAGTATTCTAGGTCTCATTCTCTGGAGTCTATTTATTTCTTTAGTGAGTATGTAAATTTTCTGCATTTTCAGAAAAAAAAAAAAAAAAAAATTCACTGTCATGGTTGCTATCCCATTACCTTTACAATTAAGTAATTTTTTTTTTTTTTTTGCTTTTACTTGATATGCAGTCTATTTTCAATCAATGTTGTGAAAATGAAGGTAGATTTTGTGCTTTTCTGAATGAATATATTTATAGTCTTACAAGTATTATGAGTATATCTTTTCAACTCTGATAGGAGAAAAGAGTAGGAGAAAAGAGTATTACTGTTCAATGCCATTTTCGTGTTAGTTTCTAGGTAGCAGCGGCTTGATGTGTTGCCCTTTGTCTTTGTATACTCACTGAATCATCACGTCAATTTGATTAAGTATCTTTGAATTTTTGTTGTGAAGCCCCCGGGAACTGCAGAGTCGCAGACTCTTATGTTTTCTGGTTCAGATTTGGTAGTTGGCAGCAGTCCTGTTGGCATGATGGATGTTTCCGAAAGTATGCTTTTGCCTGTTGGTTTTCCATCTTTAGAGGGCTTTAACCCTCCAGCGGTGTCAGAAGAATTTCTCAGCAAAAGTCAAGAGATTACCCTGCCATCTGGGCCAATTGTTGACACTCCAGCATCTAATATTAGCGAGTTTGATCATATTATCAAAGCTGAAGCCTTGATGACATTTGCCCAGGAATATGGAGCAGTTGAGGCACCTACTAGTGACTTCTCTTCGTCAATTTTCAAAAACCCATATTTGCCAAAATCTTGTAATGTGGAGAGTGCAAATTCTAGCACTAATAATTATAAGTATGGTGCTACGCCTCCATCTTCTCCTTGTCTGGATGGATCAGATGAGAAGAATGGTGTGGCTTTGACCTCAAAAACGTATCAGGGGAATGATGCTCGGTTAAAGAATTATTATACTCATGTGGAGGCTGGTAAAGCAAAAGATGGGACATTTTCTAAATGTAACGATAGTAGTGCTATTTCTATGGAGGCTGCTCCATCTTCAGTCTCATTCTCTAATGTAGGTCCTGCAAATGTTGTAAAGCCTGGCCAGAAGAAAGTGATTGAAGGTGCCATGGACCATTTAGTTCTTTCTATGAAGACTGTGCTTGCAACAGAAGTGGAGTGCCTTGCATTCCAAGCATCCATGTGCAAGATACGTCATACATTATTGTCTTCTAGTGCCCAGGCCCCAGTTACTTCAAGCAGGTTAAGTGGGAGTGCTATTTTAAATCATCTGCCTGGTGATCAAAGCACAATGACAGATAACATATCTAGCATGTTCGAGGTGAAAAAGAAAGAAACTATACCTGTCAGAATAGCTGGTGATGTTGATGGAGGACTATTAGATGGAAACCTTACTGCTTCTGTACGTGTTTGGCGCACTGTTGGAGTACCTAAAGTTCCAAAAGCCAGTAGTTCACCCGGTATTGAAGTATGTCCATCCCCACTTAACTCATTTAGTGAGGAAGGTGGGCTCTCTTATGGGCAAAGGCAACCACTTCAGGAGCTTCTAGATGGAATGCAATTTCTTGTCCAGCAAGCTACTTCCTTTGTTGATGTGACTTTGGATGCAGACTGCGGTGATGGGCCTTATGGTTGGCTTGCATTGGAAGAGCAATGGCGGCGTGGATTTTCTTGTGGCCCTTCTATGGTTCATGCAGGTTGTGGAGGGACTTTAGCCTCCTGTCATGCCCTGGACATTGCTGGTGTGGAGTTAGTAGATCCACTTTCTGCAGACGTAAGGATTTTCTTTCTTTATCTCATACCGTTTGCTGCTCCTTTTATTTTTTGTTCTTGAGGTGAGAATTGCAGGCTACCTTTTAATGACATTGATTTCTGTCCTACAATAAATTTGTTTATCGTGAGCTGACAAGTAATTAATTTCCATCCAATAACTTGCTGCTGATGGTTGTAGTTAATTATGCACAGCTTCTGATGTTTGTGTGGCACCATTTTGGTGCCTGAATTTCCTCATGTGGATTATTTTTTCATGTTTCTTTTCTCAACTTAACCACAAGAATTGTGTCTTCATACAAATATAGTAAAATTGCTTTAGTACCAATATCAGATTGTTAAGTAGCTAATATCTATGTTCTTACTAGTCTTGTGAATAGATATGTGGCCTTTCAAGCTGTGGTATGACAGGGTTGAGATGTGAGTGATATTATACTTTGCAGTAACAATGTCTTTCCTCATGAAATTGTTTATAGGGCCGTGAAACATGTTTTCTTCTGGTCTATACACCTATTCAATCTGAGAATCCTGCAGTTTTCATTATGACTCATCTGGATGCAATCTATTAATGGTTTTTGGAACAATGTAAAGATATCTCCATTTTCTAGTAATGGCATAAACTTATCGTCAATATGTTGGCAACATAACGAGACCATTGAGACAATATTGTCCATACGGGGAGAGCCCTGACTTTGATCGTATGACAATGGATTATATATGCTGTCACGGACACCAAAGATGCAAAGTTGAACTAATATCTCAGAGTAGCTTCCAGACATGAGAGGAAGTATCATCATCTGACTAATATGTGAAAGAACCTTTTGGTAGGTAAAATAACCTAACTATTTGCCACCAAATAGAATCAATTTCCCCATATGAAGTGTTCATCCAGACTTTTTGTTCCTAAATTGCCTGCTCTCTGTAATTCTTTCTATTGGAGACATACTTTGGAAGTGTCATAATCTTAAATATTGACATTGCATGCATTGTGAGCACCTAGATCCTTATGTGGCGATTGCATCCCAGGTCCAAGTGGCATCTGTGATTAGCTTGCTACAGTCAGATATAAAATCAGCCTTAAAAGCTGCATTTGGTAATTTGGATGGTCCTTTATCCGTCACTGAGTGGTGCAAGGGACGCAACCAGCTAGGTGACGTTGGAAACATGGCAGATGGATTTTCGGCAGAGTCCACTGTAGGTGAGTGTAGAGATCCTTCAAATACTCCAACATTTTCAGGTGGAGAAGCATCAAGCCCATCCCAATCCACTGCAGTTGGTTCATCCAATATAAGAGGTAATGGAAAGCTAGACAAGACAGAAGTTGCAATTCGATTAGGTATTATTTTGGAGATATATCAAGAGGTTATTTATTTTCTGCCAGTATCATAACAGGAATTTTCAGCAATGCCTCAATTGTTTTAACTTTGTAATATCCCCAAAGAGGTGCTCATTTTGTTGTCAAATTATGCTAAAAGTTTTTGGTATTTATATTACATGGTTTTGCTATGGACAGTTACTAGTGGCCTGGATGGATCTAAACTGGATGAGCCGTTCCAAAGGAGATTAAGCCAAGATAACAGTTCAGAGTCTGGACAGCAGTTCTCCTCCCGACTAAGGCCCACACTTTATGTCCTTCCTTTACCTGCGATACTTGTTGGGTACTTCTCTATTTAAGTTTAATGTTTTCTTTGCTTTTGTCATGTATTCAAGGACTGAATAGCATCAGGTTTTTTTTTGGTAAGAAGTAAGTATGAATAGCATCAGGTTGCCCGATAGGAAAACCAAAAAAAAAAAAAAAGGAAGAAAGAGAAGAAAATAATCCATATATTTGCTTTGAATCTCCTGATGAGCTGAAATGCCTCTAGTCTAGTCTATTAATGCAGCATTTGTTCAACGTTTTGTAACAAACTAGGCAAGTTGATAGTCTTAGTTGGGGTTCCAACTGTAAATGTGCTCTTGAGTATTTGCATCCTCATGTGATGACTCATCCATGTGCTTATCAGAGGTTCAGTTATCTGCACCCATTTGTCTTCCTCATCAATAGATGTCTTGATGGTTACGGAATGAAATAACAAAAAGTTAGACGTATAATAAATTGACTGATTCTTGTAAGGATTGTGGAGAGCATATCGTCTACATATTGTGCCTGTCATTTGTTTAGGTATGCAGCAGTTTATGATCAGCCACGTTTATGTTTTACTGGTTTTCGGTAGTGAGGCTGATCCTTGACCATGTGAAATATGGACATACAGACATAGAGGACTGATCCGGAGTTTTTAACATGTGCTAATCATCTCTAATACCTATAGTATACCCAGCTAGCATTTATCTGTATTTTTATATGATTGTGGAAGCTCTGGCCATCATGCTTAGGATTCTAGGGTATTCGCTGTGGCTCTTTTGATTAAACATAGTACTCCCATAAGTAGTACAATCTTTCACCAGGGATTTGTTTTGAAGTTTAAATAGGAAATGATTTTCACAGGTATCAGGACGATTGGCTTAAAACATCAGCTGGCTCTCTACAAGTATGGGAGAAGGCTCCTCTTGAACCTTATGCACTCTCAAAACCTGTGAGCATTGTCTAACCCACCCATTTTTCTGACATAGGGGCTGTCCGGATTGACTTTTACATTTTACTTTTTTGCTTAATCAACTCTTGTGGCCCACTCACTGCCTTTTGTTGTTTTAAAATCTGAAACAGTTGAAACTTTCATAAAATGCAAACATTGACACTTTCACATATAACTTTTCGTATGTTTCTAAAATTTGAATAATATTTTAAATTTTGGTGGGAAAGCAAATAAGCGCTTTTGCTTAACTGAAACAAAAAGGCCCTAATGAAACTTTACTAGCAGCATTCTTTAGTCTTATTTTATTGTCATGACTAATGCAGGTCAGTTACTATGTTCTATGCCCAAACATTGATCCCTTAACTTCTGCTGCTACTGATTTTTTCCAACAACTTGGTACTGGTGAGTTTGTAATTCATAGATCGTATCTCTTATACACAGTGTTGTGGATTTAAGTTGGCCTTCTGATGAACATTTTCCTTATTTTGTGTATGCTCTGCAACTGCTGGTAAGGATGACCTATTTGTCAAGATCTCACTCCTTTAGAGTGTCTTTATGAGAATTGAAGGGATAGGCATCACTGGGTATGGGCAGCCTTGTTTTTCCAGAATGCATGAACATGATGGTTTTTTTGCATGGAAAGATCCTCCTTTTTGCTGTTTGTATCCACTGTTTTGTAGCTTAACTCCCTTGAAAAATCTGTAACCATAATTAACTACTTTTCAGTGAGGAAAACTATCTATATGCTGTTTAAGTCTCTAAACTCAAGCCTTGACCAAGGCAGTGGTTATGGAAAAGTGAGGGTTCCTGCCCTTGATTTTTAGCTGAAAGGGGAAATAGTCTTCCTCTGGACAAGAATTGCCATGCGGTAACATTCCTGTGTCATTGTTTGAGGAAACTTAGAGACTCTTTTCTCATGATTGTTGCATATTTTGTTTCAATAGTTGCTTGACCACCGGTTTGTTGGTGATTGGAACACTTGTGGGCTGTCCTTTTACATAGGTGCATTTTGTGTGAGGACGTTGAGTCCTGGATCTTCATGATCAAAGGGTATTCATGCCTTTTTGATTATCAACGTTAGTTTGATCCTTTGGAATCAAATGTGTCTTAGTTCCAACGACCCACGTAAGAGCCCTAGATACAGGATAGGGTGGTTTGCTTGAAGATAATCTTTTCTATTTGCCACTAAGAGGAATTGTCCCTCATTTTCCTTGTTTTCTTCCTCAGTTTATGAGACTTGCAAACTGGGGACTCATCTACCCCAGACTATGGGAAACCAAATGGAGATTGATTCTGGAAAAGCATCAACTTCTGGTTTTGTCCTTCTGGATTGCCCTCAGTCAATGAAGATGGTCGGCAGTAATGCATCTCTTGTGGGATCAATGAGCGATTTCTTTCTGTCCCTATCCAATGGCTGGGACTTGACAAGCTATCTCAAGTCTCTGTCAAAGGCTCTCAAAGGATTGAAATATGTTCCATGTTCAACTACAAACCCTAAAGAAGGAAATAGCAGTTCTTGTTTGGTAAGCAAGAATGTGAAATGTCCTTCAATGTGTCTTTCGCATTGATTGGAGCAGCTGAAAATTTGCCGCCTTCATATGTTTGAACTTGATAATAACTGTAGAATAATCGTCACTTATCTTTTTCGTATTGTCTGTTATTTCTCCCTTTTTTTGGCTATTTCTGCAAGCTTCTCACCTTTTGTTGGTCATTCTGTAGGTGATCTATGTAGTTTGCCCCTTCCCTGAGCCAAATGCTGTTCTAAAAACGGTGATTGAGTCTTCTGTTGCAATGGGATCAGTCATTCTCCCAGCAGAGAGACGAGGGACATTGAGCAATCAGGTTGGAAAGGCAATGAGCTGCTCGGCAGCTGTCGATGAAGCATCAACAACAAATATCTTGGTGCTTTCAGGATTTAGTATTTCAAAAATAGTGCTGCACGTTGTGACAGTTGATGCCATATTTAGGGTAACCAGTCCAACTCTCAGTGAGCTTACCATCCTTAAGGAGACTGCTTTTACTGTCTATAACAAAGCTCGACGGATTTCACGAGGGTCTTGTGATGTTCAGTCCTCATCACTTTCAGGTAGATCCCAGTTGGCCATGACCCAAATGACCTCTTCCATGTCTCCTCTGTGGAAAGAGTGTGTTGGTCCTCGAATTTCAGGGCCATCCCTTACCAGAGAGGGTGAAATGGATGCCAGCTTGAGGACTGCTGCGTGGGATAATTCATGGCAAACGAGGACTGCGGGACTAAGTAGTGATACTAGTAGAGCTGGGGATTTTCTCTCGCAAGAGGAAGCACGTTGTATGTTTGAACCTCTTTTTATATTGGCCGAACCTGGTTCTCTAGAACATGGTGTTTCACCTACGTTTTCTGCTAGTTTAGTTAACGAATCATCAAAAGGACAATCAGATGATGGTGGTGGAGGCTTCATGCAAAGTGCGAGCTCAGTGCGAAGTGCAGATTCTGCATCTAGCTCACCAGTCGACGGATCTGAGTCAGACAGCTATGGGTCTGGCCATAAAAAATTACCAACCATACATTGTTGCTATGGATGGACAGAGGATTGGCGTTGGTTGGTATGCATATGGACAGATGCTCGGGGGGAATTACTTGACAGCCATATATTTCCCTTTGGTGGAATTAGTAGTCGGCAGGACACAAAGGGGTTGCAGTGTCTATTTGCACAAGTTCTACACCAGGGCTGTCAAATTCTTCAGATCTGTTCAGATAATGCTGCTGTCAAGCCCAGAGATTTTGTGATTACCCGCATTGGAAGTTTCTATGAACTTGAATACCTAGGTATGCGAGCTTTTTCCTTGTTTCATATTTCAGTTGTCTTTCAAGTTTATTATCTCATTGTCACTTAAGTTACTTCCCCTCATTTATTGATTTTGAGTCTAAATCTATTGCCTTAGAATTTTTGGTCCCACAACAGCTTAGATATTTGAAATAATCAATACTGGGGAATAGTTTTTCAATGATATATAGATATCTGAAGGTCATCTCTTTTGCTCTTTAGCTCTTAATTGTAAAGGACAATGGGAAGAAATGACAGAAATATATCTAGATGAAAGACTCTTTTAGCTCTTCCATGTTTTCCTTTGTTGACTTTGGAATTCCATTGTTCCTTCGTGGTGGTTAGAGTGGCAAAAAGCCATTTATTCAGTTGGAGGAGCTGAGATGAAGAGTTGGACACTGCAACTACGGCGATCATTGAGTGAGGGGATGTCTGTGGGAGCCAATGGGGCTTCCTTGCAACAACAGGAGATGAATTTGATTCAAGAGAGACCCCTGCCTTCCTCACCCAGTCCATTGTACAGTCCTCACTCCAAAACCTCAGGCTATATGAAGGGTGGTTTAGGACCTTCAACTGCTAGAAAGCAGGTCATGGGTGGACATGCAGGGGTTGAAAGCCCAAGGGGTCTGCTACAGTGGGTTCAGACCATCAGCTTTGTTACTGTTTCTGTCGATCATTCCTTGAATTTGGTTTATCCTGTGGATGTTCCATCTCCCGGTAAGCCTCCTGTCTACTTTTCAAATCCCCCCCCCCCCCCTCCTCCTCCTCCTCCTCCTCCCCCTCTTCTTTCTCTTTTTTTCTTTATGGTTGAAAGATAATGATATTAAAAAAAAAAAAAACTCTTGCTGGAGCCCCTATTAAATACTTTAAGAACATTGCTGGCTGACTCCTTGACCAACGTGTTTGTTATGGATGTGCTTATTTATTTGTCTCCACTTAAATCTGGATGGAGCGAGAGGTCCAACCATTCACAAATTCTTGTCTAGTGTTGCATCAATTCTAGTGCTGGTGGCTGTGAGTACATTTCAGATAATTTTTTGGCTGTGATCTGATCCATTATTTGGCGTTCTCAAAGCCATGTTCAACGACCAATTTGGGATCATTTTGAGGGAAGGTGCAGATACGTGGTGGATGCCTATTTGGTTGTCAATCTTTCATAATGATTACCCATCTTTTCATAGCCATAGGCAGGAGTGAACTCCAAGTTGGGCATTTGTTCCAACCTCCCTTTCGGCTTTTCCCCCTTGAAGTTTGTAGTTTACTATACATCTAGGCACCGTCATCTAAAAGGAAAGAATATAAGGAGTCCATGTGTTATCCAGCATCTTTATTCATCCCTCTTGGTCAAGTGTTTCTTTTTTTTTTTTTTTTTTTTTTTTTTTTTTTTTTTTTTTGGGGGGGGGGGGGGGTGTCGTCATCTTGGTCAAGTTAAATGGAATTCTTTTGGTTTATAAAGTTAAATGGAATGCTTTTGGTTTTATAAAGGTTGTGTTTCATAAAGACACCTTCTTTGTGCAGCAAGGAGTTGTTTGCACTAGGTAGTTCATTCTCCCATTGGAAAAAAAGCATTTTTCCCAGGATAAGAAAATGGCTGGACTAAGAAGGAAAACCAAAAGAGGTTAAACTAAGTGATAGAAGATTGTCACTTCTGATGCCGTGTTTGGGGGACACTTGTTAAATATTCTTTTTGTGTGTGCTTTTTATTGTTTCGTTTATTGGTGGATACGATGCATGCCAATGTTATGTGCTTTGGTAGTTGGCTACCCTAAAAAGAAGATATTCTGTGCAGGAGGAGCTCAAAGTGGGAGCACTATGGGTCCATCCGGTTATCTGGAAGGTTTCACACCTGTGAAGTCTCTCGGTTCTACATCCGCATCTTTTCTGCTAATCCCATCACCCAGCATGCGCTTCCTCCCTCCGACACCTCTTCAGCTTCCTACATGTCTCACTGCTGAGTCCCCGCCACTGGCCCACCTCCTTCACAGCAAGGGCGCAGCGCTCCCTCTTTCTACTGCTTTTGTGGCCTCAAAAGCTGTTCCTACCATGAGGAAGGATTTCAGGGGCAACCTAAAGGAAGAATGGCCTAGCGTTCTGTCAGTTGGGCTCATTGATTATTATGGAGGCACTAATGTTAACCAAGACAAAGTCAGCCGAGGCATCACGAAGCAGGGAGGAAGAACTTTGAGCTCAGAAGCCAAGGATCTTGAGGTCGAGATGCATATAGTTCTTGAGTCTATTGCAGCAGAGCTTCAGGCCCTGTCATGGATGACAGTGAGTCCTGCATATATAGATCGAAGGACCGCATTGCCTTTTCACTGTGACATGGTGTTAAGATTGAGAAGGCTTCTTCATTTTGCGGAGAAGGAGCTATCTCGGCAACCAGAAAAATTATAGGGTGCAGTTGGAGAAAGTAAACATTTGATATCACTTTCTTACTAACATATTTGTTGGGATTGGCAAACCAGTAGGATCTCTAATGAGTCTGTATAGTGTAGAGTAGATAATGGAAAATCCGATTGTACATGTAGCATCGCAGCTCATCCAGAGTCATCTTCTTCCGTCCGTTTCACTTTCCCCTAGTAAATTTTCTTGGTAAGTGCAAGGTGGGATGGACAGGTGTAGTTTCAACTGAAGTTGCAGAAATTGTGTACCCTTTAGAACAGCTCATCTAACTAAAAGCATGTATAATTGACAGTTTTGTTTGATAATGTAGCCCGGACACTTCGTCCATTGTCAATCCCTTTATTCTGATTCCTGGTTTTCCCTTTTTGAGCTTTAAGAAAAACTGCCACCGGCTTGTTGAAATATCAGTTTTTCTCCTTTGGGTATTCCCCGGTTTTGGAAAAATTCTCTTTCGTCCTCATCGTTACTTTGCTGATGCTCGGTTGTCAAAGTCTTATCTCGACTTACGTTGTGGCTGTAATAAATCCACTCATTACGCGGTGACGAATACCGTCGAAATTCCAGGCTTGAGCGACTGGTACGGAGTCGTTGAAGCAGGAAATCATGTTGAGACTGATTGAACTATTCTAGGTCTACTAAAGAGAGCAACATGACCCGTCTAACCATTTTCTGAACATTTTTACATAGGAAAACAATGTCACGGGAGATTGTGTTTCTTTTTCTTCTTATGGGATGATGGTTGCTTATAGAAATACCTTCGAAACATGACCAACCAAGAGAGATTTTCAACCAACCGAGAAGTAGGTTGAGCGTGAGCTCGAGCATTAGTTTACTGACGTAAGCATCGCCCTATGCTACTTAATAGGATGTAACAATTAGTTCTGAAAGGTTCTTGGGAACAATTCCTTATCATTCCTAAGTTATTTTCCAGTACTTGCTTATGAACCTTAATAGATTCATGCCTTCTACGGGATAAACCTATCTAAATTGGCACATTGGAACATTTTTCAGCGCATTGCATTTGGTAAAGGAAGACTAGAAGTTACTGCAAATAATATTATTGAATGGGTTACTTATCTTCTAAATTTCAAATATTGGCGATATCTAGTCTTTCTCCCTTCGAATTTTATACAATTAGACTTAATTCAAATCGTCTTGACTATGTCTTGGGGATGGGAATCCCATAAAGGAAGAATCTTTGCACATATCATTGCGAAATAAAAATAAAAAACAAAAAATAAATCTCATTCGTCGAGAATTATTAAAAGAAAGAGTAAGAAGGTAAAGTAACATGGGTGCCACTCATTTTTTTGGGGGGGGCCCCACTAATCTTAGCTTACATCCAAAGCTTGCTTGCACCAACCAAAGGCCCCTTTGTGGTTCCTGCCTTCTTCCTTTTTGGCCGACTCCCATGTGCTTCCCAAAATGATAGGGCATGCCACACGTCATTTTCTTCTACAATTTCCATACCAAAAAATCCCCTTTGTCTTCTTAGCAGGTTTCCATTATACAAAAATGAGAGAACTAAAGGGAAAATTTTGGGATGGGAAACGAAAAGATCTTTTTCTTCCCTACTCTTGATCGATACATGTGGCCGCTGGAGAAGACTAGGCCCCTCTCCCATAAAATACTGATTTTTATTTCATAAAAATAAAGAAAATATTGTAACATGACAATTTTTACTAATATACAACTGTGGTATAACACCAATTTATTTATTTTTTCTACGAGAAATTACAGTTTCGAAAAATACTCTTGTGACATGTTTGGGTGAAAAAGGAGCTCTCATTCCAAATAATTAATTTATTGTATTTCAATTAATAACAAGCAGAAATTTATTATTAATTATTATATGGCGTATTAAAGCAAATAACAAATTTATTTAATAATATGGGCTTATGTTTGTGCATATTTTTGTTTATTCCTTTGTGAAATTTATTAGATTATTTAATGTAATTAATAGTTTTTGGAAAATAAAAAAATATATATTTAATGGTATTGATAGGGTTTTTAATTATTTTTATGTTCCAGAATAATTTACGCTATAAAATAATCTGACTACATTAAATGTCTTTGAAATTTTCATTGCATTCAATTCCATCATTTTCTTCCTTTACAACAAACCAAATTGATGCTTGTTGCACTCCATTTTTACTTAAACCAAACAAAAGAATTAAGATCCCCTTTCCATTCCATCCCTTCCACTCCATTCTTTCTGATTATATTCCATTATGTTGCACCCAAAGTAACCTTGATCCTCAATCACTAAGCAAAGCCTACTGAGATTTAAATTAGGCAAAAATCATATATGTGATCTTGATTAAACTCTCAAATCAATTTCACGGAGATCAACAAAATTGAGCCGCCTTGTCTGTGAAAAAATGGGAATCAAATCAAACGAGCAGAGGCGGGATTGAATTTTTTTTTTCCCATCTCCTTACCATTTTCAAACCCCTAATAGGTGTCAACCCAACTCATTTGCTATTAGGCAACTCATAAATGAGATGATATTGATTTAATAAAGCCCCATTATCTTTTTTTTTTTTTGTTCTTTTCATTTTTGGATGTAATGTCCACAATTATTCACAATGACACATGACCTTCCTTCGGAAGACTTCCTTGCAAACATAATTAAATCCCTTTGACAGCAAGAGCAGCATGCGTCAACTTTTTAACATGAAAAAACGGAGCTCACTGATAAGAACAAAGATTACTGTCAAAGCTCTCTCCTCTTGCAGATTCTGTGATTTTTATGGATGTCTTTGGAGTTACTCTCACTAGATCAGAAATGGAGCAAAATAGAATCTTTTCATCTGGCACAATGCTTCATTCATGTGGTTGATGGTAGGTTGGCCAAGTTACATGTGTCCATGATGGAAATTTGAGCCAGAAAGAATGGTCAATCATAGTGTCTGGGCTGAGTCTTCTTTCTCCAACCACTCATTGCCTTCCAACCTTCCCACATAATCAAACCTAACCACATGTCAAGTTTCACACCCCCTCTTTCCTCTTTGAATGATTCCTTACATGAATAGTATTTCCCAGTTTCATTCCTTCATCAGCGGCACCATCAATTCTCTAAAGTTCACTACTATTTGATAATATTCATATATATATAAAGTGAAGTCTGCACAGTAACTGGTTCTTTGCATATTGGCAACTTTTAGCAAATTTTGCACAATGTTCAAATTGGCTTGATTGCAAGCCCCGTGACTCCATTTGCAACAGTCCTATCTTAAAGAATAAATTGGTTCGCTTTATTTCTATAAAGGACTTCCCTTAGATATGATAGAGCGCATTGAGGGAGTAATTTGGAAGGAAAATGAATATATATATTCATGAAACTCCCACACTTTCTTTTGAAAGAGGAGCACAACTGTACGAGCCCCCGGCAATTATACATGTGATGGTGAAATTATATAGGGAGGACATCCAAATTGCTAGAAAAAGGCATAAATACAAAGTGAAAGAATTTTATTACAACGACAAATGAATCCTTCAAGATACACAAATGAGAAGAACATGAGGAACATATTACAAAAAGAAAGACGAGAATGGGATTGCGTCTACAGACACCCTCACATCACATGTCTCTCCATGATCTCCCTATTAATCTAAAGACAAATATACTCACATTCCCTATGCAAAGAGATCACAATAGAATCCTTATACTCATCAATGCTTAGTATAATACAAAGTCCCCTCCAAACACACCAAACTAAAAGCAGATCTCAGCAATCACATCATGAACACCAAATCATCAGAAACCTGTGACAGCCCCAAGACTCTCATGCGTGTATACAAAAGAATAAATGAGAAAGAGATGTGAGCCCAGGCAGAATACATATCATAAATCAAAATAAATAAAAATGAGGGTGCAGGGTGAAATGTGCAACCATTCTATGGTCTAAGTGGCCATTGCTTTTTCTGCTCGGTCGGATGAGTGCATGAACTGGAGACACTTCAAAGAAGCAACCCGAAAGCAAGAGCGGCAATGGACGCAAAGAGAGTGGGGACAAAGACGGTCGCGTCAGAGGCGGGGCTCGGCGCCGGGGCCTCAGCGGCGGCTGCCTTCTGCACGGTGGCAGCGGCCATCAGCACCACCATCATTGCCACGAAGAGCTTCATCTTCATTGCCTCCATTTCTTTTCTTGATTATTGCTCGTTGAACAAACACGGAGAGAGAGAGTGTATTCAAGAATTGAGAATCTCTCTACTATGGACGCAGAGAGAGAGATAGAGGCAAGGTGATCCAATGGCATTGGTGCAGGGTGACAAGATCACTTTATATAGTCAGCAAAAGAGGGGAGAGAGAGATTGACAGGGTGGATCCTGGTGGTGTTGCCAGACAGCTGGCTCTATGCCAATGTGAGGGTCCCCACCTTTTGCTGTCTTCTTAACTACTGTTTTGGAAGATTATGGTTATTTTCAGTTAGTTTTTGTTTAGATGTCTCTGTTTTTTCTTCTTTTCTATTTCCCTTGTGAGGGTTTCACATGCGTCAGGTGTGAATGAATGAGGCGTGAGTGAATGAAATTCTTCCATTGGGAGTTTGTTTGAAGGTTCCATTTTGAGGATTAGGTAAGCTGTGAAAGAAATTACACGAAATGTAGTTTTCAAAGAAAAGACTTGTCATTGAGTGCAATATGTATACAGGAAAATCAATCCCTTCCCATATCGCGGATTCATTTGTTGGGCATGTACATCTACGATATCTCGTGTTTTATATAATATTTCGATGTATAACCACAATCAAATGGAAGATAATTGGAAAGAAAACGTGGATGCGATGCACTAATATATGATAGAAATTTCCATCAAGAGATGTTGCTCAATTTCATATTTTGGTGAAGCCCAAAGGAAAAATAAAATTGAATAAAACAAATGAGATTTCAGAGAATCGGTTATTGGTAGAATGTCAATAGAAAATGACAAATAATGCATTAAATAATGACGTTATAGCCTATCGAATAAATATTTGAACTTTTCTGGGTGATCAAAATCTAGAAAAATCACAGAATAATCTCATGAACTTAAGATTACAGTTAGGTCCTTGCATTCAGTCACCGCTTTAATGTGGTATAAATTTTTTTCTAAAACAATTCCATTAGCCTATGAAATTGACCCATCACCAGAACCCTGCAGTCGTGCACTTTGGATGTTTATAGCTGCTATAAATCATCTTGGTACGATTCACGAATAGTAAGGTACGAATTAAATTTAATATCCCGTGTGAATATAAATAAATCTTGTTAGAATGTACCTTATTGCATAAATTTAAAGCCATGTTTGCAATGGGAGATTACCGTAGGACCAATGATTGGATTGGAGACATCTGACGTGAGCAATATGGAAACCTAGAGCCTACACGAAAGGGAAATCGCAACAGATTGGTAGGTGCTTGTGAATGAATTTGTATGGAGCAAAAGTACCCTAGTTCACACGAGACTTCGAGTTTGTTGTAGGGTCTTTATATTTTGCTATTTATCCCCGAGCCCGATCAAGACGAAAGTCGTGCACAAAAGATACGCCAAAAAAAAAAAAATACTCGATTTAATCAGAAGAGCCTACTCTAAATTAGAATCCCATATCAAATATCGAATTCCTTCGACACATAAAATCCCAACATTCTGCAAGAAAGACCGCTTGTCACAATTGCAAATTCTGGTAAGCTTAGGAACGAGGGGCGATCCGGACGACCAGCGAACGTATCCAAAAGGGCCAGTTCAGCCAGGGATTAGAGGTTCGAAAAATTTCAAATGTGTACTCAAAAAAATTTTCAAACTTTCCGACAGCAAAAGAGCTTATGACCCACGAGCATTCCCGACATCCTCGAGAACCTGCGAGTGGGGACATGCCCTTTCGCATGTGAAAGGGCGGCCAAGAAACCTTTTTCCGAACCACCCGATGGGCCGTTGGCGAAATTTCGAACCGCAAGAAATCATTTTGCTTTTCCTCTTTTTTCCGCTTTGAACAGTGCCTGGTTTCTCGTCTCCCGTTAACGTGTGAAATGATGAAAGAAAGATGGGTTGATGAGCAGGAAGGGCTCGAGCAATGATGACCAAGAATCAACGGCGGTTGTTCATCTGCCACGAATCCAAGAGCCACGCCCCCGGTTCAAATTCCCTCACCCTTTCAAAACCGAAACCCCTCGTGAACGGGTGGTCATCGTGGCCCCAACGTCCAGACAAATTGACTTTGATGTTTGCAGGGTTGCTGCTGGACGCTTCAGGATGACAGAACTTGGGATCTTTTCCGAACATGCAAGTCACCTTGTAAGGTTCCTCGAAGAAGGTTTCCCCTCTGTCTTCGCTCCTCAAATACTTTTATTAAATCCCAACTTTGGCTTGGTCCGCTGCTGATTTTGTTGAATATGTAAGCGGGCATATACAAATGCCGGTTGTTTTGTCGAACATACCATACGCACTATTTTCTTTCATATGTTTTGGTAGAGCAGCTGGATGGTGTACGGATCGGTTTTCGCCCATCTCGAATGGTCCACCTCGTTGAGTGTTCTTGACGAGGCTTGAACTCAAGATTATAAGAAGAGGAGCAACTTCATTGCCTTAGAAGCCAACACCCCCTTGTTCATTCGTAGTATATGCTATAGACCTCTCCATAGTACAAGCTGAGCCCCAAAGCATAATTTCAACCTCAAACTTTGTCCGAGAATTTCAGCAAAAGCAAATGTATGTCATAGGATGAATTATGTCTGTATAACTAAGGCAAGAGATTCGACTTCCCCTTGGGGTAAGGTACTACGAAAGGAAAATTAGTAATTACTGTAACGATGCCCATTTAAAAGGTTTAAAAAATATAATACTGCAAAAACATTTGAATAACTTTCATTTAAATCCTAAAAATCTCTTCTGAGATCTAAATATATATAAATTAAATCTTTATAATCACGCAATATTTTTTTGAAGTAATTCAAACCTTACATTGCTCTTCTCTATTCAATATCTATCTTTTCCATTTCTCTTTTGCATACAAAGCTAGTTAGTAGGGATGAGCATGGTTCTAAGGTAGAACTTGGAACCTAAGAACCAAACCAATGAGAATTTAAATGATCCAGGTTTCAAGGTATGCAGAATAAGTTAAGTTCCAAGTTCCAAGTAGGTTTTAGGTGCTTAGCTAAAAGAACCTGGAACCTAAAACCTTGAATCAGTAATAAGTTTTAATGTTTTCTTGGTTTATGTCTTCTTGCAATATTGTAATATTCTATATTGTTCGATGATAAGTATATAATCTGAAATAACTTCCATTTTATGACCGAGACTTTTACCTTACTAATGTTTATATTTTTCATGTTTTTTATAGTTAGTAAATTGTAATATCAAGTGGTGGTCACTATAATCGTTTAATTAATAATATAGGTGAAACTTGAGTAAACCCTAGAATTGTTTCTAGAATTTATGACAAGGTGGGTTTTAGGTTCTATGGTATGTAGGATAGGTCCCAGATTCAAAAAAAAATTAATCTATTACTATAGGTAGGTGTCAAGTTTCAAGTGGAATTTATATGAAATTTAAAACTATTCACCCCTACAAGTAAATGAGAGTGATTGAAAGTAAATTCTAATACCCAGTTATAAGCACATTATTTCCTTCATATACATCATATCACCCCTAATCTCTGCAAAAAGTTTACCATAAAAAGTACGAAATTTCTAGCAAGAAAATGATCGACGTAATTCAAGTTTTGAGATTTGCCTTTGATTAATTTCTTGTAGTTATTTGGATGGAATTGATTTTTTCTTAATTTGTGAACCCGTCTTAATTGTTGTACCATAAATTATAAGTGCTCGACATTTATAGTCCTGAACTTCTTTTGCTTTAGTCAACATAGATCTTGTACTTATCAAAGTTGCACTCAATCTCGTCAGCGTTGAAGAATTCGGAACATTTCGTGGAAGCAAGCAAGCAGGTGCGGACTCAAAGATTTAGTGTGGAAGGGGCTAGCATAAATAGCTTGCTGTTACTAGGTCAAGATCAAAAGGTCAAATGGCGCTTTACGATTTGATTACTTTTGTAATGTGCGGAAAAATTGAGTACATGACTCAAATTTACTTCTACGTGACAAATTACGTGACAATAAAATAGCAAAATTAGTGGTTAATTCGACATATTAGGCACATTAAAGACGAAAGCACCAGCCAATCGAAAGAAATTTGACCCAAAAGAAACCGCCCTCGATGTCCCGAGAAGAATTGTTGCAACTCGTCATGGTAAGCTGGGGGCAATCGACTCTCCTCCTCAAATGCCATGGCAAAGACCATCCTAATAACGTCGACTCGCTGCTCGAGCAGTCTCGTGTTCGAGCTGATCCGACCATTTGCGATCGACTTTCCGACGGTCGTTCATCTCGTCATCGTTGGTCGCATCCTTAGCTCTGTTCATTCGTACTTGGACTCGTCCTGACTTCTGATTTGGGGCGGGGTTATTAAAGAAGTCAAGATTGAATAAACGTCGATTTTGCATCTCCTCAGACTTAAGCAAGGAGACCTCGTATTTATTTTGCCTGATACACCTCGTGTTATTTTGATATTTGCTTCAATTACGTGTTTATTGCTATTGAGTGATTCTTATGGCGTGCACCCCCGATGCATGGCCATAGAGATTTGCTTGTTTAGGAATAGAAACTCAGAAAAGATCGCATGAAATAAAGAATTTACCAAAAAGAAAAGACGCCTGCTACAGGCGTTAGGAAAAACTAGTGTGTCGCCAATTCAACAAACCCAAAATCTCCGGTTCCCACCATTGATTGACCACGGGTCTTCCACGAAGGCCAAGGTTTTAGTTCCCCAAAATTCGGTGCTTGACGTCATCAATGGACACAAACCCCCATCGACCACCCGTTAACGTCAATGATCTTAGACACCGTGTGTGCACGCACGCACGCGCATGTGGGGCTAGGTTAAGGGTGATTCTAAAAGGATTAGGGTTTCTTTAGATTACAAGAAACTCCGTGGATTTCTCTAGTCCTATCGACTCAAAAGTGGTAGATTCTTATAATTCAGAGCATCCCCCCATCATCATTCAAAATCCTGATGACACATGCAGATAAGAGCCGTTTTGACTATCTACATGTATGGCCAATTGAAGAATAAATTCCACGCAAAAATTCAAGGCAAAAAGAAAAAGAAAACCTCACCCACCCTTTTTGCTCAAAAGAGAGAAGAGAGAAAAAGGAAAACCACACCACTTGCGTTACTGATTTATGCAGAACTCCTTCGGAACCACAACGAGAGTTGCATGACTTCAGATGCCCCAACAGTGGAAAGACAAGGAAAAGAGATGAAAGCCACTCCTTTTGAGGCCTTTGCATTTACTGGGTTTTCCAGCTATAATTTCAAACTGGACAGGGACAAAATAGAAAGAGATGGACCGAGGAGCGTGCACCAGATACCGACCCCCACTCCTCCTTTTCTGGGTATTTCTTATTCCCTGCTTCTGGCACCAAACCAATCTTTTGTTAAATCTTTTTGCTCTCTGAGACGGGGCAGACACATGATTTCTAATACTGTGCCATTTCCAAACACATGTTTTGTGTCTGTTTATGGTGGAGCAAATGTTTAGATTGGGACCGGTCAGCGATCTTTCCTCTGCTATTTTCCCTGTTTCTGGAAGGGCAGGGAGGGAGGATGAAAAGTGGAGCAGCGTCTTGATTAAAGGAAAGGGCAGGAAAAAGAAAATGACCCACGTGAAAAATGTGTGCCTCGTTGAGGGGGGGAAAAAAGAGAGAACGAAAGATTTCTTTTTTACCGCTAATTCGTGCTAATTTTGGATGCATCCTGATTCCAGGCAATGATTGAGACGATCCCGTCGCCCAGGACACGCGGATTCAAAAATTGAATTGAAAAGGCAAGCAAAGATATGAGGCTCCTTTGAGTTTTGCTTTTAAAATATATACATTTTTCTTTTCAAATCTTGTGGTTTTAATAACTTTGACTTTTCTTTAATACAAAACACCATAAAACTAATAAAATATATGCAGATATTAATATAGAGATGAACATGAATATTTCACCAGTTTTTGGAAATGAAAAAAAAAAAAAAAAAAAAAAAAGTCAAAACTTCTGGTGAAAAATCATGAGTAACAATAACGACAAAGTGCAACAAAGACCTTAGAACACGAAACTACAATGGAAAGAGAAAAACTCAAAATCAACTTAAATTTCCAATGAATCCTCTACAAGAGAACAAACAAACCAAAAGGACATCTATCTCCCTCCCCCTCTCTCTCTCTCTCTGTTGTTTCTATCTCTTGATGCTATCACACTAGTGAAGAAACAAAATCATACATTCATATTCATGCTCCACCTTTCTGGGTGATCATCTTCTCCATCTCTCATTCTGAATCACTCTCCATGCTTCCCATTGCCTTCAACCCTCTGGGCTTCTGCATCAACAAACACCACCATACATTTTCACATTCAATAGATCAAGATCCAATCAAATTCTAATCACCATGAACAACCCTCCTCCTCCCTCTCCTCCCCCAATGAGGGAGAGGGAAAAGATCTCTTAAAAGGGTACATTTTGATTACATATTTTCTGTTTGCATAATCTTTTTATCGCTCTTTAGAGAAATCCCAGTCATTACTCAATTTTCACTCACTTTCCTTGATTGATGACAGAAATTGGATTTTGAGGCAGTGAGACAATACCAACTGATATTCAGGTAAACGAAAGACAGAAGACAGAACGCAAGTGTACCTTCTTTGAAGCCTTCTTCTCTCGAACCTCGTATCTCTCCTGGGACAGGTCAGAGAGCCAAACACCAGGACTCACCAGCTGCGTACAAAACAGAGAGTCGAATACAGATTCAATCAACAACTCATTTGAGAAAAATAGGATCTTCTACATTCCTATGATAAAACAACTTACAAGCACACTCCTTTGGATCAATTTAGCCCTTTTCTTAGGCCTCTGAGGAAGCTTACACCCTTTCATCGCCATGAAATCCTCTTCCTTCTCCTTGTTGGATAAGGAGAGGAACAATTTGGGCCAGACAACCACCCCTTTGTCGTTCTTCATATTGTGATCCAACAACACCTTCCCATTCTCATCTGCACCCAACGATCCCCTCGTTGTGTAGAACCGGTCTTCCTTCTCCGGCGACGCCTTGCGTTTATTCATGTGCGCCTCCGAGTTCCTACTGATCAATCAGAGTATACCCCGAAAAAATCACCAGTGCGTTGAATTTTGCTCTCTTGCTTTTTAATCAAATCTTTACTTGAAAGTTAAAGAGATTTGGACTGATGGAGTGAATTCAGGGTCAAACAGTGTGTAACTGCCAATGTATGACAAACAGTGGTAGATCAAAGGCATCTGCCAAGTGATTCATAAACTTCTGCATCTTCTCACCATTAATTAACAACCTAACACCGTGCCCTAATAGTATTCCCCATAAATACTCATATCAAAAACCAAATAAATAAAAAAAAAGGAGAAAAAAGGAAAATGGAGATATCCCTCACAATCTTTACAGAAGAAAGACAACAGAACGGCAAGGAGAAACAACGCAAAGGGAAAAACTTTAACAAATTCCAATAAAGCAACAACAACACACCCAGATTTTGGATTTTTTTTCCCTTGCTCTGTTCATTGTTTTTTTTTTCCTTTTAATGTTTTTCCGTTTTCCCAGGAGTTATTTTGGCCCTACCTGCTGAGACCTCGGTGAGGTGAGTGGTGGGACGAATCCCTCTTGGTATTGACGACGCCGTTCATGATCTTCTTCTTCCCAAAGGAATCAGAAGACAATTTGCTGGTGCTGCTGTTATTGTTGGGGGCGTTGTTGGTGGAGGAGAAATTGTGGTCTTTGTTCTTGACCTTCACACATCTGTGCCTCTTCCTATTCCCCCACTGCAACACAAAATCCGGCTCCTTGGCTCTCTGATTCTTCGCTTCCTTCTCCATCATCTGAACAACAGAAAGAAAGAAAAGAGATTTAGAAAGATCCAATACACTCAGACTTCGCAATATCTCCATCGGAAGCCGGAAAAAAAGAGAGGAAATTGCAGCAGCAACCACCAACCTCAAGATCTACAGTCCAGGACCCATCAATGAGATCTCCTGAACATTCACCAGAAGCTGGAACGGGACAAAGGGAGGATCAGGAATGCAGTGGGCAAGAAAATGTCACTCCCAAGAGTCCCAACTGGCGAGCGAGTCAAAGTAGCGAAATTGCTGGCCGAACCCCACTGATTTTCCTCACGAACCCAAGAGAGTATACACTCTGGAAGGGAAAATAACACGGACCAGGAAGAAGAAGGAGAAGCAGAACAAGGAAAAGCTAGAAGCTTTCGTTGCCCGGCTCCAATGGGTGAAAAATTCAAGATTTTTCCAGGAAAAAGAAGAGAGAGAGAGAGAGAGAGAGAGAGGCGGCAGGGGAAAGAGCAGAGATCAATGCGAGTAGGTTTACTGGGTGGGGGGATGGTTTTTTGTGGGGGGAGAGAGATCAGCGCTTCAGCGGTCTCTCCTTTGTATTATCTATAAATCTTTCACACTCCCTCCTCCTGTTTCTCTCTCTCTCTCTCTCTCTCTCTCTCTCTTGCTTGCTCGCTGTGTTTTTTTTTTTATGGTTTCGCGGCCCTATTGCGCTTTTTTTCCCCTTGGCAACTGTTCATTATTATTGTTATTTCCTCTTTAATTCGCATCGTTTTTGCTATTCGCCCGGTAGATACCTGAACTGAAACCAGGTCCGGGCCGTCCGATGAGGGATGGACGGCCCGATTCGTTTCCCTCCAATTGGTCGAAGGTGGGGGAGGCCCCCTCTCTCCTCTCTCTCTCTCTCTCTCTCTCTCTCTCTCTCTCCGTGGGTTCTTTCTTGGAATTTGGGCAGGAAGGGGAGAGGACCCAAGGGCACGTGATGCGGGCTTAGGTCACGTGACTCTGTGTCATCTTTGCCTGAGCGGCATCTGAAAGTGGGGAGAGACGGAAAGAGAGGGCAAAAATCCAAGGGGACCGGAGTGGATGAATCTTTGGTTGTGCTTCTGATTGCAGTTTTGAGCACCAAGAAGACTAGAAATAAGACCCAAGTGATTGTCATTGCATTATTATGAACACCCTTTCTTGCCCTCGTTGTCGAGGAGACGGGGCCAAAAATAGAGATTGCAAAACCGGAAATCGTGGGACAGAGTCGATCCGATTACTTTCCCGGAGTTAGGATCGCGCACTTTATTGTTATCATCATCGAATGATAACAGTATGAAACAGTTTCCTAAAATAGGGTTACCATCTTCGCTAGTTGGAAGAACTCCAGATGAGGAAGCATCGGGGGACCGATTTTAACAAAATCGGGCTCAGTGGAGTTTGTAAGAATCTCAGGACACTCTCTCTTTGATCCAAGATTCGAAGTATCAATCCTGGAAGGAAGAAGCAGATTATTTATAGACGGCGTCCTGGATGGTGGAAAAAGTAGGTAATTGAACACAGACGATGTGAAGTAGGAAAACGATAGAATTCCTGCATTATATTGCAAACTGAGCACTATACAATATCCACCTCTCTCCTACGAGTACAAAACAAACTGCAGCACATCTTTACATTTTTCTAGCTACAGCATTTTCTCAATCTTTTCCCCTTGTGAGGGAAGCGATTTGTGTGAACTATTTGTCATATGCTTTTCGATATTTCTGCCCTTTACAAAATAAATAATCATATTCTCATCCTGAAAAATACTCATTTACAGGGGGACCACGAGAACCCTCGTTGATGCTGGCATGGAGCCAAAAAACTCAAGCGAGATCAGGCTGAGATGGCCTCTGAATTCCAGCTGCACAAGATCAAGTCGACATGTCTTCATAATTGAACTCGAGCTCTACACGAATGACATCTTCCATGGCTGCAATCCTCCAAAATAGTATATCATCTGAGGTTCGAGAAGCCCGTGGGTGATCTTCAAAGCCATTAAGCTTTCTCAAGGTATCTGCTAGACCTGCTGGCACTAAAGACCATAATTTCAGAGGCCGCGTTGTCAAAGTAGAGAACAAGTTAATGTGGCCTAAAACAACCATCTCGCATATTCTTTTGGTAGTCAAGCTTTGTATTTTCTAATAATGGTGAAACTGAAATCAATGTATTAAGAAGCAAAGAGATTAGTCTAAAAGAGCAGAGAAAGGTAGTCAAAAAAATAAGATAAACCTGAAAATTCGAGCACGGCTCGTGGTCCCAAAATCTACTTGCAGGTGCAGGCGTTCAAGCCAAGCACGCATGCTTGCAGGGGCTTGTCCTCAGCTCAGGGATGAAGCGGGCTATGGAAAAGCCACTGATGCAAATTACAAAGCCTCCAGGGTTATTGATGCTTTGGTGAAAACGGATAGAACAAATGGCGCTTCTTCACCAGGATGTATAGTTGTAGGCACAATCGTGTAACCCTTGGGATCAGGATCCAGTACCATCTCACATGAAATCTCTCGTGAATTTACATAATCTGTCCCCCCGACTGATTCATGTAGGTATATGTTATAGGCAGCACGACGACCACGAGTTTTGAGTATCCTCATCCCAATATAAAACATCAATGAATCGTGACTAGATTGATAATTTCTGAAACCAGCAGTAGTCCTTGAGAAACTCACACCCTACAAGTCCATGACATCTAGAGGTCAGGTGAAAGACACAAATAGTTAAGAGATGGAAGCTAGTCTCACAATAATCAGCAGGGATACCTGAGTCAAGGTAATGAACACATGCATTGGCGATGATGCATCTGGACCATTCGCCCTCAAGCGGAACTGAGGATTTTGATGCCAAGTGTCATAATCCTGGCATCCACCAGCACTGAAACCATGCCACTGGCCATGGACTGAGTAGCGCATCTCTGGAGGATAGACGCGACAGACATAGATGGATCGGAAGTGTATTTGAAAATCTTGCCAAGACATCCAGAAAATTCCTTCTTTTGACTGCTCAAATACAATAATCAGAGACACGGCATGAGAGTTACAGAAAATAAACAACTATGAGATGCCAAACAATGAAAAGCACTCATCAATCGATCATGTCATGCAGTTTTGGAGTTGATAAGCAGATAGAGACAAAGGTAAGAGGGACTCCAGTGAAAGTTTAACCTGCGGAACATGTTTCAGCTTGTGTCTCATCCTATCACTCCACTCAGGTGATGAATCAGACCAAGGTCCATTCCATTCAACTTCATTGGCCCATGGATTACGAATTTGAACAAGCTTATGACCATCCACCTCTCTTACCTGGACAGCAGTACAAGCAGGCTATTAACTTAAAAAACAACTCTTAGACATCACAGCAATGCCAACCAAGTAACAGAAGATACCTGCAACAATGAGTAAGCATGCCCTTGCACAATGCCACTGGAAGAAATATGAACATCAGAACCTGAAGGACTGCCAGCACCAAGCAAAAATCCTTCTTGTTTAAACCGCAGCAGCTGAGACCACAGCCTACCACTTGCAAGATCAATCTGAGCCTGAGCACTTCTCATGTCGATCTCCTCACCAGCTCCACCTGTAAGGTCTACCAGCGCATCTTGAACAAGCCCACCTTCAAGTGCCTCATAGGAACCATGCAATTTCGCATATGCCTTCTCTAGTATAGATACCCATAGCTCATTGCCCTTCTTACTGGTGGCAAATGCAGGTTTACCCGGAGATTCACAAGGAATCCAATCATCAACAACAACTGGGACCCACTCACCCTAAATGAGATTAAGAAAATAAAGAGTTATACCCACTAGAACTTCATTCAGTAACACACCCCCCCCCCCAAAAAAAAAAAAAAAAAATTAATAAATAAATAGTGAAACAGCCCATGGAGGATTTCAAAAGGGTAAACCCTAAATTAACAGATATAAACATTGAAAAAGATAAAACCAGACCAAAATATTATACATCAGAAAGATAGAACAGGGAATGATCACTCCTGCGCAAGCACTGTCTCCAAGGTGCAAACATTTAAGTGAGTAATGCTTCTTTAACAGTTTAAAGGGCACCTTCTAGTATCATGACAACAAGCAGCCCTACATAACTAGGTCAAAGCCTACTTCCCTCTAGCCACACAGTGCTACAGTAAACCAAAAACATGAGCATAATATTTCTTTTACCCCTAAATAGACCCTCTCATATGACAAGTAAGCATCAAACATTAAACCAGTAGCACTGTCGGTCCCATAAAGATATCGACCGATAGAATGTTTCAACACAGCCAGCAGCAAAAGCAATATCGTTATGATAATAAAAAAAACTCAGTACCTGTATACAGAAGCGAACAGTGTAGATTCCTTCTTCATTATATTCTGGAGTAATAATAACTTCTGATATACGTGAAACTTCGGTTAGGACTGCAACAGCACTCAAGAACCAACAGTCTCCCAACCGGCCCTGTTGAATATCAACCAACATGGTTAAGGAGGAAACTATAAAGTCATAGTTCATCAAAGAGAAACAACTTTCAAGAAAGTAAACAGGACAAAAATTTCAAGGAACCGAGTATTCTAAACTTTGCGTGTTATTTGCAAAAACGAAATACCTGACAAACATCAGATGGATTAGCAGTGCCACAAAACAAGCATGGATGAGAATCCAAGCAGGTCTCTCTCAACATTTCAGTGGGTCTCATCCACTCAGAAACAACCTATTTAGAAGTCAAAATTAGTGTACTATCTGACAGTAACAGAACCATAACTGAACAGTAGCTAATGATGCAATGTCAAAGGAACCTGTCAAATGGAAAAGATACCTGCAACTTTGGAGGGGGATTTCCTGGATCAACAAATAGAGAATTATCATTTGGAGGAAACTCCTGATCAGTAAAATGAGTTTCACCTCTTGCAGCAAGGGCTTCTTTGACAGCCAACTCAACTGACAACATCCGTTGATTAATTTCTTCTTGAGTTTCCATCCTAGGTTTCCTGAACCTCCTAGTAAAAGAATCAACATCGACCACCACCCCATCACGTTCTGGTCGTCTTCTCCTGCCACTTGAATACTGTCCATCCCAGTCTACATCATCCCTATCATACAAATCAACATCGGCCGGGTCGCTTTCCCATCCATCAATCTACGTAGATCATAAGGGGAAGTTAAGACTTACTTATTTACTAAAATAAGATAACACGCCAATGCAAGTAGAACTTACTCTGGAGGGTGAATCTGCCCAATGCCAATTATCTTCGATAAAATCAATTGTGCTTAGTTCAGTAGAGCCAATGGCAGTATGAAGAGAGGCCACCTCATCCTCAGTTAAGCACCTTCCCCAAAGAAAAATGTCCATGATATGCATCTTAGATTCAGCTCCCTCACTGTCTGACCTCCCAATTGCATCCAAACCTATGGGTGGTTTAACCCCAATCCAAACCTCAGTCCCTTGCTCCCATATACCATTTCCCACAGGCAATGGCAAACCAGTCTCATAACCATCAAAGCCACCATCCAAATAGCAAGTTGCCTCACCAATTTCAGCATCAATTGTCACGGTTACAATATGCCACCTGAAAAGCAGTTATGAGAAGCAGCCTAGGAAGCAGGAAATGCAGAACTAGTCCAATAATGAAATAAAAATAATTCAAAGTCCTAAATCCAGAAGGGTGGAAACGATTAAAAGAAATTTCAGTATTTAATGACAAACAACCTTCCATCGGTAATACTCGTTGCACCAATACTCCACTCCTTCACCGCTGTATGTCTATCACCTTTGGTTATCAATCTTAGTCCGACTTGTCCAGCTTCAATACCTTGTTCAGATCCAGCCACTAGGATTTCCCAACAAACCTTCTTCTGAAACTCAGTTCCCAGAAGACAAACTGGGCCAGACTCAGGTTGAACCATGGCAGCAACAGAAAAGCTAACTTTACGACTTTGACAGACACTACCGTCAATAGGACCACAGTGTCTTCCACTGGATGTTGGTTCGTCGTCAAGTACACATATGGCACCAGCAATCCCTGTCTGTTAGCCCCAAGAGTGGAATATGAGTGAGACTAGTCATGCTTAACACATAATAATGCTCAAAATTTAAAGATTTACATAAGATTACAATCATGGAAAGGACACAACACAGAGCATCTATTTCACTTTCTGTAGACGTCTTTGTTTACAATCCAATTGATTATTTTCAACAGAATAAAGTTCTAGTCAGAGAAATAAGGCAGTAACCTCAACAGAGAGGCACGGCAAAATGCATTTTCAATTAAATGGGCATGGGGGAGGTGATGAAACATGATTGTGTCAGAAAAAGCAAACATTTATCCCAGCTATAAATTAAATGTCCATATGAAGACAGCCTTGAGTATGTGTGAAAATGAACATCTCTGGGCAGCTAAATTTTCTTTTCAAGTGGCAATTGACTTCTGTTAGACAGGAAATATATAGAAAACCATATTTACTACTTTATAGGCTGCCCATAAATCTCGATCACGATTCAGATGAATTTTAAAATTATTGCTTCCTTAAGAAGAATGGAAAGCTGCCATAAGTGACTGAGACAAAACAAGATGCTAGTACCTTTAGTATGCATAAAAAAATTGAAGATAAGTATTTGTAGGGGACAAATAAATCACAGACAATGAATAAGTAATGAGCAAAAATGCAAGGAATTGAATGGTCCACAAGATCTTCAAAGGATGCTGGTGTTCTAAGCAATCAAATAAATAGATGAACTGATGGTAAATGAAATAGATAGAATTGGAGCCAGCATAGACTAATGGCACACCTTCTTTTATTTTTATGTCTAAGTATTATGAACCCACAGGCAACTCTAAGATATTACTGCATCATAGTAATCACCACATGGAATGAATATAATGGACTAGAAAGGTGGAAAATATGAATGAAGCTGACGAGCCACACCAAAGGCAAAGACTAGATCGGGTGATTTCTACATAAGTAACAACACAGCATGAGACACCTTCAATTCTTTGCATACACCTCGAACAGTTCTATTACTGAGTGAAATGTCCAAGTAACAATAAGGAAACAAACAAATCAAGAAAAACGAGTAACTGCTAATCAAAATATGCATGAGACACCTTCAATTCGATGGATTGGTTTCCTGTGTTACTAACTGTTCCTCGACTATGAATATAATATATGCAGCCAGTGCCTTCGTCTGACCATTTTGTCCCTAAATGCCAACTATGTAATGACATTCTCTTCAAAAGCTTCAATTTTGAGCATCTCTACTGTAAAATAGAAGACGATGCGGAAACTACAGCATGTCAAAAAAGGCAAATAAAAGAAATCATTACAACCTGGAGTGCTCGTTTAGCCAACTGAGCATTGTGTATCCTACGTGCAATGCTTGCAACCCTTTCTCGTGCAAAAGAATCATCAAGAACAGAATCACCACCAACAGCACGCACGGCTGCAGCCATTGCTGCTGCCTCCCTGCTACCAGCATTAGGAATAGAAGATATGAGAGAAGCTTCTATCTCCTTCCACTTGCGTTCTTCCTTCTCCAAGAGAGCCTTTCTTCTTTCCTTACCCCTCCCCTCCTCTTCGCGTCTCTGCATCAAGATTTCCTCTTCCATTTCCTTTTCCCGAATATAACTAAATCCACAAAAATATGATAAGGAAATGTGGTACATGCACCAAAAAAAAGCAGAAAAAAACTAGAAACAACAAGCATCTAAGCTACCTCTCTTGAATAATTTCAAACTGCCGACGGTCTTCTGGCATCCATTTCTTAATTTTCTTCGCACTGAGGTCAGAAAACCCAATGCTGTCCAGGAAGAGCCTTAAACGAACCTCATCCTACACCACAAATACAAAAAATAATCTCTCCATTCCTTAACAGAGAGAAAATACATGTAAGAAACGTAGAAAGTAAGTTAAATTTTCAATTACCTGCACTCGTTCTGCCTTTGCAGTCAAACCAAGCAAAAGAAGTAAATAACCACCAAATTTGTCCCACATGTACACCCATTCAGTATCAATAGCCTCTTCCAAAGCCAAAATTCGTGCATGAGCACACATTTCTCTTCTGTGATCAACATCACTAGCCATGTCATGGCAACAAGTCCTATATCTCATCCTATAGAAGAATGACCCAACAACTTGCTCCTCATTTCTTAGACGATCGCGCAACTTCATAACATCAGCTCTGGGAAGCACAAAATTTCCAGCCCTATCGCGCATAACTGTTGGATCACCAACTAAAAGTGCGGCAGAACTGGCAGATCTTTGTGGAGCTGAGTATGTTCCAGATAGAGCATTTCGAGTCTGCAAAATACTCAAAGTAAACAAGACACTCAAAGACAAAACTATACTTGAGACAAAGCACCACTTCACAAAAGTTCCCAAAATCACAACAGAATTACAAGATGAAAATGAATTAACTAACCCACCAATTGAAAAGGATAAGATGACATCTCTTCCTCCCACCACCCCCCAATAACCCCCTCTTCACACCAACAAAAAAATAAAAAATAAATAAAAGACCCAGCGAGACAGACATGCAAAACCAGTCTTCGGCTTTTGGGGAATGCATTTGCCAAAATGCAAATACCTTTGGGTGAATGGGGTTTTCCGAAATGCAAATGTCGTTTGGTAAAATTTACATTGAAATGCAACTTTGGCCAAAATACCGTTTGGTAAAATTTGCATTTGTAAAGGACTTTTATTAAATTAAAAAAACATTTGTCTTATTTTTTTTTGAAGTCCGGCCACCGGACCGCCGGATCCGGCGGCGGATCCGGCTGCCGGATGGCCGGATCTGGCCGCCTGGGTCGCGTGGCCTCAGGCGACCGTCGCCTGGGGTCACACGAACCAGGCGGCTGTCGCCTGAATCGCGCGACCCAGGCGGCCGTCGCTTGGGTCGCGCGACCCCGGCAACCGTCGCCTGGGGTCGCGCGACCTCAGGCGACGCCTGGGTCGCGCGATTCAGGCGACAGCCGCCTGGTTCGCGCGACCCAGGCGTCGCATGAGGTCCGGCGACGGTCGCCGGGGTCGGGGGACCCTTGGCCGGCAGTCGCCGGCGCGCGCGACCCCTTGGCCGGCGGTCGTCGGCCTCCGATCGGCTTCTCTCCGGTGAAGATGAACAGTAGAAGTTGCATTCCACAAATGCAACTTCCCAATGGACCTCTCCCCCTCCATTCCCCTAAAGTCCCTTCAAGCCCTTTGGAGATGCAATTGCATCTCCCCAAAGTCTCCAAAATATTGAACCAAACACCACTCACTTTTGCCCAAACCCCTTTAGAGGCCAAAAGCCCCTTCTAAATGCCGAACCAAACGGGGCCACTCGAATCAGACAAAAGAAGCAATTACCCCAATTAGGAAAAAACAGCATGCAGCAAAGAGTAAGAATAAGGAACTTTGAAATCCCTGGCCATCACACACCAACAAGCCATTCCTAACTCATCGCATGTGAGTAACAGAACAACACAGCTGGTCCACACACTAGTCTAGTTTGGGAACATTTGCAACCAGGCAAACATGTTCACGTACAGGCATATCACCACTTAGACACGCAAAAGTACATATCCCACTGCCCACCCATGCTATGCAGGTGTCTCCATTGTATACATGAATGCAGACACTGCAACTGTGAGACAGCTAAAATTTATCTATTATCTAGAATCAGGATGTCATTCCATCCCCTGGCAAAGAAACATCAGTCATGAAAGCACACAGTCTATGTGCACTAGAAAATCGTCAAATACATGTTATATACAATTATGGTGATGCATCATCCTGAATACACAAACTGCAGCACATGACTGCAGTGGGGACACTGCCCTCTAGTTAATTGCAGAGTTACAGAGAAAGAACTCATCAGACACACAGCAAAAGCAAGCAATCAACAAAAATAAATTACAAGATCAACTTTTAGGGTGAAAAAGAAAAAGAAGCAAATTGTTAAATTTTTGTCTGCAAATATTGTGCACATGCGTGACAAGCAAAAGAACTTGAATTTTAACCAGAAGACATAACTGAAAACCTGTGAATCGAAGATCCCATCCTTACATACCTTAGTAGCAGATCTAGCAATTGCTTGAACAACTGTTTCCTTACTCAGGAAGTGCACTGCATCTTCCATCATCTGAACATGGAAGTAAAAAAGTGGATGATCAATCAAAGATTTGTAGAAGGCAGTGGAAGCAATAATACACACTATTGACAAATGAAAGACCTTGTTCAGTACCAATGACATCCAGAGTCCTAATGCAAAATGATGATAAGGAAAAGTAATTGAATTATAGCATGCAAGTTATATTCAGAAATAAATTGTAGTACAGCTATTACCAGACAAGACAAATGGACAAACCTCGAGAGTTAAGCATGGACGAGAAACAGCAAAACCAAAGGCAATTACGAGGGTAATTGCAGAAACAGCAGCACCAGCAAATGGAGGATAAATTATCAAACTAGCAACGACACCCCATCCTTCAATTGCCAATGCAACCCCATAAAGCACAAGAAATGCAGCACTGCAATATTTTGTACATCAAAATAGACATTAAGAAACCAATTAATACATGTTAGGAACATGGGATACAGAAGTAAACTGTGAACCGTTAAATGACAGACAAACCTGACATTCTTTCCACAGTCTGCATGAGCGTCATAAACATACACTGGCAGCACTCTAGGGGAGTACACTACAATGGGCGGTGAAAGAAGAACCTGCCAAAAAGCTCATTTTGTATTTAAGGAGAAAGGGAATCCAAGATACTAAAGGTCTGGATTGGGATATGGTGAAATGTAAATAAGCATAAGATTACAAGACCAACTCACTGTGAGTGCTCTTCCACCAAGAAGAAAGAGAAACGAGAAGTAACCCACAGATGCTCCAACAAATGGTTTATCTGATAATACATAGAAATTTCACTAGCATCATTATACACGTCCAGATTTGACAATAAGAAGAAACCTCTTAACCAAAACCAAGTATTATGGGGACAAGATAAATCAGTTCTGTGCTCACCATTAAACCAGCCAACGAGGAAAGCAGCCAAAGCCAAAAGGAAAGCGAGGAAACACACAATTAACATCTGCATCCTAGTCAAGTAGAAGTTGTTCGAAGCCCAGTGATGGATAACACCAATGGCCAGTACAACAAGAAGGAGAACTAACAGAAATGCCACCCCAATCTGTCCAATTCCACAAAAATACAGGATGATAAATCAATCTTACACCAAAAGAGTAAAAGCAAAAGGAGATGAACTTACCATCCAAGGTGTGATTACAATTATGACAGCTGATATTGCACCAAGCAGGAGGAGGAGTCCAATACTAACAAACACATATACACCACGAGAAAGCTTCCAGCCATCATCTTTCCTGGAAATTGTACAAATCTAGTTGAGCATACTGCAGCAACCCATCATAAAATCTAGTATTGCCAATGGTTACAAGAGATTTAAAATTTTGAATTGAGTTAGCTACCAGATAGAAGACCGCAAAGCTAACTCACCATTTGTACAATCCTGAAGAAAGCGATAGCAGAGCAGGAAAGCACACCAAAGGAAGTAAAGCAGCAAGAAAATCCCCCTTCCTTGGAACTTGGTCGCCTCTGGATTTAATTACCTCAAAGTAGGAGACACCACAGAAGGCCACCAGGACAGCTGCAAGTTTGAGAGGACAAAAGCAATAATCAAGTTTAAAGCATCCCTGACTATAAAGCCACCAAAAATGCACCTGTGGCTGCATGCTAAGCACAAAGTTAAAGGAAGGGGGGAAATACCTTTGAATATCCCAACACATATAGCAGAGAAAGGGGTGAAACGATATGTAGCAAACCATGAAACAATGGGCAGCACACCAGTAACAACTAAAGCAATTGCAGATGCCATGGCCCATCCAAGGTAATAAGATGAGGCATAAGGAGAACTGAAGCTTTTCTCATCATGAGTCAAACTCTTGTACCCTAAATCCTCCAATGGCTTTGCAGACACAATTGCACCAAGAGCGACCACAGCCAGTGAAAACAATGATGCACAAATAACAAGAACCACTCCCTGTGAATGGCAACAGCTGAGGAACTTAGATTGAGAATTTTACCACTAAAATCCAGATATAAATAATGTAAAAGCATGTATATACATTTAATCCAAAACAGATTAGCATCTGGTCTCCATCAAAAAAATAAAAATTGAGACAGAAGTGAATTACTTGTCCTTGAAAGGTAGCTAGCAACTTAATATAGCAGCAAACAGAGAGCAGAAATTCAGAATAGCAACTTCACATAGCTGATAACAAAGAGCAGAAACTAGAAATTGTAGGAATATAAAGTAACTGAACAAAACAATACCACCCCCACCCAACAAATTCAACATAATATGAATATGCTAATCTTGCCATACTTTAACCATTTCAAGCTCAGTGATACAAGCACTGACAGGTATGAGATTGGATTGGACATGTATTACAAAAGAGTTAAAAGGATATTATAACACAGTAAAATTAACGACTTCTAGACAGATAATTCAACTATAAGTAGAGATATAGAAACCAAGCCCAAGTACACACCTCCTTCTTCCCACGAGTAATGTTGCTTTCAGGGTGATCTGCAGAGTGGACTCGTGGTACGCAAAACTGGTAGCCGTTAAGTATCCATAAGGGAATTCCAACAGAAAGGCATGCTACCATAAGAGGTACGGTCAAGGACAATCCAAGAAGAACTGACGACTTGCTGCAACCATACAAAACGTCTAAAATGCATTAGCAGCCATTAAGATCACTCAGTCACTGAAAACTAGCAAGAAGTAATAACAACATTAGGAAATACACACATGGATAAGGAAACATGGTCGATAGTCATCTGATTCATGTCTAGTTATTTGGCAAGCACTCTATAACTTGTGTGACCTTTCCATATGATCTTACTTTTAGCATTAATGTATCACACATACTAGTAAGTCAAAAATCCTACACAAACAGGCCATTACATACTTCCTAAAATAAGTTCAGATTATTCCCAATTAAGAAGCTTGAATCAGATAACTGTTGAAGAATCTAGATTACAAATTAAAAATAACAGCACCCTGTCCATAACCACAACCTGTCCATAACCACGATACATACATGGCAAACAACAGAGACCAATACATCACTTCTTCTAGGATGAAAGTTTCTTGTTATATGTAATACCTTGAACTATACATTCATTTCCATGAAAGAGAGGTGAACTATCATTTCTAGCTTGCAAATATTGACAGTGTGTAGAAAGTCAAACACGAAGATGACTGTTGTAGTACCAGGTGCATACCTCAGAAATGAAAGCAGCAACCCAACGCAAGTACTGAGGAGCCAGGCAATAAAACCATACTGGGGAAAAACAAATGTCCATGAGAAAAAACCAGCAATTATTGTAAAGTATTGAAGAGATACATGCAGAAAATTCATAGACCAACAACCGACATTAACATAAAAATAGCGCAAAACACTGTAAGTATGCCAGTCAACAGAACCAATCTCTAGTTCAGCACTCAATAACAAGCTAATGTACATGGATACAGAAAATTCTAGAGACAATATGCAGTAGATAAAAAGCACTATAGCAATAATCAAGTCAAAACCAGTCAGAATAAAGCAAAAGTCATTCACAATAGTCCACATGCCCAAATTCAACCGAACATGATTCAGTAATAATTCAACTTCTTGGACATGTACCTTCCGAGGTTTAGATGTCATAGCCATATCTTCTGCTTTAAGGGAGCGAAGGAAAGCCATTATAGAACAGACAACGAGAGACAAAAGCAAAACAGCAATCCCAAACTCGAACTGCAAAGCAGAAGCAAGATTAGATAATCATGATTTAGAGTAATGCAGAGATAGAATGTCAGGCTTTTTGAGTTATTATCCAGAATCAGAATCATTAATTAGTATTTTGAGTTAGACACATGTGTGCATATACATCTGCATGGACAGCATATATTTTGAACAAATATAAGTCCTTCCCCTTCCTACCTGCTGGTGCGAGGTATCTATCATCGTGATAGTCTTTGGACGAAAAACTGCAACCACAATAGTCTCAAGGATGAAGATAAAACTAAATATGAGCCATGCCCTCTGAGGAGTGCCAGCTACATGATGCAAAAGTAAGCGAGAAAGCTGAAGCCATTTTTCAAGCCCACGAAGCCTTAGTTCTTCTGACAAAGAAACGCGATTTGGCAAAACATTGTCAACACTATTTGAGTCAACGACGTCTGTATTATCACGGTGATCTCTATCTGCATCCAGACTACTCCTCTGTAATAATGCCAAGATTGTCGGATCCAACTTTTCTTTTAACATCACTGCAAAATTAGGATCCAATCCTTTATCCTGCAATAAGCTAGTTAATTCTATATCACCTTGTCGTCCACACTTTTTTAACATTGAGGTGATCCTAGGGTCATTTAATCTTTCATGGAGTGCAAAAGCTATATTCAAATCCAGAGTTCGTTGATTTGCAGAAGACGTGCTGGATTCACAACCTTGGCTGTCAAGACCACCACTTGAACAAACCATCAGGGAGCTGTTATGGTCAAGATGCTTATCAGCAAAACAAGTTACTGTCTCTGGTTCTTGAATGACTGAGCGGCAAGAGCTACTCCTCAACGCAACACTAGGTCTTCCACTATCCATGCTCTTGTCACTCACAATACCCTCCCGAGAGCTAGCAGTGCGACACAAGAAGGGGTTATTCCAGCTGCTTGCATCAATGGTACTTTGACCTAAAACCCTGGAATTGGGTTCAAGATGTCCTGCTTCGGCGCTACTACTGCGTTTGATGCTGGAACCACATCCTTCTGACGAACTGGATGAACTGTTCTGCTCCTTCCTTCGAAAGCCCTCCCTCAAGCGAATTACCGTGCTCTGCAATGCATCTCTGCGTGCTGCTGATTGATTTGCTACTGATAGATGTCGAGAAACAAAAGCACCTAACAGCATAGAAGCTACGACAGCATAACTGATACAGTGTCCTATGTACCTGAAATGAGGAACCATTGACAGCTATAAGAAAAACATGTCACCACAAACTAAAGGACTAATAAGAATTGCTTAATCCCATTACTCAAACTAACCAGAAATGAACTCCAAAACAAATAAGGAAAACTCGAGATGTGCCAGCAATTAAAAGAACCAAAACACGGCTCTCCAGAAGCTGAAACACATACAAGCAAGCCCCAATGTTCCAATCTGAAAAAAATAAAGATGTACATAAGACTGAATTTGCCGAATAGACAATCAAGCAAAGTGAGAATAACTGGACTGCACTCAGCTACAAAAAAGAAGAGTCAGACAGAATACCAAGGATTATTACAGCTGCTGATGTAATTACTCCAAGCCAACGCGCGTCTTTTGCAGTCAAACCATACAGGACAGAGTACACAATCAATACGATTATAGAGCCAACATAAAGAAATCCAAGATGTGAAGCCCTACAAGAATCCAGCAACATAAGAAAACAATTGGAAACAAGTTAGAATAAGGTAAAAGATCAGGTTAGTATCAATCATTTCACCACCTGATAAGAAAGTGCATCTGATTTAAAAACAGAAGGAACCCCAAAAGCAACTGAATCCTCTATACAGAAAAGAGGGAGAGCAAGTTTAACAAGCTCTTTGAAAAACGATAATATTGACAACCACTCCAAAATAAATAATCCAAATCATCATATTGAAATCCAAGTTCATGAAAAATGTGCCTTAGTGCTCACAATGAAGTGAGCAGATATTCCCACAAAGGATGGCAAGGAGATAGTGAGCATAGTTCTTCACCATGCAGGGAAAATGCTATATAGTTTTTAGTTGAATCTTGAAAAAACCTATAAAGGTGTGAAATGAAACACAAATAACAGCGTAAGATATCATTAACTTGCCTCCTAGACTGCCGAAAGTACAACTCATTAGGATCAGGTGGGTCTGGTAAACATGTAACAGGGCCCACTTCAATGCAATCTGAATACGCAAATCTATAAGCTTTACGTACATACTCGTCCACATTTAAGCCATTTCCTGCAGGTAATGATTGCCAAAACATTACAATATAAAACATATATTGCAAACAACTGCCTCATTTGATGACATTACACTATCAGTGAGTTAACAACTCCAGATTCTTAACTATTTTAGCAAAAAAGAATTTGCAAAGCTCACCATTGAACACTATTCGGCATACAAAAAGCATGTTGATTGCCAAGGCAACTGCCGATACACCAAAAAAGAAACCCGATGGTGAATACTGCTCCGATGCCCTTAAACTAGCTGTAACATAGACAGCACAAAGCTCATATGCGCAAAGTAGGGAAACCGCCAAAAGGAGAAGAATAGCAACAGCCCCTGTAATTAGAGAGATAAGAACATCAATATGGCATCAAAATTTATCATTAATCATTTCTACCATTTTTTCACTTCAGTTTATTAATACGCAATGTCTTAATGCTAAAATTAATAAACAGAAACTATAATTCCAAAGAGCACGCAATCGTAAACACAGAGCAAAAGTTTTAATCATCTCCAATCTATCAGTAGGGCATCCTCCATTCCATTTTAAGGTCCTATTTCTAACAGAAAATCCTAGCGCTTTCCCTTGAATGTGATGGACGCTACCTTCATGGAAACTTCATTCAGCTATTTAAAAGATCAGGCTATAAACAATTAAGAAATATTCAACATACTAATCGGTTGTGTACTTGGAAGAAGAAAAAATGAATCCTTTGCATCATCAATTATATGTCTACATTTCGGTATCTCCTTCCGATTGCAACAGCATTTCTGTCTATCCTTGTTTCTCTATGTATCTTCCTCGTCTTGATATTTCATAAACTTCAAAGATTTTCTTCTAACTTCAAAGATTTTTTCTAAACAGCAAATCAGTTCGATGGCTTTACAAAATGCCCCCAACAATCCCAGTTTTATTTCAATCATATTGTTAATTTAGGCTACTTTCACACAATTACCACATATATCTCTCCCAACGCAGCATTTTTTGAATTTTATATGAATGGTATCCTAAGCCAGTAAAACATTTAAGTCGACAGAGCATAGCCAATGGCAGTTCACAAAGTCCCGCTCTGTGTTATATGGCTGGCCAAAAACTACTACACCAAAGCATAGAGTTTAAGCCAAACCATCCATCTGTAATCGTATTAATAAAGGAGTCTCTCATCAAAACCCCTTTGTGCTCTACTGCTTCAAGACGAGGGAAATATGGAAAAAAGCAAAACAAATCCACTCTTGCTAAGAGGAATCTTATTTCATGCCACACCCAAATCTCCTAGCTCAATTCAGCACTCTAGAAGCATATAGCGTAGTATAATCTGTGACATCCCAGAGCAACTTAGCAGGATATGAGAAGTCTATCCTCTTTCTTCATGCAAGAAGAAAAAGAAATATATGTATCCTGAATCTATATGTGATCTGCATGCAAATAGCTGAAAAAAAGAGAAGGCAGTTGTTCAAATAGTTTAGAGATAGGCATCAACACACTCAGGGCCCTGTCATTAACTCAGATTTGAACAATTGGGAGGTCTGTGGTAAGTTTTGTCTATTTGAATAGTTTCTTCTGGAAGTGAAAAGAATGAGATACTATGTTATGGAAGTGTCTAAAAACTTCAATGTGCAATTATTTCTAACGTACAGATTGCAAAGTGGAGACAACTTTGGGGTAAGCCGGCAATTAACATTTCCTTCTTAACCTAGACAACATGCTTGGGCAAGAATCCTGTGAATGAAAACCTGATTCTTCAAAATTCACCATGGGATCCTGGAGCTGCTTCATAGAGAAGTCGGTCTACTTTTTTCCTTTTAAAGATGGCCTATGCAGTGCTATACCAACAAATTGCAAAGACCCCTACTTTATAGATTAAGTGGCAACAGAAATATCGATATTAGGAGAGTTATGGGGTACCCTTCCTCCAAGTGATCTGTAGAATTTATGGGTAGAGGAAATAAGAGCAGCTTCAAAGATTAAGAATCAACAGTTTCTAGTCTATTGGCTGCTATTCACAGATCACAAAAATCATGCATTTGTTATCGCTAAATAAAACATCTACTTCTTGTCAAATTGCAGTTGTTGTAGAAAGGTTTAAATCTTCCCTGTACCATCCCTTTTTTTAACTTAGCAAGGAAACTCGAGGGAGTCTTACTTCCAACACAAGTCAACAATAATTGTCAAAGCTCATCAAAAAGATTCCTATAAAGACATGTCTTCACGAATTATCCAGAAAAAGAGTTGTCCACTACCTTTCTCCAAAAAAAGAGAAATCCTCTCTTTCACCAATCAGATGACTCCCATCAAACTAGAAAAAGAACAAGCCCTATTTTAGATCAGCTTTGAAAAATCAACATACCATCTACCATCTTACCCTTCCCCACACCACACTAATTCCCCTTGCTAAATCCTCCTTTATCATAGCAGCATCAAAGAACATTCAATTATGTTGCAACATTCTGTTAATTGAAATCAGTCGATTCTCTCTCTCTCTGCTCATTGTCAAGTTCAATTATTCCAAGGTTTACCTGTTTCAAAGCCTAAAAGGATTGTGTCATGATAGACTATAAATCAAACAACTAACAAGCATGGTAATTTTTGGAATTGCACTATGTTTGGGAAAAGGAGGAGGAACATGGGGGAAATAAAAATCTGGGTGAAAGATGAGGAAAATTTTAAAATTTGTGAGAAGAAATGGAGGAAAAATTTAAATTATGTCCCCCCCCCCCCCCCCCCACCAAAAGAAAATATATATATATATTTTCTTCCCCTCCATCTCCCAAACATAGGATTAAAGTCCTGAACTATACTTCAAACATGTAATGAAAAATTATAGATGCAAAAAGTCCTAACAGGATAGCAGTCTCCAATCTAGTAGATATTCTTGAATTGGACTCACCACATATCTACCACTTATCAAATAATCTCACATAATGAGGCCTTCTCTTGGCACAAAAAGAGCATCAAGACCCTTACAAAAGCTTAGGAAACCAACCCACCAAAGAACCAAGTATATGATACAAACGCAGTAGACAGTTGAAATTTTAAACCACCAATCCCTAAAAGGCCTAACTTTATAAGTGGTATAATTTGAGAAAGCAATACAAAGTGAGGGAACATACTCGAACTTTGCCACTGCGTTCTCCACCAAAGCATGATCGAATAAAATGCCAACAGGAGGGCAGTGCCAGCCATAATTATGGCAAGACCAATCAAATCTTGTCCCAGTATCCAAATCAACCAGCATCCCCATGTGATAAGCACAGCCACCGGAGAAATGACAATCACCCAAGCAGAGATGGAAAGAAAATCGCATAGCCTGCCCAGCTGAGGTCCTTGTAGAACAGCAGGCCATTTCCTGGCAAATATCCAGCTGAAAAGGGGGCCAAACCGACTGATGTAAGTGCAAACACAAAGATAATATAGGAGAGCCTTTGAAAACACGGAAACACCTTTTAGTAATTAAATAAAGATGGCTTTCCACGCTAAACTTGGTGGTGCAGAAATATCATTGCTAGGGGACAGTATCTGATGAACCTTATTGACAATACAAGCTTTACCTATTGGTTGGTTAAATCAGTCCGCGCCTTGTTGGTGCCATTTTGCAATACTAACTCGTTTACTTATAGAAGACCAATAAGTACAATAAAACACCAATATGTACCATTTCTCTGAAAGAGTTTGACAAATAATGTAAAGGAATACATACAAAAACGAATCCTACCCAAAATGAATCCTACCCAAAGTATATTTGGTGCTCCTAAAATAGTGAACAACATGACATTCATGTATGAGGGGTACAACCGATCAAAGCTTGCAAACATTTCTCCAGAAGCAAATAAATATGATGACTATGCTCCGTAACAAGTAGAGGGGAACAAATTGAGTTCTTCAGTTGCTTCTGCATTTGATGCATCTTAAATTGTCTAAGCATTAAATTCATCTCTTCAATGCACGTCTCTTAGATAATATCCCAGACTGAGCGGTATTCTATTTGTTAGAACATGCATGAAAGACCTCAAGTCCATTAAAGATTGAAAATCTACTCCTCTCAGTATCTTGCAGAATACTCATGGGAAAAACAGAAGATTACCGCACAGACAAGTCTCATTCTTTCTGCCCTAAAGCACGAAGTATCACTTTTTTCTTCTTCTTTTTAAGTGCACTCAGTCAAAAGATTAAGTTTCCCAACCTATCCTGTATGACGTGACCACCATTATAATCCTCCCAGTGCGCTCATTTGCTGATATTTTCCAGTAAGGTACTTAATGATCCAAAAACAGGAAGCAGCATCCAAAAGGATACGATACAGAGTGTCAGGCTGCCTCTTGTTCGACTGCATACATTCCATCATTTGTTCGTTCAATATAAATAACACCAAATACAATGCTTTTTTGGGAAAAATGGCAAATGAAAAACCTGACCAACAATCTATTTCCAAATTTTCCTTGAAATGCCCCCCCCCCCAAAAAAAAAAAAAAAAAAAAAATTCCTACACAAAGTCTTCCAACTCCCATCCATGGGGGAAGAGATGAAGATATGCCAAGGAAATGCAGGCAACATGGCATGGCATGCACTGTCCAGCCAATGAGAGGGAAAAAAATAGTCTCATAGGAAATGGGACAATGATATCAAGTCTTCAGAAAAATTTTGGTAAAACTTGTCCTCAAATCACGTTGTAATCTAACAGAAACCAAAGCCCAGGGCAAGTCGCCTTCATTGCATTCCATAAGGATTAGGAGTAGGCACAATCGAAACAGTTTAGATCTCCTATAAACATTCTGCACATTCCTGCTTGTTTTTCTCCTTGAGTCTCAATTCTTTCACAAGTGTCATTTTCAAGTGGCCAGCAGGTTTTTCGTGTGATCTGGGTTTGAATAACAAAGTTTAAGATGTTACCCAGTCATTAGATCCCCACCTATCTAGTGAATGTAAATGCAAACCTCCATGGTAACTCACAGACACAAACACAAGTGTACGCAAATGCACAACGGGGAGTACATATCTGCACATGCAACATGAAAAGGAAGAACCTGCCTTCTCAGGTTCACTCATAGCCATCAAAAGTCAATACATATCAGATTCGGTCATCGAAATGGCCGGATGCTAACTAAATCAGCATCAAAGGCAGCGATTTAAAGCCTCAGAATTCTCAATCGATTATGCTAGGGACATGATTATAAACATTAGACTAACATAACAAGGACAATGATGGCAGGACTAGGCTCATTTCCAAGAAAAGCAGGCTCATTAACTGACACATAAGAAGAACAACGATGCAGGACTAGGCTCATTTCCAAGAAAAGCAGGCGCCAATGGCATACTCAAAGATTACCAAAATCATCAATCCACCAAAGAAAAAGACCATGAAAAACGATCGAGCTCACCTGTATATCCGCCAGGGCCGCCAATTGACAGACCATAGTATCGAAAAAGAACCCGAACCCAAAACCGCGAAAAGGGTTCCACAAATCACGCAGGGCAACAGCAACTCCCGCTCGTCCCCCTCCATGGCTTCACTACCTCAACTGCTCCAAAAAATAAAAAGACCCACCTCCATCAGAAACGCGGAAGCACCATCGCAATCGACGAAACTCTCAAAACGAAAATCCAAGCTCCAAACCCTAGCGAAGCAAACCCCCGACCCGGCCCGCCGCGCTCGGAACGAGCCGGATTCTCTTTGCTCGGGTTTCTCTTTACCAGCAGCTCAAGCGAAGCGGAGAGGAGGAATGCGAGCATACCATCCCGGCGACATCCCGGCCCGGGTCCCCGCGCGCCCGGATTCTGGAAGCGGAACCCGACTAACCCGACCCGAATCCGGGCACGAAAGATGGGGGAAAGTCCCGGCGGTGGCGGTGGGGGTGGGGGGGGCGGCGCGAGGTTCCTCCGGGAAAGCCTGCGAGTCCCCGGCGCCGACGAGGGAGGGGGGGGGGGGGCGGCGAGCTAGGGTTTGGGGGATTGAGCGAGGCGGGGGGGGCCCTTCGTCAACAATGGCTTCCTTCTCCGATGGTGCGGTTCAGCTGAGGAGGAGAGGAGAGAAGGTAGAGAGAGAGAGAGAGAGAGAAGATCAAAACCCTACTCTCTCTCTGTGTGAACTGTGCAAAGTAAAAAAGACAACTTTTTTTTTTTTCTTTCAGAGAGAGAATGTCTTTGCCGAGGAGGAGGAGGAAAATGAAAAAGAAAATGATGACGATAAATAATAATAATAAAATATTTATAAAAAAATAAAGAAAAGAGGGGTGAGAGGGCGACCATGGAAAAGTAATTAAAAAAAAATTATAAAGCCATTTCTGGACGTCCGGTAAGGGATTCGAGCCCCCCCAGCCCAGCCGCGGGTGGCGCGCGTGGGAGGCACGGCCCAATCGGCGTCCCCCGGGATCAATCAGTAGCTTCCAGGGGGGCAGGACTGGAGGAGTGTCAGTGAAAATGATGTGTAAAATTGTTGTTTACCTGCGGTTTGAGTGGATCAAGCTTCCTTCTTTTCTTGCTTTTTTTTACCTGAAATTGATTGAGTCTTTCTTTCAACTAATTTACTAATCCTTGAAATTAGGGTTAAAATAGAGTGTTGTTTATGGTAAGGGATTGACCTTTTTCATGCAAACTAATGCATATTTAGTTATTTTCTCACCCGGTATTATATGCTCTTCGTTAACAATAAATGTCAAAGACGACCGCGAGACTGATTTGACTGAAAAATGATAGGTCCAACGTGAAAACCCCACGTGCTTTGAGTCAGATAACTAATCTTAGATATGTTTAAAAGACAAACTAAATTTTAGGTAATTCGTTATGAGTTACTAAATGGGAATTTCAGTAATGAGAAAAATGAATTTTTAATAAATATGTCATGAGATATTTATTTAGGATTTTCAATGGTCTTTTACCTCAAAAAAGTATGGAAGCGAAGTCAAATAAAAGAATCCGACACTATTTCACCATCCCATTGATCTAACCACCGTGAGGACCGACCCCAGATAATTTTTGCTGGCTGATGTGCATTTAAACCTTCATAGCTCTAGAGAGGAAGACATTCTGTGCACGACGTAATTAATTGCAACGCATTTAAACTCAATAATTGAAATGGGGTTAAAGTACTTATCCAGATCCGGATCCGGCTGGAGGGAAGAGCATGACCCAAATCAACGCCCAAACACATTTTCCTTTTTCATTTAAATTCAAATTCAATTATGGGTCAAGTTGTCTTTTTCTCTTTCCCTTTCTTTTTTTAATGTTTCATGGGGTCAAATTGTCTCTTGCCTTTGGAAGGGGGGCAGTTTCTTGACTTTGGCTTGAGAGAATTTTGAAAAATGGGTCTACTTCTTTTCGTTTATCTTTTTTTTATTCCTCTCTCTGTATTTCCTGATTAGAAAAGGACTTCTAATCAGGAAGAATTCGTCACAAGACTAGTAATTTCCTTTTCCTTTTTCTTTTTTTTTTTTTGGGTGAGGTGGGGAGCATGGCATGATGGCAGGCTGCAGAGAAAATGGTGTCCTATTATGCAAACTTGACTAATCGGCAGCCTGCAGGGACTATAGTACCAAATGCATGGGGGGCCAAAAGAAAACGGGCTGCAGAGGTTATATATAGTCCACCATCACTCATGGCAAAACTGAGGAAAGATGTGATGTTGCAGCATGGGAATCAAGGTACTGCTGGAACTGTGTTTTTTTCTGTTTGAAATTGGTTGAATTTGTGGGACAATAATTCCGATGGTGAGTTGGAAGGAGGGAGCGAGAGAGATACCAAGTCAGTGCAGGTCAGCAAAAAGAGAGAGAGAGGAAAGAGAAGAGAGGAAAAGATGCAATTGATATATCCGGATTTTGACCATCGCCCTACAATGTTACGCTCATTTGATGAGTCTACATAGATTGGCATTAGAGAGAAGAGCATTGTAACCGACATCCAAGTTAGGGATTAATTTTTAAAAAAAATTAAATTGTGGAGACTATATATTGCGATATTGCACATGGAAAGGCCAAATTATACATCTTGGGTGGACTTGGAAAAAATTTAGCATCAAGTCCACAAGGCTGAGGTGCTTTCAAAAGGGGTCCTAGTTGACATCATGAGTTATGAAAAGATATATCAAGAAGAATTAGATTTGTATCTTTTGTTAGATTATTATTCAATCAAATGGATTCCTTCTCAATAATTAATTCTCATTTCAACACACACTTTGTCAAATAGGAAAAGGGTTCAAAATTATTCTACTCAATAAAATGATTATGCTGGTATTCTAAAATGATTTTTGAGAACAACGGCTATATCTTCTTCCTCAACCAAACACTTACCAAAAACCCTATTTCATAGTGGAATTCCCCTCCCCTTTTCTAGTTATGGAGAGGGTACGGTAATCACCCAATATATGAAGAAGTTCTCTCCGGCTTTCATTACATGAAGGGTATGTTCTATCTCAATCCCTTTTGTAAATTACTAAGAAAAACATAAGGTGTAAATATCATTGAGATGTTACCAAAAATATGTTTTGTAACGACCTAAATTGACTAGAGTGGAGCATCAACAGGATAAGGATAAGAGGTTTCAAACAAGATGTGGCTCCTTGTAGACTTTCAAGATTGCGAAAGAATATAAATGAACTGAATTACACCTAAACAGGAGAAAGAGTGCCCTGAATTATATATATGTGAAACTGAAATTAACTAATAAAACACATTTTAACTCCAAATGTTGAGCTTTATCAAGTGAGAACACTATCAAGATGAGTAACCCCCTTTTTTCATGTGTGTGTGTGGCAAAGAACAAAACCATCACTTGGTATGAAACATGCTAAGATAACAATAGTTTGAGTGAATTAACGTAGATATATAAGAGCGGAACCCCTCTAGTAGGTGGATTCTTCAAGAACCAACCACATAGTAGCTTGTGGACCTATAACCGACTTCGACGAGAGCAAGGAATGATCTTTAGGGCAAGGGGACTCGAAAAAGGTGTAGCTCTTAATAAGCTTCGAGGATACTTAAGGGAATGGGAATAAATCGAACTACATACAGAGTAAGGGGAGAGCATTCTTGGGTTATATATGTGAAACTGGGATTTTTTTTTTTTTTTTTTTTTTTTTTTTTTTTTTTTTGTGGAATGGAAATTGGAATTGATTCAAAAGTACTATCTTTTGGCATGATGATGGTTGTGTTTGGTTCGGCTTAGAGGAAATGCAAAGTCATTTCCCCAGAGCTCTTAGGCTCAAGTGCATTCTTCTCAAAAGAAGAGTGTTTGGTTAGTGACTTTTGATGTAATTTTTTGCATAGTAGTTTGAAATTTAAAAAAAGAAAAAAAAACAAAAAAACAAAAGGCATTTTTTGTCTCCTTCATTGAAGAGAGGGCTAGGTTTGCAGCATCTCTCTCCCATCCATTATTTCTCTGCAAATCCTCAATCTGAAAGCCCTAATCCATCAAAACCCTAACCCTCCTGTGTTGGCTACCGTGCAATACATGAGATTGATCATGCCACACTAGACAATGGGCCACCAAGGTTTTGTGTCTTCAAGGCGACCTAGATTTGACCCTTTAACAATCGGCTCCATCCAAGCAAGAGCCGCAAAGGATGCGTGACACTAAGCGAGGCAACACCAAGGTCATGCAACCTCAGCGACTCCTATTGAAAGGTTGTAGAAGACGGATTATGTTGCAATTGAACCTATGTGAATTCGATGTTGATCCTTGACCTATGAAATCTCAACTTGGGCGACCAAAAATTTCGACCTTGGTGATCAACAACTTGACTTCAAACTACTCAACAATTAGCGAGCACAAAGACAGTGGGTTTTTTATTTTTATTGTTTTGGAACATCAAAGACAGTGGGTTAAAGAAGTAAATAAAAATTATCAAAGAAGATGAACAATACTATTTTAGGGCAAAAGTGGAACATACTATTATCAGTATGGGTAATATTGAAAAGGAAAAAAAGGAAGTCATCAAACCCCATAACAGCATTCTAAAAATGTTAAAAGCCCAAACCAAGGTTTTGCCAAGGCCGGTATTTGGCTAAAGAGGTCCCAAAAAGATTTGCCAAACACCCTTGATATCTTCTAGTATCGAAGAAGCTCCACTATTTGGTTATGAATATCATTTTCTAATTTTATCTTCACATTAAGGCTGTGTTTGATCATCTAGACTTTTAACTAGGATTTGAATGGATAAAATAAAATATGAAATAATAAAATCGGTTATTTTCATGTTCTATCATATCCATTATTTGGTTTGAACAGCACGTTGATATAAATGAACATAAATTTACATATTAATTAGAAAAGGAGCTCATTGCAGCATTCTAGAATTGTGAGTTTGATTATGACAAGAAATATAAATGCGCTTCAACAACATCGATGAGGTAGATCAGTCATTGAACCTTAAATCTAATAAAAGAGAGAAAACATGATTATTCACCTTCACGATTACAAAAAGTATAGTGTTTTGACTCTCTCACCAGTTTCATACAAAATCACAGAAAATGAGGTGTTTTACTACTTTACTTAAATTTTTACTTGAACCATGAAGCTAGGAGGAGAAGAAGCTTCGACTTTGAATTTTCCGCCATTTTCGTGGAGTTTTGATGTAAATAAAAAACTATGGAGAAGTTGTGAAGTTTCAACATGAACTAGAGATAAAGAAGGAGAAGGAGACAAAGGGAATTAGAAAAGTGCGTTTCAAGTTGAATTTGCTCATTTAAAATTAAGGTTCTTCCATTTCATTTTTATTTGCTTATTTTTTTAATTATTTTTCCACACTCTAATTTATTTATTTTTTATTCCCTTCCATTATTCTTAATGAAAATTTATTATAAAATAAATTATACAATAAATATATATGTATAAATGGGATATGTATTATAGAATGAAAGAAAATGTATAAATAAAAATAGGTATAAGTAACAATAAAAATCGTCCATTTTTTTTGTTCATTATTTTGAATTTTAGTTCTTATATTAAAATCCCAATTTATTTTATATTTAATTAATTATTTTATTTTTAAATTTAAGAAGTTTGTTATTCAAGAAAAATAACACTCATACCATAAATACAATAAATTTGATCCTGCGTTTAACTTCTACCCAACATAAGAGTTTGTTTTATGAATAAGACTTTGTGAGTTTACAAGTGACGATGAACAGATATTAAATTTCCGTTGTTAATATGGGAAATCCCAAAATATTAGTGTGGTAGTATTTGTACTATTTATCTATAATTATACATGACAATTGTTAAGTTATAATGATTTACGTATAAATGATGTCATGTGATGGGTACCTTTGCCACAACCAATTCGCTAAAAAACGAACTCGCTTATATAAGTATGTGTGTAAAACTCTAGGAAAATAGAGATGTTTACTATTTAAGACGAGTATTTACAAAGTTGAAAGGACATGAACTCGTATGATTCCTACATGAGATAATATGGCTTTGTGTAGCCTAATACGGCTTGAGTAAATTGTTGTGAGAATGAGTTTGAAATACCCATTATGATATGGCTAGAGGAGAATTTGTCATTACTGATGTAGGGGACACTTTGTGATGGAAGAGCTGAGATGTCATAAAGATATGTTTATGATTTTGTCCTCCATGAGTCAGTGGTGACGATATCTCATTAGTCGAATCAATCTAGACTATTGATGAGCAAAAGATAAATGCTCACTTGATTAGATTGGTGAGTTACTACGTAGTATTTGCACATCATGAGATTAGTACGTTCATTTGTGTACACTTGACTGTCAAACTAAATATTAGCTCATGGCATTTACTATCGCAACAAGATCATGGTCATTTATATATAACCGAAAAATCACGTTAATTTAAATGAATTTAGAGAATATATGGATCTCCCTATTGACATGAATATGTGATATTCCTCAATGATTGGCACGGTATTATTGTGCTCTCAGGTCAAGTGGAGAGTACATATCTTACTTTAGACTTAGGTTTCTCATTTATTGAGGTTAGGTTGTCCAAAAATATTTAATAGATTAATTTAGGAACATCTAGATTAGCATTTCCCAAAATCTCTTTTAACGACTGGATCAGCATGCGCAACAAAAGTTTGGGTGTGTATTTTGTACTTGGGATTTCCATTATGCACGGTAACAAAAAATTGCGTACATCATTTATTTGTAGGACTTATTGGTTCCCAATCCATTCTAATTCTGAGGTGGAATTGAGAACCCGACTAGGATGACCGGTTTCCAAATTCCGGGATTGGGAACCCGACCAACTGGTCTAGTTTGGTTCGGTGGAACTGGTAAAGTTACTATTTTTGACCAAAAATAAAATGAAAAATGGGAGAAATTTGGAGGAACTATGATTTTTTTTCTTAAGAAATTTAAATATATATAATTAACTAGCCCGGTCCAGTTCCCACCTTGGAATTAGGAATCGGACCAATCGGTCATTGGTTCCAAAAGCGGGAACCAAGAACCGGACCGCCCTCCTTGGCAACCGCCCAAAACCGGCCGCTCTAGTCCAATTCAAGCAGTTCTCGATGCACACCCCTAATCATTTGGTGCTCAATTGTTAATTCATTCGAAACTTAAATTATATAAAAAAAAATTGAGGTGCCTTGACAAGAAAATTCAATAATCCATATTCAAATCGGCCCGTGCCCGAAATAGCCCGACCTCGAAATATTAATCATTCGGTCATCTAAACCTAGCCTGACTCAAAAACTAAGAAAATCGAATATTAAATGGTTCCAACCCAATGTTGGCTGAACTCATGCAAACCCAAATTTAAATCTAGGTTGTATTAGTTCAAATGACTTGTAAGTGAATCTGATCTGTAATCGCATTTAATCCAATTGAAATTAGTCCTTCTCATCCACTTGCCAGCTTTACTGAAACATAAATGTAGATATACTTATGTATGATCTATTCAAAACTAGTAAGTGAGAACCCAAAACAAGTAATGGTCCAAACGGAATCCAAACCATTTTTTTTTTCTGTCGAACCACATTTGAAAGCAAAGGTATTTTACAAAATTTAACCTCCGTGAAGGTGTCCTATTGCCCCAGAGAAGCAAATCAAGCTGCCGATTGGGTAGCAAAAGCTTATCGCCTCAACACTCTTTTCCTGAATTGGTTATCCGCACAACCACAATCTCTTTGGAGTATTTTATGTTCTGAATCCAATCTATCGTTTACTGGTAATCTTACTTTATGATGAATAAATGAATTATTTCAGAAGAAAAAAAAAAAGCAGAACCCGGATGTTCGGAATCCAACCTGACTAGACATCGATATTTCTGTAAGCCGGAATTACACGTATTCATAGGCAAGTCGAAACTGATTCGATCCATTCATTTGCTTGCTGCTACTCATCGTTGTCGGGAAAGGGCTTGCCGCCCTCTCCGCCACTACCTATTTTGCCCCTCACCCCTTCATCTCTGCGTTTATGCCCTTTTTCTTTTCTATTTTATCTTAATTCTTTTATAAAGATTTTGACATTTTTTTGTGCTACGCCCGGCTGTCGCGACATCAACACTATATGTGGAAAAGATAAAACGGAAAATCAACCAAAAAAGAAGGTCACGTCGATTATTCATCCTAGAAAAGCTGATGGATTTGAGGAAGGACTAAAGCAGGAGGAGATAGTGATAAATTTTGTGATCCGTGAAATGAGAGTTTCGAGATTCGAATGCATTCCTGCGATAAGTTTTAGGGTTCCAGCTATGATTGTTCTAAAAAACTATCGAAAATAGATTTGTTTTTCACTTGTGATGTCAATTTCAGTCGAAAGGCATCTATATACAATAATGGAGACATTCAAAATTTGAAAACGAGAATGAGAATAGTCGGATCTATCGTCTCAATTTATTATGGAAAACAGTGAAAACCAAAAGCAAAGAAAACCACTTGCTTTCTCCCAGCAGCAGCCACTACTGAAGCAAGATAACACCAGAACACTTTCATAGAAAAAAACAGCCAACCAAATTGGCCAAAACTAGAATTATCTATATTCTTAGAGTTAATCAAGGAACAAGATTAAACTTTAGGGATTAATATGTATGCCGTCTGGTTTATTCCAGCAGACCAGCAGAGCGAACCGATTATCTTGCTAAGTATCGGAATCGGGTACATAGTTTGACAGGTTTTTTGAGCATTCAGATTCATGCTTAAAGCACGAGGACAGTTCATAATGTCTAAAGAGGTACAGAGAATTATTTAGCTCCTCGCCCTCAATAACATCGACCCTGTTCTGACGCTACCCATCATCAGCATCCGCATTGAAATTTTCACGTGTGTTGTTCTTGGCTCAACGTGCTATGCATGGCACGGAAAGCTCTTCTACAGACAGAAGCTCAGAACCTATCACATTCACACTACCTCTTTATTTTCTAAATTTTTTATTTCATTATCTCGAGTCAAGCCTTACCGCGCACGTGTTGTGACTGTAGTGGGATACATATATATTTTTCTTTTATCAAATCCTAGAAAATACATTAGATAAGTAATCAAATCAAAGATCTTCATCGATCCCTCGGACAGTTAAGATTATTCATGCTCTAGCAAATCCCTTCTTATAAAGGCTCATACAATCATGAGCACTGGTGCTACCCGCTAGATGCATTGAACCAAATTAGTGAAGGCTCAATCAAGGGACTACATTATTAAGGCAAAATGGAGGCCAACTAAAGGTCAATTGCTACCATCTTCACAACCATATCCCGCAGACCCTAGTATAGGCAGGTGGCTGAGAGTGACGTGAAGTGGAGAAATTCATAAAAAGTCTTCGTACAAATCCATTCAACTTTAGGACACTTTGGGGCCAAGGAATCTTGGAGTTGGGCGCCTCCAGAACATCAACCGGAATAGTGGCGTTTTAGCTTTGAGCATTTTGAAATCCATGGGGTGCTGTTCAGCAATAAAGAAATAGCTAAAAAGAGATCTTTGGGTGCTGGGTTGATGTCTAAGTTGGTAGTTTTTGTTGTTTGCGACCGTGTGAGTGCTGTCCTTTTGAAAAGGAGATGCAATGGGGATAAGATCTGTCATCCACTCACGTCCAGCTTTCCTCCACACACTTTCCTTGAGAAGAATACGAACCTTCAAAAGAAAACAAAAGAAGACATCACAGATTTGATAGCTTTTTAGGAGATTTGGCAAATTGCGAGGAACATAGCATTCTTGAAAATTCACAAAATGGGAAAGGCTGGATCATGGAGCCAAATGAGAGAGGATGGTTCATTCCATTCATTCATTGACAAACCACTCGAAGGGAAGGAGCAAACAAACAAATAGAATACAAGGAGTATTCAAGGGCCTATTTCTCTTAAGGCTTTCAGAAACTTTTGGCCAACCCCTCTAAAGACCCACTTACATGGAGAGAAAATATTCTAAGTGAAAATACAGTAGAGTCAAAACTTTCCCACTACAGAAAGGTGAAGACATGTTCCTAGGAGACCCACCCTAAAAAAGGACCAAGAAAGGGGTATACAGAAGAGAGAGAGAGAGAGAGAGAGAGGAGGGACATTGACACTAAGGGTCGAATGATACATAGGGAAATAGAAAAAGGAGGATTTTGGGGACTTCTAATGGTCATGGACAATTAGGGTTTTTGCCAGGACCCCCGTAGTAAAAGTAGTGGCCCCAATCGCCGTTATCGCCGGTTTGGACGTCGTAACAGTTGGATTGCTCAGTGAAGGTGCCAATCCCCTTAGGAGCCTTGAGGTTGTTGGAGCTGTCAACGACTTGAATGTTCCTGAAATAGCTGGCCTTCCCGAACCCTTCTTCAGGAAAACGGCCGCTTCCCATTTGAGTTGATGTGTGTTCACCGTCAGGTTCCGAGTTCACGACCTCACCTCCCCACTCGATCATAGAAGCGCTTTCTGCCAAGTATGAGAAGAGGAAAGATGGCCAGTAACCGAGGACGTAGTCATTCCCAAACTGCATCCACCAGTGGCCTTCTTTTGGATCCTATTGGAAATTTCATGTGACTTCAATTACTAACAGAGGCTAAATAAACATGAAGAAAGTGTAGGTTAAGTTTCATACAGCAACTAGAATATGTTGATATGACTCATAATCCTGTACTATCTTTATTATAGTCCTTGCAAAAAACTAGAATACTCCCTATAGGTAAATAAACAACACACCCGGCATGAGGACTACACAAAAGACAACTCCGACTGGAGATCACGTTTGGTGGTACTACCTCCATTTTCTTTTATGAAATTTCCGAGAAATTGACCTACAGTCAGTTGCGGCTATTTAATAGGTCAAAATCGTTGCCATTTTTGACTTTACCTTCCAGATGAGTATACTGATGTCATATTGAGAATTCCGGAAAGCAGAAACAGGGGAGATGCTCGCTCCCATTGCTATTTGATTGTTGATTTGAATGAAACCAGAGCAGAGGAGGTTATAGCAACCCGTGGCTTGATATGCATCGCTCTGTAAAACAATTGGAGTTGAGTAAGCCGAAGGTAATAAAAACACCAGATGCAGCAAATGGACCAATGTCTGCAAAGGTTTACCGTCCAGTAGGTGAATAATCTCGTGTTGTTATCACCATATAGATCTGGACTGACCTGTACACATTAGTCAAGGTTTTAAGCAACTGCATAACCCAAAATTTCAGTTCCAACAAGCATCAATGGAAAAGCTATGAATTTTGACATTACCTGCCACCCGGCCTCGATGCTATTCAGATCTTCACCGAATGAACCTCCCAATAGCCAGAGCTGAGATAAGCTGAACTCATTGGACTGTTGAATTTTTGGTTCCCAAACATTTATGGTTGCTTTTGCTCCATAGTATTTGTCTCCCTCAACATAAGCTATCGCATGCTGAATGCTCCAAAGAGAAACAAACCAAAAAAGATTAATTAACAAGATCAATGACAAATAATCCACATCAAAAGGCAAGAAAAGGAAAAAGGTTGAAAAGCTACTTCATTTTCTTTTCCACAGAGAGAGAGAGAGAGAGAGAGAGAGAGAGAGAGAAGAACAAATGCTTTACCTGATGACCGCTCTGATTGATGAGATTAGGGTCAGCGGACCTGGGTTTTGGGATACTTCTGCGCTTCTTCCTTCCATATCTCTTAACAGAGCTTGCTCTCAGGACATCATCTTCCTTGGTCCTCCTTATGGGGATGGTGTTCTCAGGGCATTTCCCATTCACGTGCCACGACTGATTAATGGGGTTTGCCCTTTCTTTGGTGCTTGTGGCCGCTTTGTTCTCATCAAACAGGCCTTCAGGGTGATAGTTAGGTCTCATCTGGTGAAGCGAACAGAACCCAGAAAGACAGATCAAAAAGGGATGATGGTAAAAATTAGGAAAGAGAGAAGTAAAAAAATAAAAGAAAAGACGCAAAAAAATATGTTTTTAAAAAAAAAGAGAGAAATCTGCAAGAAAATGTAAATGCACCTGGATTTTGTGGTCTTTGAGGTAAGGGTGATCAAAGGCCGGTTGATCAGATATGTGGACACAGTCTATAACATCCCCATCTGGACTCTGAAGCACATTACAAAATACATAAGATCAAAAACATGAAACCCCATGTCCATTAGAAAACAGTTGTAGAAAAGAAGCATTTATCACAGCTTTAAAAGGTGGTACAAGTGAGTTAAATTTTTGCAGTTCAGTCCTATCTAGAGAAACCAAGTACATTATTATTTCATCATGCTCATCCAAGCTTCTAAGAGGGCCAGATAGACATCATTTCCAGACCGTGCTTTCACATTCAGAAGACTAAGGAGTCAGTATATTATTGGAGCTCCAGCACCAAGATCCCAACTGACCCAGAAAAGCTTTTTAGCTATACGATGAAGAAGGCACCCATTTGCTTCATTCTTTAGTCTGCAGTCAATTGTAATTAGGTAACCGAAAAGAAAAAAGACAATCTCTTTTAAATGAGGATGTCATGATTTTGTCAGACCCAAGAAATAGGAGGTGAGCGTTCATACTCACTCAAAACCTCTTTCAAATCCAAGGAAAAGCATTTCTTATTCCAATCACTCAAATTTCATATCTGAAAAAATATGAAGCCGCTGAATTTGTGCAACCAAAAACAAAGAGCTTGCGATTTCCCTTCCCTTTTTCTCACTGTCCCCCATTTTTTCCCGCAGCGAGCAGACACTCAAAAGCAGTTAAAGCAAGACCTGAAAGAGACTTTACAAATGGGGAAAACGAAAAAAAGAAAAAGAAAAGATAGAGCACGACGAAAACCTGAATGCTTTTCACAGCAGGCTTGTTCAAGCGCCTCAAGTGCTTCTGAACCTCGAGCGTCTGCTTCGGACCGGAACCCAACCGGGCAGCTCCGGACAGAGAGATCAAGCTCCACAAGCACACAATCACTGCCAGAGCTCTTCTTCTCTCGCCCATTTTTTCTTGAACCAAACCTCTCCTCGAAAAGAAGAAAAAACCCAGAAAGAGAAGCACCCTAGAATCACCAAAGACACTACGCACCAAGGAGCTCAGCGTAGCTCAGAGCAGCTCAAGCTCGCACCAACATCACCAGCCAAGAAACAATGAACTTGGCTACTCTCCCTCCCCAGCTAGCCTCTCTCTCTCTCTCTCTCTCTCTCTCTCTGCTTATCCTGCGCACCCCCCTCACCACGGGGCCTTAAGCCAAGAGTTTCTCTCAGTGGGGAACGCCCTGCCTCCACAAAAATCCAATAAATATTTTTGCCCACTTCCCCTCTCTCTCTAAAAACGCTCGCTTTCTCTCTCTCTCTCTCTCTCTTTCTATGTGGAAAAGCTCACTTTTTTCTTGTCATGTTCTCGCCCTCTCTCTCTCTCTCTCTCCCCCTTGCCTTTTCATTAATTAATAAATCTGCCCACCACCCCTCTCTCCCTCTGCCATTCCAGGGGGGGGGGGCGTTGAAGTCCCTCTTTTTTTTATCCACACTGTTACGTGACCCGGGAAGGGGTAGAAACGGAAGAGAGGGGAGGAGGGAGGGGGAAATGGCGGATGTGGGTTTCGGAGGGAGTGCGTTTTTCGGTACAGCGGCCCGACGTGGGTGGGTGGGAAAGCGACTCCCTCGCTCGGTGACTCTGCTGCTCCGTTCGTCGCTCGTCGGGCGTCGTGCGGAGAGATTCAGGCAGACAGAGACACAGCATCGCCCCTTGTCGTTTAGGGAAGGGGTCTCTCCAGTGTCCTCCTCCCTTTCGAGAAACCCCAGATGACGCCTCGCTGCTTTTCCCATTCTGCCCCTCCCTCCTCGAGTTCAAAAATTGACCTCCCTTTTTCCACTGCTCTCTAGTTTAGTCTAATTTGCACCCCCTTTTACTATTGATTTAATAGCACAAATGACCCCCAAATTATGCTCAGTATGATACAAATGCCGTAAACTTTTTCGGTGTTATTAAAAATCTCAAATTATACCCATTATAAAGTAAATGCCTCGAACTTTTTATACCATAAAAAACTTTGAACTTGATATACCTAAAATGGAATTGAAATAACACATTTAATAGTTTGGGCATTTTTGTGGCATAAAAAAGTTGAGGATTTTGTGTTATATTGGGAAAATGCACCATTTTTTTATAATACAAAAAAATTTGGGATATTTATATCATAGCTTGGATTTTTTTATGATATTCCCCTTTACTTTTTTAACTTTTCATCTTCTTTTTTTTTTTTTATTGAAAACTTTTCATCTTTTGACGCTTAAAAGGGTGCAACAATTTTAGCTTTGAAAACTTCAACAAACTTTTTTTACTTTTTCATGAAAACATTGAAAAATTATTTAACTTCAATAAAGCTATGAATAATATAAATTAAATTCACTTGTCAATACAAACATATATTAAAAAACTCAAAGTGTGTGAGTCGCCAAAACCTTAAAAAAACTTTTAAAACACCTTCTTCAATATCAAACATCTTAAATCTTTAGAGATTCAAAGGCAAAATTATAATGTAACTTTTTTTATTTAACAAAATGAAATCAATCTTGCCTGTAATCTCTCTCTTTTTGTTATTGTAATGGGCATTTGTGAATCTCCACAAACATTTCTTCTTTTCAGATCTTAGAACGAGACAAACAAAAAAAGTGAGTAAATCATTTGCTATCACATGAATTATAAGAATACAAAGGGTGTTCTTCTTAATTATAATAGGATTATTCTTTTCTAGTAAATTACTGGCAAATCAATTCAGATCGAAAGTTCGAGCAAACAGAGAAGTTCTTCGATTACAATTTTCTTTGCAAATTTTTTTTTATTTTGGGGTGGCAGTTGAAGAAAAAATTGAAAGTGACTGACCCAGAGGGGCAAACTCATCATTAAATAGTTGATCTCCATGCTGAGTTTGGTGGGTCTTCTTATTCTATTTATGAATAATTACCTCCCGTTTCTCCCCATCAAATGAAGGAATCCCATGTAAAATTTTTCCCATCAACCAAACGAAGTAAAAATAAATAAATAAAATAAAATAAAACAACTAACCAATTTCATATTTTTTCAGCAGAGTAATCAATGAAACTGGGAGAATCGCTTAGACCGTTCGGGCAACGTGGAGTCTCTTCCACGATAATGTTTTTTTTCATGTCGCCCTAGACAAAGATTCTTCTGTTTTGATCGCATTATGCAGTTTTCTAAGCACCATTCTTTTTTTGTTTTTTTTTTTTGGGTTCTGGGTTTTCTGTCATTTTTCAATATTTAAAAAAAGGATGGCGAGTCGAGCTGACAAATTTCAGAATCTTACCATTATAATATCGAAGCATTATTAAAAAGTCGAAAAGACAACGGTCAAAATTCGGGGGAACCTGGAAGGTCACAATTTCCCAAGCCGATTAAATAATTCGTTTGGCTTACTACATCATTTAATAATTTTAATAAAACTACTGAATCTTTCTTATCAATTATTTTTTTTTCATTTTTATTTTTGGCGAGAGTGGATCCCATCATATTGCTGCCAACCGGCAGCAGGGGCGCTCACAGCAGAGCGCGCAGCATTCATATGCACCACATATAATGTGCAAATAATTAAATAATTTTCGGTTCAGCGTTCTATTATTGACCACATTGAGAAAGGAACTAATTATAAAAAAAAAATCCGTGATCCCATTTGGAAAAAAAGGCACTTTTTTTTCCTACCTTACATTGAAGATCTCTCCGATTCGGAGCATATCTTCGAGTCTGCTTTATCACATTGAAAACTTGTCGATGAAATATATTTTCGAAAAATTCATCGACGGTTAAGGTAAAATCTTTGTACCGTCTTCGTTTCCATATTTGAATTGAATGATGATCGCTCCAAATATGACGCATTATTAGCATAGAAAAGTTTGAAAAGGGTATGTGAGTAGACATTTTGTGAAGCTCGGGTCATGTCCTTTCTGGGGACATTAACCAAAGCAAAGCATTTGGCAATTTCGAAACAATAAATTTGGGGCAGACAGTTTGTGAAGCTCATGTCCTTTCCTTTTTTGGGACATTAACCAAAGCAGAGCATTTGGCAATTTCAGAACGATGCATTTGGTGGTCTATGGAGAATTTCAGTCGTGAAGGACATCGCTCTTGCTCTAGCCTTTTCACTTTCTTGGCTAAAAAACGCAGTCTCGCGCGACTTCAAGTCCGGTTCGATTTTTACCCAGCAAACAAAAATTATCTACACTCTGTTGATTTCACTTTTCTTAAAGAATTTTCTTAAGAATCAAAGACTATAGGACTACGGTTGGTTCCCGATTTTACCGTGGATCCACGCTTGTCCCTAGTATAAATGACACATAACCATTAACAAACTAGAATCAATATATCCTTTGTTTATTTTGTAATCCATCAAAGTCAGAAAATTAATGAAGAGAGTAGAGAGTAAATTATGTAAGATACTATAAACGATTTCATTTTCCTTGAACACAATGAATATTAGTATTACCGAAGTATGTTCAAGAAGTCGTAGATAATATTTGTGAAGAAAAAAATAGACGAGACTTATAAAAAATGAATTGATGAGAAATAGAGAATGGGAAATTAAAAAAAAAAAAAGGAAAAATGATTTTCTTCTTGTTAGAAAATAAAGCTTTTTTCCCTGATTTAAGCTTGTTATTTTCAATCTAGAAGGAATGCGCAATATGTTGATTGAGTAGTTTTCCATCATTCAAATATTGAAAAGTTTAAAAATAATTTATTGAAAAATGATATTTTAATGAACAAGTTTACCCCTCGAAATCCTATTTACTATACTTGAGATCATTACAATGCAATCTCTAATGAGATCATCAATATTTTTTGGTCCAAATTTGAGGATGGGCATTGAACTTCACACCTCCGTTTTTAAGGCTTGAATTGGGAAGCATCCTGCATATTAGGATGAAAAAAAAAAAAATCTAGGTACCATAAAAAAAGAAGAAGAAGAAAATATCATATGCTACACACAAATTTGACTTTTTGTAGTATGTGCAATAGATTTTGACCTGCATGAGAAATTGACCCCATTAACTTTTTGAAGTTTTGACACCATTGAATTTTCGAACAACAGATTAAATCCAAATGAAACTCGATAACGCCTAACAAATAAATGTACAAATATTGCACATGCTCGACTATTTAAATGCTTGAATGTAAGCAAAAAATTATCGAAACTTTAATCTTTTGATCCAAAGATCTTTCATTTTCGTGCAATTATAATGTCCACCTCTCAATTGCATTAAATCTGGAGGGCCATTCTTGAAAGTGACCCCAAATATATTCTTTTAGTTACTTTTAGATTTATTTAGAAGACTGTTTACTCACATAGCAAGAATTGCGAACCGCGATTAGTTCATCTTCTCAGTTCTCTAACAGTTATCTATATTTAATTTAATTAAAATACCCGTACTCAACTTAAAATTGGCGCTTTAATTTTTAAATTTTTTTTGGGCTCAGTTATGAAATTATTAACAAAATAACATGGTCATGGAACGAGTTGCATCGTCAAGATGATAGACGCAATTTGTCTCTCGTTAGTTCGCGTTACACTTGTGTTATTGCCCTAGCTGGCATAAAGCTCTTTGAAAACGCAATTTAATTGGTCAATTAACAATTATTGGTCTATAAAGCTCTCTTTATTGCTCCCCCGCTGTATGGATGTCTCTCTAATAATTGTCCCCCAGCAACTTGAAATGGGTTAGATCCCGCTATCAGAAAGTCAAAGAATATCTTTTTTACATAGTTCGATAAATGATATCTCCCGTGCATAGTTCATTTCAAATTGAATATCGCATTCAACCCATTTGTCTTTACTCTTTTTGCTTCGAGCTAGATTAAGTAGACCTAATAAATCACAACCGTTGATATCGTGAGTCCCACACAAGTCCTATATGTAGATCTCATGAGATTGACCGTTGCCATCCACGGAGTCCACAGGGCTTAGGTCCAAGGAATTATATAAATCTAGTATTGTGAGGAACCTTCTCATTTTTCATTATAAATATAATAAGATAATTTTAAAACATAATTAATGGAGACCTTGGAGCTGAAGAGAAAGAAAGTTAACACCTTCATTATCTGGAGTGGCTATGACTTTATTGGTGAAATAAAGAACCGCTCGTGAGATGGACTGTAAATTACACATCGCCCCCAAAAGCTTTTCAGGGTTTTTGCATGTCCACCGTCATTTCAATCTACACAATTTGCCCCACGAATTTTATAAGTCAATAACAATGCACTTCCCTGCGTTTCCTCTTACCAACTTTTGTTTGAAGCATCTAACTACGTGGCTGACTACCGAGGTCAATTGCGACATAAGCACGTGCATATGAAGACTCGAAAGAATAATTCAAAAAATTATATTTCACAAGAGAACATGCTAAAGTTTCGGCGAGAATTTTACTGGACCTATGTCAAATGCATATTGATATGTAGTTCTGAAATATATAATCAAGTGGCCTCTGTTTTCTTTTTTTTTCTCACACATATATAGATGATAGACGATCAGTATGCACTAAACAGCCAATCATGTGCAGTCATGTGATAAAATATGCGAAGAATATTGGCTGGAGCCAACCAAAGGGGGCACGTTGCCGCCGATTTCAAAAAGTCGGGGGGGAAAATTGCAAAAAACGAAACGTCAGGGAGCAAATTGCTCCAATCCCAGAAACTCAGGGGGCGAAATATAATTCCGCCCCCCCGCAAGGATCGCTGAAGAAAGGAAGTAATAAAGCAAGCTAGAAGCCATCGATTGCAAGACAGGGTGGCAGGACCGTAAATTCGGTCACATCCGCGGGTGAAAAAGAGAGCAAAGGCACATAAAGTTCTTCACGCGCGCGCGTCGACGACCACCTCGGAATGGCCAAAGGAGGAGGGAGGGAAAAAAGGGGGGGGGGGGGGAGGTGGGGCCCCCAAGTAGCCGTTGGGGAGCTTGCTAACCTCACCCGCGGGTCATCCTTTCCGGGCTCGGGTCACGGCCGCGGGTGACCGACGACGAGCTACGAGACAACGGAACCGACGGTGGCGCTTGCGTCGTCGCTCGCGGGCGTTACATCACGGCCGTCCGTACAGCCACCATGCATCGCCGCTCGCGGGCGTTACATCACGACCGTCCGCACAGCCACCACCTCGCTCGGGCCCACAGTGCCTTGTATTTTTAACAGAAAAATAACTATAACCCTTTGCGAGCAAGCATGCATTTTATTAATTTTTGCGAAATTAGCGGATGAAAATTCAAACATGTCAACAAGAAATGTCAATGTGATCAATTTCATCTACATTCTTTTCACCATTTTTTTTAATCTATTGATTTTTCACGCCAAAATTGATTTTTTTTTTAAGTTTTAAAAATTATAGATCGTCTTGTGATATTAAAAAGTACTAAATATATCTATGCATGGCAGCATTAAACCAATAAATGAAGAAGAAGAAGCAAATCTCAAACTCTTAAATATAGCAATAAATGTCAATGACGAGGTGATGACTCGAGAAGCTATGAATAATATTAAAAAAAGCATCAATTATCTAAAAAGGAATGGCATAAGGTAATTTGGCATTTCGTCGACCTATTGCATCATTTATTTTGAAAGTGCTTTTCACGAATAGATCGATATCGTGAATGAAATCGCACCACAAAACAAATATAGTGAAACGGTCCTGCCATCAAACCAAGTAAGATGGTGAACAATATGAACGTGCTTGGGAGTGATTTTCTTTAATATCGACTTTAATTTAGCAACAAGCACATCGATTTCTTTATAATTTTGTAAATATACAAGGATACCATTATCATAATTTTAAGGGCCAATATATTGAAAAATCTAAAATCAGACACGTGTAATAAATTTACAAAAAATTATTTTTTAATTATGAAAAATCCCAAACCGATACTCTTATAACAAATTTACTCTAAGTGATCATAAAAAACCATAAACCGATATATTTACGACAAATTTATTTAAAACTAATTTATTCGACCGCAAAAAACCTCAAAATAATAAATTTACGATAAATATACATTCCGCTAAATTTGATTAATACTACAAAAAAATCATAAAAATCGTAAACCGTAATAAACGCTTAAAATCCTAAATCGCAGATACTTAATCAATCATTCGCGTGTTATTTAACTTAATAACTTGATAAGTAAAATTTAATGAAAATTAATCGAGAGTAAATTTGTCACAAAGATATCTTAATTTATGATAAATTTATTATAAATGTCTTAATTTTGGATTTTATAGGATATTAACCCTAATTTTAACAACCAAAATAATTTTTTTTTTTTTTTTTTTTGTAAATTCTAAGAGAGAGAGAGAGGGGGGAAAATAGGCAGGCCCTAGAAAGTGCTGTTTTAATCCGTACACAAAGGCAATGAGAACAGAGATAGACCAATCAAGAGAGGAGAGAGAGAGAGAAGCGGGAAAGAATCCGAATCCAATGGGAATGGCAGAAAAGCTGTCGTCCTCTCCTCCACGTTCAAATCTCTCTCTCTCTCTCTCTCTCTCTATCTTTCTCTTTTTCCCACCCTCGTGTGCACTGTACGGGGCGTGTGGATGAGCGCATGCGATCCCGTCCCATCCCGTCCTCCTTCACCCCGGCACATGGGGAGGGCGATGGTCAGGAATCTGATCTGACCGAGCGGGGTGGGCCCCCCCCCTACCCCACCCCGGTGGGCGAATCGGTAATTTCAAGGGACGACGGCAGGTCATCATCGTCCGCGGGTCATTATCGTCATTTTACACATCAATCGCGGGTCGATTTCGTCTGGGGCCTGCTTTGTTCCGGGCGTGACTGATCATCTCCTCTTTTCAACCCTCTCCCAATAAAGGCTCCGTCGCGTGAAAATATTTTTCTAAAAATAGTAAGTTATATTTCTTATAAAAATGGATAGATGAGGAATTCTTCATGGTCTATGAAAATATTTAAAATCAAATTATTATTAATAATAAAAACTTTTTCAATTGATTAATTATTATTTATGATATAAAATAAGATTTTCCTACATATATTTTTCTAATTATTAATTTTTCATGAAATAAATGAAACCAAATGACGATATAAGCGCTTGATGGACTCAAAACATTCCCAAAATGCAAGTGTAAATTTTTTAACAAATATATATATTTTGGTAACCAATGACTCTATCACGGGGCCCCATGTCTGGACGGCACTGAATAAGCGGGCCTCTATACCTTGGGGGAAATTAGTATAGAACCTCATCACCATAGCCTCCAAGTGTTAGTAGTTGTGGAGTTTTGACTTTGGAACATTTGTGATGAAGTGCTAAAAGCCGAACAAATTCAGCTACCCATTGCGTGGTTAAAAAAAAATATTTATATTGTAATTTATGTAATCAAAAACTCACGAACTCAAGACTTTAGGTCTGGGCCCAGGGGCTCAGGCACGGGTCTGTGGCCCCGGCGCGTTGGATTGGCCGCTTAAAGTTCGTTGGGAAATCATCAACGCCGTAGCCAAGAATTCGAGGAATTTTTTTGGTCAGTGCCCTTGGCCCCATCTAAACTTCTCCAATAACGTACGCACTTCAATGCTCGAGTTCAGGAGGAAGGAATTTCCGCATCAAAGGAAGACCGGGACCGAGTCGCTCGCCGCTGTAGCCACGCGGGTTCCTTATGGGGCCAGACCCTTTTCCCGAAACTGGCGCGCCGCCGGCTTTCCCAACATCCTCGCCGGCCGATCTCCCGTCGACGAGCTCTTGACTTCACCAAACACATTAAGAAAAAACAACCCTAACGCCCCTTGCCGGCGAGCAAGTTCCGCCAAGAACACGCACGGGCGAAGGCTCGGTGGGGACATCATCGCGGTGGACTAATTCCTTTCACATGCCGAATAGGCAACAATGCGTTTCGGGACTTTCGTTTTGTTTCGGTCTCGGACCGGGGATAGCTCAGAACGGACGAACCTCTCTCCATCGCTCTCCTTCGGACTCATCGTTCTCGACAAAACCCCACCCGTTCTGCTACGTTCGAAAGATGCATTTTCCAATCGATTTCAAAGTTCGGACGCATGGTTTTGGCCGATTAGAAGGGCCACGGACGGTTCTCTGTACGTTCTCGTCGGCACGCCCCGTGTCGCGGTTGATTCCTCCGCGCTTTTGAACAATTAATGCCCCCCCCCCGAGCTCGAGGCCAAAAAGGCTTGGTGGGGGCGGAGGCTGCGAGTACCGACGGCCGACATGTGGCGAGCGAGAGTGATCTTTAGGGATAGGGATTGAGAATAGAGCACATGCGCAAATCTCGTTAGGGACATAGCTTGGGACAAAACAAGATTTGATTAGGAGCATATTCGGTTGAGATATCCGTGCGTTTACATGATCCGTCGGTCTTCCGTTTCTATCCTAGCATAAAACAAGAATTCGGGTCATGCCAAATGCAAACTAATTGAAGCGGAAAAGTGTTATGAATGGCCACCCTTTGCTTCTCTCGTTCTTCGTTGATAGAGATAATCTTGAGAAATCACGAGTCACTGTTTAGAAATTTTGAGTCGCATTTTGGCAAAGACTGTGACTTACTTCGGAAGCGGGATGCGAGCTGATTTCTGCTGTTCTTGTTTCTTATCACGCGTTGCGACGTTGAGTTTCTATCGTTGTCTTTACGCAATCTAGGTCCACGGCGGAAGGCCCCGCACCCGAGCCTCATTAGAGACGGCGGAAGTAGTTGGTGTTGAATCAAAGCCTTTCGTTATTAGTGAGGTATCCATAATTTGTTGAAGATAGCTGTTGGAATTGAATGAGAGAAGGCTTATAACTTGTTATTTATTGAAAATATGATGTCGATCGATGTCAATTCTCAAACTGTGGGGGTATTTCAAGGAGCCGGATTTATTCATCTTAGATGGACTTATAACTCATTGGAAAAAATACATAGCGACATATTGCAGGGACAATCACAAATATTGTCTTCAATTATTTAGTCGTTTTTTTTTTTTTGCGCTGTTTAATTTCAACATATGTACTTGACATTCAATTGCAAAATCCTATTCTTTGGTTTAGAGTTCTAAACAAAGATAACTCACAAATGCATCCTTCATTTGCTGTAATATCTGAGACTCCAACTCATGTAAGCGTAAGTTTTCCGAAAATTCGGCTTCATTGGATATTTAAAAATATAGGCATGATGCAGAATTTAGTATAATAATAAGAAAAAGTTAGAATTATTTTATATTATTTATTTTGGGTATGTTTATTATCATAATGCACCGACCGTTCGATCTTTACGATAAAATCCTTCATGATTGACAGGTGTTGAAGAGCAAAAAGGAATGAGGTCCATTTTTTAGTTCCGTTATGGCATGCACCGACACTTGGGAAAAGGCATGCAATAATCTCCATCTATATTGACAAGGCAAAAGATAGCGCCAAATGCCGTTCTGAAAGCAACTTGGAACCAGTGTTTTAATAAAACCAACAAAAATATTATTATGAGAGAGGCACGCTTATTAATTATCGTATTATATCTTTAAAACTCAAACATTATATGTTTTTTTAGAAATTACCCAAGACGATGCTTTTAACAATTTTATAGTGTAAACTCTCTTAAGTAAGCGAGTAAAATTATGTCTAAGAAGCATATCAATGTGTCTAGATGTATTTGAAAGTTTTGCAAAAGATTGAGCAAAATGAACCACTTGGGCTGGACCGGATTGGCCAATTCTGGGTGTTTCCAAAGGCTTGGATTCGGTTTCAAAAAATTGAAATCGGTGATTTTTGGTCTGATTTTAGATTCCATGTGTGGAATTGCTAATCCAAACTATTCGGGTTGGACATTTTTATTTTATTTTATAATTTCTTTAAAAACCATAAAAACTAACGGGAAGTTTATGCTTTGAAGGAAAAGTAAACTTTAAAGAAGATTAGGAAAGAAGCTGCTCTTATTGCTCTTGTTAATCGAAGAAGGTGCTCTTCCTCAAATTAGTAAAATCTAGTAGAAAAACACTCGGCGCCTATTAATATCAAGAAAAGGAAACACTTTTGCACTTTACCCCTCAACTATTTGTGATCTTACACTCAACCCCTAAACAAAAATCAAATAATTGGTTACCTTATGTTTGTTAAGGGGTAAAATGTGATTTAATGAGAGAACATGATGACAAAAAAAAAAAAAAAAAAAGAACATGCCACTAGTTCCATTAGCTCACCCGAGAATCGGATCAATCGGTTGATCTGGTTTGGTTCCAAGGGGCACTGACCTAGCGTTTGGTTTCAAAAAACTGGGAATTGGTCCCCCTTGATTGATTCCCAATTCTTAGGTGAGAGTCGAACTGCCTAAGAATTGACCATCCCTAAACAAAGTGAGCACTGAAGTATGGCAGTTAGAGGAAGAAGGGAAGAATAAAAAAAGAGAAAAGATGAAAGATAAAAAAATGAAGTTTTTGAAAAATTAATAAAATATTCACATTAGCACACCACGTAGAACAATTGACGTTCATATCAAGTAATTATTGGCCAAAAATGGCCAAATAGGTTGAAGTGTTATAGATGCAAAAGGTTTATAACTTAATTAGTTAAAAAAATTAGGACTAAATTATTGCAATTGCAATAGGTTTAGAACTTTTTGGTAATTTTATCTAATATTTTCCATTAGCCAAACTAAGGAAATCAAGGGAAGAACTTGATTGTTTCAATTTGACAAATTTTAGGATTTGATTGAATATTTAAAATTTAAAAACTCAATTACACTTTGGCATTTTTTTTTTAATACTTTTTTTGCACATTTATCCTAAAAAAGGGAAAGTTCAAAATAAGAGAACCTGAAATACCTTTATTTTCTCAATTAAAAGCATGAAATCGATATTGTTTCAACTAAAAGTATGAAGTGCTCTCATTTTTTTTTTTTTCAAATAAGGGTTTGAAATGATTATGGCTATTTTAAAAATGACCTAATCTCGCCAACCGGCAAAATATTCTAGCTAATCATGGGTATTTCCATCCAAACACATTTTTAATTTAAAATTAAAATTAATTAATTTAGAAATTATTAAAAGCTTTAATTTTTTTATTAAAAAAAAAAAATACAAGCGATCCAATGTGTTTTATTTATTTATTTATTTATTTAAGTTTCTATTTTTTAACAAAAGAAAAAACAAAAAAAAGAAAGAAAAAGGAAAAAAAGTTAAAAAAATTTAAAATACAAAATTATCCTCCACTAGATGGTGGGTTCAGACTATTCTTTAAAATTGATATGGTCATTTCAGACTCTTATTTAAAACAAGATTTATTTAAGCTCTTATTTAAGAAAATGAGGGTCTTCAAGCCCTTATTTAACATAATGTCAACTCCATGTCTTTATTGAAAAAATGATAGCCCTTCAGGCCTTTATTTAGAATTTTCCTCCTAAAATAGAAAAACAATGCTAGGTATTGCCACAAAATGCCTCTCTCATTATATAAGCCATAGGTTTTCACTTTTCATAGTCAAACTCTCCCCACGCTTCCAATATTGTTCTAAATTATTTAACGAGGAAGGAAAACTTTCTGAATATAAACCTTTTCTAATGGAGAAAAATCTATATATCACACCAAGAAATAGTAATCAAAGCAATTAGTAGCGTTTGGCAATTGGGATAAAATTCAGGATAGGATATGATTTATTCTATTCTACGTTTGACGCTTTACTTAGGATAAGATAAAATCGGATATAAGGGGAAGTAGGTAAGATAAAATTATTCCATAGGGAAGATGGAATAAATGTGGATAGGATTTAATATCCATAATAGGAAAGTTATTTTTCTTGAATAACAAACTTATTAAGTTAAAAAAATTGAAATTATATTTCAATATAAATAATATTTTAATTCTAATTTAAGAAATTTAAGAAATATAAATTTATTTTTAATTAATCTTATTTAAATTTATATATTCAACTTTAATTCTATTTGATAATAAACATTCAATCTATAAATTAAATATTTATATTTATTATATATTTAGGTATGTTAGTACAGTTTACTATTTGATAAAATTTTATTAAAGAATGATGAAAGGGAAAAAAGAAATAATAAATAAAATAATATAAAAAAGAGGAAAAATAAAATAAAAATAAATTAAGGAATAGTGTTACGAGATATTTTCACCATCTCCGTTTATGAACATTTATATTCATTTATAATGACATGCCATTTATATTAAAAAAAATGTACATAATATTATGTGAATATATCCGACTTTAATATCTTGCGATTTACCAAACAATGGATATGATATAAAAAAATCCCACTATTTCATATCCCGCCCCATCGTTCTATATCAATTAGAAATCCGGATGACCAAATGTAGCCTTAGTGTCCATTAAAAATATAAATTGATGAGTTAAAAGAAATCACATGTATATAAGCATTATTGAAACCCTAATAGATTCATAAAGACCCTCTCTTATGTACATATCAAACTGATGACATCATGTGAAATTGAAGAATGGAGAGTCTCGCATGCAAAATAAATTTGGAATGGAATTTGATTATAAAAACATGTAAAAATGTCTAACTCAAAAACTTAAATAATGTGAGATACGTTTTTACATATAGAAAGCCATGACTCGTGACCCATGATCAAGAAATTATCCCCAAGACAGAAAGATGCCTAGCCTTTTTTAAGCTAAACACAAGGAAATCATTCAATCAAAAAAGTACTAGGGCACAACTTCCATCTCCACCAAATGGAAAGTGGGGAAAAGTATGGGTTGGAAAGCTAGGTGGGGTCCATTGTCAACTTGAGAAAGGGGGAAAAAGTGTTATCACATTGCCTTTTATCTATGGTTATTGCATGTGCTTGATATAAATTAGAATATATTGCCTAATTGATAACATATTGATCCCCACACCTCGATATAATATTTCTGTAAAAAACTTGAACGCAACGTGCTTTTCCTACGATTGATCCTGTACAGGCGGGGGCGAATTTGCCGAAAGGTGGGCTAGAGCGGTTTCTCTGCCCTTTTGCGCTCCAAAGTTGTGCGTTGGACGATGGCTCTTGGTCCGGCGGGTTCGATTGATGGAGACCGTAATGATAATGGAGAAAAAGACTTGAGACCCCGCCACTACGAAGGTGGTAGAAATTCTTAAACGGTCCCGGTGTTGGGACGAGCTCAATGCGTCTGAATCTTTGATGTCGGTGGTTATCCACATGACCGAAGGACAGGATGCAATAGGATCGTATACACACGGTGCGCTCAGAATGGCTTCGAAGGAAGGGGATGTCGCCGTGATTGGGGTGCCAATTACGGTATTTCAGACGGCCCTTGATTGAATGATCAACCGGGATTCCCTTTGACTATTTGTATATTTTCTTTGAGGGGCGGATGAATAATTAAGAGCCCATTTGCATTCTCTTTTAACAAGTGCCGAAAACCAGGCTCAACCGTTCTTGTTCCCCAACACCATTATAATTTGAACAATTAATTAAGCACTAAAGTAGCTACTACCTCATGTCGATGTCGTTGCAGTGTGGACCAAAACTAATCTTATATAAAGACTTTGAAGTCAGAATCAAGGCCACCGTTAAAGTGATCTGTTCTCTTCTTTTGTTTAAACAATACGAGAGAGATGTATAAAAAACATATTTCTTTTAGAAAAATAAGAAGAGCCATCGTCTCTATTACCTCAAGATTCTCAATCAGAGGATTTAGGGTTTTCTTGAGACTTAAGAATATCGCAGCAATACAAGAGATGACCCCATGTATCCCCTTAGCCCGCCGCTATTTGATTGTCTTTTGCTGGTGGATGCAACACAGCTATGGTGATATTTGACTTATGTTTCGATGCGTGTATACAGAGAAGCATGACAAGAAAGGTCAGACATATACAATCGAGAATTCTCTACTGAAAATGTCGCAGAGAGAGAGAGAGAGAGAGAGAGACTTTTGCTGGTGTGTGCAATCCAACTATGTTGATAATTGACTTGTGCTTTGATGGATGTAGTTACCTGAAAAACATGGAAACCAACAAGAAAAATCAAACACAATAGAATTGAGGGGTCTCTATTGAAAATGAGAGAGAGAGAGAGAGAGAGAGAGAGAGAGAGAGAGAGAGCATGTGACTCTCTCACGCCATATAGATACTGCAAATGTAGAGTCACGGGCTTCAAGTTCTCTTCTTCCACAACAACGACGTATGTTTTTGGCATTTTTGTGCTGGATTAATTGACTTGTCAACCGCTGCACTTGGCGGCTCCGAGCTGTTTCTCACCTTTACCATACATTTGCAGTACTGTACTGTGTTGAATTAGGGCTTGACATGAGCATGGGATAGTACTTTGAGATCACCTAGATTGTGACATTTCCTCAGCTGGGCATGTGTTGTGTAGTTTAGATGGAATATTGAGCCATGATGGATCGATTTATTCATATTCTCGGCCTCCGTCTTCTCAGGGAGTATGCTTTCTTGGTTAGGTAGATGAGCCACGCACATTGGGGCAGCTCCGGCGCATTAGTTTTGACTTATGGCTTCAAATGTTGGTGGTAATCAAAGGCTGTTGAACTTAATCAGGGAAAATGATCATCAATAGACATAAGAGTAATGCAGAATAGAGAATTTGCCAATATTTGTGTTATAATGAAGAGTGCACGAGTCTATTTATAGACTTTATTAAATGAATATCTAAGGTAACAAAATAAATATAATATCAGTTGTAATCAATTAATGCTATGCATAATTATCTCTAACATTCCGTCAAACTCAAGGTGATTTAGAAAGTTTGGAGAAAAGATTCAAAAAAAGTTTGAATGGATCATCTAAGCGGTTTGGTGTGTTGAAAAGAAGACCAGTCAATATGTGTAGTTGACACAATAACAGGCTAATGAGGTCATCGTGCATTGTTGTGGCTACTATGCAATAAGAGGCTATCGTGGCACTACATAGGCCACACGACCTAAGGCCGCTATGACAAACAATGTTGAAGATCGGTGTTGAGAGAGAGAGAGAGAGAGAGAGAGAGATTATTAGTAATTGAAGGAAAAATGACACTAGATATGTATGTGTGCTTGGATTCTACACCTAATGCACACTGAGGGTGAGATGTGCACTCGTGGGTACCTCTTTTAATGCCGAAAGAGTTGAAATTTTATTAGAGTTGCAACAGGAGTTGCTACATGCAAGTCATCCTATGAAGAATTGTGCCTTCACATCTAATACATATATGGTTAAAGTCGGAGCCAAGAGAATGTTTGCCCCAGTGCTAACAATGCGACACTTGACTTTATTTCTATATTTAACTCATGACGTAACAAGTGGTGTAGTTTTGCATGTCACACACATTCGACCAATGAGATTTTGACTTAATGATTTCTCATCTATCAATTTCCATCTCTTATCAGATTTATTGTAGAAAATAGGCAAACATAATTTATATTAAGATTTTATCTATTATTAGGTATAACCTGAAAAGGAGGATAAACTACAGAAAGTATTTTAAATTATACTCTACACCATCACGACTCATTTTCAATGTAGTTTCTTACCGTACTTGTAAACAGCGAAAACTCTGAGCCAAATATAAAATTACGCATAGATAAATCACTCAGCATTGTTCTGATAAACCCTAACGGCCGCTGTTGGTGCGCAAGTTTCGCCAACAACATGCACAAGCCAGGGCTTAAAATGAGGAGTCGTCATGTCTCGAGAAGGGACGTGGTGATGGTCGAGCTGTTCTTGCATTATGTCATTCAGGACTTTGTTTTATTTGCAGTCTCCGGCTGCAGAGATCAGAACGAAGTTTCCCATCTCTCCTCCCTTGGAATTATCCTACTCGACAAAACCCTCGAATGGATTGACGTTTTTGGAAGATGTGGCTATGAGGGTGTCTACATTTGCTAGTTTGAGATTTTTGTGGTACTACCCTTTATACAATGACAAATTTTAACACTTCTTATATTTCTAGAAAATTGATAGAAACCTTGGAAGGATTCAAACATGAAAATTACTTTCTTCCTCTTCTTCTTCTTTTTTATTTTTTCATTTTTCAATGACCAGCCAAATGACAATTCCAAGTTTTGTCGATACAAGTGTCGTAGTTAGCCAAAAGGGCTCAATGAATGACTCGAGCTCAAGGCCGAAGGCTTGGTGGGGGCGAAAGTAAGTATTGACAACCAGCATGTAACAAGCGATAAAGATCGATAGGAACAGGGTTGAGCACAGACAATATTTCTGTGGTCATACACTTTGATTTTGATCGCTCTCGATAGGGACGTGTCTTGGAATGCAACGAAATTTGATCAAGCGCATATTCGGCCGAGATATTCATGTATTTATTTTAATCCGTCCGTCGTTCGCTCCTATCTTCATGCACCGACCATTGATTTTTACAAAGAAAATCATCCATGATTGGCAGATGATGAAGAGCGAAAAGGAATGAGATCCGTTTGTATAATCTTATGATGGCATGCGCCGACAATTGCGAATAGCCTGCCACTCATGGCCATGACCTGCTGATTCTCTATTTGTATTGGCAAGGCAAAGGATAAAATCTAAACGCTATTCCGAAAGCAACTTGGAACCAGAATTTTAATGAAACCAACGACATATTGTTATGTCAAATTTAAGTCTAATCTGAATACGACGCATCTATTAGTTATCGTTATCGAGTCGTATCTTTAAAAGCTAAGACATGATGTTTTATTGAATAAGTTACAAGGTATGACACATTTAATACTTTTACAAGGTAAACTCTCTTAAATAAGCGTGCAAAAATATGTCTATAAGTACATTAACATATCGACGATATGAGTTTGTTTAATTATATGGTATGACGCGTTTAATACTTTTACAAGTGAACTCTCTTGAATAAGCGTGTAAAAATATGTCTATAAGTACAATAACTATCGAATATGCAAGTTTATTTAATTAAACTTAGCTAGGAATATATAAACGAGCTGAAGGGTCAACCTATAAAGACCATGTTTATTATTTGTCTCTCGTTAAACTGTTTATGGAGAAAATACAGTTGAGCGCAATTCAAACATGCTTAGCTAGAGTGGAAATTGTCCCCTTTGTCCTAAATATATTATACGCATATTAATTCAGTCCTAAATTTTTTAATTTTGCCAACTTAATCCTAAATATATGCATGGAAGCCTAATATAGTCATTCTAGTCAATCTTCACCTGAAATCACTAATTTATGGTAGTCTAGTCATCATCAACTGTCCTACATGATCGATGCAGCATTAGTGATTTTTGGAGAAAATTGATTGGAATTGCTATATTGGTAATTCATGTAAAGATTTAACATTAAATTAACAAAATGAAAAGTTTAAAACTGAATTGACGTTCAGAATATGTTTATAATTGATTGGATAGTTTTCTCCTTAGTTAGATGGTACCTAAACAAGTCTATGGTGAATTTGTCAACCCTACATATGGGTGGGAATTTATATATAATGGTTAGTTAAGTGCTTAATATGCGATCGACAAATCTCGTATTTCATGATATCTCTCACCTAAAGTAATTTTTATGGCCTGCTTGTGTTAGACATCTCGTGCCTTGAGACTTGTTTGATATACGTGGACGGTACATTTTGCGAACATCAATGAGGATTGAATAGAAAGATTTGGATGAATCTTAATAGAAAAATAAAAGCAAAGGCAACGCTAGTGTTGTCACAAAATGCCTCTCATTATAAACAATCCAAAGCTTTCGGCTGCCCCCTAATAGAAAAATAAAAGCAAAGGCAACGCTAGTGTTGTCACAAAATGCCTCTCATTATAAACAATCCAAAGCTTTCGGCTTTCCACAGTCAACCCCCTCTCTCTCTCTCTCTCTCTCTCGACTTTTAGTAATGTTCTGAATTAATTATAATAAGAGAAAGAGAACTTTCTAGATATGCAACTTTTTTGCAAGGGATAAAAATCTAAATACCACACTCAGAAGAAACAATAATTAAAAATTTATAAATTTATTAGTAAAGAGAAACCACATGTATATAAGAGTCATTGAAACTCGAATGACGATAATATATGATAATTTAACGCCTCCTCTTATGTACAAATTAGATAGACAACAAGGCTTGGAATTGACGAGGGAGGAGTCACACATGCAAAACAAATTTGGGGCAAAATTTGACTTGGATACCATGTAAAGATATCTAATTCAATAGTTTAAATCGATAACGGAAGAGAACCTATTCGTGTACGAAGTCATTGAAACTCTAGAAACAATGCGAGATACTTGTGGTCATATATAAAGCCATGACTCATGGCACATGATCCGGAAAAGATAACTACCCAGAAGATACTTAGCCTGTGTTAAGCCAAAACACAGAGAAATCAACTAAGCTGAAAAGTACCATGGGACAACTTCCCATCTCCACCGAGTGGAAAGTTGGGAAAAGTATGGGGTGGAAAGCCAGGGGGTCCATCGTCAATCTATCAAAGGGAAGAAAACTGTCGTCACTTTGCCTTTTGATTATGGTTATTGCATGCAGTGATATATATATTTGAAGAAGATATTGCCTAAAATCATGACATATCGAGCCGACCACATGCTTTTGTATTTTTGGCAAAAATAATGAGCACTATATGAGGTCCACACCTTGATAAACATGTCTTGGAAAAACATGAACATAATGCGCTTTTCCTAAGATTGATCCTGTCCGCACGGGACTGAATTGACTAAACATCGGCTAGCGCAATTTCTCTGCCTTTTTCCGCTCCAAAGCCATGTGTCGGACTGTGGTTCTTGGTCTTGAGGGTTTGATTGATGGCAATCCAAATGATAATGAAGAAAAAAGATTAGAGACCCCACTATTCTGTAAGGAGGAAATGGTCCTTAAATGATCCCGGTGGATGTGAACTCAATGTGTTAGAATCCTTGATATTGGTGAGTCTCGTGTATTGCTGATGTGATATAAGGATTGATATATATTGAACTCATATACACCTGGCACGCTCAAAATGTCTCTCGAGGATGTGGCCGTGATTGGCATTTCAGATGGCCCTTGGTTCAATAATTAAACGGGGTTCCTTTGGCTATGTATATTATTCTCTTTGGTGGGTGGATGAATGAGTAAGAACCCATTGCATCCTCTTTCAATAGTTGCCAAAAACAAAGCGTCCACCGCTGAATATACCAGCAAATTGCGCATACCCTTTCCTTTTCCCAACACCACTACCAAGAATAATTAGTTAAAATACTAATTATAGATATGACTTTGAAGTCAGACCCATGTCCACCGTGAAAGTGATTTGTTCTCTTCCTTTGTTTAAAAAATTTCCCTTTCCCCTTTTTTGGGGCCACTGCGTGCTCGTGATGGATAAAAAAAAAAACACATTTGTCTCGGAGAAATACAAAGAACCATCGTCTAGTGTTACCTCTGATTTATATTCAGGTGATTTAGGGTTTCTAAAAATTATGAATCTTGCAGCAACAAAAGAGATGACCCCATGCATCCCTTTTAGTCCGCTCTTTGCATTTCTTCTGCTGGTGTGTGCGATACAACTATGGTGATTTTGACTTCTGTTTTCATGCATGCGTTTGCCTGTAAACGTAGAAAGCATAATAAGAAAGGTCAAACATAAACAATGAAGAAAATGTCAGAGAGAGAGAGAGAGAGAGGGAGGGAGGGAGAGGGAGAGTCTTGCGGTGGTGAGTGCAACAGAACTACAAGAGAGGTCAAAGATATACGATTGAGAGGTCGAGAGAGACAGATTACGTAAGTTTCCCATGCCATGTAGGATAGATACCGCAAATGTAGAGTCACGGGCTCCAAGTTCTCTCATTCGGCAGCAAACGACATATGCTTTTTGGCATGTTAGTGCCGCATTAAATTGACTTGTCAACTGCTACACCACACCAGTTCGCTACGAGCCGCTCCACAGGCGAATCTTGAATAGTAGTACCCTTGAATTAGGGCTTGACAGGAGCATGAGATAGTGCTCTGAGAAAACCAGAATCATGGAACTTTCCCAGCTAGGCATGTGTTGCATAATTTGGATGGACTGTTGAGCCATGATGGCTCAATCGAGACGCAGATTACGTTCCCGGCCCCGAGAATCAATCTTGACTGGTGGTGCCTTCACATGCTGGTCATCAGAGGCCAGCCTTCACATGCTGGTCATCAGAGGCCAGTCAAACTAAAGTATGGGGAAAAAAATTCATTAATAAAACGTACTCACGCTCTTCTCCACCTTTTACTCATTGCACTCGAATATAGGCAATGATGCAACCTGCGAAGAAATTCCCTTGTACACGTAGCATATAAAGATGGGTTCCGATGTGTTCTCAACTTTAGGAGAGTACAAGGACGCCATTCCATTTGGGGAGGTCGCCCCGGGCAGCAGAGCTGTCGGTCTTGGTGGTGGCGGAGGGGTTTTGCCGCCGTGGTCTATGGTGGCAGTTGGTGATGGGGCAATGAGAGAGAGAGAGAGAGAGATATTTGCGCTTGATTAGATTTTTTTGGGTTTTGAAAAATTGTGTGATTGAGCATATTGGCCGCAAAAATTTGTCTGAGTCCTCACAAACCTAATTGAGTGGTCGATAATTGATAGTGATTTTGCAAGAAAAATATAAGCCATGTTAATTTTGGAAAAAATGTTAGCTTCAAGTTTGAATCACAATTACAATATACATTTTTTTTTTTAATCTTCGAGTCGAACCTAATCTAGTTTAGGTGTCCTCGACCGTATAAATGTTTCAAGGGAAGCAAGCTTGAGCTTGAAAAATCGATCTTGACTGGGCTCATGCAGTTACCAAACTTTATCTATGAAAGTTGAGTAGAGTTCTAGTAATAGAATGCGCCTCCTCGATTCTGTTCCACTAGACTATAAAAGTCACCTTTGTAGTAATTTAATAATCTGAGGAAATAGCAATCTAGTTCATCATTGACCTTTTAGGTGATTCACGTTTCCATAACCTTAACTTGTTTCATAACAACTACTGCCTACTTTTAATGCCTATATGAATTGAAATCTTTCTAGAGTTTGCAGTGAGAGTAGGTAGAGGTGGGTCATTCTCTAAAAGAAATTTCCTTCACATCTAATTTTATATAGTAAAATATCGGAATCGAGAAATTGTTAGCTCTAGTGCTCCCAACGTTGCACTTCACTTTGTCTTTGTGTTTGCCGTGTGGCGCACATTCGATCAGTAACTTTTTAGCCTTAATAATTTGTCATCTGCTAGTTTCTATTTTTGACCGGACTCAGAAAATAAATAAAGAGAAATTATATGAAGATTTATCTCTTATTGAGTTGTAAGTTTGAAAAAAAAAAAAGAATAATGCCTAAAAATTGGTAAAGAGTGGGTACATCAAGATTTTACCTCTCACTTAATTTTAAACTTTTAAAAGTACAAACTAGAAATAGTATTTTAAATTATACTATTTGCGAACATGGTTTATTTTCAATGTAGTCTCTTAGATATATTAGTAAACAGTGAAATTTTTTTATTCAAATATAAGATTATGTAACTACATCAGTGCCCACTAATTCTTATTTGTAAGCGTAATTGTCCTATCAAATTAAGATATGTTTTCATGATAGATAAATTAAATTTGAACAAAGAAATCGGTTGGTTGGATGAGTTATATCAAATTGAAAGTTAAAAATTGCCATAACCAAATCCACGTTTCTAATTTACTTATATTAATCACTAAATGTGCATACTTAATTAAATTATTTTAGCTTTGAAGATTTGAACACATAAGTGACAAATGTTGTATCATGCATTTGTACATATCATCATGAGAAGTAATGAGCTTTTTTTTTTTTTTTTTCCAAATTTAACATGTGCTTTCATCTTTACTTTCAAAAGAGATAAAAAATTAAGGATTTTGATGCTCCAACATTTATCTACTAACTTATTGCGATTGCTAATTAATCATGCTGGTCAAGCATGAAGATAAATAAGTTAGTAGATTCACACTCAAATCACTTAACATCGAGCCCTGTCGATCTGGGCCGGGCCTAGAAGAGACCCGACATTGCCAAGCCCAACTTCCTGAAATTTCTTCCAAAATTTAGGGCAAGTCAAAGACCCTTTTATGGGTCAATGGTCAAAGCACGGAGAGACTCTTTACTTTCATGTTTCAAACCATTAAGCTTGTAACAAAACAAACCAATAATTAATTAACCAAAAGCCAAACCCAATCTAGATCTTACCTACCCATCACCGAATGAACCGCGTCAAAAAGACAAAAGGGAAGCTGGAAAAGTTTCAACACAAAAAAAGATGGATCATTTGTCTTCATCTCGTGTGAATTGGCCCGTGATCAAGCCGTTTCTTTTTTCTTATTCTTTTAAAACCAATTTCTCCGTCCTCTACCTAGTTTGCATCCATATATGCTTTGATGTCTGTGTGGACTAGGTCGAACCACGTGAGAGATGACAGAAGGAAGATAACAATAGGGTTACCACTTCAACTGAAGGTGGGAGAAGAGGGAGAGGATTATAACGTGTTAAACTCGGCCGGCATGGTTCGTGAGAATCAATCGATTAGCAATGGTCTCAAATGACACATCCTTTTTGTTTTGATAATAAATAAGATATGATTTCCCAATCTCGTGTGTACTTTTCGAAGTGCCCATTAAATCTCAATCGGTCGTGACAGTGTCTTTGTGTCACGAATATTACCAAAGCTACATCGATTCATGACGTTGATTTCCCCAACTCCTAGCGAGTTGCAATATCCCATGGGCCATATGAAGCTCTCTTGGGCTTGTCTCAACGGCCATTGCATTGTCTCATCATCTTAGAGGTTTGGGCTTTGTTGCTTCATAAGATGGGCTTTCTAGTTTGATCATGGGCTTTCTTAGTCCATTGGCAGAGAGGCACCCCAGCGGCCCATCATATCTTTGCGAATTTGTTTGGACCCATAGCTAGGGATCTGCAATGTAACATTTCTCTTTCTATGTTCTTTTGTTTCCAAAATAGTAAAAGAATAGAAATTCATCTAGTGATATTAGTTCATATTTTTATTCCTAAAAAAAAAAAAGTGGTCAGGGGATAGTTTGGACTAGAAACAAGAAAAAAAAAAGGTAACTTATTATTTCCAAGAACAATTTATATAAATAAGCCATTTTCTTTCTTTTATTTTTTCTTTTCTTCTTCTTCTTTATTGCACATTGCCCACAACTGTTTGCCACCTTGCATGCCACTGGTCGTCACCCCTTGCAACCCACTGCTCACAACCGTCCACTGTTTGCCGTCGCTTGCTACCGGCCATTTGCCGCCACCGCCCGCGCGATTGTTGAAGGGGAAGAAAAGAGAGAGGAAAAGAAAAAGGAAAAAAGAAGAAGAAAAATCTCAAAACAAAAAAAAAGATTTACGTCACGTAAAAACTGCGTGGGTCGTCAAACACATTCCTATTATTTTTCTATTCCGAAGAGTAGAAATTTTGTATATTTACTAAACGCGTTTGTTTTTTACTTAAAACTGTTTTAGAAATGCAAATTAAAAATAATTATTTCTAAAAAAATTTAAATATTAATCCTCGAAACATAATGTTATCAACGCATGCCATGAGTCTGCTTGCTTTTGTGATGCTAAAAATGTAAAAAACGGAAAGTGATTTTGTTCAATGGTCTATGAATACTAGTTATTATGAATGATAAATTCGGACTTCAAGATCCAAATTGTGATTAAATGCTTGATTTAGGTGTGGCGGATCCCGGATTTGAATGGTGGATCTTACATTCTAATAGCTTTTCACTACCTTGTAGACAACATTATACTAATGCGGATAGATGGGTGGTTTTTATATGCAGATTAGTCAAGTCAAAAGTTCGAATATCCCATATTGTTAATAATAAATAACGCGAGTTACTAACATGGGTATTGAGTTTGAGATCTTAGATTTGAGTATAGTAACGAGGGTTATTCAAGTCAATGGCTGGCCACTTGGGGTGTTGGGAGGTTGGCGCTTCTAATAATGCCTCATGAAGCCAGGCTTGGTGTTTGGCCGGTCCGTGACATTATGGGATTGAAGTGAATTTCGAAAGATCATTTTAGAAAAATTATCGATTTTTTTAAAAGTGCCTTCAAAGCTAGTTTATCGTGAAAATGAGCACGCCAAAAAGACATTAAGAGTGAAATTCACTTGATCGAACGATCTATATGCATGAGCCTCACATAAGTCAAACATACATGAGAATCTTTGTAACAAAAAAAGAAAGATGAGTCTTAAGGTTTGAAAAATTTAGGGATAACGATGCAAATAATTTTTGAATTTTAAATCAATAAATAATGTAATTTCTTAATTTTATTAATTAAATGTTTTATTGGCATTTTGATTTATATTCAATATAATTATCAAATTATATTGAAAATGTTGAAAGATTATGATTAAATTGAACGTACACCAAAAGTTAGGGGACATCATCGAACAAATTTAAAAAGCCTAGATACTGACATTATCGTAGTAAAGTTTAAGGCGCATTATCAGACAAGTTATATTTTAGATCAAAGTTCATGGAGTATTCGCGATATTTTCTTAAATATTTATCGAAACTTGAGGGTAAATTAAAATCAACAAGAAAAGAAGGAAAAAGAAGAAGAAGATAATCTTTAGAAGTCTTTCGAGGTAAAACACCCTCCTCGACGACCAGACACAGACAGCAAGTTCTCGCTTCCGACGTCGACGGTCGACGCAGTTTACACAGTCCGCCGCGGCGAAGGCGATGGAGGCGCTGAACATGAAGGTGCTGACCCTATCGTCGCAGCCCCTCAGGCACCTCCTCCGCCTCGCCGCTTCCTCCCGCCCCCCCCATTCGCCCCAACCTCTTCTTCCTCCGCTGCTCCTCCTCCTCCTCCCCCTCTCCCGCCGCCGCCGCCCCCGCCGCCGCCGCCTCCGGCCGGGGCCGCCGGGCCGCGTCCTCGTCCTCCTCCACCTCCGACAGGGAAGCCGTCCGCGCCATTCGCTTGAAAAAGGTCCGTCCTTTTCTCCGGCTCGCGTTCGGGATGTCCGGGTCATCGGCTCGGCGGGTCTGCGTTTGGAATTGAGTTTGATATGAATTTGGAAGGACATCTGTGAATTCATATCGTAGCGGGGGAGATGAGGGAGTGTATCTAGGATTTTACTGGGGATTGGTGCCGGTTTCGTAAGCGAAGTTGTTGTTTTGTTTAGAGGTCGATTTTGTTGCTTCTCGTAGTTTCCTCTTTCTAGAACGCCATTAGAAATTTATGACGAAATGCTGGGAACAAAATGTGAAGAACTCAGACGTATTGGATTCTGCTTTCTGTTACCAGTTTGATTAGGAATGCGGTGAACAAGAAGTTGGAATCTTTCATTCTCTTTCGACAATTGTTAAGTAGTTATTGACCCGAAAAAATGCAATTTAAAGCTGGGGAGACTTCACACTCCATACATTGATGGTGTGTCTGCTCTATAGGTGGAAGAATTGAGGGAGAAAGGTCTCGAGCCCTACGCCTATAAGTGGGATAGGACTCATTCAGCTAGTCAGCTGCAAGAGATATATAAGCATTTAGCCAATGGCGAAGAGTCGAGCAGCGAGAAAGATCAAGTGTCTGTAGCTGGGAGGATCACCGCGCGCCGAGCATTTGGGAAGCTTGCCTTTGACCCTCCGAGATGATTCTTGGAACAATTCAGGTTTGCTCTTTTGTTCTTCAGCAACCTTGTCTACTATTTTAGCTACCTGTGCATCGAGTTTGTTTCCTATAGGATGGAATTCGAGGACGGCAAGGTGTCTACTGCTTGCATGTTGCAAGCACGCGTACCACAAAGGTTGTGCTGGCCCGCGCTTTTGGAGAAATGACGATGCCAGATGTGTTGCACGAGTTCCACATGGACGAACCATCAGTCGCCCAAGTCAACGAACCAGCGCTACATGTCCATGAACCGGTGCCACGGGTACTGCAGGTTCTTCTCTATGGTTTCACTGAGGGTGGGGCATAATGAGGACGAATTTCATGACCAAAAGTAGCCAGCAATTTCAGTCACCGTCTAGTGTCGGTCACTTTGAATCATGACATATTATCTTGGAGATAATTCAATGTGCTTCAGATGTTGGATGCGCGACAGAAACCTGCTTCAATCAAGGAAGTTGATGACTAAAACCATTAGCTAAACCTGGCATAACCCACGATTTCATTGCGTCTTAACTTTCCAAGTTGAGTGAAAAAGAAAAAAAAATCTACTTTCTTCTCATCTTTTTTGGGAGAAGATTTTATTTTCTCCAATTTGACTTTTTTTCTAGACAAACCTGGCTCCAATAACGGATAATGCGGGTATGAACGAGCTACGCACGAATCTTTTCTGTACATGGGGCCCGTGCCATGACAAGTTTAGCACAAACTTAACTTTGTCAACCGCTCTTTGAGAACGTGTAGACTTCTTGAATAGGAAAGAGACCAGACCACCTGTCACACAAGCAGCCATTTTGTTCATTACCTCCGTGCGACCCCCGCGAAACTTCACCTGTCGTGCTGTTCCGGTTGTCTGATTTTCCAGAGGGATAGGAAGTGTTGGGTAGATTTGAGGTTGTACGTTGATTATGATATCTCATGTAAAATCAATTGGGAAAGGCCAATGATATATAAATTAACATTCACTATCTATTAGTTAAAGTATTTATTTTAGTTTAGTTAGATAAAACACGTCGAGTATATAAATAGTATCAGGACGATTATCATTTATAACTAAAATACTTCTATTTTAAACTAGGTTCATCTCCTATTCGATTACAAGATATTGCTTCACCTACACGAACAGGCTAACTTATTACATTGACACTGGACTATACAAAACTTGCCCATGATTGCTTGCCACTTTAACTCTTCTTCTATTCAAAGAAGAAGACATTTCAATCTAGTTTTTACCGGAGGAAAACAGTCCGGTCGCGAGAGAAAGGGAAGGGGAATGATCGGGAGTTTTTTTCAATTAGATAATTTGTTTCAAACCTACGAAACTAAAAAAAAAAAAAAATAAAAGGAATTGGAGCTGCATTAAGAAGATAAAAAAGACACTACTCGGTCTTTGTAGGCAAAAAAAGCATGAATGCACCGTAGTGTCTTTTTTATCTTCTTAATGCAGCTCCAATTCCTTTTTGTTTTGTTTTTTTTTTTTTGAGTTTTCGTAGGTTTGAAACAAATTATCTAATAGAAAAACTCCTGCTTTGATCATTCCCCCTCTCCTTTTCTTCTTGCCAACATGGCTTTGTCTTCCTCCAATAAGAAATGTCTAGTTCCTCATATTAGAGTGGCAAGCAATCACACGTTTTTTGTATAGTCTAGTGTCAATGTAACAAGTTAGCCCATTTCATGTAGGTGAAGCAATATACTGCCGATCCAATGTCCCTAATTGAATAGGGGATGGACCTAGCTTCCTAAAAGTATTTTGGCCTATCATAAAAACTTATATTACAAACGATAGTTGTCTATTTATATAGTCACGTGTTTTATCTAATTAAGTCAAAATAAATACTTTAATAATAGATAGTGAATATTAATTTATATATCATTGACCTTCCTATTAATTTTACTTGAAATATCACATTGGCCTTCCCATCGATTTTGAAGGAAACTTGCTAAAAGTTCAGATGCACATTGGTACCACTGAATGCAACCGCAACAACCCAATTAAGATTCAAGTGGACAACCGTTTATTGGCAATCCAATTAAACAAAAAGACAATAGTGATCCCGACCTTCAAAGCATGTAGATGCCGTCCTTTCTGCGCCACGGCTTGCGCCGCCTGACGATGACTGCAGGCATGACCTTCTTCCTGAGGTCGGGCTTCCCCTTCTCGACGGTGGCCATCACCATGTCTCCAACACAGGCAGAGGGCAACCTGTTCAAGCGACCCTTGATTCCCTTTACCGAGATAATGTAGAGATTCTTGGCCCCCGTGTTGTCCGCACAGTTAACTGTGGCCGCCACCGGCAGACCTAGCGACATCCTGAACTTGTTACCCGCACTACCTCCGCGTCCTACAAGATCGACAGATCATCAGAAACACAAATTCCAAACTGCCCGTTTCACTATCCCGACTACCCAGACCAAATTTCCCCAGAATCACACGAATGGCAACCGAATTTGGACCATCCAGTTCCCTCTCAAGCTACAATCATATTCAGCCAAAAGCACCCACAACGCCCGATCAACACAGAGAGCGTGTCTATCTCAAGAGATCCCACCAGTCTAAACCCACGAGTAAAAACTTAAGCTGCCATGAACCAAGCATCGATTTTTTCTCAAGCTAATTCAAATGGGTAAGTCCAAAAAAGCAAGATCTTTTGCGAGAAAATCTAACTAGCAAAGAGGCAAATGAAATCGAACACTGCGGCATAGATTGATCGCCGCATCTTCCCCAGGCAAAGCCATATGACACAAAGCAGAAAAGAGAGAAGGGAGAGGGAGAGGGGGATGACCTCGCTTCGACATTTTCGTCGGCAGGAGAAGAAGAAGCGACCACCAAGCAGAGAGACGCGACAACGGTTTTTGGGAGGCTGCCGAAAGCCTTCAATATATAGCGGCGAGAGAGAGCCGAAGAAAACCGTAGGCGAGAGGGGGGCGGTTGTCAGGGAACCGTCATCGCTAGTGGTTTTGGGTTTCTTTGCATCGGCCCATATGTCTCTGCCGAAAAGCCCATCTATACACGGTCCACCTGGTCTTTGGGCTTTTCGCTTTTTGATCGGTTTTACTCTACTTTCACATTCAGTCATTTATCCTAATCTTTTGGGAATTTTTATTTGTTACGAAAATGCAATTAAATCTTAAAATTTTTAAAAAAACTCTTTTGTCATGAAAAGTATAATTAAGTGATAAAACTCGTAATAAAATGCAATCGAGCAGGATGCATATCTTTGGGTAATCAACTGGATGGGTCATTGAATTGATTATTGCACTTAAGGAACTTAAAATATTTATGGCTTTCTAGGAATTCCATCTCAGTTTTAGTTCTAAGGTATGGGAAAATTGCAAAATTTGGAATCACTCCGGTCTTTCTAATAATCGGTTGAATGGATCCATTCCAACATCATTAGATAGTGTGCGCCTTTGACGGATCTAGAACAAATTCTCCCAAGATGTCAATTAGATCAGACCGAAGTTTTCGACCTTTATAAATTCTTGAGCGGCAAGAAAACAAGTTCATCGGCGGTATCTTTTCACATTGCTAACGTCGAACCTTGCTCAGATGACCGGATTCCAAATTTGTCTTGGTCATAACGCTCGGGTTCACGACTAGGTTTTGGATTGGTGTTTGAGAAGTATTGGAGGCACGCATACTTTGAGGATCGCCAAATAGACTGAAAATTATCTCGTACATTGATTTTATAAATTAATTAACATGTCTAAATGCTCTTTCTTAAATGAAAATATTTCAATAACTTTTTTATGATTGATAAGTACATGGCCACATTGTAATTTCAAGTACCAATTTGTCCCTCTTTTTTAACCGGATGTCAAACGATGAATTTAAATTTTGATAAAATCACTCTAAAGCTTTTATACGCCTATCTTTTAAAAAGTCAAAGTCTAATATGATTTCACTTGGAAGGACTTTGGAAGTCAAAATTAATTTCAAAAATTTCTCAACCTCATAATTTTTCTATAAGAATAAAGATGGTTATTGAGATAATTGACTTAAATATTAAACAATCCGGCCCAAAGTGGGCTTTTGTAGGCTTTACGTTCCACAATTTTCCTTATCCATGTGTTTTAATGCTTCATGCCATCGGCATTTACCTTCTAATCGTGATCACACCTCATGGGTGGAATCTTTGACCTTGTTTTTATGCAGGGAAAGTAGTAATAATAATAATAATAATAATAATAATAACAATAATTAAGGGGGAGAGAGCAACAAAAATGTTAAGTCTGCAAATCCAAGAAGAATTATAATTTGAATCTAATAATTCCTTTTAGAAAAATATCTTAAATGGTAAAAGATCTCGTTCCAGCATTGTCAAAGTTTTACACATATTTAAGATTGCTCGAGAAGGTGGATTGGTCGATGCACACAGATCTTGGCCCGAAGATGAAATGGCTGCAATTAAAAAAGAAAAAAGAAATATAAGCATTTGAAATATAAATACGATGGATGATGTTTAAAAATTGAAAGATTTTGTGGTACATTTTATTAAATAAAAATGAATTTAATGAGACATTGAGATTAAAGAAAAGCAAAACCTGTCTAAAATAAATTTAACCTTAATTATGGGATTTTTTCTCTTCTTCTTCTTTTTAAAGTAAAACGTCATCGAACTTATCTGCTAAAAAAGAACTATTTTAAAACATAGAAAATCATGAATATTATATTAGAATTCATCTGTTAATATTTTCCACAGATTTTAGGTGTTACAACCAAGTTAAACTCTCTCTCTCTCTCTCTCTCTCCCCGAAAATTTGGTATTTATAGCAATAGGAATAAAATAAATATGATAATTAGATTCTCAAATACCAAGGTGTCTTTCATTCGACTATGCTTTTACCGGCCAGCATAATAAATAGGAAAGTACGATGGAGAGAGTATACACAATGTGCTGCATGCCCCTGAAAACCGCAAAAACAAAGTAATAAATAATACCTAATCATAGTATGAATCAACGTTTTTTTGGGAATTATCTAGTGCATGTAGGACAGTCAACTACCACGCCCAGCGGAACTTAACCATCTACTCGGACATGCTCTAGATATATCATTTGGATCCAAGAACCCTCTTTGGACATGCCGCGTAGAAAGCACATAAAAGAAATAACTCTAATTGTGAATTAGTGTTTCAGTAGTTAAAAATGATAGGATTAATCGGGTATTTGAAGGACTTAGCAGACGTTCTACATATTTCGATCACTTGCCGGCAAGGCGTGATTAACGTGGGTTAGGAACTTGCCTGATTTGCACCCTCAAGATCCAACTTTCATGTATTTTCCAGAGCCTGTGCGCACCACAGAAAGTAGATCTAGATCACCTAGAACACCAACTCATGAGGGTCTACAGCAAAATTTCAGGTTCCTTCCCAGGCAAACAATATGAGAAAGAGTAGATAGATGGATGGACTGAAGGTGAGGGAATAGCATCATTTAGAGACTACATGCAGGACTAAAACAGAGAAAAAAAGTTCCAACTTTTTAGCATGGGGGTGCAAGAATCCACAGCTAATTCTACCATCCTGCAAATAGTGGCCACATGTATCAGGACAGATCAGACAGATAGTGCATCAGTATATGACCATCGCTCTCATTTTCTCTTGTCTTTGGTTTGGTTGATATCTACCTAATCGAATTCAGTTCCTAATCATAACTGGTGCACATGTTGTGTGTGAGGTGTGTAGATTGGGGCTGTTCTTTTCTTTTCGATACAATGGGATTACTTTGACATGTCAAAACTAGTACTCGACCGCATTTATGCAGGTTACTTGTGCAATTCTCATCCTCAAATGGCCCGTACCAATAGATAGATATCCTGCATCACATATTCCCGAGCAGTATTGCTGTATGTTCCAATGACATAGGTGAAGTGAGAGTTATCTCCTTTGGAAAAATGTTTGCAAGTCCAAAACCAGAAAAGCTTGGCGTGGGGTTGTAAATCAGGTGCTGCCACAACTATTGCTATATACAGCGTCTAATAGGATTATGTAGGTTTAAAATCATGACATATCACAAGCCTTTCTACGTCCTTATGTAGAAAAGAACACACTTTGCAGCATCCAATGCTGGTGAAAGGCTTCGGCATTTTATCACTAGCGGTTGGAGATGAAACTGGAGAGTTAATCTCTATATCACAAGTGGTTGTAGATGTAACCCTAGGAGGAGTAGGCTGCTCTCTGCTTGTATCTTTGGTAAAGCCACATACACAGCCAAACCACCTTCACTAAGAAGACTTCTAGCGCTCAAAAAGTTTTTGCAGCTAATTTAAGATCATTGAATAAGGATTTCCACAACCGAGGAGCAACTTCAGGTTTCCTTTTGATTTGAGGATTTGAAGGGTTAACTTTATGCATTTCCAGTAGTTGTAGATGAAACCACAACAGGAGCAGGTTGCTCTCTGCTTGCATCATTTGGAAAAACTTGGTGCTGCTCAAATGCAAAATTAGCCTATCAGACGAAACGAGTAACCACAGATTTGGGTCACTTTAGATGAACAACAAACACCAAGCCACTTTATCTTAACAGGAATTTAAAGTTGAATTAGTTAATCTGCCAGTTGGCCTAGCATGTCTTACTTTTCCAATTCAAGGAAACATCCAGTCCCAAATAGAGGAGGTTATGTAGCAACCTAGGTGGATATGTGGGGTCTATAGAAGATAACTATGACAACATATTTCAACTTGCAATCAAAGAGATAGAAAAAGATGAGCAGCAAGTGAATCTACCTGATCTCTTGATATAGACTTAAATAATTCTATGCAAACACTACAACCTCATTCTAATGGATATGTTCAACTCCTCAACAAGCTTCACCCTTTCTGCTCCATTTCATCATATAACCCCACTCAAGTTATTGAAGTTAATTTATTACCGTGCAATGTCGATGCAATAATTTAAAAGTTCATGCCCACTGTGACCATATCCACTATTTTGAGGCGGATATGCCCGAATTTGCGGCAATGCAATTGGCATTGCAATTTGAAAATTTGATATAACTCTGGGCCCATTTGGTTCGACTTTGAGGAAATGCCCTTGAGAGAATGCAAATACCTTTGAGGTAAATGGGTTTTTTTGAAATGCTAGACTATTTGGTAAACATATATTTGAAAAGCCCTTTAGTGTGACCAAATTAAGTTTTTTAGTTTTAGTATTTTTAAAATTGCAAAAAAGAAATAATGACTATATAACATTTTACATTTTCATGTTGAGACTAATGTAAAAGATATGTTAGTAAATTTATTTAAAAATTATATTAAAAGAAATTGATTATAGATTAGATGCAAAGCTCCACTTTTGGTTTAGGGTTCTTTTAGGTTTTTGTTTTCTATTTGTGAATATATATTTTTTTAAATTATTGTAGTATTAATCATCTTTGTTAATTAATGATCATTCTAGTGTATTGATAAAAAGTTGGGCTATTGATTGTCAAAATATAAAAATGACAAAAAAAAAAGGTGAACACAACATTTGCAAAGGGTTTTTATTATTTTTAAAAAAATTAAATTAAAATCCAATAAAAATCAAGTAAGCCAATCAACGGTGGTTGGGGTGTGGGGAAGATGATCGGTTTAAAAAAAAAAGTCAATGGATGAATAGTAGAAGTGGACTTGCATTTAGAAATGTTAAAAAAGCTCCAAACCAGGTCCCCACTTGTTACGGGCTTTTAGCATTTCAAATGCCAGCATTTAACCAAGGACACCTCCAAATGTTGAACCAATCACCTAAATTTTTTCCCAATGAGTTTTTGGGCTGGAAAGCTCCCTTTGGGAATGCTGAACCAAATGAGGCCCTTGTGTCATGTAGTCTCCCATGCTCTAATAGCTTAAGCTTTTGGTTGGACTTTGTAATGTAAACCAAACATTAACTTCAAGTGCATTCCTTCACGGACCACAAATAAATAAAAAGAATGCCCTTTCCTTTTTCCCATATAGTACCTCCAACAAACACACGCAAAATATCAAGAAGTAACATCTTTATATCACCCGCATAAAAAGCATAGTATTTGTACAAAACGTAAAAGGAGTTCCAATAACCTAACCAAAATTTTGACATCGATAATGACTCCCTAGGCACTCTAATGAAGAAATTCTCCTACCAAAGAAAGTAACTAAGCTGGCTATTGTTGAGCCTTTCTACAAGCTTGAAGCATATCTAAAAGAGGCAAAATGTGAACTTGCTATCCAAATCAATGCATACTAATGATGTGCCAACATTTAGTTTTGTACTGCCTGAAATATATATGCATAAGAAGCTAAGAGTGGATCGACCAAAATTTGTGTCATTAACCCTTTGCCTCGTTCATAGACATTTTAAACGGTAACAAATCAAAAATCTAATTTGAAAGAAGATAAGAAATTATTTAGATAGCTGCTGACTTTCCAATTTACTCTTCATCAAAGCTGGGCTTGTAGCTTTTTTACTGTCCGATCAAATGTATCCCATGAAATGGTAAAGAAAAAGACACACCATTTCCATAGAAAAATGTTCTCGATTATTATTACCTTCAAGTTTTACCATTGAGACTAGGGATATCTTTTTCAACTTGGGGAGGAAGTAGGTATTCTCATAAATAGAAGTATCTATATTATCGTAAATAGAATTATCTTCACCTCCACTAAACTTAAGACAAGGACTTGATCTATGACTTCGAGCTCTCCTAAGCTTTGAGGTTTTCCTAGTAGGCCAGGCATGAATATGACAACCAATTGAGGACATTTGACTAAAGACAAGCATTTAAGATGAGACAAACATCCTCCATGCGGTGGCCCATCATAAATGCGCCTCAAACTTTTCATACAAGAGATGTAGAGATACTCTCGAGTGATCTGAGAAACCTCCTATCATCCTCCCATGTTTCCACAATTTCACTTCTATTAGCTTCATCATGCATGTTAGTTCCATCAATAATAAAGCCGAATCTCATTACACTCCCCAATTATGCAGCATTATAGTTGCTTCATGTTCTCAATCTCAAAATCGAGATAGCTTAGTCCCATCCATATAGTGGTCAAAGAAAAATGCATAGTATGCTGAGCAACTTCTTGATATCGGTGGGGAAAAGATCTTGGCCATGGCGACAAAAGGGTGGTAACCCTTGTGGAGTCGAGCTTTGCACCTTAGTTTCTTTTAAAAACCAGTGTAACATATTTTTAATGATGTTTGTTGCATATTAAATGATAAAAGTTTTTCCTTTCCTCCCTCCTCCTCTTCCTCCTTCTATGATATCATGCCAAGCGATAAGTATACATACTTATAGGAGTTATATGGGACTTTCTTGAAAGACTTTCATGTGTCATTTATAACATAGTCAATTTGATTATTGATAATGTACTCTTGACTCAACAATTTAACTTTTTTTTTTGTTCGAAAAAGAGGTGCAATTCATTAGATACTAAAGAAAAGTTTGTGAAACATCGGAGCATAATAAATCTATAAAAAGTCGTGCAACATCCGAGCATAATAAATCTAAAAAAGAGCATTCGAAGGGTTTGCAAGCCAACTATAACTGCGATGGGCCTTCACGATAGACTTGATTTGCGCCTATGAGACAATGGGCTAGCCGGGACACCTCTCTCCGTAGGCCTAGCCGGAATCTGCAATCTTCAATCCAAGGTCGGCTGGCCCATGGGCTCGCTTTCGTATCCCATCATGCGCGCATGAGTGATGAGTCATCACTCTCCACATGACCACCTCGCAAATCAATATCCCGAGAATCTTTGCCCCGCCGCAAAGCGTGCCTTTCGATTTCATAGGACTAATCCACGAATCATATCAAATGGACTCGGGGTTATTGATTCCTAAGAAGCAAAAGAAAACTGAACATTAGAAAGAGAGAGAGCATTGCACAGTTGCGTGATGGACAATGGAGCGGCCCGGGGACCGTGCCGACGGAAATCGGTGATTCAGCGATAAAACAGCTTCCATTGAGATCCTCCCCGGCGGAAGGTTCTCACCGTGAAGCGAGAAAAATAGGATCCGGAACTCCTTGAAGACGATGATGTTAGCAACGACAACGAACGGCCACAAGGAACCTCCGAGATAAAGATCTTCCTATGATGTGCATGTAAGAGTTTTTCCTAATGTGGACTAAATTAATTGATATTATAATTTACTGTTTTTACGGTTACCGTAAAAGGTTAGTCTAAGGTGAGATAGAGGGTTTCTTAATTAGTCTAATATGGGCTGGCTAGTGTGGGCGAAGTTGAGCCTCGGCCCGTAATGAGAGGACCGGTTAGAAACTCTATAAATAAGTGCTCAAGTCTCTCCCTCTAACCCTAATTCTCACATGTATCCTCATCTAAGGGGCGTTTACCCTAACGCTAAACGTGAGGGGGGCCGCCTCATTGAGCTAGTGATACGGAGGGCAATAGAGAAGAATGACTTGATGCGTGATCCCATTTATATGTGAGTAATCCCTTTTTCTGCTTCCGCTTTATGTTCAATGGATCCAGGTGCGTTAATCTTTCTACTCAATTATGCATGTTCTTGTTACCTGTTATGGAGATCTTGGGGTCAGCGCAATTTGCATCCAACATGTGGCATCGAGCAACCATAACCCTAGAACTTGAACGCATAAAGGTTTTGCCCTAATTAGTACGGATTTTACCATAATTTGTGATTTTCGAGATTTTTTGTTCAATAAAAATAAAATTAAATAAAAAAATTGACCGGGCTCGACAGACGGCGAGCAAGACGGGTCGGCGACGCGTCGTCGGGCTGTGGAGGCGACGCGCCCCCACGCGCGGCCACGCCACCTGGGCGTTGAACGCGCCGCGCGTGATCCACGCGCCGCGCACTCGGCGGCGGCGCGAGGGGCGTGGAGTGTCGGATCGGCGGCGGGCTGGCGGCGTTGGACTCGTATGGTGATTTTCTATCTTGTGGTATATTTATTTTATATCTTTTTGATAGTTTTATGGATGTTAAAATACATACGGAACCCTAAATACGTGTATTTTTAGTGTACTTTTGCGTATTCTTCTTATATTTTATGTGATTTTGAAAATATAAGTGTTGGGTTATAGATATGTTATCACATAAATATTATAAAGGTGTGATTCATAAATAAAAATCAAACTTTATTGTGAACTGAAGCTGATTTTAATGAGATGCAATTCATATGAGATTGTATTTGAGCTATGTATTGAGCTCATGAGAAACAATAAAGATTATGAAACTTTTGTTACTCAAGTATACTCCTTTACACAATCGGTAATTTTTGAATGATAGACGACTTAAGGACCGTGACTAAACCGATGTCGATTAACACATCTGTTGAATGTGGGTAATGCATGTCAATTAAGTTACTGCATATTGTACATGAATTCATCCGATCACTTGTTAATGTCTATTAAGTTGAATATTTTTTATGGTTAAGGAGTATGACAATATTTATGCAGAGCAATAGTATCTACTTCGTTAAATTTTAGATATTTGGTTCTCTGGTTTGACTCAATTAATAGGCCACGGGGTGAAGTAATGATATTTGTTACTTAAAATTGGCTAATAAATCAGATGTTGGCCTTGGAGTCATTTATGAGCAATAGTGCTTGTTGATTTGGTGTACCCTGTATTACTATTAATGTTAATTTGTGAGAGATATAATAGATCGGCATTCTTTTTATGTTGTTCTGTAATATGTAATTGGGGTGCATAAGAGATGTTTTATTCTCTGTTATGAGAAATTTCTTGTGTTACTGTGATCAATATTTATATGATTAATTTTTTATTAATGAATAAAGCAATGTAATTAGCATGATATGTGATTTTGGTGATATGATGCCCCTATCACTAAAGTTAAAATCACATATATATGGTGTATGTGAGGAGTAAAGCTTATATCCCTAGTATGAGAGAATTTCAATTATTCAATTGAGTAGTGACCGCCAAAGTGGCACGCTTGATTGAGTTTGAGAAATTTCGGTCTCGTATGATGATTGGGATGTCTCGATCTAATACGTAATCATACTCCCAAAGGAGGTGATTGTGTATTAGTTCATGGAGGGATACATGATAGTGTGGTGGAGGAGTGATCGATCCTAGTGATTCATATGCCCAAAGGTGATGAATTCACGAAGAATTGGAACATATTCTCATAACCCTTATCATGTGGGGAGTGTACAATTGCATGTCATGTATTCTGCCCAAAGGTGATTATGTGATTTTGCATGTAACTCTCTGGATGTGTACTTATACGTCAAGTTACACAATGCTCACATGATGCTAATTATATACTGTTTGTTTTTAATATGAGGAGTAAAGCTTATATCCCTAGTATGAGAGAATTTCAATGATTCAATTGAGTAGTGACCGCCAAAGTGGCACGCTTGATTGGGTTTGAGAAATTTCGGTCTCATATGATGATTGAGATGTCTCCTGGTCTAATGCGTAATCATACTCCCAAAGAAGGTGATTGTGTATTAGTTCATGAAGGGATACATGATAGTGTGGTGGAGGAGTGACTGATCATAATGGTTCATATGCCCAAAGGTGATGAATTCACGAAGATCGAAACATATTCTCATAACTCTTATCATGTGGGGAGTGTACAATTGCATGTCATGTATTCTGCCCAAAGGTGATTATGTGATTTTGCATGTAACTCTCTGAATGTGTACTTGTACATCAAGTTACACAATACTCACATGATGCTAATTATATACTGCTTGTTTTTCAGTCACATTTTCTGTAAATGGTAATTCCGTCATCATTGAGGTTTTTTACTGCTTCAAATTTTAAGTTATGGACATATGATTTGTTATTTGAGAAAAGAGCAATTGAATTTGCTTATTGTCCATGAAGTGTTCCATTCTGGAACACTTGAAAAGAGGTTTGCCTGCGGATTGCACTGCTATAAGATGAAGGAACCTTAGTTACTTGAAATTATGTCTTGTCTGATATTGAAATTAGGACATATCTAAAAAAAGAAAAAATTGTGTTTAAGTCCTAATGACATATACATCTCGTATATGATTAAAAAGTTGTCAGATTTAACAGTGGCAATGAGTATTTTGGCAAGTATGACAATGCGAAATAACTTAAAGGGTCATTTGTCAAATACTTGGTAGATTCTGGTGGTAATTTAATTAATGTGGGTGGTAATTTAATTACTATACCTGAAAATTCTGACAAAAAGATTTGGGCGAAATGCATAAATGCGCCATATTGAACATGGTGATTAGTATGATTAGTAAAACTAATTTATCTGGTCTTTTGTAGACCGATATTATGAAAGCAATTTTTTCATATACAAAAGGGGTATTGATTTTATGACCCTAAAGAATGTACAAGAATTATGGAATCACATACTATAAAGTTTCTAAATATTGACGTAATTGTAGAGGATAGCTGCTCAGTGATTATTAAAGATAATAGTATGATGGAGGTTCTTGTGTTTTTGTCTTTACCTATCAGACGATAATTATGGAATCTCTTGTACCATAGACTAAACTTGTTGAGGTTCAAGGTACTATTCTTGATATAGTTTATAATGAAATTTCTTAAACCTCTCAAGTGCAGAATGAAGTGGTTGCAGCTTTATTAAGGGATTTGTTAAGGAAAGGCGATCAGTTATACCATCAAGACTATATAGTCTATTTGTGAGAGCATGATTACAATATTCACTATATGGTTGATGTAATGACATATTTATAAATGTCGTTTCTTATTCTCAATTAAGTATATGATTAGATGCCATAAAATGCGATATACAATCTATGAAACATGTTTGGAAACTTACTGACTTATCTAAAAATCACTAGTTTATTAGTTGCAAATTGGCGTACAAAACTAAAAGAATTTCAAACAAAGATTGTGGAATTTAAAGCCAAATTTGTAACTAACGTTTTAACTCTGAAAGAGGGGTGGATTGTTTATAGTGAAGAAATAATTATTTCTTTAAATGTTCTTTCAGAGTGAACGTGGCATTAATAATTTATTTTGATATAAAGTTCGCAAATAGATACAAAATCTATATTGTGCAATTTGGATGATTTTGCAGCGATTCAAGTAAACTTGTGTGTAGACTGAAAAGTTCTAATTCATGGTCTTAAGCAAGTTTCCAGATAATATTATTAAAGTTTCATAGTGTTATTATTTTGTTCAATTGGGAACAAAGTAATTCAAAATACTACAAGGTCAGTGGGAGGAAATTTATTTTTTCTTATACTTTATATACATGATATTTTGCTTACAAGTTGTGACCTTGAGACAATAATCGAGATTTGTAAGGATTGTTTTTTCCATATTATATTAAATTTTCTCGGAGGACATTTGCTGATCGTATATTGGAAATATTCAATATACATCATTGCAATCCAGGAATTGCTCCTGTTATTAAGGGTGATGGACTAAATCTTTCACATTGTCCTTATTTAGATATTGAGAAAATCTAATTAAATGGTGTACCTTGTGTCAGTGCACTTAAAAGTATAATATATGCTCGAATTTGCACTAGACTAAATGTTGTCTTTGTGACGGGACTTCTAGGCAGATATCGGTCAAATCCAGGACATGATCACTGGGTTGATGTCAAGAAGGTTTTAAGGTACTTAAAGAAGACAAGAGATTATATGCTAATTTATAGCCATGTTCAATTCTTGCAGTTAGTAGGGTATTTAGATGTAAACTTTGCTGGTTGTTCTGATGACGTGCAATCAATAACAGAATACACATGTTAGCAGTAAGTGCAGTAAATAAAGTCTTATGTCATCTTCTGCTATGTAAGCAGTGTTAGTAACATTCTTTTAGGCTGTTACTTGGGCTTTTAGGCTCCAAAACCTCATGACGGAATTGATCGTTTTAACTTGATGGATAGACCCATACGGTTGTATTGAGATAACAAATTTGTAGTATTATTTATTTACTACGGAGGTCTCAAGGGGTCTAAATATATGGTGGTAAGATTTTTTACCATAAAGAAACGGTACAGAAAGGTGACTTATAATATAACATATTTTCACAGATTATGTGGTTGCGAATCCACTAACTAAAGCCCTACGCCCATGTGTATTTTAGTAACATATCGTTAACATGGGCTTAGGAGTATCTTTGGATACTGTTGTTTAGTGGGAGCTATTTTGGCTTTATTTGATAAAGTTCACATCGTGGTTCGTTACACTTAGTAACGGTTTGATATGTATCAACTTTTACATTCAATAAAATATTTTGAATGTGTTGTTATTATGTTGAATACATATTGATAAAGTCTCAAGGGATTGTATAGACCTTGAGTGAAGGCTAGGGGCATCCGGGCATCCGGTTATTAGCCTTGTGCATATGTCTTATGATACATAAAGAAAAGGTTAACCATAAGGACAAGACATATGTGGGTTCATTGGAACCATAAAGCATTCTCTTGTGGCACAAGTTTTTGTGACACCTAAAAGGTAAGAGAATGGTGACTGACAAATGGGATCTCTCTATGAGAGACGTTATCCATTTGACACACTACCATATTGAATCCATATCAATAAAGTTGAGAGCACTCGTGACCATGGAAGGCTCTGTGTGTATACATGCAGTTACCGCCATGATTCGGTGTTTAAGACTTTATGGGATAAGATTGACTATAAAGAATTATCTCGAGACCAAATGTGCGTACATACAGTATGATTTCAATTAATATAGTCCAAGTGGGAGAATGTAAGAGTTTTTCCTAATGTGGACTAAATTAATTGATATTGTAATTTACTGTTTTTACGGTTACCGTAAAACAGGGTTGGTCTAAGGTGAGATAGAGGGTTTCTTAATTAGTCTAATATGAGGCTGGCTAGTGGGCGAGTTGAGCTGGCCGTAATGAGGGGACCTGGTTAGAAACTCTATAAAAAGTGCTTAAGTCTCTCCTCTAACCCTAATTCTTACATGTATTCTTACCTAAGGAGCGTTTAATTAATGCTAAACGTGAGAGGGGCCGTCTCATTGAGCTAGTGATACGGAGGGCAATAGAGGAGAATGACTTGATGCGTGGATCCCATTTATATGTGGGTAATCCCTTTTCTGCTTCCGCTTTATGTTCAATGGATCCAAGGTGCGTTAATCTTTCTACTCAATTATGCATGTTCTTGTTCGGGTTATGGAGATCTTGGGGTTGCGCAATTTGCATCCAATAAAGTGCAAGCTTGAGCATCGTCCACGAATTCCACGAACGTCGCCTTCGAAGATTTTCGAGTTTCATTGATCTGCTCGGATATCTTCTTGAACTCCTCGTCCACTTCATCCGTGACTTGTTGAATTGCCCGGACCGGAGATCGATCGAGGTTAGGCTCTTGCATGCTGGAGACGGAGTCGAGCTGGACTTTGCTTTCCTTTCACCCTTGGGCTCACATCACGGGTTAGAGAAAGGAAAGAGAATTGGCCTAAAAAGAAGTAAAGAGATGGGGTGATGAGAAAGGAACATTGGGCCAAACCCAAGGGCTCAGCCAGCCCAAAACTCGCTGGAAATGGGCTAGCTAAAACTAGGCCTCATCCATATATATATATTCTATATTTCTTGTTTTTTTTAATGTTTTTACCTTTTTATTAATTTTTTTATTTTAAAAAATAAACAAATGCCTAAATTAATGTGGTGGGGAGGGATCTCGTGCTTTTAAAATATATATATATTATTTTAAGTGTATATGGTGCAGCACTTGAAATGCAAAAGATGTATTCAAGGTCTACCTCTCGCTTCGATTGCCGATATTCCGATATATAGCGAGTTTTTGACTCGGCCCTTGCCAAATCACAAAGTTGCCTCAACAAGTCACCTCCATCCCTACACCACACAATAATAATTAGCATGTGGTAGCTCTCTTCCGAAGAGAATAACACCACACGTCGACCATTGTAAAGAAACAACATCCATGCATAATAATAAGGCTGTGTTTGTTTTCATTTCTTTTTTCTGTTTTTAAACACTTTTTTTTTTTCATTCTTGAGAATAAAAAAAGGAACGTAAATGCGCTTGGGTGTGTTTTTGTTCCAAAATTGTTTTTTTGTTCCGAGAAACACATCTAGAACAGAAACAAAAAAACAAAGAAAAGTTGTTTCTTGTTTCTTAAACAAAATTTAGAAACACTTTCTTTTTTTCTTCTTTTTCTTCTCTCTTTTTTTCTTCTTATTTTCTTCTTCTTTTTTCTTTGGCGGTCGCTAGCCTCGACCATGGCCAGCGACCGGCCACGAGGGCCGGCGGCCTCGCCCAGCCCGGCGAGGCTCGTCGGCCCTCACCGGGGTCGGCGAGCCTCGCCGTGGCCGGGCGAGGCCGCCGGCCCTCGTCGGCCGTCGGGCCATGGCCGAGGCCGGCGATCGGCCAAAAGAAGAAAAAATAAAAATAAAAATAAAAATAAAAATAAAAATAAAAAAGGAAAAATAAATAAGAAAATAAGAAAGAAAATAGAAAAAATATATATTAAAAAATAAAAGAAATAAAAAAATTATACAAATTTACCAAACGTGTTTTGTTTATTTTTATTAAAAACAAGTTTACTAAACGTGTTTTTTTGTTCAAAAATTATTCCCGAACAGAAACACTTTTTTTTTTTTCCTGAAATAATTTTTAAACATAAATGTTACCAAACGCACCAAATAACTGAAAACAAGCAGATGAGGAAATTGCTTTAGGCTTCCACCGGTTAAAAGACTACTTGGCTAAAATATATCACCTTCAAGAGTAAAATTGGAGTATGAATCTCCCTATTGAAAGGTACCCGTGAAGCGTGCAACATGTAAAGAACATATTATAAATATCCTACAATAGATAACATTAATAGTATTACCGATGACAATTATTACATCATAAAATGTTTCAGGAATTACACCGTCTCACTCCTGAAGTTCATCTACAAATGGTCTCATATGGCGCATAATTATGCGAAAGCCATTGCCAATCCATCTTAATGCCTAAGCTGATAACCGGAGGTAAGATGTGGTAATCTAAGTGCTTGCCTATGGTGGAGATGTACTCCAAGTGTGTCATACAACTTATATGGAAAGAAAAGTTTTAATAGGGTCTTAGACATAGCTACACATGCATCCATGCATCCATGCAGAGAGAGAGAGAGAGAGAGAGAGAGAGATACCCCTCCTCCTAGGAAAGCCTTAATTTGAATTGGCCTTATGGTTGTTCTAGGGACAATAGATTCCACAAGTTTATATCACGGAGCTGTTGCTCTACCATCAGCCCCGAAGTAAACATGAATAAACGGTTGGCATTAAGAAAAGAACTAAGCAAAAAATGAACGAAAAAAAGAACAAAACATAAATATCATGAACAAGGACTGAATTATAATTCCATGCACAAATTATGATGTGCGAAAGGGTATCATAACATTAAAAGACCTATTAGGATACTTACCAGCAGTAGAAAAGGACGACCATCTAGTAGTACAATCCTTCTGTCGCGACCAATATTTTCGGGGTGTGAACCACCTAGGGTTTGGCTAATGGATTGTTAAGCCTAAATTTAACTCGGGCTCTCCCAAGCCCATACCAATTCGCGACTTAGATTCGAGTTTTTAACATGCAATTGATTTTCAATTAGGAGTCACCACTAATCTATTTTTGGTGGGTTGATTAGGAACCAAGTAAAGTAATGGGAGATTTACTTTACTCCTACGAACCAGAGATCATGGGTACGGGGACTTGGTTACACTAGATTTCTCTAATGCCCTTTCGGTACCTTTATCTTTTATTTTGAAAAAATTGTTTGGCAAGCAACTTGAATTGATTTTAATTCCTTAACATGTGAGGTGACCATGCAGGTGCGCAAACCACCAATTTAACACTCAAGAAAGCAAATGAATAAATTGCAGGACTTACCTCATAGCAACGAAAGCATCTGCGTTGTTAGTTCAGAATTCACATCAACAGTCCTAAATATGATTTCTAATTAACACGCAATTTTGTTTTGTTTTCACTTAATTAATGAAAATCATGCAATATGCAATGCATGCCACTAATTTAACATGAAATAATATGACATAGCGACATGACTTACTATATGACCTAAACAATATGATATAACTAAGCATGTAGTCTATCATAAGCATGAGATGATTTATTTTAAATAATTTTTTTGTATTTTCTATGAGATTCGAAATTAAAGAAATGTAACACTTAAATATGCAATCTAAATTAATCTAATGACCTAATTCTAATGACGGGCAATTTTTAATTAAATGCATCTAACAAAAATCACTAAATGACGTGCATTGTATGAAACTAATTCTATATGACGTGCACATGATTTTTATTTTCCTAATAAGCATGCAATCTATTTAGGAGAAATTATCTAAACCTATAACATGCAATCTTAACATGCAATGATGTGCAAAGAATGCCCTAATTTTACATGACGTATGCATAATGACCTTTTTGTGTTTTCTTTTTTTTCCTTTTTTTTTAAAATTTCGAAATTAATAATTGCCAAATAGTTAAACATGCAATTTAGACTAGTGAAGCAGAAATCTAACATCCTAATTTTTTGTATTTTTAATTTTTTCAAAAATTCGAAATAAATAAATTTCCTATTCTAGACATGCAAAGTAATCTAAAACAAGAAACATCCTAACATGCATCTAATCTAACTCAAATATTTTTTTCTTTTTTACGGGAGCAAACAAATAAAGCATCAAGAACAACATGGCACCAAATCAAGCAAGACATCATCCACGTCCATTTAACTTTGGGAACTAAATTGACGAATCATATCTCGTGCATGAGATCGGATTAGCAATTTTTAAATAAAATCACGAATCATATCTCGAGCGTGAGATCGGATTGGTGATTTTCTGTACGATTGCAGGTCGTATTTCGAGCGTGAAATCGGACCGTCAATCATATGTACGTTGTGAAATTAGGAGGATTTCCCAATTTAAAAGGCTAATCGTGTTGCGAATATCATGGCATATTGGGAATTTCCATCACGTGCACCAATGAGTATATCAAATAAGGAAACAAAATTTTCAGAAATTAACGTAGACAAAATTCTTACCTATCCCAAATATTTGCTTCCAAATTTAGCCTTCGAACGGTGGCTCGTGAATCACGATAGGGCTCAATGTGATGGCGCAAGGACAGCTTGCTGTGGTGTTTGCTTTGACTAAGGAGCGGTTCTGAACAGTAGCCGGGCGTCGTGGAGTACAAGATGCGAATAACGGCCGTTGCTTGCTATTTGTACGCTGGTCCAACTCACGTCAAGAAAGCGCGAGATGTGGCTTCGCAGGGATTGAATCGCCAGACTTCATTGATCACTGCGGTAGGGAGAAGGTATGACATGCATGGCCTAGACGTCGCAACAAAGTCAGCAACAACGTTGGGGTAAAAGCTTCGGCGTCACAAATGCAGCTGGAGATGACGGCCCAAAAGGATGAATCTCGGCACCACTCGGATCAGTGGAGGGCGACACCAGCAAAAGTCAGCGGCGTCCGTTGCAACGCTGAATCGTGAAGCTGGTAGACCCCAATTGCAGCTACAAAGACTCACTCTTAAGAAGAAAACCTCAACTCTCTCTCTCTCGTGTGTTCTCTGTGTATTGCTCCGAAAGTCCTCTCTTTGTCCCGTAATGAGTCAATTTATATTGAAAGGGCGTAAACCAATGAGGAAAGAAAGCATATTCTGTTTCCTTCTGGGCATGCGTTGAACTATATTTTCTTTCCTTTCCTCTTTATTGATCGAATGCCGATATATATATTTTTCGCAAATCCATGCCCGCAATGCAGAACGTGCCCAACATTCCCTCTCATGCTGATCTTCCGAATTTCCTTTGTGCATATGCTCGTATCTTTCCTCTTAAAATAATGCTGGTCAATTCCTTGCTCCCCACGTTGACCGAATAATGGGAAAGCGCATAATTTTCCTTCACGTGGTTGGGCTTCTCTATGTTCGAATCGGTGGCCGCTTACACACTGTCCTTCCTTTGCATTCGTTCCCTTAAATGCACTAATATGTCGGTGCCAATATGCTGGAAATTTCTTAATTGACTTTTAACAATTTAGGACACCCATGTAATATCAATCACCATGGAGGAATTATCGACTTATCCACAGTTTAATGCTCTTGTTGGCTTGAATATTCAAAGCCATTCACCAAAATCCATTCACCGCCTAACAAATATGCAATTAAATGAAATATGCTTCTAATGACCATATGTTATGGAATTAATTTTTTTTTAGGGGTTAAAATTAATCCCTGATTTTTTAATGTGATAAACGGATCGCCAAAATTTAGGTGTCAACACCTTCTAAATAAGTACCTCCAAAGACTAGATATCTTGTTAAAGAAAATTAAAGCCCTATGGGCTAAATACATTCATGACTCGTCCATTTAAATGGATTTACTGATTTCATCCTCAAGTTTTCTTATTGAACTTGATAGTTGGGTAGGACATCAAAAATCAAGCAACAACATAAACCAAATTACCAAAATAAGGAAAAGGAAAAGCATCGTAAAGATGCATGTAAACGTCAAAGTTTCCTATTGAGTTCATCTTAGCAACACTAAAGCCAGGTATGACAATTTTCGCATCTCAAGACACTCACGATCTAATATCTTTGCACTTACTGACATCGTTTCGCTTTCTTCTTCAAACTGCACATGGCATAACATTAACATTTTATAAGGACTCTTTTCCTTTTAACTCCTTTTTTCATAGGAGCATATAATACTTGTCACGACCCAATTTTTCGGGTGCACCACCTAAAACTAGGTTAATGGATTACTAAGTCTTTAAGCTTAGCTCGGGCTCTCCCAAGCCCATACCAATTCGCAACTTAAAGTTTTAACATGCAAAAGATTATTATCTAGGAGTCGCCACTAATCGGTTTAGGGTAGGTCAATTAGATACCTAAGTAAAATAAAGGGAGCATTATTTCTACTCCTGCAAACCAGAGACTAAAGGATACGGGGACTTGGTTACATCAGACTATCCTAGTGCCCTTTCGGTACCTTTCTATTTCATTTTCAAAAAAAGATGTTTGGCTAATTGAATTGATTTTAATTTAACTTCCTAGCATGTAAGGTGATCATATAGATGCGCATACCACCAATTTAACACTCAAGAAAGCAATTAAATAATGCAAAACATACCTCAAAACAACGAAAGCATCTGTATTGTTAAATCAAAATTCACATTAGCAATCTTAGATATGATTTCTAATTAACACGCAATTTTAATTTTTTTGTTTTCATTTATTTAATGAAAATCATGACTTATGCAATGCATGTCACTATTCTAACATGAAATGATATGATAACATGACCAAAATTGTATGACATAAATAAGCATGCAATCTATCCTAAAGTATGAAATGAATTCATTCTAATTCTTTTGTATTTTCCATGAAATTTGAAATTAAAGAAATGTAACAATTAAATATGCAATCTAAATTAATCAAATGACCTAATTCTAATGACAGGTAATGCGATGCAATGACATACAAAATTATTTTAACTAAAATGACACGCAACATACAATTTAGTATGCGAGTTATATGTCATGCGACATTTATTAAATGACTTAGTCTAATGACGAGGAAGTTCTAATTAAATGAACCTAATAAAAACTAAATGACGTGCATTTGATATTTCTATTTTTAAAAATGCAAAGATGATCTAGCTAGATTAAAATTCTATCTAATTTAAACTAAGGATTAAGTCACATTAAATCCTAATTTAAACTAAGATATTATCTTAATCTAACATGCAATTTATCTAAAAAAGATGATCTAAATTTAAAATGAAACATGCCATTCTAACCTAATATGCTCAATGATTTTTTATTTTTTGTGATTTTCTTTATGAAAATTCGAAATTAAAATTAATACATAATTAAACATGCAATCCAAATAACAAACTAACAACCTAAATGAATGCATTTTTGTTTTTTTATATTTTCTAAATTCGGAATAAAATCCCTCTTCTAGATATGCAAGATAACAAGAAATATTCCAAAACAAATTGAATCTTGATTCAAATATTTTTTTGGATATTTTTTAGTGGTTTTCCAAAACAAGCAATTATCAAATAAACATTGTATTTAAACTAATCAAGACATTCAATCAAATAAATGATTAAAATAATCGAAAAGAAATAACATGTTGTCTCACATGTCAAATTAACAATTATCTAACCGACAAAGGGTTCAAAATAATTAAAAAATCTGATCCGAAATCTTATGGATCAAATTAATAATTATATTGATTCAACAATTAATATGTTATCAACAAACCCCAAGAATCAATATAATTAAAAAAAATGACCTGACATTTTACGGGTAAAATTAATAATTACAATAATTTTAGGGATAAATCCTGTGAGTAATGCCTACAATATCCATAACCTAAAAGTCACCTCAAAATATTCAAACTTAAACAATAATAATAAAACTAACTAAAAGTAAAGTAAAATAATATAAAATAAGAAAAATAAAAATAAAAGAAAATTGAGCAACCTAAGGAAAATGGGGGCAGCAAGTTCGTCGGGCCGAGGGCGGGTTGTTGCCATCGGTTGGAGCTTCGGCGAAGGCGCAGCAACGGATGGAGCGGCTTGGCGGGGGTGGCTCGGTGTCTACATGGAAGAGGGCCCGGTGCGGTGTCATAAGGCGGCGTTGTGGCATGGGTGGTGCTTCGAGCGAGGCGATTGCGACTGAGGCGGATCAGGTGGCGTCCGGATTCGGCGTCGTGGGTGGAGAAGGTTGCGGGTGCGGCCGTCAGCAATCGGAGACGTTTAGCGAAGGAACTGCAGGCGCACCATGAGGAGGCTCGCAGCGGAGATGGCTAGCAACAGAGACGTTACTCGGACGTGTGGGGGCTTGGATCTGGCCTTGGCGTACGGGTCTTCGGCTCCGAGTAGCAGGTGGATCGCGGTTCATGCAAGGCTAGGGAGGCACTGGGCAGCAACAACTCGTTGGGATCGTGGGTCGGCGCAGCACGAACGGGAGAACTCGAGCGGACACTGGCGGGGCTTCGAGCGAGGCGGTCGCGGCTGGCCTCGGCCTCTAGGTGGCGTTGGCGTGGCGAGACGGTGGCGTTCGGCAGGCAACGTTGGTGGTCGGTCAGGATACTGGCGGAGCGGCGGTGGGCGCGGGGTCCTCGCGGATGGAAGTTGCAGAGGGAGGCAAGCGGCGAGGGAGACAATCAACAGTCGTCCCGCTGCCGCTTGTACCTTTCTCCTCTGCCCCTCTTTTTTCTTTTTTCTACTTTTTGCTGGTTTTGCTTTTTCTCCTTTTCTTTTTTCTTCCCAAAGAACCGAAATATCCCTCGAAAGCAAAAACTGAACGCCCTCCACCTTCTCGACCTCCGTACGCACTCTCTTATAGGCGAAACAAAACGTGATCTTTTTTATTAATATTTTCATCTCACGAATATCGCTTATAATCTCTTGATCACAAAAATCCTTATCTCATGAATATTCTCCCGATTTCATCATCTATTGATAAAGATAAGATTACAATGTGATTTTCTTAATTTTCAAAAATCATCATAATATCGCATCAAATCTTAATTTTTCACAAGATAATTAATTAAAAATAACGACGGGCTTGAGTTAATTTGTTTCCTTTTATGGGCCTAGCCTAGCTCGCCGAACTAGAGTTTAGAAATATTAATTCGAACCCATCCACCACTGGTCCTAAAAATTAAAAAAAAAAAAAAACGCAAAACATGTAAATTAAAAATAAATGCACCTAAAAAATTATATGCTATGCAATTGAATTATAATATTTTTCTTAGCGGTTAAAAATTAATCCTAATTTTTATGCAATAAATGACTAAATGGGTTGCCCAAATTTAGGTTTCAACAATACTTCCTTGAGTTCTATGGTATGGTGATAAAAGCCCACATGAACGGATACAAAAAAGCTAATCCTTGTTGTACCTGTGATGTTGCATTTAAAGCTTAAACTTCAAGCGCTAGTTCTTTCATCATATTACCACATAGAGTGGAAACCGGTAAAACTCATCCATTACAAAGGGTGCCTTACGTTTCTTTAACGTTCATTATTACATTCCTTTGTAATGTTCTCAATAGCTATATAGTGAGAGATGAAGTTACATTGGAAGTCCAAACTAGGATTTTTAATGAAAGGCATTGCTTGAGAATTGCCGCTGTCACTAGAGAAAATGTTGTTAACACACATAGTATGTTTTCTGTACCTACTAATAGTAAAGACATGGTTATCCGGATTAATGGTTTCATCACTATGAACTTTGAATTCAAATAATAGACAGTGCCTTGCTAGGGCACAACACAACTAAGTTAAATTCTCCCGAAGGAATGGGGGAAATACCAACATAAGGCCAAACCTCAAGTTTAGTCAAAAATGTTTCATGACTTATTAGTACTTTTGTCAATTGGATTTATGATGCTTTTTTAATTGAAATTTAGGTTTTTTTATATTGATGTCGGAATATGCACATAATACGCACAATGCAGGCACGACACGTGCACGATGCTAGCACGACACGTGCATAACACACTTAGGGCATATAATTTTTATAAAGTAGCAATATAATAATATCGTGGTTGTCATTTCCTTTCGTCACCTAGTGTCTCAAAAAACTCGAAGTACAACTCTTTTACTTTTTCTTTTATGTTCATCCATTTTCACGAATTGTCTTTCCTTCTCTTTGTGACACAAAAATGAAGCACTCTTTCTTTTCTTGGTTTGGCATTATTTTATCATCAAATTTGGTTCTCCTCAAACTCGAACCCTAACCCTAGCCTTAAATGAAGTAGGAGTACAAGATTTGAGAAGAAGTGAGCTCCACCACTAAAGTGAGATGAGGAAATGATTTTTACTTACCTTCCTGTATATTCCTCTATTTTTGCTGGGCCCACCACTTCTTTCTTTTCCCCTTGGTGGGGCCCATCCAAAGGAGGAGTGATTCAAGGAAGGTCTCTCTCTCTCTCCCTCCCTCCCTCCCTCCCTCTGTGGAATTTCAAAAGGTGGGATTGGGACAAGAGAGAGGATGAAAAGGTTTTGCCTTGCCGTCACTGATAGTGCTAAAGGGGCCGAATAGAAGTTACAGTGGTCCTTTCATTTTTCCTTTTCCCGATCACGAGTATTAACAGAAGCAGCATGTGGAATTTCAAAAGGTGGGATTGGGACAAGAGAGATGATGAAAAGGTTTTGCCTTGCCGTCACTGATAGTGCTAAAGGGGCCGAATAGAAGTTACAGTGGTCCTTTCATTTTTCCTTTTCCCGATCACGAGTATTAACAGAAGCAGCATACGATGTATGCAATTCTTTCATTTTCTTTGTTTGGCTTGGGTCTGAGTCTTGTATGGTTCTTGATCAAGTTGACACTATACTACAAACAAGATTAAGAGAGAGAGAGAGAGAGAGAGAGAGAGAGAGAGAGAGCCATTTATTTGGTGATAATTATCGGTTCTTACCATGAAAATGTGATGATGAGTTGTTATGATGTTAGGTTGGGATATATGACCACACTCCACGTAATATTAATATCAATTCAAATCATACTTAAACATACCTAAACAATATGAAGGAGTTGTAGAGTGAGGATGGCATCTTTGGGCTTAAGAAAAGAGCTGGAGGTGGAAGAAAGAAGGGACAAATGGACAAAACAGGGAAAAAGATGGAGGCGTCGTGCCAGAGGCGGCGGAGTCTTGGGAGCATCGTAGGGCTTTGAAACGCAGAAGAGAGAGAAGAGGGAGAGTTGTACAATTGAAGAGAGATAAGTTGCAAGGATTTCTGATGATGAGCCTAAATGTCAACATGACACATGCCACGTTGGCCTCACAACTCCACCCAGAAGATAGAGAAGGTGCCCGAAATAAGAAAATAAATTGAAAAGAGAGGTCCAAATTCTCTCCAAAAATTGGGAAGTTTTCCAAAAAATGCAAATGCCTCAAGGTATGCAGGTCAGGTCTCTGTAGCGAGACCAGGGGAAAGAAAATATTGTAAAAAAGGAACAAAAGCTCAAGGCTACAAAAGAGGAAGGAGAAGCTCACGCCCAATTGAAAGACTAATGGTGAGAGAGCGAAGGGAAGTTGACAAGTGGGACCATTAAGCCACGTGTCGATCAATTAGTTGGTGTTACATACAAAAAAAAAATTGGTAATCGTAGTGCAAATTTTGTTTTTTTATTGGGGCAAATGTGTCAAAATTGATGATATGCTTCATAATAAATTGACTTTTAATTTAGTATATATACATACCTATTACCTACACGCGTGGCAGGCACAATTCATATTTTAAAAAATGGCAAATTTACTTTATTTGAATTTTTAAAGTTGCCCCTCGCCTCAATTACTTTTTTGATTTGATTTTTGGGAAATTTTGTATCTTGATTTTCGCCTCGTCCGTAGTCTATATCAATCGCATTGACTTTTAGTTATTGTCTTTCAACCTTTGTTTTCAGCTTTCCTTTAATGTTGAAATATTTTTAAAACATGAACATCATTTTCTAGGGAGAAAGATTTCACAGCATGTGCTGGTACAAAAAGTGGGGCAAATTACAGGAGATAGCTTGGTGATTGAACTTATAAAAACTTTCGGAAGGTGTGGATCATGAGGTGAGTTGCTCACTGGTGGGGACATGTGAATGGGCAATTTTTATTTTGATTTTGGTTGACTGACCTCTTTGATGTGCTAATTGCTTTTCTTTGGGGAATAGCTAACTTATGGTCATTTGCAAGTGAGGAAAATGGCAAATGAATGTGGGTTGGACTTGGATGAGATTATTTTATTAGAGAACAAATATCAAATTATATCAATTAATGTATTGCTAGAACTACGGCCATATGTGCAAATTTAGAGAGTCAATGTATGTTCAAGAAGAAATATGAACCCCTGGTATGTTCAAGAAGATATATGAACCGCCGGTGGTCTCGTCGTCAACAAGCTAGTAGGCCCGTGGAGTCTCCATGGGCATCCCGGAACAATCCATAAAGGTAAACAATTACATAAATACAATTAAAAGACAAACTACCATCATAATCAACAAACACCCAAACAATGATGAAAAATGGAATTAGTAACTCACCAAAAAAATAATTACTAATTCATCAAATACCCAAAGCAAAAGCCAATGTCCTCTCAGAAAACACAGGTCCAATCCAATGTACAAATTTCATCACGTACCCCACTATCAGCATGGGCGAGCTCCGCAATCACTCAAAGCAACGTTGATTCACGAGAGATGAAAATACCTCTTTCGAAAGCATTGCATTCAAGCCGAGTTTGTTTCCCGCCAATGCCGCACCGCCCCCTGAAAATGATGTCTATGGCGGCGGCCGCGCTACAACTAGAAATTGCCAAAGGAAGAAAGCAATAGATCGAAACAGTTTCAGGCATGAAAGCACATGACAAGCGCACACGCAAAAGTGAAACTCATAACCCTAGAAATGCAGGAACAAATAGAGTATATCAGATTGTGGGGAGGCCAGAGTGAACGAGTGGATGGAGACATGGAAAAGGCAGCAATCGAGGCAGTGGAGAAAAGAAACTTGGCTTGATGTCGCGGGAATTTTTTTTTTTTTTTTTTGGTAACACACAAGTAATTTTCAAAATTATGTGAGTATCGTTATTCTTTCCCAGTCGAAAAATGTCATTGTTGACGTTTTACAGATGTTAAATTAATAAGATATTGCACATCTTCTTGTATTATGCATTTTGATTGCAATATAAAAGCATTGTCGATTTTACGCCCTAAATTTGTTTTCAAGGCAATATAAGGTTCAGAAAAATTAAAGTGAATTAATATATAATTGGATTTGATCAAGTCCAACTATATGAATAGACTGATTGCAAAACACAAAAGGAAAATGTATTATTACATGAAATAAGCAAGAATATCTTTGATTAGATTTAAAGAAAAAGAAAAGGAGGAGGAGAAAAAAGAAAAAAAGAAATATAAATTTTAGAAAAAAATACACTTTATATTTATTTATGGGAAAAATAAACCAAGAAAAAAAAGAAAAGAACACCTCAGAAAGAATAGAAAAATATGTAAAAACAAAAACTCGAAGAAAAATCTTGGAGGCGCCACGGCACCAGCATTCCAACCTCTGTCCTAAGAGTGCTTAACGGGCCTGTCACCCACTTGAGCCGGGCCCCCAGCCGATGCCAATTTTTTAGGCTGGGCCGCATGGGCTGTAATAAATAAATAAAAAATGCGCCTGCATTGGATGCTCAGTCTCAAATAAAGAAAACTCAATGCCGGTCTCAACAACAAATGCTGGCCCAAAAGAATTTCTAACAATTATCATGATATCTGAAAGAGAACAACCGTATAATTTTACGCAGCAAACGAATTAACAAATTCAAATGAATGAACACCCCAGTCATGTGAGAAGTAGAAATACAACGAGATGATTACTAAAAACGAGAACATGCGTCAAAGACATGTCACAACATGAAAAACTCGATACAGAATAAATTTCACAAGGTATGATATGTCAAAAAGGCACCATCAAAGGTAATCATTATCATTAAAATGCTGTAGAGGAGTGATAAAGTATCAATGCCCAAGCGTACTTGCCAATTTCAGGCTTCACCGGATCACTTCTCAATGGATGACATTATAAACATAGCATAATTTGTATTATATTTTACTCCGTCGACATTTCTATAACCAAGAGTTAATGTTCATATGAAAGCCAAAACTCCGGCGTCAAAAAAGAAAAGAGGAGAAAAGGAGACAAACGGGTTTGAATGACTGCTAATTATAGGCATATTGCCATAGTTTATCAGTGGCTTCCAAAAATTGGTGGTGTGGTGGCATGGATAGGCGTTGGTCCCATCCGGAATTGAAAGACTTGCATTCCTTGAATTCATGGTTTGAGTTTGGATGTTATTCCACTGCTAGCGCTTCCCTATCCTATCCTGAATATTTGATAGACTTGCCATGTATGGAAGATCTTGGATAGTCTTCAAAACTTCAACAACTTCACTCATCCAGGGACGAGCTTATGGGTTTGGTTCAAGGCAGCGAGCAGCCAACTGCAAAGCAATCTGGGCACCTTTTTCTGAGAATTGATTTCCAAGCCTTGAATCTATCAATTCGTACAATCTTCTTTCCTCTTCCATATGTGACCAAACGTACATAACAAGGGAAGCTTTCTTGCGAGTATGGTTAACGGGTTTTCTTCTGGTCAGGATTTCCAAAAGAACCACACCAAAACCATAGAGATCACTCCTTACTGTGAGGTGACCTGCAATAATATATGTGCAGTCAGTAGTCGAGAATACTGAGAACAAGTACTAGTCAGTCCTAATTGGATATAAATACAATCCATGAAGTACCCGCCAAATATCTCAACCACCTCTAGCAATCAAAAACAGGTAAGGTTGAAACAATAACTTTGTTCTGTCCTTCCATCACTCCTTTTTTTTCTTATGATAATACTAGTTAAGCACCTCGGGCATTGCTGTGGATAAAATAGCTATCCAGTATTAGTGAAATTATCAAAGCAATTAGTGGCATAGAAGTGGAGTAAAGCCCAAATTGTGATATTATCAAAGATGGCAATTCCAAAAAACAATATTGTATCTTGTCATCATAATATACTTCATTCATGGACTGTCATGTCAAAGTATTTGCTTCTGCAAAGTAGTAATTTATAGCATGATAAATATGAACTAACTAATTAATCTATCAATTCAAAATGATGCCATTTATTAGAAATTTTCAAGTCATAATCATTAAAATTCACGATAACATAGTGAATGATTCTTAATGCATTGCGTTCACTGAAATTTATAAGGACGTATGCAAAAAAAAAAAAATGAAAAAGAGGGAAAAAATTTCAACTCTTAATCAATAGATGTATAAGATAAAACAACCGCCATTTTAATGATTTCAACGTGAAATTATGCTACTATTATATGATAAATAGGAAAGTATAATGAAAATATACACAATCATGATTACTACATGTACCCGTAAACCGCATAAACAAAGGAACAAATAATACCTAGTCGGGATTTACAATTTTTCGGTAATTATGTAGTACGTGTGGGACGGACGACCACCACACTAAGGGGAAATTTTTACTAGCTACACGAAGAAACCTAGATACTCCATTCGAAACCGAGAATCCTTTAGACATGTAGCATTGAAGCACGTAAAACACAGACAGAAAGAACTTAAAAATCTGCGTTTCAGTAATCACCGGTTGTGCATCATATCAAAAAGCACCGATAATCAGGAGTTCGGAGGGCGAAGCAGACATTACATCGTGCACTGAAAAGAATACAACCGACCGAGAGAGAGAGACAGAGACAGAGAGAGAGACAGACAGACAGAGAGAGAGAGAGTAAAACAAAACAAAAAATCACTTGCCAGCAATGCGTCATTAACGTGGATTATGAGCTCGCCTGATTTGCACCCTCAAGATCCGAATTTTATGTATTTGTAATCAGTACTTATCATTAACAAAGCCTGTGCATACCGCAGAAAAGTAAATCCAGTATCACTGGGAACACCAGTTCATGACGGTCCAGCAAATTTTCCAGGTTCCTCCCAGGCTAAAAATATGAGAGAGACACCAGACATTATCCTCGGAGGAAACAACAATTGAGAGATGCTTCTAACAAAGAAAAGGAATGCGGGTAATGAGTACCAGTCAGTCACTCCACAAGTTACACTGAGCATAATGTTCCAGAAGTTTGAGCAAGACATGTGCAAAATAATCCATTCAATGATTGAATTTGTGGTGGACTGGAAGATAAGGGAATAATGTGCAAGAACTACAGTTGATTGTGGGACAATCAAATGTAGTTCTTGCACATTATGCTTAAGAGTTAGTAGGCAAGGCAAGAAAAAAGTAGAAACCACAGCAGGATTTCCTTTCTTTTCCTGTAGAAATCAAATTTTACGCTTATGCAAGGGAAAGCTCAGCGAAACCTGCTGAAAGAAATCATCACGCCCTACCATTAAAAACATTTAGTATCTTTCAAGAGTCCTTCCATTGCCAAGCATGTACCTCCATTAAATATCATTACCAGCATACTTACAAGCTTGTACTAAGTTTCATTCTCAATACGGTATAACTGTGGTATTCTTGCACATAAATGACCATTTTAAAGAGAATTGAGTCCAGGATTCCCTGAGATGTAGTACCGAGAGACAAAGGTGATAAAAAGATAATAAGATCATCACATGGAGGAAGCTGCTAAAAAGTGACATTTCATGACCAGTTCTGATCTACCGACATTGCTTTCCTTCTTTTTCCTGGCTTCGAACAGATAATGTCCTATGAGTATGATAACAGTGAAAGTCTCTGGTATTGCATCCTTTGGTTCTCAGTGGGAGCAACAACAAACAACCAATTTATGTAAAAACATTTCAGGTAGAAGAACATTCAATAGAGGCTGAGCATTGTGGACATTGACAATTTGTGTGCAAATTGTTTAGGAAAATATGATTCTGAACCCTACCATCTTTTGGAAAGACATCGATTATAAGGACAAGTAAGATTCTTTCTCCGTAACATTATTATCCAGATGCTAGTAGCAATCATATAGTTTTCATGGGAGACATGACTTCCATATCCAGCTAGAGGTGGATTGTTATACCATGAGTACTTATGTAGTATGAACATAATGCTAGACATGTCATTAAGGGCACCAAAGCACATTATACAGGACAACCATGCATACTTTTAAAGAGGTGATTGTTCAAGCTCCCTTGTTGCACAAACTCATATATTAGCAGGCCTTCCACGCAATATCCAATTAACCTCACCAAATTTGGATGTACCAGATGACCAAGAATAGTCACTTCAGCGTGCCACATGGAAAGTGCAAAGCATCAAAACTCATACTAATAGTCGAACACGCATTACTCCAGAAATACAAGATCATTGGATGATATATTACCAGCCATTCTTTGTGACCCTTATACCCCTCGTGTTCAGAACCTTAATGGCAACAGTCAGCCCGGTGCCAGGCCTCGCAGAAGCAGTCCCATTTTCTTCAACCCAACCCTTAAAGACACAGCCAAAACCGCCTTTACCGAGCAGACCCTCAAGACTAAACTTTCTTGTAGCTAACTTAAGATCCTTCAATGAAAATTTCTGGAGCTGAGGAGCGACTATATGTTCCTCAATGACTTTAGAAGTCAAAGAGTTAATTGTTGCATTACTAGTGATCTTAGATGAAATTGAAGTGGTAATTGCTGTATTACTAGTGGTTGTAGATGAAACTGAGGAGTCGATTGCTGTACCAGTGGGTGTAAAAAAACCCCAGCAGGATCAGGCTGCTCTCTGCTTGTATCATTTGTAAATCCACGTACACAGCCAAAACCACCTTCACCAAGAAGACTTGCGGCACTAAAGTTTCTTGCAGCTAACTTAAGATCATTAAATAATAATTTCCAAAGCCAAGAAGCAACTTTAGGTTCCCTTTTGAGTTTAGAATTTGAAGAGCCTGCATTACCAGTGGTCGTAGAAGAAACCACAGGAGGAGCAGGCTGCTCTCTGCTTGCATCATTTGGAATACTTTGTGCTGCTAAAATACAAAATTAGCATATTAGACAAAATGAGCAACCACCGATTTGGGTCACTTAGACAAACAACAAACACCAAGCCACTTCATCTAAACAGGAATTTGAAGATAAATTAGCTAATGTGCTAGTTGCCCCAGCACATGTTATTTTTCCAGTAGAAGGAAACATCCACTCCCGAGTAGAGGAGGGTATCTCATACCCAGGTAGATATGTGGTTTACAATGCATAACTATGACAACATAATTCAACTTGCACTCGACGCAATGGAAAAAGATGAGCAGCAACAAATCTACCTGATCTCTTGATATAGACTAAAACTTTCTTTAAGCAATTCAGAATGCCAAATTTCCACCTGATATACAACTTTCTTAATCTCTAAGGCACTCGACACTCACTTCTTGTGTTATCACGCACTCAACCTACTCTAGATCTGTCACAAACTTTTGTCTTCCTATGAGATACGTCGCTCTCATCTCCTATTACTAGATGTATACAGCACACAATAATTGAAAGTCACTTCCCAAACCAACACTGCAAAATAAAACTCTGGGAACAAAGAGCACTCCTAAGGATACTGGCAATCAAAGAGTCTCGGAGAGTAACTTGGCAAGTTTCGATTGGGCTACAACCTGAGTTGATAAATTGTGTTACAATTGCACAACAAATCCAACAAAAGAGTTACATAAACTAGGCATAATGGCACATTTAGAGAGCAAACAACTCCGACTTGACAAGTTTTAGTGGGGCCAATGCATGAGTCATCAAAGCGCAAAACCAGAACCAGACAATAAATCCACAGTAACAAGTTAGATATAATGTGAGAATATCCCCCTTTGCATCTTTTGGGGTTGAAAATGGTCCTATGGTCTGCATCCACTTAATAACTGAAAAATTTCAGATTGGATTTTTAATTTGGTACTAGAGCCAACTTTCAATTATTCACGCCCCAAATAATATTTCACTTAGAGTGAGATAATTTCTCTGTCTTATTCCTAAAGTGCATTCGTCATATGGTTTTATTCGGGTTTGCTCAAGAGGGGGATATTAAAGTATTGAACATCACTTGTTTTCTGAACTTATAACTACAAATGTTTTAGGTAGCAGCTGATTGCGGTCGATAAGAATAAAATTCACGCCAGTAGCAGCCACTATCTGCCCTGTTGTGGTGATGACACCTCCAAGAGGCTGATATGCCCGCATCTGTAATTATTAGAATGCAACCGCTAATACAATTTGAAATTTTGACAATGATCTTATCTACATGTAGTCTCCTTCCCCCTAATAGCTTAAGCCTTCAGTTGGACTTTGCAACATAAACTGAACACTAACTTCAAGTTTATTCCTTGACCAGACCAAAAAAAAGTAGTATGTTCCTTTCCTTTTTCACATATGGTACCTCTAACAAATACAAGCAGAATATCATGAAGTAAGATCTTCATACCACCAGTAAAAAAAGTACAGTATTTCTACAGCATGTGAAACAGGAATTCCAATAACCTATCCACAGTTGACAACGATAATAACTCCCTAGGCACTCTAATGAAGAAATTCTCCCACCAATGGTAACTAGGCCAGCTATTGTTAAGTCACTCTACAAACTTGGAGCACGTTTACAGTGGCAAAAATTAACTAGCAATCCAAATCAGTGCACACTTATGGTGTGCTAACATTTGGTTTCATAAACTGAAATATAATATGCATCAGAAGAAGTCATAGTTCTGAAGATAACATTAGAACGACCAGAATTTTGAGCATTTAGCAATCACCACCTCATTCATAAACATTTCAAGGGTGAGATCAGATATCAAATTGAAAGAAGATCAGAGTTCATTCAGATCAGTGTTGACTTTCCAATTTTCTCGTTATTAAGGCTAGGCCTGCAGCTTCTAACTTGTTCAATCAAATGTATAAAATGAAATTGAAAGAAAAAGACAGGCATCAATTCAACAGAACAATGCTCTCCTCTGATTATTACCCTTACCTTCAGTTTTACCCTTACCTTCAGTTCCTGTTAGATGATTGCAACACATTTCACCGGTAGATGAATTCTTGAGATTTGGACAATAAAAAATGCTCATTTGTTTCAAGTCTGGTGCAATGCATAAGCCATTGGAAATGCTAATGAGTTCAGGCAATGAGAATAGGGTAACTTTTTCAACTTGGGGAGGAAGGAAGCACTCTCATGAACACAAGTATCTTCACACCTCACTAAACATAAGACAAGGGGGCAATCTTCGACTTTGAGCTCTTCTAAGCTATCAAGGTTTTCCAGTATGCCAGGTGTGAATATAGTAGTCAACCAAGGACATGTGAGTAAGGCTAAGCATTTAAGATGAGACAAGGATCCTCGATGCAGCGGCCCCTCATAAATGCACTTCAAACTCTTCATACGATATATGTAGAGATATTTAAGTGATTTGAGAAACCTCCTGCCATCTTCCCTTGTTTCTAATACAATTTCACTTCTATCAACTTCATCGTACACATCAGTTCCATCAACAATAACCTGGATCTCATTACGCTCCCTGATTATGCAGCATTTTAGTTGATCCATGTTCTCAATCCCAAAATCAGAAAGCTTAGTGACATCTTTATGGTGGTCTAAGAAAAATGCAGTATTATGCCGGAGCATCTTCTGGATATCTATGGATACTCCCAAACCATTTACATATTTCGGGGATCTATCCCAGTGTTCTAACTCAAACTCAAGATCCTCTGGGAGATGACACATGATGCGTTCAGCATGTTTGCCAACAACAAATTTGAAATGGGACAACGATCTAGACACATTTGATGTGATAGGGCAGAAATAGTGCCTTGAGGAATCAATGCATTCACTTCTGCAGACTTTGTGCCACAATTTGTGTGTGGACAAAAAGATACTTCTAAGCAAGTGAGCTTTGTTAGCTTCGCAACCTCCTTTGGCAGATCTATGATCTTAGTCCCTTCAAGATCAAGTACCTCAAGCTGCTGAAGTTCTCCAATTTTCGGAGGTAACTCCCTCAATAGCTCACAATGATTTAAGAATAGTCTTTTTAGGCGGCTTGGCCTGAATAGAGACTCTAGCATGGACTTGATACGAGTTCAAGACAAATTCAGGATTTCGAGAGCAGGCATGAAATCAAAGAAAGGTGGACTAATCGTTCTGAGCTTGCAATATCTATTTAGAAACAGTACCAATAGTCCAGGACACTGAGGATTCTCTGGTAACTCAGTCAACTTATTTTCCATCAAGTAAATTTTTGTGAAACTCTACCATTGCGTGACCTCCGGAGGCTCCGTCAGTCCTAAAGCCCCACGCCTAAGGACCCTTCTACTATATTCAGGTGGACTGGATTCGATCTCGATAGAACTTCTCCCAAGTTCCTCTGCCTGGTGCGGTGGCTCAATCTGACAGGATTCATCAAAGGTACCTGATGAGTAAAGATCCATTATTGTTCCCCAGTGATGAATAATCCTACTAGGAAAATAAACAATTAGAGCATGTCTGTCAAGAAACAAATGAAGATCCCAGCCAAAAACCAAAAACAGTGCACAATGTTGGAGTTCCAACACCTAGACCTTCTTACATAAACAGGAAAATTACGCTTTGCGTCCTGTCATGAAAGGTATAATCATATTATGCATTCTGAGAGCATAATATGATTTTACCTTTCCGGAGTCCGAGCAGAGACATCAAGGCAGAAGAAGAGGAGACCGCCATGGGGCGGCGGTTGACAGAGTGGCACACCTGCCTTCTCTCCTGCCCGGAGTCCGAGCAGAGACATCACCTGGAGGAGGGGGAGGAGAAGCAGCAGCAGCAGCAGGATCGATGGAGATGTTCAATTGCCTGAATTCACTGCATTTCTGAACGAGCCGCCCAATGACCTTGATCTTGGCATCGGCTTTCCTACTGAACTGGTAGCGATAGTCGGGGTCGCCAAGTAATGCCTTACCGTTCGACGTCGTCTAACAGGTATCCCGCCTACTCCACTCCAAGGCCCTGTCAGCACTTCGCTGCCACTCCATGAAGCCATAATAGATATTCCGAACACTGCTTCTGGCCACTCCAGCCAAGCAGTCGACCCTTTCAGCCTCCCACTCCAAATTCCAGACTTCCTCCCAAAGACGGTCGGCGTAGTGCTTGGTGGATATCACGTATAGAAATAAAATTTATAGAAATAGATGGCACATAAATATATAAAAAAAAAAGTCCATATTAGAAATGGACAAGGACAGTTCCCATGTGTCCATTTCCCACTCACGTGGACATGCACGTGAAAAAGCATTGTTCTAGACATCATTGCTTTGTGAGTATTCTTGTGCTTTTCCTCTTTCTTGTCTATCTTATCATTAATTAGGCCCCGAAGATAGCTATTTTGAACCATTTAAATTATATGGTGTGTCTAAAGCTTTTTTTTTTTTTTTTAATTTTTTTGTGGGATGCATAAAGTAATTTAAGTTGTTACAATTTTGTGAGTTTCCAGGCGTTCATCGCCATACACCTAGAATTGTCATTTGAAGGATGTGCAAACTATATGTTCCCCAACGTTTGAAGAGTTTATAGCTCAATTATTAATATTAAACAAGAAAGGAAGGGCTCGTGGTTTGTGACTTTGTTCTACTTGCTTACCATGCAATGCTCAACACTCTTGGAAATATATCAGCATTGAAAATTATAATATTTCCTTAATTAGTCGCCCTTAGCAAATGCATGCTCATGTATTTAACAATGGACTGGAAAATGGTGCAGCACTTTTTTTTCTTTCGACTTGTTTGGTAGCTATGGAAGTAAGAATGAGACACGAAAATCCAAGTTCGTTGAATTTTTTATCTTCTCTATTTTTCGTAAATGCAAGCTAACGATTTATAAAGTATTTGTTAATGGATTGACTTGATTTGAAGAGGCAAAATAAGTAAAAGTCGGTCGGATTAAGGACGGTCGGACCGATCCAATTGAATCTACCAAAATCCAAATTTTTATATGAATATTTTAAAGATATTTTATAGAGACATTGCAAAAAACTAATCATCTTCACCTATTCAAAATTGTAATTTACATCATAACTCATCTTAAAATCCTATCCTTTTCTCGACGTTTTTCCTATAAAATGTAGGTTCCTAGTGAAAAAGACACCAGATGCGGATCGGAGGCTGGAAATGATAAACAAATTTAAAATCCCACAAAGAGAGGAGAGAGGAGAGAAGAGGGGGGGGGGGGGGGACCTTTATCGCATAATAAACACACCACCAAAAAAGAAAATGACAAATAATAAAGACACTCAAATGGCGGTTGGGCCCACCAAGGGGAAAGGAAAGAGGTGGTGGGGCCCAGGAAAAAATAGAGAATATACAATAAAAGAAAAAAGAAAAAAAGGGAAAAAGAAGAAGAAGAAGATGGAGCATGGAGCCGATGGGTAAAATTGTCCATTTCATCTTGTTCCCATTCCGAGAAGAGCAAAGAAGTATTCCTATTTCTCCATGTTTTCTTCAAATTTGCAAGTACATAAATAGCTATAAAAACTATCCTTTCTTTGTATTTTTAGTTAAAAATAATAATTTATTGATATTACGAGATTTACTAGCTCCAAAAGAAAAAAAAAATTAACTATGATCCAAAGATAACCAAAGTTTGATAGTTTTTATCAAAAGAAATATTTTCCTTAATCAATAAATATAATCTATTAATCATTGATTACTAGGATTTTATGAAAGAAAAAAAATGAGGCGTGCATTAAATCCCTTAGGCTCGTCAAATTGGCAACACTTAAACATGGAGTGCTTAAACATGGAGGGTGGCGAGGCCCAAGCACTGCCTATAGGGACGCTTGCCAACCATCTACTGGTCGAGGAAAAGAAAATTAAAAAAAAAAAAAAATTATAAATTACAATTTTTAAAAATGAAATAAAAATAAAAACAAAAAATGATCAAAACAAGTGATCCGAAGAAAATCAAATCATATACCAAATACAAAATGATACAAAATATTTTTCACTTTAAATTCATGTTTGAGTTGGAAATTGAAAAGAAAATATTTTTAGCCACATTTTGCCTAATTAAAGAGATGATTTATTTTCCTGGGCTTCACATTAGAAAAAGAAATTATATAAAAAAATTTATTTAGGAGCAAAGATTGGGAGCCTTTGTCGTCTATCCTTGCAACATCTTTACTTCAAATTGTCCTTGCCCCCTTAAAATGTGATTTTTCAACATAAAATTTACTAATTTTGGATAAAGCAGGCTGGTTATGCTGAGGAATTAGAGTGACAAAGGTGAATTAGAGAGCACCATGGTACTGGATATATTAATATCAGAGGGGAATGCCATGTCTGATGAGGCTGTGTGGACATTGACCCAAAAATTTTCACCCTACCTTTTAACCTAGTTAAGTGGGGCTTAATAAATCTAGTTTATTACTCTGAGCGATGCTTTTGCCTTTTTTGGAAGGCTAGCAATTGCGAAATAGCTCATGCTTTTTGTGCAATCTGAGGGCAAATTGGTGTGCCTTAATACTTTCGTTAATGAATGGACTTGATTCCAGTTAACCGAATCTGAACCCATTTTTTGTTTCTTTCTACTTTGTGATTTGTCATTGTTAATGGTGATTTCTGGCAAGAGACTATCTGAGAATTGATTGTTTCGGCACCAAACAGTGGTGGCAATCCGATGATGGATTCAAGAAGTTTCTCAACATCAAAATTTCCTCCTTTAGTTTTCTCTGATCATCCGCAGTTGGCATGAAGTTTCCATGGCAAGCCGCCTTACACAAAATACATGAGAGAGAGAGAGAGAGAGAGAGCACCCGCAGAAAACTGATCCTCGAGGCTTGCTAGTTGTTGTCTCGGAGGTAGCCGGCCAATCGACGCGTTCATCAAGCAAAATTGAACCACGAATGGCAAGGGCACAGAACAAGCTTAATAAGGCCACCAACAACATCCGGAGTATGGTAATGGAACAATGGTTACTATTATCGAAATTAGACCAGAGATCCAAATTTAAGAAGCTGGCTTGACATCAGGTGAGAATCATCAACTGCAAACCTTCCAGGATCTCACCGGATTCCATTTGGTCGGAGGAGATGGATAAGTAAGGGCAAAAAGGTCTCAGCGATGGCGATGGCAATGGACGGCGATGAAGGCGACGCTTGTAAAGCTGGACCTTTCTTTTCTTTAAATGTCAGTCGTCGAGGCTGCAATTGCCGAGACAAATACTAAGACTGAGTGGCAAAATTGATATAGCATGTGATGTAGTATTATAAAATGTTATTACTGTTTGTTGCATTTTAAATGATAATGGTTTACTTTTTTTCCTTCTTCTTCTATGATTGATATGCATCTATAACGTAGAAATTATATAATTCCTCAAAGCTTGATCATTCTCACAGTATCTTTCTTGAAATAAATATTTGTTCAAGGACATGCATCCTATTTGATAATCGGAAATGTTCTCTTGACTGAACAATTAACTTTCATTGATGGACAAAATTTTCACAAGATAAACACAAAATCTTAAAATTCTTTTTCTTTTTAAATTGTGTAGCATTTCGTTATAAAGCTAAAAATTACAAAAACCACATGCTCTAATTTCAAAAAAATACTTCACCCCCAAGATTGGCACGGTTGGTTTGGCATTAGAGAATTTTGAGCTTGGGAATAGGATGTCATGTCTTCAAATCTTATAAATGGCATGAAAAAACTGCTTTTCAACATGATCACCTGTATAAATCAAGTCTTAAACTTAATCAGTTCATAAGACTTGTAAGATGTTGTGCTCGTGCCATTGGAAGAACCTTAGAAGAACGGTGTTGAAGAAAATTCATCAAATTAGGTCTCTAAGTGGTGTATAATAAATATGGACATTACTCAAATGGTGAAGTCCATGTCTATGTTACATTACTCAAATGGTGAAGTCCATGTCTATGTTTCATCAGTAAAGAATCTGGCTTGGACATTACTTTTTGATGGTTCTCGGTGGCACATGGCAGTGGTAGGAGCAATAACTTGACGAGTCAAAACCAGGCGTCCTGCAGAGAGAGAGAGAGAGAGAGAGAGAGAGAGAGAGAGAGAGAGAGAGAGAGAGAGAGAGAGAGAGAGAGAGAGAGAGAGAGAGAGAGAGAGAGAGAGAGAGAGAGAGAGAGCCAACGTCAACAATGGTTTGAATCAGTGTAATCTAAACAGGGAAAGGAACAGAGTGGGTTCGGCAAGAAACGCGGCCTCGGCACAGGGAGCAAGGACAATGTTCGGTCAGCAGCTGCTCAAGCCACAGAAGCAGCAACATCAACGGGGCTGGAAATCCCGCGGTGCAGGGCTGGAACAAAGACAGCATGCATATCTACTAAGCAAGCTAGGCATCTTAGATATCTACAAGCCACCAGCTTGAGGGGGAGTGTTGGAAAATATGCCTGAAAATCCGCTAGATTTGATCTAATTGATCTGATTTGATCAATTAGAGATTGGACATAATTGAATTGATTTGTAGAATATTTGTAGATTTTTTTATTTCCTTTTTTTCATATACATCTTTGTATTATAATTACAAAGCATTGAACAATCGAAGGAATAGAATAAGATTTCTCTCCAAATTGCCTCTCTTCCCTATGCTCCTTGCTTCCTTTACGTATTCTTTCATTCTAGTGATTCCATTGTGTTAGTATCAGTCAAATTCAATACTTTAAGGGAATTTCCTACAACCCATAGTTAAAGCTTCCACACTGCAGATATGTACTCTCAGAAAGTAGGTGAACTGCCTTCGATGTATCCATCAGTACACAGAGATCTCACTCCGAAAATAGGTGCTGAATATTCCTTGCAAAACTCCCTATTATGTTGTGTAACTCGATCAGGGCCTCAAGATGCTTTGGTTGAACTTTTATAGCCTTTGGCATATCTCCAGACAAAATATCTAACAAACTTGTGGTCAGAAAAAAGGATAGTATATATACAATGAGTAGAAAAGGAACCATGTTCCTTGTTAAATTTGGAATGAGTAAATTTATCGTTTTTATTTTATTAGACTAAGTTTTGGAATATCAAAAATATAATATAATAAAATTCGAGATCAATTTGATATAGAGTGGAGCCTTCTCACCAAGATCATAAAAACACGTATGTAGGATCATCCATTTCATCCGTAGCATGTTTTGTTTCTATAAAACAATTATTTCGGATTTTTTTTAATAAGTTCTTGTTTGGTATGTTCACATTTTGCAAGATGGTTCTTCCAAGCAAATGGATATCCCCTCATGTATCCTGATCAATTGACCGTTCATCTACTATTAATCCATCCAAGAACAATCCCTTAATTTATAGCTCCTTCCCCTTTTACATATATCTTTTTCAGACTTAGACATAATTTCTATCCAATAATTTCATTTTCTTTCGAGGAGACAAAGCTTTTTGCTACTTCACATCCTATAATCAACGCCACACATGGCTTGTGTATATGGAGGGCACACTCAGATATACATACTAATAGTATTGATTTCTTTATCGAGGGGAGTTTTTAAACAAACCATACTAGAGGTGATTGATTAGATGGTTTGGATCACAATGTGTCTTTGTATCATGCTAAAATTACAAAATACTTTTGATGCTCAATCAAGTAAAGTCCACCCCTATAACTTTAAGCCCCCGTTGGGATCCATCATAAAGTGCTTTCATCCTTGTGGCTTAGGCCGGGCTTAGATGGATTTGCAAGCTGTTGGACCCATGATCAAGTCTAAGCCCATTCATTTGCATGTTAATCTTATCGGTGGCCCATAGGCCAAGTGAATAGTTTTGAGCTCAATTGGATTAATTACTTTGTCCATGAATTCAAAATAAATAAATTCGGCTAAGCCCATTCTTTATCATGGCTGGAATTTTTCCAATGATATGCATGCGGGGTGCTGAGCTTGGAAAGATTACAGAATTTGATCAAATGTTGGGGGGCAATAAAAAGATATTATCCTTAAGAGTTTTAATGGTATTAAAATGAGATGTGAGGATACATTTTAAAGGTGTTAAATGAGATGTGAGGATACATTCTTTTGATCGAATTTTGGGGGCAATGAAAAGATGTTATCCTTGGGAGTTTTAATGATATTAAAATGAGATGTGAGGATACATTCTTTTGGTTAGGAAAAAGAAAAATATATAAAATATAGGAGGATTTCATAGAAGAAGGAAGAATTCGTGGAGAAGCAGATACAGAGAGGGGAACGATTTTCACGAAAGAAGAAAGAGATGAAGGACAAGAAAAAGGGGGTATGCACGTTTTTGTGAAGAAGCTAAAAGAAAAAAAGAACGCAAAACTCAAGGCACTGAATTAAATCACCAGTTTCGACCTTCTTATGGTGTCAATAAATGCCGTTGGTTATTAAGATAAACTCGAATGGAATTTTTACTTTGATTCGATCTCAAGCTTGAGCTACATCCATTGTCATGAATTTATATAATGGTGCAAGTTGGCATGAGAGAGAAAGCATCTTGCAATTTATCGTGAAATTTCAGCTTGAAGAGGAGCGTATGTCTCCATCATGGAGTGAGGAATACAACTAAGGGATGTGAATTTATAAGTTATATGTCTATTTTTTCTTTTTATATTTTGCAGTCATAGATAAAGATTAATTCGTTTTTTAGCAACTCACTTTTTCACAGAGGAGCACACACCAAACCATTCGATCTTTGGTGAGATAATCTTTGATTATAAGACACAGAAATCATGCTGTTTACCCGATAACAATTAATAAAATGAAGGTGAAGAACTTAACTCGAATAGTTGCGAAAAGAGAAGGAATATTAACTTGTCGAGCTGCGAGAGAAGAAGTACATGAAATGTCTTTTTAAATGAATATTCATGCGTCAAACTTGGGGAATCCACCACCCGACTTGTCCACGTGTAACTCAGCGAACGATCGCTTGCTTTCTCTACAGAGGCCCCACAGCTTCCCTTTCCGTGCCACGTGGATAATTTACTTTTTTTTTTCAAGAAAAATTATCCAATTTGTACTTTTGTCAAATAAGATGCATGGAGGCTAGTGAAAACAGACACCCAAGAAAAAAAGATTGTTATCATCATTGGTACATTTTCATTCTAATGCTATATATAATATTATTTTTTTATTGAAAAGAGTTCAATCACATTTATAAAAAAAAAAAATCTGTGGAAGATATTTTTTTTGTTTTTCATTATTTTATTTTCTTGATTTCCTAATTACGAACTTAAAATGAAAAAAATAAATTAGGAGAAAATAAGATTTATTTGCGCTGTCCCGCTAGGGCTCCGACCGAGTCACGTCAACGATTTCTAGTTAAAATTGAAATATCTATTATTAAAATGACAAGTCATACGAAGGTTTTAAATTAGATAAGTCACCGTACAATAAATTTTGGATTTATGAATAATTATCCCGGTTATTATCTTACGAACTTTCACCTTTAACTCGAGCTGGACCGCACGACCACGGTCAATGTTATTCGTATTTTTTATATGTGCCTTTTTCAACGTGAAAAGTCTGGGATTAGATTGATTGAATCCTACGCGGGTCCGGTTGAATTGGGTGGCGTGGAAGTGGATGACATCCCCGTTCGGGCAAGAGGGCAAGTCAACCTGGTGGTCCTCGAATGGTCTATATTTAGACATGCGAGGTGGGCCCAGATCATGGCTTCCCAGGAGTCGGATAAAGCTGTCGATCAGTGGGAATGCTAGGGAATATAATCTGACACGACAATTTCAACATGCAATTATTATTTGCACAAGCTGGCGTAAGTATTTTTCTTTACAACGAGTAAAGCCCATGTTGTGTGTGTGTATCTATATAATTTAATGGGTGATCTTTCCTCATTATTAGAATTTTATTAAAAATAAAAGCGTGTAGAATTTAATAAAAGTTCGAAGGTACTAGGCTGGAAAATGAAAGAGAACGCCTTGTCATTGATTAAATTGTTCAATTTGACACTAATAATAAGTTTAGGGTTTTTTGAGCAATTTTCTTGTATAATGTATTTCTCTGCAACGCAGTAAAGTTTATGTGCTATTTTTTTTTTTGTTTCCACTTAATTTTTTTTTTGTCTTGTTTCCCATTTTCTTGTCTTAATAATTAGGATCACATCCTACATTGAAAAAAAATAAGCATCAATCTTGTCTTTACGCATATCGAACTATGATGAGATAATGTCATTTCTTTTCTTAATTTTCATATTATACCATAAAAGTTCGACGCTAGAGAATGATTGAACGCGCATCGAGCTGTCAAATAGGTTAAGACAAGTTCCTAATTTTTTTTTTTTTAACCTAGAGACCGGTCCCCATTTAAATCAGCCTAAAATTATCCGGGCTGATTACATTGTGATGAGAGCAGGGGACAGAAGGTAGAATTTTTCCTACCCTTTTATGGGATGATTACATTGTGATTTTTCTTTTTGAGGAGAACCTGGGTTTTAGCTTATTGCCTTGTAGGACTTCATAATTTGTCTCTACCGAGCTTTCAATTTCTTAAGACAATGTTTCCGCAAAAGGAGTAATTCCAACATTCCATTTAAAAGGCCAACTAAAAGCATAATAACTTCACAAGATTAAAAGTATTTTCTTTTTGGTTGAACAAGAGTAAAAGCATAAATACATGAAATAAAATTCCTCCGTCATACTAAAGTGACATTCACTCAAAAGGAAAATAGAACAATAAATTTTGAAATACTCGTATAATTTAAATCTGAATTGTTCTGACAATATAGATATTATCAAAAGAAAAAATTGTAAGCTATTTCTGCTTATTACTAATGACATAGCCATCACATGGTGTTTATGGCACGGTACAATGTCCCCAAAAAAAAAAAATGATTGCTTAAAATAATTAGTCAATAAAAAAAATTCATTATCAAGAAAAACTTGTGTCTAGACATATTCATTGGTGATATGAAAATAATTTTAGTTCATTCATTTTTTTTAAGTGATGCAAGCAATCATTTTCAAGAAAATGTTTTTGAACTATTTATTTTCCATGAAACAAAGGATTATTGTGGATATATCTTATAGATATGTATTATTATCCAAATACCTACTTAAAGTTTACCAAGCTACTGTTCTATATTGTTTTTCCCAAAAATAAAATGATTATTGTGGGCCAATGTTTGTCTAGGGTGCATTTATTTCACAAAAAAAAAAAAAAACCTTTTATGAGAAAACGTTTTCCTCAATTTTTGGCATTTGATTCACTTAATAAAATGAGTCAATGAAAAATGTTTTCCTTGTTAATGAAAAAAAATTTCCTATCAAAGCTTAAATTCAAGAAGATAATTTCCCTTTTGAAAAAATCGTAAATTTTTTTCCTAGTTTTAAGCTCCTTGGTTAATGAAAATTTTATTATTATAAAATAATTTTAAACAATCCAATTTTTAATTATTTTTAAAAAGGAGGAGAGAGGTGTGGAATTTTGGGTCGGGTGCGTCCAATGTGAAGGGAAGGGAGGGTTGGGATTCTCTGTAGTTTGGTTCGCATATTCCAACCAACGCCGGGGGTTTGGTATCGTACGAGCCGGGGGCACACAGGAGTGTCATAGCGTGTGGAGCAAAATGATAATTTGAGGGTGTTTTTACTTTCTGTCTGGTTCCTTTTTCTGTAGGAAAAAAAAAAGAACAAGGAGAAGATTATGAGTTTATATTATATATATATATATATATATATATATATAATCTTATATATTCTTCTTTGCTGTTTATTTGATACACTCTCAAAGGTGATCGAAACAAAATTGAGGTGTTTGGTTTAGCATTTTAGAAACCTTTCAAACCAAAATTAGCGTCTATATATATAATCTTCTTTGTTGTTTATTTGATACACTCTCAAAGGCGATCGAAACAAAATTGAGGTGTTTGGTTTAGCATTTTAGAAACCTTTCAAACCAAAATTAGCGTCTTTAGAGTTTCTTTAATTCCATGTAAATCTCACCCGATATTAACCTTTGGCATTTTTCAGAATGCCGCTTTTCAGAGTTAGCAAATCATTTTTTCTTTTTAACTTTGCATTCATTGTTCATTGTCTTGCCTGATATTTTCATATTACAATTTTACCCTCACAAATACTATTCATTGTCTCCTTCACTAAAATTGAATTTTAAATTTAGGTCATCGATTTAATACTCCACTGAAGGTTGCACAAGGCTTTTAGGTGATTGTCGGCAAGCATGGGTTTGAGTTATTGAGTGGGTCATCAAGGGTCACATGACATCATTGTTGCCTCACCTAGTCCCTTCGACGATTCACGACAATTAATTTGTTGATGATGAAAATGATGAATAGTAGTCATGCCCTTTATTTTTTCTCTTTTTTATTTTATTTCAAAGCCACATTCCGAAAATGATGAATAGTAGATATTTGTGATGGACATTTACGTTGTTTTTGAGAATGGGTGAGGATTTTTTATTTTTTTTGGCCGAAGGGATGAGGAATGAAAAGGGGTAGAAAATGCACAAAATTTAAATTTGGGAGAGCCCCTAGCCTAAGAAAAAGGGAGAACAATACTCACAATTTTAAATTCTTCCTCCGTTTATTTTTTCCTTTGCCAACAAATTATTATTTCAAAATTTTCCATTCTAATGTTCATTACCCCATATTTACAAGTCTCCTAAATGAAGTATCGGTCGACATTGTTAATCAGTGCAATGCATGGTCAATTAAGTCGCACTAAACTCCAAAAGAGACCATCAACAACAGAGAAACTAGGAAACTAGTTTCAAATCTGGTCTATAAATCAATTTGATTATTCTAGTTCTCGGGCAAGTTTTCACTCGGAACTAAGAACTAGATAAATTCTTACCAATTCCAAATATTTAGAATCGGGAATCAATCCAACCTTCATATAGAACCGGTGCAGTTGCATACCCTTGAGTCATTCTAATCAATTACTCTTCATTTATGGAGAATTTTTACGAAAGAAATCTAATCTAATATAGTATAGTGCGAGGCCAGCACGAAGGACGAGTTGTGCAGCCCCAGCTCCAGCAGCACTGATGTCGCGCACTCCTTGTTCCTGGGTGTCCCGTTCCTGATGATCTCCACCAGTGTCTTGATTAAAGATAGCCGCCCCAACTCGCCTCGCCCCTCGGGGTGCGAGGCGAGAAGCCACAAGAGCGAGAGCGCCTTATCGATCATTCCCAAATTCTGGTCCTCGAGCAAATCGAGCAACGGCGGTATGGCGCCCGCCTTGATGGCCTGGACTTGTTCGCTTGGTGCAAGGATAAGTTGACAAGCGCGGTAGCCGCGTCCTTCTTACCCTGAACTGTTCCATTTTTCAGAAGATCCACTAATGGAGGAATTCCATTCGCGGTGCCCACAAGCACCTTGTTCTCGTCAAGCATCGATATGCTAAACAAGGCTGCTGCAGAGTTCTCCCGCGCCTCATCCGTTCCGTTCTGCAGTATATCGATTATAGCTGGAATCGCGCCTTCTTGGGCAATTACTCTCTTGTTCGCGTTGTTGAGGGACAAGTTTAGGAGTGCAGTCACGGCGTGTTCTTGGATTTTAGAGTCTGGAAACGACAGGAGCTGAACTAGAGGGGTGACTCCTCCCATGTTGGCTATCAGGATTCTGTTATCAGGGTTATCCTTGGAGAGAGTCCGGAGCTCCAGAATCGCGTGCCTTCGAGCATTCAGCTGAGAAGAGGACAGATCTTGTACAAGGCAAGATATCTGCTTCACGAGTTCGCTCGAAGAGCCATCAGAACCAACGGAAATGGCCTTTCTTGGGAGCTCAAAGTCATTCTTCTCGCACCATTCCAAAATAAGGTTGCGGAGAGCGTAATTGGGCACCACCAACAAGTGACGCAAGATTTGTCCGGTCTTTGGGCATGTCCGATGATTCGAATCCAGCCACTTCTGTATGCTCTCTCTTTCATAGGTCTTATATAAGACAGAAAAGGATATCTCAGCTTACAAATCAATCTTATGCACTACTTATATCGATGCTCTGAACTGCAACTGTTGTATGAACATCAATGTCTAGAAAAATTTGCGGAGGATTGAGCTCCAACTATCTCGCAATGCGTGCTGAGACTAGAAGATGAAGCGTGATGCTTCACTTGAAATCTGTCCTTTAAACTCACCGTTTCTCAGTTAAACTACTTGTGTTTTAGTTTCTGCAAGAATGCAATGTGTTCTGGTGTTGATTAGTGGAATTACCTGTCCGGTGGCGACGATAACAGGATCCGTCATTATCTCGAGCGTGATCGGACGTAAGAATTCATGAGGAATGGAGAGAGACGGCAACTTTTCCAGAGTCCTCGAGGAAACAGAAAAATCCTGCGCGCTGGGCTCCTCAAACCCGATGATCCGTTTGAACTTACCAAATAAGCCCATTATTTGCCGGATGTTCTGCGCATCTTTTCCAAACTGCTTCACGAGTTTACTGATGGCAACTGTTTCTGCTTTCAGATCGCAGAAGGTCCGTAGTTCCAATCTGTTCGCAAGGCGCTGTAGGATGGCATTGTCCACATTCCGGTCGTCCTTCTCGGATAGTACCACCATCAGATCCATCGCCAACTCAATGTCCTGCGTGTCCCTCCTCTTTTGAGCCTTTTTGGGTTGCATCCAAATTAGCTCGACCTTCATATACATGAGACCCATCAGTGTCGGTGAACGATCGACGGAACAATACACAAAATTGATCTAAATTTACTAATTTGAGCTCATGAATTCACTCAGCCAGTTGAACTCCTCTTGATTCTGCGAAACCGAATCCGAGAACTTGCTCTGAAGGAAACGCCAATGTCATTAAACTAAAGAGTCTGCTGCAAACTTACTTGGTCCTGGACTTCAACCGAGACCCCGAGCTCGTCGTAAGGCAGATCATCCAAGGCCTCGTTTAGCTTGTCGTAAACAGCATGTAATCTACTCATGACCGCCTCGCTCTCCAACACCTGCATATTTTTTTTTATCGAAACCCAGTTCAGAAGATCGAAAACGAGGAACCCAAATGAGCACACGACCGGGTAAACAATTGGCGAACCAGATAAATCTTGCTTCCGCAGTGACATTGCTTCAACAGCTTCTTAGCCGCAACCACCGCTTGCCTCAGGCGAACCAGGGTAGCGTCCAAACCATCACCGTCAGGGGAATCTGCGGCGCGGTGGGCCTCTCCGATCTCTTCCAAAAGCGGGACCAGAAGCTTCAACCTCCCCGCCAGATTCAGGCACTCCTTCCTCTGCGTCTTCCTGTAACCGCCGTAAGACCCAGCCTTCCCGATCACTCCGATCAAGTACTCAACAACGCCACCACCTCCATTACCGTCCGCGCCGCCGCACGGCAAGCTAGGTGAGCTAGAGACGGAGGAGGTCTCTCCCGCTTCTCCCTCTAGGATCACCCACCGGGCGGAACTATTCCCCAGAAGGGTACTTCGAGGCCGGTCGCTTTTCCGGGGAAGACGAACGGTTCTGTCCCTAGAGCGACTGGGGAGGTTGCGTTGGGCTCGGATGATGATGATGATGGTGGTGGTGGTGGGACGGGTACTTCTAGGCTTGTAGCATGGGCATGAATTTCTCTCCTCTCTTATCCCTTTCCGAGCTCTCCGAATCGGTTCCGGAATGTCAAAATGATTCGTTGTGTAATCTCGCGGATTCCGGGGCATCTAGAGAGGGAGGAAGGAGATGGACAGGAACTTTCGAAAATCAGTTAAAGTCAGTCAGTCGTGTTACGTGGGGGCGGTTTACGGTTCACGCGGTTTTTTGACTTTCGCGACGGTTCCGCGGTGGCGTTGTGCATATCGTTTGTAGACCGTCGGACCCCACCACGAGCTTTCTGTTTTCGGGCAAGTGGTGGGTCCCGAATAGTGCTCTCTGTCTTTATTTTTCCTCTTTTTCTTTTTCTTTTCGGTTGCCTATTTTTGGGTGTGCTGCCTACCATGATCCGCGGGACACGGGATATCTTGGGGCCAGTGCCTTTTGTTTCGTGATGGGATAATAGATTTGATTAATGGATCATAACCCCATGTATTATACCTATCAAAATGAATCACACACTCATTTCTCGGCCCCGTGTGTATTTGATGAGTTGAGGTATTAAGTGAGTTAATTATATTCGATAAATAAGTCCTCCTGTTCATTGCGAAGATCATCGCCCGCAATCGGTTCAGGAGTTGGCTTGCGTGCTTGAAGAAACGAAGGAATTTCGGGCTTCCCACATCAACCGGTGCGTCAATTCCCTCGGAGTTTCGGGCTTCCCACATCTTCGTCTTCTACCCCTACAGCCTCATGAACCTTGCCGGCATCCTTTGCGTCTATGCCGCCATCTGCAAGCACAAGGGCGTCCCGCTTATGTTCCGGGGGACCAAGGACGGCCGGGAGTGCTAGCTACTCCATCGAAGGCAATGGCGACCTCATTGCCGAGCAGCAGATTGGGGCAGCGGTCGATCCGTATGCACAGAACGAGGCCTTCAACTGCAGCAACGGCTACGTTTTCGAGTGGGAGCACTTCCGGTAATTGCTGGATCGAGGAGTACGGGTTTGACGAGGTCGGCAAGCGGCCATCTGCTAGACCGAGCCCGGCCCCACCACACCACATGGGCGCCGGCCCACTCATTGATCGACACATGGCTCTGGGACCCACTGCTCAAATAAAACAGCTCGCCCTTCAACTTCTATCAGAGAAAGTAATACTTTACAATTACCAGGGAATTAACGCACCGGTTGATGTGGGAAGCAATTGTTGGGGTTTCCGACTGAGTAGTCCGGCCAGCGACTCAGCACCGGTGATCTCCGAAGAGATATAAAAGTGATCTGCGCGTGGAGCTACGAAGTGATAACCTTCGTAGTCAGGCCGCACCCACAGCCCATGGAGGCAGTTTCTGTGACAAGAGAAGTGAAAAGATGAAGGGTTGAACATTGTGTTTATTCTGCAAATTGAACTTACTTGTGGAACACATCCAATTGGAAAGTGATAAAGATTTAAGCAATCAACTTTTTGCTGTCTTGACAACTCTAGAATTGGGTTTGGTTCCTTATCTCATAGTTTTGGATCGCAATTCTTCTTGACAAAACTTATCAAATTTTATGGAATTTACTAATAAAATGTTGAAGTCGAAATTGCTTTTGAGATTAAGTAGCAGTAGATGGTACCCAAGGTAACCCAAAGGACTAGTTGAGGTAAAATGACCGAGGTATAGCACCACAATTATAGCGAGGTTTCATCTTATGCTTTTACATGGCACGAGCCTTTTGGGTCATTGTGCCAAGAACACAGTGAAATAATTCTCCAAAGAAGTAATTCTTTGTGAATTCTCTAATTTTGATATGGATGGTTTGCTTTTGATTTGACTGGAGAGGTAGACTTATTCTAGACCGTTTGGGATAAAAAAAATGCACTCAATTTTTTCCTTGACATGTGTGCCACATTTAGATGTTTTAAATAAATGTCATATCTTCCTTCAATCATACATTTTATTGATGGGTTCTAAATATGGATATCGCCCACTTTTAATTTTAGTCTAGTATGCATAAGATGATATTAACAACTTGCATCCCTCGAATTAAAGGCATGGCTGGAGAAAGTTTCCTCCAATCTGTGATGGAAGAAAATACACTCCTTCAAATAATAATATTAAGATATACAATTGTAAAGCGAGATATAAAGAATAATCGTTATTGACCCCAAAATGAAACAAAACGGTCCTCCATGTTTCTATTATGTTATTTGATAAACAATTAAAAGGAGACACTTTTCTCTTATGGCCAAAAAAGAATCTAACATCTTCCTTCTTGAACTCGAAAATATATTTTGCGAGAAAATTCCATTATTTAAATACATTGTATTATATAATATAAGTTTAAGACATAAACTTGGGTAAGCTTGACTTATGTTCAGAAATTTTTACAAAAATTAGGGGAAAAGAGTTGGTTATCGTCAATTTTGATCAAGCCACTCCGAAAAGAATATGTGTCATCTCAAAATTTGAGCTCGAAAATGAACTAAAATTTAAGGTGAGACCTATGATTTAATTTTTTACTTGACTGAAAAACTTGAGATCATAACACAAGAAAGCATTTCCAAGTCCTAATGTGAATGACCTACTCATGATCAAAGAAGGTGAACTAAATTTGGCGGATATCAAATCCGATTAAATACGTCGAGTTGACTCACTGATCGTTTGAAAGGTAAAATGTTCTAGCACTCAGTCTCCCAAATACAAATAACTTGCTTTTGCTCGAAAGAGATGGACTCAATTTGATGGATATCAAACCCGACAAATAAAAGTCAAGTTGACCCGATGCCCACTTGAAAAGTAAAATGGTTCGCCACCTGCTTTCCTCCACGGGAGATTCAGAATGTGATATGACTTGCCTAGAATCAAATTCATCACTTTGACAAACAATGCCTATTGCATTCGTGCGTACATATGACCGATTCCTACTTGCACTTCTTGTACACGTGTGTAGCTTCCAATGACGGATGGTGCTAAATTATGGACGATTATGGATGTCCCACTTCTACTCCATGTAAAATCATTGTTTGCCACATTTCGACGTGACCCGAATTACTAAGAGTTCGGAGTAACAATAATAGTAATTTATAACAAAATATCGTTACTATATATATGTTAAATTTTCGATGAGTATTGTTTATATTGTGACATGTGCTTTGAATTTTATTTTTGTAAAAGCGAAATGGTTTTCTTCGTGTCATATTTATGAATGGTTGATGAGTCATAGAAAATATATGAATTTCTTCACTTTTCTTCATTGCAATTGATGAAGTTTGTCGTTCAATTTTCTTCAAATGACAAAGCTAAAGCTCTAGAAATTTTCTTGAATCTTGGTTACGTATTGATGATGCGAGGGACAGTAGTTGTGCAACAAATGATTCCGTTATAAACAAATGCTCAAAACATCTCTCTTCTCTAGCTTCCAATTTTGTATCGATTTTAGTTTACGTCCAAGTCTAATCTTTTTTATTTGTAATTGAAATGATTTTCCCGAGGCAAAGTAAGTTATATGTCAATTCAGTAATTTTTCGACCATTAAGATTATAATCCTTATACTAGCTAACAGATAGGGATAAAGCTACGTTTAATACTTGTGTAGTTCTTGCAACCGGGTCCTAAAAGTTCATCCCTTAGTTCATCGCCTCCCAATGAAATTTGAATTATTAATTAAACCTCGACTTAAGCTTGGACAAATCCTCTTTAATATACAACCCTTTATCGTTTCTTTTATTTTATTTTTCCAAAATCAACTTTAAGCACCCTTCGGCAAAAGCTAAAATGATAATGCAGCCATTGCCCGCCGCCTGCCAACTGTCGGCCACCTCTTGCCGCCTATGGCCACCATTGGTAGCCGACCGTTGGCGACTGCTGGCGATGGTCGCCACCGCCCGTAGCCCACCGACCCTGCTGCCTACAACCCACTGGCCGATGACTGCCACCATCCGTTGGCAGCCTATCATCGCCAACCGCCACATGGTTGCCGCCCATAGCCCATCGGCCACTATCCCCTCCTACGGTTGATGGGTGGCAATCTTGTGGTGGCAGTTGGCGGCGATGGTCAGCGATCATGCGGTGGTCGTGCGGCGGTCGTGCGGTGGTTGCGCGGTTGTCGTGCGGCGGTCGTACGGCGATTGTGATCAAATTTCTCTATTTAATTTAATTGAAAATAAAGAGAGGGCTTGATTCAGCAAGCAGTGACCTCAAATGTATCCTACATTCTTATCACTCAGGTACTCAAGCCTATTGAGATGCCAATAAAAAAGACACAAATTTTGGATCTCTATAGTGACTTAATACGCAAAATTCACTGGTGAACTATCACATGCACACGAAGAGAATTTAGTATGTATCAAACTAGGGCAAATGGGTAGTTATTGTTCAAGAAGACACGATCAAAAAGTAATGACAGATGCAATATTCGGCTAGAAAAGGGCATCAAATTTCCTTACCACGGTGTGCAGATGAAAGGAGGCAAATCTATTTATTTTCGAATGAGAAAAAGCAAAATAGGGTAAACGAGTGAGTTTTCAAACCATTCTTTTCATTTCATTTTACAGCAGCAAGTTACTTTGAAAGCCATATTACAAGGCTAGTAAAAAAAAAGGCAATACAATTATAAAAAAAAAAAAAGACTTTCTCTGTTATTGGACATTAGCCGAGAGAAATAGGGACTTACCAATTGAAATGAATGGACTATGGGTAATAAAGCTAGACAAAAAAAAAAGTGCAGCCAGATAACCAAATTATTGTTATGGATTTACAAAGATTTACAAGCAATTTTATGGAAAAAATTAATGGAATGCTGGGAAATATTGAGCTAGAGAGAGGGAGGAGAGGGACACTAACAAAAACCGAGGACAAGGCAGGCTATAGATGCTGCAATGGCACAGGAGGAAGCATACTTATTGCAGCGCTGCGGGTTCCCTTCCCCTGCTTCCCGGAATAGCTGGAGTAAAAACCCAACATATGTGTTATCCTCGCCGAACGCAACATTATAACGATCAGCCATCTGCCGCGGGTTCCCTTCCCCTGCTTCCCGGAATAGTTGGAGTAAAAACCCAGCGTATGTGTCATCCTCGCTGAACGCAACGTGATAACGGTCAGCCATTTGTCATGTGAAATGGATGGGGAAAAAGAAGAATGAAAAAGACGTAATAATACGAGATAATACTCAATGCCTCAAGACTGCCTCGCCTCGACACACAAGCAGAAAAGAACCGACCCATGCCAGAATGAAGAAGATCAAATGAAGAAAAGAGCCGAGCGGACGAACCTGGAGGTCTCAACTCTCTCGAGCTCGCAAGCTGCACAAAGTCAAAGACAGACGGGCTTCCAATTGAAATGAATGGACTACGGTTAACAAAGCTATAAAAAAAAAGTGCAGCCAGATAATCAAATTATTGTTATAGATTTACAATGATTTACAAGGAAGTTTATGGAAAAAATTGATGGAATACTGGGAAATATTGAAGTAGAGAGAGGGAGGAGAGGGACACTAACCAAACCGAGGACAAGGCGGGCTATAGATGCTGCAATGGCAAAGGAGGAAACATACTTGTTGCAGCACCACGAGTTCCCTTCCCCTGCTTACCGGAATAGCTGGAGTAAAAACCCAGCGTATGTGTCATCCTCGCCGAACGCAACATTATAACGGTCAGCCATCAGCCGCGGGTTCCCTTCCCCTGCTTCCCGGAATAGCTGGAGTAAAAACCCAGCGTACGTGTTATCCTCGCCGAACGTAACATGATAATGGTCAGCCATTTGTCATGTGAAATGGATGGGGAAAAAAAAAATGAAAAACACGTGATAATACGAGATAATACTCAATGCCTCAAGACTGCCTCGCCTCGACACACAAGCATAAAGAACCGACTCATGCTAGAATGAAGAAGATCAAATGAAGACGAGCTGAGGGAACGAACTTGGAGGTCCCAACTCTCTCGAGCTCGCAAGCTGCACAAAGTCAAAGACAGACGGGCTTCCAATTGAAATGAATGAACTATGGTTAAAAAAGCTAAACAAAAAAACAAAAGTGCAGTCAGATAATCAAATTATTGTTATGGATTTATAAGGAATTTTATGGAAAAATTTGATGGAATGCTGGGAAATATTGAGCTAGAGAGAGGGAGGAGAGGGACACTAACCAAACCGAGGACAAGGCAAGCTATAGATGCTGCAATGGCAAAGAAGGAAACATACTTGTTGCAGCGCCGCAAGTTCCTTTCCCCTGCTTCCCAGAATAGCTAGAGTAAAAACCCAGCGTATGTGTCATCCTCGCCGAACGCAACATTATAACGGTCAGGCATCTGCCACGGGTTCCATTCCCCTGCTTCCTGGAATTGCTAGAGTAAAAACCCAACGTATGTGTCATCCTCGCGCAAATGCAACATGGTTACGGTCAGCCATCTGCCATGTGAAATGGATAGGGAAAAATAAGAATGAAAAAGACGTGATAATACGAGATAATACTCAATGCCTCAAGACTATCTCGCCTCAACACACAAGCAGAAGAGAACCGATCTATGCCAGAATGAAGAAGATCAAATGAAGACAAGAGCCGAGCGGACGAACCTGGAGGCCTCAACTCTCTCAAGCTCGCAAGCTACATAAAGTCAAAGACAGACGGGCTTACCAATTGAAATGAATGGACTATGGGTAATAAATCTAGACAAAAAAAAAGTGCAAGCAGATAACCAAATTATTGTTATGGATTTAAAAGGATTTACAAAGAATTTTATGGAAAAAACTGATGGAATGCAGGGAAATATTGAGCTAGAGAGGGAGGAGAGGGACACTAACCAAAACCGAGGACAAGGCAGGCTATAGATGCTGCAATGGCACAGGAGAAAGCATATTTGTTGCAACGCCACGGGTTCCCTTCCACTGCTTTCCGGAATAGCTGGAGTAAAAACCCAGCGTATGTGTCATCCTCGCCGAACGCAACATTATAACGGTCAGTCATCAGCCGCGGGTTCCCTTCCCCTGCTTCCCGGAATAGCTGGAGTAAAAACCCAGCGTATGTGTCATCCTCGCCGAACGCAACATGATAACGGTCAGCCATGTGCCATGTGAAATGGATGGGGAAAAAAAAGAATGAAAAACACGTGATAATACGAGATAATACTCAATGCCTCAAGACTGCCTCGCCTCGACACACAAGAAGAAGAGAACCGACTCATGCTAGAATGAAGATGATCAAATGAAGACGAGCTAAGGGGACGAACCTGGAGGTCCCAACTCTCTTGAGCTCGCAAGCTGCACAAAGTCAAAGACAGACGAGCTTCCAATTGAAATGAATGAACTATGGTTAATAAAGCTAAACAAAAAAAAGTGCAGCTAGATAATCAAATTATTGTTATGGATTTACAAGGAATTTTTTGGAAAAATTTTATGAAATGCTGGGAAATATTGAGCTAGAGAGAGGGAGGAGAGGCACACTAACCAAACCGAGGACAAGGCAGGCTATAGATGCTGCAATGGCAAAGGAGGAAACATACTTGTTGCAACGCCGCGAGTTCACTTCCCCTGCTTCCCGGAATAGCTAGAGTAAAAACCCAGCGTATGTGTCATCCTCGGCGAACGCAACATTATAACATTCAGCTATCTGCTGCGAGTTCCCTTCCCCTGCTTCTCGGAATAGCTGGAGTAAAAACCCAAGGTATGTGTCATCCTCGCGCAAATGCAACATGGTAACGGTCAGCCATCTGCCACGTGAAATGGATGGGGAAAAATAAGAACGAAAAAGACATGATAATACGAGATAATACTCAATACCTCAAGACTACCTCGCCTCAACACACAAACAGAATTGAACCGACCTATGCCAGAATAAAGAAGATCAAATGAAGACAAGAGCCGAGCGGACGAACCTGGAGGCCTCAACTCTCTTGAGCTCGCAAGCTGCACAAAGGCAAAGACAGACGGGCTTACCAATTGAAACGAATGGACTATGGCTAATAAAGCTAGACAAAAAAAAAGTGCAGCGAGATAACCAAATTATTGTTATGGATTTAAAAGGATTTACAAGGAATTTTATGGAAAAAATTGATGGAATGCAGGGAAATATTAAGCTAGAGAGAGGGAGGAGAGGGACACTAACCAAACGCAACATTGATCTAGAGAGAGGGAGGAGAGGCACACTAACGAAACTGAGGACAAGGCAGGCTATAGATGTTGCAATGGCACAGGAGAAAGCATACTTGTTGCAATGCCACGGGTTCCCTTCCCCTGCTTTCCGGAATAGCTGGAGTAAAAATCCAGCGTATGTGTCATCCTCCCCGAACGCAACATTATAACAGTCAGCCATCAGCCGCTGGTTCCCTTCCCCTGCTTCCCGGAATAGCTGGAGTAAAAATCCAGCGTACGTCTCATCCTCGCCGAACGTAACATGATAATGGTCAGCCATCTGTCATGTGAAATGGATGGGGAAAAAAAAGAATGAAAAACACGTGATAATACGAGATAATACTCAATGCCTCAAGACTGCCTCGCCTCGACACACAAGCAGAACAGAACCGACTCATGCTAGAATGAAGACGATCAAATGAAGACGAGCTGAGGGGACGAACTTGGAGGTCCCAATTCTCTCGAGCTCGCAAGCTGCACAAAGTCAAAGACAGACGGGCTTCCAATTGAAATGAATGAACTATGGTTAATAAAGCTACACAAAAAAAAAAAAGTGCAGTCAGATAATAAATTATTGTTATGGATTTATAAGGAAATTTATGGAAAAATTTGATGGAATACTGGGAAATATTGAGCTACAGAGAGGGAGGAGAGGGACACTAACCAAACCGAGGACAATGCAGGCTATAGATGTTGCAATGGCAAAAAAGGAAACATACTTGTTGCACCGCCGCGAGTTCCCTTCCCCTGTTTCCCAGAATAGCTAGAGTAAAAACCCAGCGTATGTGTCATCCTCGCCGAACGCAACATTATAACGGTCAGGCATCTGCCGCAGGTTCCCTTCCCCTGCTTCTCGGAATAGCTAGAGTAAAAACCCAACCTATGTGTCATCCTCGCGCAAATGCAACATGGTCACAGTCAGCCATCTGCCATGTGAAATGGATAGGGAAAAATAAGAATGAAAAAGACGTGATAATACGAGATAATACTCAATGCCTCAAGACTACCTCGCCTCGACACACAAGCAGAACAGAACCGACTCATGCTAGAATGAAGAAGATCAAATGAAGACGAGCTGAGGGGACGAACTTGGAGGTCCCAACTCTCTCGAGCTCGCAAGCTGCACAAAGTCAAAGACAGACGGGCTTCCAATTGAAATGAATGAACTATGGTTAATAAAGCTAAATAAAAAAAAAGTGCAGTCAGATAATAAATTATTGTTATGGATTTATAAGGAATTTTATGGAAAAATTTGATGGAATACTGGGAAATATTGAGCTAGAGAGAGGGAGGAGAGGGACACTAACCAAACCGAGGACAAGGCAGGCTATAGATGCTGCAATGGCAAAGAATGAAACATACTTGTTGCAGCGCCGCGAGTTCCCTTCCCCTGCTTCCCGGAATAGCTAGAGTAAAAACCCAGCGAATGTGTCATCCTCGCCGAACGCAACATTATAACGATCAGGCATCTGCCGCGGGTTCCCTTCCCCTGCTTCCCGGAATAGCTAGAGTAAAAACCCAACCTATGTGTCATCCTCGCGCAAATGCAACATGGTCACAGTCAGCCATCTGCCATGTGAAATGGATAGGAAAAAATAAGAATGAAAAAGACGTGATAATACGAGATAATACTCAATGCCTCGAGACTACCTCCCTTCAACACACAAGCAGAAGAGAACCGATCTATGCTAGAATGAAGAAGATCAAATGAAGACAAGAGCCGAGCGGACAAACCTGGAGGTCTCAACTCTCTCAAGCTTGCAAGCTGCACAAAGTCAAAGATAGACGGGCTTACCAATTGAAATGTATGAACTATGGGTAATAAATCTAGACAAAAAAAAAAGTGCAGCCAGATAACCAAATTATTGTTATGGATTTAAAAGGATTTATAAGGAATTTTATGGAAAAAAATTTGATGGAATGCAGGGAAATATTGAGCTAGGGAGGGAGGAGAGGGACACTAACCAAAACCGAGGACAAGGCAGGCTATAGATGCTGCAATGGCACAGGAGAAAGCATACTTGTTGCAACGCCACGGGTTCCCTTCCACTGCTTTCCGGAATAGCTGGAGTAAAAACCCAGCGTATGTGTCATCCTCGCCGAACGCAACATTATAACGGTCAGCCATTAGCCGCGAATTCTTTTCCCTTGCTTCCCGGAATAGCTGGAGTAAAAACCCAGCGTACGTGTCATCCTCGCCGAAAGCAACATGATAACGGTCAGCCATGTGCCATGTGAAATGGATGGGGAAAAAAAAGAATGAAAAACACGTGATAATACGAGATAATACTCAATGCCTCAAGACTGCCTCGCCTCGACACACAAGAAGAAGAGAACCGACTCATGCTAGAATGAAGAAGATCAAATGAAGACGAGCTAAGGGGACGAACCTGGAGGTCCTAACTCTCTCGAGCTCGCAAGCTGCACAAAGTCAAAGACAGACGGGCTTCCAATTGAAATGAATGAACTATGGTTAATAAAGCTAAACAAAAAAAAAAAGTACAGCTAGATAATCAAATTATTGTTATGGATTTACAAGGAATTTTATGGAAAAATTTTATGAAATGCTGGGAAATATTGAGCTAGAGAGAGGGAAGGAGAGGCACACTAACCAAACCGAGGACAAGGCAGGCTATAGATGCTGCAATGGCAAAGGAGGAAACATACTTGTTGCAACGCCGCGAGTTCACTTCCCCTGCTTCCCGGAATAGCTAGAGTAAAAACCCAGCGTATGTGTCATCCTCGCTGAACGCAACATTATAACAATCAGCTATCTGCCGTGGGTTCCCTTCCTCTGCTTCTCGAAATAGCTGGAGTAAAAACCCAAGGTATGTGTCATCCTCGTGCAAACGCAACATGGTAACGGGCAGCCATCTGCCACGTGAAATGGATGGGGAAAAATAAGGATGAAAAAGAGATGATAATACGAGATAATACTCAATGCCTCAAGACTACCTCGCCTCAACACACAAGCAGAAGAGAACCGACCTATGCCAGAATGAAGAAGATCAAATTAAGACAAGAGCCGAGCGAACGAACCTGGAGGTCTCAACTCTCTCCAGCTCGCAAGCTGCACAATGTCAAAGACATACGAGCTTACCAATTGAAATGAATGGACTATGGGTAATAAAGCTTGACAAAAAAAAAAGTGCAGCCAGATAACCAAATTATTGTTATGGATTTAAAAGGATTTACAAGGAATTTTATGGAAAAAATTGATGGAATGCAGGGAAATATTGAGCTAGAGAGAGGGAGGAGAGGGACACTAACCAAAACCGAGGACAAGGCAGGCTATAGATGCTGTAATGGCACAGGAGAAAGCATACTTGTTGCAACGTCACGGGTTCCCTTCCCCTGCTTCCCGGAATAGCTGGAGTAAAAACCCAGCGTATGTGTCATCCTTGCCGAACGCAACATGATAACGGTCAGCCATCTGCCATGTGAAATGGATGGGGAAAAAAAAGAATGAAAAAAACGTGATAATACGAGATAATACTCAATGTCTTAAGACTGTCTCGCCTCGACACACAAGCAGAAGAGAACCAACTCATGCTAGAATGAAGAAGATCAAATGAAGACGAGTTGAGTGGACAAACCTGGAGGTCTCAACTCTCTCGAGCTCGCAAGCTGCATAAAGTCAAAGACAGACGGGCTTCCAATTGAAATGAATGGACTATGGTTAATAAAGCTAAAAAAAAAAAAAAAAACGTACAGCCAGATAATCAAATTATGGTTATGGATTTACAAGGATTTACAAGGAATTTTATGGAAAAAAATTTATGGAATGCTGGGAAATATTAAGCTAGAGAGAGGGAGGAGAGGGACAGTAAGCAAACCGAGGACAAACCAGACTATAGATGCTGCAATTGCAAAGGAGGAAACATACTTGTTGCAGCGCCGCAAGTTCCCTTCCCCTGCTTCCCAGAATAGCCGAACGCAACATTATAACGGTCAGCCATCTGCCGCGGGTTCCCTTCCCCTGCTTCCCGGAATAGCTGGAGTAAAAACCCAGCGTATGTGTCATCCTCGCTGAACGCAACATGATAACGGTCAGCCATCTGCCATGTGAAATGGATGGGGAAAAAGAAGAATGAAAAAGACGTGATAATACGAGATAATACTTAATGCCTCAAGACTGCCTCGCCTCGACAGACAAGCAAAAGAGAATCGACCCATGCCAGAATGAAGAAGATCAAATGAAGATAAGAGCCGAGCGGACGAACCTGGAGGTCTCAACTCTCTCGAGCTCGCAAGCTGCACAAAGTCAAACATAGACGGGCTTATCAATTGAAATGAATGGATTTTGGGTAATAAAGCTAGACAAAAAAGAGTGCAACAAGATTACCAAATTATTGTTATGGATTTACAAGGAATTTTTTGGAAAAAAAATTGATGGAATGCTGTGAAATATTGAACTAGAGAGAGGGAGGAGATGGACACTAACTAAAACCGATGACAAGGCAGGCTATAGATGCTACAATGGCACAGGAGGAAGCATACTTGTTGCAGCGCCGCGGGTTCGCTTCCCTGCTTCCCGGAATAGCTCGAGTAAAAATCTAGCGTAGGTGTCATCCTTGCCGAACGCAACATTATACAGGTCAGCCATTTGCCACGGGTTCCATTCCCCTGCTTCCCGAAATAGCTGGAGTAAAAACCCAGCGTATGTGTCATCCTCGCCGAACGCAACGTGATAACGGTCAGCCATCTGTCATGTGAAATGGATGGGGAAAAAGAAGAATGAAAAAGATGTGATAATACGAGATAATACGAGATAAACTCAATGCCTCAAGACTGCCTCGCCTCGACACACAAGCAGAAGAGAACGAATACATGCCAGAATGAAGAAGATCACATGAAGACAAGAGCTGAGCGGATGAACCTGGAGGTCTCAACTCTCTCGAGCTTGCAAGCTGCACAAAGTCCAAGACAAACGGGCTTACCAATTGAAATGAATGGATTATGGGTAATAAAGCTAGACAAAAAAAAAACATAGTGCAGCCAGATAACCAAATTAGTGTTATGGATTTACAAGGAATTTTATGGAAAAAATTGATGGAATGCTAGGAAATATTGAGCTAGAGAAAGGGAGGAGAGAGAAACTAACCAAAACCGAGGAAAAGGCAGACTATAAATGCTGCAATGGCACAGGAGGAAGCACACTTGTTGCAGCGTCGCGGGTTCCCTTCCCCTGCTTCCCGGAATAGCTGGAGTAAAAACCCAGCGTATGTGTCATCCTCGCCGAAGGCAACGTGATAACGGTCAGCTATTTGCCATGTGAAATGGATGGGGAAAAAAAAGAATGAAAAAGACGTGATAGTACGAGATAATACTCAATGCTTCAAGACTGCCTCGCCTTGACACACAAGCAGAAGAGAACGAATACATGCTAGAATGAAGAAGATTAAATAAAGACAAGAGCCGAGCAGACGAACCTGGAGGTCTCAACTCTCTCAAGCTCGCAAGCTGCACAAAGTCAAAGACAAATGGGCTTACTAATTGAAATGAATGGATTATGGGTAATAAAGTAAGAAAAAAAAAACATAGTGCAGCCAGATAACCAAATTATTGTTTTGGATTTACAAGGATTTAAAAGGATTTTTATGAAAAAAAAATTGATGGAATGCTGGGAAATATTGAGCTAGAGAGAGGGTGGAGATGGACACTAACCAAAACCGAGGACAAGGCAGGCTATAGATGCTGCAATGGCTCAGGAGGAAGCATACTTGTTGCAGCGCCGCGGGTTCCCTTCCCCTGCTTCCGGGAATAGCTGGAGTAAAAACCCAGCGTATGTGTTATCCTCGCCGAACGCAACATTATAATGGTATGCCATCTGCCGCGGGTTTCCTTCCCCTGCTTCCTGGAATAGCTGGAGCAAAAACCTAGCGTATGTGTCATCCTCGCCAAACGCAACGTGATAACGGTCAGCTATCTGCCATGGGAAATGGATGGGGGAAAAAATAATGAAAAAGACGTGATAGTACGAGATAATAATCAATGCATCAAGACTGCCTCGCCTCGACACACAAGCAGAAGAGAACCAATACATGCCAGAATGAAGAAGATCAAATGAAGACAAGAGCCAAGTGGACGAACCTGGAGGTCTCAACTCTCTCGAGCTCGCAAGCTGCACAAAGTCAAAGACAGACGGGCTTACCAATTGAAATGAATGAATTATGGGTAATAAAGCAAGAAAAAAAAACATAGTGCAGCCAGATAACGAAATTATTGTTATGGATTTACAAGCATTTACAATGAATTTTATGGAAAAAATTGATGGAATGCTGGGAAATATTGAGCTAAAGAGAGGATGGAGAGGGACACTAACCAAAACCGAGGACAAGGCTGGCTATAGATGCTTCAATGTCACAGGAGGAAGCATACTTGTTGCAGCGCCGCGGATTCCCTTCCCCTGCTTCCGGGAATAGCTGGAGTAAAAACCCAGCGTATGGGTTATCCTCGCCGAACGCAACTTTATAATGGTCAGCCATCTGCCGTGGGTTTCCTTCCCCTGCTTCCCGGAATAGCTGGAGTAAAAACCCAGCGTATGTGTCATCCTCGCCGAACACAACGTGATAACGGTCAGCCATCTGCCATGTGAAATGGATGGGGAAAAAGAAGAATGAAAAAGACATGATAATACGAGATAATACTCAATGCCTCAAAATTGCCTCGCCTCGTCACACAAGCAGAAGAGAACCAATCCATGCCAGAATGAAGAAGATCAAATGAAAACAGAAGCCAAGCGGACGAACCTGAAGGTCTCAACTTTCTCTAGCTCGCAAGCTGCACAAAATCAAAGACAGACGGGCTTACCAATTGAAATGAATGGACTATGGGTAATAAAGCTAGACAAAAAAAAAGTGCAGTCAGATAACCAAATTATTTTTATGGATTTACAAGGATTTACAAGGAATTTTATGGAAAAAATTGATGGACTGCTGGGAAATATTGAGCTAGAGAGAGGGAGGAGATGGACACTAACCAAAACTAAGGACAAGGCAGGCTATAGATAATGCAAAGGCACAGGAGGAAGCATTCTTGTTGCAGCACCGCGGGTTCCCTTCCCCTGTTTCCCGGAATAGCTGGAGTAAAAAGCTAGCGTACGTGTTATCCTCGCCGAACACAACATTATATCGGTCAGCCATCTTCCGCGGATTCCCTTCCCTTGCTTCCCGGAATAGCTGGAATAAAAATCCAGCGTAGGTGTCATTATCGCCGAACGCAACGTGATAACAGTCAACCATCTCTCATGTGAAATGGATGGGCAAAAAGAAGAATGAAAAAGACGTGATAATACGAGATAATACTCAATGCCTCAAGACTACCTCGCCTTGACACACAAGCAGAAGAGAACCAACCCATGCCAGAATGAAGAAGATCAAATGAAGACAAGAGCCGAGCGGACAAACCTGGAGGTCTCAACTCTCTCGAGCTCGCAAGCTACACAAAATCAAAGACAGATTGGCTTACCAATTGAAATGAATGGACTATGGGTAATAAAGCTAGACAAAAAAAAAAAAGGTGCCGTCGAGATAACCAAATTATTATTATGGGTTTATAAGGATTTACAAGGAATTTTATGGAAAATTGATGGAATGCTGGGAAATATTGAGCTAGGGAGAGGGAGGAGAGGGACATTAACCAAAATTGAGGACAAGGCAGGCTATAGATGCTTCAAAGGCACATAAGGAAGCATACTTGTTGCAGCGTCGTGGGTTCCCTTCCCCTGCTTCCCGGAATAGCTGGAGTAAAAATTTAGCGTATGTGTCATCCTCACCGAACGCAACATTATAACGGTCAGGCACTTGCCGCGGGTTCCTTTCCCCTGATTTCCGGAATAGCTGGAGTAAAAACCCAGCGTATGTGTCATCCTCGTCGAACGTAATATGATAACGATCAACCATCTGTCATGTGAAATGGATGTGGAAAAAGAATAATGAAAAAGACATGATAATACGAGATAATACTCAATGCCTCAGGACTGCCTCGCCTCGACAGACAAGCAGAAGAGAATCGACCCATGCCAGAATGAAGAAGATCAAATGAAGACAAGAGCCGAGCGGACGAACCTGGAGGTTTCAACTCTCTCGAGCTTACAAGCTACACAAAGTCAAAGACAGACGGGCTTACCAATTGAAATGAATGGATTTTGGGTAATAAAGCTAGGCAAAAAAAAAGTGCAGCAAGATAACCAAATTATTATTATGGATTTACAATGATTTACAAGGAATTTTTTGGAAAAAATTGATGGAATGCTGGGAAATATTGAGCTAGAGAGAGGGAGTAGAGGGACACTAACCAAAACTGAGGACAAGGCAGGCTATAGATAATGCAAAGGCACGGGAGGAAGCATTTTTGTTGCAGCACCGCGGGTTCCCTTCCCCTGCTTCCCGGAATAGCTAGAGTAAAAACCCAGCCTATGTGTTATCCTCGCCGACACAACATTATATCGGTCAGCCATCTGCCGCGGATTCCCTTCCCCTGTTTCCCGGAATAGCTGGAATAAAAACCCAGCATATGTGTCATTCTCGCCGAACGCAACGTGATAACGGTCAACCATCTCCCAAGTGAAATGGATGGGGGAAAAGAAGAATGAAAAAGACATGATAATATGAGATAATACTCAATGCCTCAAGACTACCTCGCATCGACAGACAAGCAGAAGAGAATCGACCCATGCCAGAATGAAGAAGATCAAATGAAGACAAGAGCTGAGCGGACGAACCTGGAGGTCTCAACTTTCTCGAGCTCGCAAGTTGCACAAAGTCAAAGATAGACGGGCTTACCAATTGAAATGAATGGATTTTGTGTAATAAAGCTAGGCAAAAAAAAAAAAGTGCAGCAAGATAACCAAATTGTTGTTATGGATTTACAATGATTTACAAGGTATTTTTTGGAAAAAATTGGATGGAATGCTTTGAAATTTTGAGTTAGAGAGAGGGAGGAGAGGGACACTAACTAAAACCGAGGACAAGGCAGGCTATAGATGCTGCAATGGCACAGGAGGAAGCATACGTGTTGCAGCGCCGCGGGTTACCTTCCCCTGCTTCCTGGAATAGCTGGAGTAAAAATCAAGCGTATGTGTCTTCCTCGCCGAAGTCAACATTATAACGGTCAGCCATCTGCCGCGAGTTCCCTTCCCCTGCTTCCCGGAATAGCTAGAGTAAAAACCCAGCGTATGTGTTATCCTCGCCGAACACAACATTATATCGGTCAGCCATCTGCCGCGGATTCCCTTCCCCTGCTTCCTAGAATTGCTGGAATAAAAACCCAGCGTATGTGTCATTCTCGCCGAACGCAACATGATAACGGTCAACCATCTACCATGTGAAATAGATGGGAAAAAAGAAAAATGAAAAAGACGTGAAAATACGAGAAAATACTTAATGCCTTAAGACTGCCTCGCCTCGACAGACAAGCAGAAGAGAATCGACCCATGCCAGAATGAAGAAGATCAAATGAAGACAAAAGCCGAGCGGACGAACCTGGAGGTCTCAGCTCTCTCGAGCTCGCAAGCTGCACAAAGTCAAAGACAGACGGGCTTACCAATTGAAATGAATGGAATATGGGTAATAAAGCTAGACAAAAAAAAAAATTGCAGCAAGATAACCAAATTGTTGTTATGGATTTACAAGGATTTACAAGGAATTTTATGTAAAAAATTGATGGAATGCTGGGAAATACTGAGCTAGAGAGAGGGAGGAGTGGGACACTAACCAAAACCGAGGAAAAGGCAGGCTATAGATGCTGCAATGGCACAGGAGGAAGCATACTTCTTGCAGCGCCGCGGGTTCCCTTCCCCTGCTTCCAGGAATAGCCGGAGTAAAAATCAAGCGTATGTGTCATCCTCGCCGAACTCAACATTATAACGGTCAGCCATCTGCCGCGGGTTCACTTCCCCTGCTTCCCGGAATAGCTAGAGTAAAAACCCAACGTATGTGTCATCCTCACCGAACGCAACGTGATAACGGTCAGCCATCTGTTATGTGAAATGGATAGGGAAAAAGAAGAATGAAAAAGACGTGATAATACGAGATAATACTCAATGCCTCAAGACTGCCTCGTCTCGACACACAAGCAGAAGAGAACCGATCCATGCCAGAATGAAGAAGATCAAATGAAAACAAAAGCCGAGCGGACGAACCTAGAGGTCTCAACTCTCTCAAGCTCGCAAGCTGCACAAAGTCAAAGACAGATGGGCTTACCAATTGAAATGAATGGATTATGGGTAATAAAGCTAGACAAAAAAAAAAAACATAGTGCAGCCAGATAACCAAATTATTGTTATGGAGTTACAAGGATTTACAAGGAATTTCATGGAAAAAATTGAAGGAATGCTAGGAAATATTGAGCTAGAGAAAGGGAGGAGAGGGACACTAACCAAAACTGAGGAAAAGGCAAGCTATAGATGCTGCAATGGCACAGGAGGAAGCATACTTATTGCAGCGTCGCGGGTTCTCTTCCCCTGCTTCCCGAAATAGCAGGAGTAAAAACCCAGCGTATGTGTCATCCTCGCTGAACGTAACATTATAACGGTCAACCATCTGCCGCGGGTTCCCTTCCCCTGCTTCCTGGAATAGCTGGAGTAAAAATTCAACGTATGTGTCATCCTCGCCAAACGCAACGTGATAACGGTCAACTATCTGCCATGTGAAATGGATGGGGAAAAAAATAATGAAAAATATGTGATGGTACAAGATAATAATCAATGCATCAAGACTGCCTCGCCTCGACACACAAGCAGAAGAGGACCAATACATGCTAGAATGAAGAAGATCAAATGAAGACAAGAGCCGAGCGGACGAACCTAGAGGTCTCAACTCTCTTGAGCTTGCAAGTTGCGTAAAGTCAAAGACAGACGGGCTTACCAATTGAAATGAATGGATTATGGGTAATAAAGCAAGAAAAAAAAACATAGTGCAGCCAGATAACCAAATTATTGTTATGGATTTACAAGCATTTACAAGGAATTTTATGGAAAAAATTGATGGAATGCTGGGAAATATTGAGCTAGAGAGAGGATGGAGAGGGACACTAACCCAAACCGAGGACAAGGCAGGCTATAGATGCTGTAATGGCACAGGAGGAAGCATACTTGTTGCAGCGCCGCGGGTTCCCTTCCCCTGCTTCCGGGAATAGCAGGAGTAAAAACCCAGCGTATGTGTTATCCTCGCCGAACGCAACATTATAATGGTCAGCCATCTGCCGCGGGTTTCCTTCCCCTGCTTCCCGGAATAGCTAGAGTAAAAACCCAGCGTATGTGTCATCCTCGCCGAATGCAACGTGATAATAGTCAGCCATCTGCCATGTGAAATGGATGGCGAAAAAGAAGAATGAAAAAGACGTGATAATACGAGATAATACTCAATGCCCCAAGACTGTCTCGCCTCGACACACAAGCATAAGAGAACCGATCCATGCCAAAATGAAGAAGATCAAATGAAAACAAAAGCCGAGCAAACGAACCTGGAGGTCTCAGCTCTCTCGAGCTCGCAAGTTGCACAAAGTCAAAGACAGACGGGCTTACCAATTGAAATGAATGGACTATGAGTAACAAAGCTAGACAAAAAAAAAAATGCAGTCAAATAACCAAATTATTGTTATGGATTTACAAGGTTTTACAAGGAATTTTATGGAAAACATTATTGGAATGCTGGGAAATATTGAGCTAGAGAGAGGGAGGAGAGGGAGACTAACCAAAACTGAGGACAAGGCAGGCTATAGATAATGCAAAGGCACAGAAGGAAGCATTCTTGTTGCAGCACCACGGGTTCCCTTCCCCTGCTTCCCGGAATAGCTAGAGTAAAAACCCAGCGTATGTGCTATCCTCGCCGAACACAACATTATATCGGTCAGCCATCTACCGCGGATTCCCTTCGCCTGCTTCCCGGAATAGCTGGAATAAAAACCCAGCATATGTGTCATCATCGCCGAACGCAACGTGATAACGGTCAACCATCTCCCAAGTAAAATGGATGGGGTAAAAGAAGAATGAAAAAGAGATGATAATACGAGATAATAAGCAATGCCTCAAAACTACCTCGCCTCGACACACAAGCATAAGAGAACCGACCCATGCCATAATGAAGAAGATCAAATGAATACAAGAGCCGAGCGGACAAACCTGGAGGTCTCAACTCTCTCGAGCTCGCAAGCTACACAAAGTCAAAGACATACGGGCTTACCAATTGAAATGAATGGACTATGGGTAATAAAGCTAGACAAAAAAAAAAAAGTGCAGTCAGATAACCAAATTATTGTTATGGATTTACAAGAATTTACAAGGAATTTTATGGAAAAATTGATGGAATGCTGGGAAATATTAAGCTAGAGAGAAGGAGGAGAGGGACACTAACCAAAATTGAGGACAAGGCAGGCTATAGATGCTGCAAAGGCACAGGAGGAAGCATACTTGTTGCAGCGTCGCGGGTTCCCTTCCCCTGCTTCCCTGAATAGCTGGAGTAAAAACCCAACATATGTGTCATCATCGCCGAACGCAACATTATAACAGTCAGCCATATGCCGCGGATTCCCTTCCCCTGCTTTTCGGAATAGCTGGAGTGAAAACCCAGCGTATGTGTCATCCTTGCCGAACGCAATATGATAACGGTCAGCCATCTGCCATGTGAAATGGATGGGGAAAAAGAAGAATGAAAAAGACCTGATAATACTCAATGCCTCAAGACTGCCTCGCCTCAACACACAAGCAGAAGAGAACCGACCCATGCTAGAATGAAGAAGATGAAATGAAGACAAGAGCCGAGCGGACGAACCTAGAGGTCTCAACTCTCTCGAGCTTGTAAGCTGCACAAAGTCAAAGACAGACGGGCTTACCGATTGAAATGAATGGACTATGGGTAAGAAAGCTAGACAAAAAAAAAAAGTGCAACCAGATAACCAAATTATTGTTATGGATTTACAAGGATTTACAAGGAATTTTATGGAAAAAATTGATGGGATGCTGGGAAAGTTTGAGCTAGAGAGATGGGATGCTGGGAAATTTTGAGCTAGAGAGAAGGAGGAGAGGGACACTAACCAAAACCGAGGACAAGGCAGGCTATAGATGCTGCAATGGCACAGGAGGAAGCATACTTGTTGCAGCGCCGCGGGTTCCCTTCCCCTACTTCCCAGAATAACTGGAGTAAAAACTCAGCGTATGTGTCATCCTCGCCGAACGCAACATTATAACGGTCAGCCATCTGCCGCGAGTTCCCTTCCCCTGCTTCCCGGAATAGCTGGAGTAAAAACCCAGCTTATGTGTCATCCTCGCCGAACGCAACATGATAACGGTCAGCCATCTGTCATGTGAAATGGATGGGAAAAAAGAAGAATGAAAAAGATGTGATAATACGAGATAATACTTAATGCCTCAAGACTGCCTCGCCTCGACACACGAGCAGAAGAGAACCGACCCATGCCAAAATGAAGAAGATCAAATGAAGACAAGAGCCGAGCAAACGAACCTGGAGGTCGCAACTCTCTCAAGCTTTCAAGCTGCACAAAGTCAAAGACAGACGGGCTTACCAATTGAAATGAATGGACTATGGGTAATAAAGCTAGACAAAAAAAAAAGTGCAGCCAGATAACCAAATTGTTGTTATGGATTTACAGGGATTTACAAGGAATTTTATGGAAAAAATTGATGGAATGTTGGGAAATATTGAGCTAGAGAGAGGGAGGAGAGGGACACTAACCAAAACCGAGGACAAGGCAGGCTATATATGTTGAAGGTATTTTATCACTAGGATAGTTCAAGGTCCAATTAAAATGCTTTTAAACCTATAGTGTATCTTGATATTCAAGATTAAATCTATACTTTATTTCACCTCTAGTAAGAAGAAGGTTGGGAGTAGTATTGAATACACCTGCTCTCCAATTCCGATCATCACCCTAAGGAAATTGAAACCACTTTAGCTTCAGATACACTAATACAAAAAGCCAACTTCTGTAGCCAAATATAAGAATTGTCGATTGTGTTTAGTTTTATACCCTCCAAGATCAACAAGTTTTTCCTTTTCAGTCGTATTTGGTTTGAGGGTTGCTCTAACATAGAGCAAGATCCTTCCATTGCAGCAAATCCATGTTTAGCTATGTCATTGTACTTGCATTCACATCTTCCACCAAAACCTTAGATTTCCTGCACAACCTATATCATAAGTACTCAACAACAGATTATGTGTCCTAAAGAATCTAGAAGTGTAGACAAGACAAGAAGAGTGAAAGGGTAGATCTAGAAACCTCCCTCTCAACTCAGTGCAAACTAACCAGAAGGCAAAACCAAGTTACAACCAGATAAACTAAAATCCGAGACACATGTTTATCATGGCCTGCAATGCAAGCAATAAAAGTAGACAATCTATAAAATTTAACAATGACCATCTTTTGGTTATGACGTATCCATTGGAAGCGCCTTCTTCCCCTGGACCAATTTTATCCCTATGACAACAAGGTCAATCAAACACCTAGAATTCCATTGAGTGTCTTTAACCTTTCTATGTGTGAAAAGCTCCACAGTCCTTCCTTTTCTAGCATCAACTAAATAGAAGACACATGGCTTTTGCTACATTTCAATATTAAGACTTCAGTTACCAAAGGAAATATGCTAGGTCTAGTTTACCCACAAATTATTTTATTAATATTTTCTTTCCCCTTGTTCCCATTGATAACAGAATAGCATGTTGACTCCTGCATTTAATTTACCAAAAAGGGCATATGCACATGCTTACAAGACTTTATTTGGTAATCGCAATGCTCATCGATATCCTTGCTTCATGGAAAATTCACATAAATCAAACAAACAAGATTCCCAGAGTAAACAGACATAAAACTAACTTGTGTAGATTGAAATTTCAGTGAAAGTACCATATGGTGCTCAAAATGATGCTAAATATGTACAACGGGTAGAACCAAAAACCGCAAAAAGAACATCCAGGTAAAAATTCTTTCTTTCCTTGTAAAAATCAATCAATATTCAAACATCTAAGATGTGATTAACTTTGAGTGCTAATCTAGGAATACAGCTCTTGTACTCCTGAGCTTCTATTCTATTGCCTAGTGGGGGGTTCAGCATTGAAGGAATTATATGCTTGATCGCCTAGGAACTTGTACAGAAGCAAAGTTATCTAAATTGTCTCTTCCATTTCTTGATCACTAAAAGAAGAAAAATGGTGAGTGCTACTGTGCATCTGGAAAGCCCCAACTGCATTGTTGAGGACAAATTGCCATTTTATGCGGTTGGTCTAGATACAACTTACAGCATATGATCTTTTATTTATCAGACCTTTCTTCCCCATGGTAAAGTTTGTGCACACATGCAATAATTAAATTCCATCATAATTCTGAAAGCTACTTAGGCATGGACCCAAGCCACTTGAATAGGGGCATTGTCCGAAATAGCCAGAGAACAGCAGGTTAAAAAAAGTCAACCTAGATAGTCACAACAAACTAGCAACTATAGGTAAAATCGTGTCCTCATGGTATTGTTCACTGAGTTTGTTCAGATAGTAATGTGAATTGTATTTATGTACATACATAATTTGTCTAGCATCAGAGGATCTGAGGAAATCACTGAATAAAAGCGCCAATCTAATAGTACAGGTCCCTTAGTTAGGATATGCAAGAATATCATTCAAAAGTACTGTCATACAGTCTGAATAAAAAAAGCATAACAAGCGTCCCTTTTTTTCCACAAAAAGAAACTACAGCTTTGGATAGTGCTCACGCCATGCCAACACAAGGCCATAAAACAGCAGATGTGTTCACTTTTTTTATAAGTGAAAAAGGACAGATGTCATGAGCATACTTACATAAAATAGTTGTACAAGTGCTGAATGTAGGAAGGAATAGAGCCTCAAAACACGAGAAAATGGACAAGAATCTTGAGAAGTAATCTAAGAGCAGTTCTCAGGCAATATCCACTCGAGTGTAGGAATGACAATTGATTTTAAGAGAACAATGCTGCAAAAAAATCGATATTATTTTCATCACATGTATAGCATGTCAAATTTTGAAGAACAAAGTGGAAGAGCACCGATAAAAGAGTTGGAAACAAAATCTATTGAAAATATCAAGTGTTACAGCTTGTTATTGGTATACATCAATCTAGAGATTCAAGTGATTATAACTATCAAGAGAATATCTACAACCGAATGCAATGAAAATGATAAGATAACACTTCACAACTTGAGCCAACTAGTTTCTGCAACCTATAACAATAAATGCTTTGCATATGTTTCCTAAATAAACAGGATGCCAGATTTTCAGCTCTTCCAGCTAAATAAATGTGGTTTAACAGTCTTAGTCATCCACTTCATAGCTCTACCTTCACTTTTCTAGCTCAAGTCTACCTCATGCTCCAAATTTGAGCTTTTAAGAGAAACAGCAACCGCTAAGAAAATTAACTGATGGTAAAAGCATTAGTCTTTTCAATAAATGTTAGCCTGAAATTCTGCCAATTAAGAACTCACTATGTTCATTATGTGTATTAAGAGTTTCCAACGCACCCATGATTAGTCTTCCTACAATCTTACTCTTCCTTTTTCTTCACAAGATTCAGTGGGTAAACTTTTAGATGCTCCGAACCATGATGTAACCATCCAACCTGCCAATAACCTAAAAAGAGCTCGATCGAACATCACCATCATCAATGCCGGGTAACAAAATCCACCTCATTCTGCATCATAATTCCCCGACCACATTCAGAACAATGGACAATAAAAGAACTCCCCCAAGAAAACTTCATCAAACGGTAAGGATCTTCCCAACCGATGAACTAAAAATCAGTGCTTCTTCAAGCTACCACAGCTTCCAATCTCCGCCGTCACCAACATACACACCGATCGCAACGACGGAGAAAAAGCTCAAAGATGGTCCAGAAGATTTTTTCGGCTCTCGCTCCTTTGACGGATGCGTGCAAACGGTGGAAGGCGGTCGTCGGCGAATGCCATGTGACCCCTCGCCGGACGGCGGATTTCTTGCTCGCGGGCGTCGTCCCTCGGGTGCTCGTCATGGAGGATGGGCTCCACTTGTTATACGGGCCAAAAATTATGGGGTGAGATTGGAGCCCAAACTGAATGGGCCAAATTAGATCAAAATCGATGGGCTTTGGCCATAGTTATTCTGATGAACAGAACAGGCCCAATCGGATTGAGGCCTTTTCTACGGCGGTTATTTCTTTTTCGTCCATTATTTTTTATTTTTTTTATTTCCCCTTTGATTTATTGATTTATTTTTTATACACATATATCACAAAATGCGTATTCAATTTCTCAGCCAAATTTCAATTTTCGGCGAAGTTAAGGCATGTGCGTATGAGGTAAAGGTTACATGCAAAAATAGGACGGGGTGAACAATTTTTTTTTTTTTTATAAATAATATGGTTTGTTAAAATTCATGAAACGATTAATTTAATCACGTTTAAATAGGTTGACCCATTTATTGGAAAAAGAAAAGAAACAATCCAAATGATTTTCGTGCCCTTAATTTTAAGAAGCGCCCGCTAGTCCACCTTTTTTCAGAAACAATGATTTTTTAAGGAAATTTTCTTTTATTTATTTGTTGGAAATAATTATGGGAAAGTTCAAATGAGTTTATCTTTTGTAGACGGGGAAGTGTATGAATTGACTCATGAGTAAGTCTTTTTTTTTTTTAATAACTGTAAAGTAAACTTGGTTGTATGGTGGCAAGATTTAAACTAGGAAAATTTTAAAGTTGCAATATTGAGTATTTTTTTTTTTGGTCGATCAATATTGAGTATGGAGTGTTAAAATTAAAACATCTTATCAATTTTTCTTAATTTGTGTCGTAGTACATAACATATCATTGTAATTGATTTTTTTTTTATTAATCATCCAAAAAATTGTAAACGTAGTAGTATTATAATTTTATCAATTCAATTCTAAACATTTTTAATTTTGCTAATTAAGTCCATTTGGCCAAATTTGGTTGGAGATCATTGATATCACATGGCATGATTAGTGATTACATAGATAATTTTTTAATAATTTTTAATAATATTTTTATTCTATTGGATATTAGAGTTGGTCAAGTTAAGCTATTGTTCTAAGCATAGAGCATTGGGATTTCCTTAATTAATATTTTTGATTTGGTTTGAAACTCATAACAAGTGACTAGATCCTATAAGAAAGTAAATCCCATTTCTAGACCATTGGGATAGTTTTTGTAAGTAAACAAGAAGTTATGCCCACTATTCTAACTAGATCTATTCTAGATGCAAGAAAGGAGTCATGCCAATGTTCTCCAAGAAGCCATGCCCAATGGACCAATGGATAGTTTCTAAGTAAACAAGAAGTCATGCCCATAATGGTCTAGTTTTTTTGTAAGTAAATAAGAAGTCATTTCTAATGTGAAGTCATGCCTAATGTTATGCTCAGTGTTCTCACTAGACCATGAATAGTTTTTGGGATACTTTTTTAAAAGTAAATAAGAAGGCATGTCTAATGTGAAGTCAAAGTTGTGCCCAATGCTATGCCCAATGTTCTCACTAGACCATTGGGATAGTTTTTGGGATAGGATTTTTTTTGTAAGTAAATAAGAAATCATGTCCAGTATTTCTAAGTAAACAAGAAGTCATGTCATAGTGTTATGCCACTGTTCTCACTAAACCATCATGCCTAGTATTATGCCCCATGCCTAGTGTTATGCCTGGTTCTCACTGGACCATCATGTCTAGTAATATGCCACATGCCTAATGTTATGCCTAGTTCCCACTAGACCATCATGCCTAGTGTTATGCCTAGTGTTCTCGCTAAACCTATCATGCTTAGTGTTATGCCTAGTATTCTCACTAGACCCATCATGCCTAATGTTATGCCCCATGCCTAGTGTTATGCCTAGTTCTCACTAGACCATCATGCCTAGTGTTATGCTTAGTGTTATGCCTCATGCCTAGTATTATGCCTAGTGTTATACCCCATGCCTAGTTCTCACTAGACCATCGTGCCTAATGTTATGCCTAGTGTTCTCACTAGACCATTGGGATAGTTTATTGGTTAATTAGGATATTTTTTTAAATAAACAAGAAGTAATTCTTCTAAGTAAATAGGAAGTGAGGAAGTCATGCGGCTAGCATGCTCACTATTCTCACTAGACGTCTAGTGAACACTATAAGTAAACATGAAACAAGTCATGCCTATTGTTCTCTTGGGATAGTTTTTGTAATTTTTGTAAGTAAATAAGAAGTCATGACATTGGGTATCATTGGTGGGTGGGATGGTTTGGGTGGGTTAGTTTTTCTAAGTAAATAATGGTTTTTGTAAGTAAACAAGAAAAGCATTTGTAGAATGCTGTTGTGCATGAAAGTGTTTGTATAACAAGTCATGCCCAGTCTATTCACTAGACTTTGTGATAGTTTTTATAAATAAGCAAAAATCCATGCTAATATGTTCTCATTAGACCAATGGGAATTAGGATTCAAGTGTCTATTGATTCTAGTTTTTCTAAGGAAAACAGGAAGTTGGACCATCCTAGACCATTGGATTAGACAGTTTTTCTTCAAAGTAAACTAGTGTTATGATAGTTTTTTTATTTATAAGGAAACAAGAAGTCATGTCTTAGTCGTCCATGCCTATGCTTGTTCTTACTAGACCACTATTATTAGACCATTGGGATATAGATTTTCATTTTTCTTAGGCTTTCTTAGATAGATAGAAATAAGACTATTTACTTTATAATTAATTGATTGATTTTTATTTGGAGGCATTATCATTCTAGCCATTTGATTCCTTGATTCCACACAGTAGCATTCCGTAGGCAATTTTGATTTTGACAAGCAATTTTGATTTTGATGAATTTCAGTTTTCTGTTTGGTAAATTAAACTATATAATATTCTAGTTTATCTTCGTTTTGCTTTCAAATTTTGAGAACTTATCCATATCCATGATTTCTGCTAACTCTCGGGCTTCCTTCTATTTCCTTCTATTGGATCTCTTCTAGTGGACCTTGGAGTTGATCAAGTCAAGGTATTGTTCTAAGCATAGAGCATTGGGATTTTCTTAATTAATATTTTTGGTTTGGTTTGGTGAATTTAGTTTGATTAAACCCAAACTCATAACAAGTAACTAGACCCTATGACCTATGAGATAGTTTTTGTAAATAAAGAAGGAGTCATGCCCATTTCTAGACCATTGGAATAGTTTTTGTAAGTAAATAAGAAGTCATGCTCAACCACTGGGATTCGACCTAGTGGCCACCCTTTCAACATGGAAGGGGAGATGAGGGGTTCAAATCCCCACCTTCTCAGGGGGGATGGGGGTGGGGACGTGTAAGTTTCAGGAGTGGGTTTCGACTCCTACGCCTTGCAAGAGGTAGGGCAAAAGTCTGAGAGTGAGTGTAGAGTAGGAATAGAGTAGGACTGACCAAAAAAAAAAAAAGAAGTCATGCTCACTATTCTAACCAGATCTAGAATAGAAGAATAGATCTAAGTAAGCAAGAAAGAAGTCATGCCAGTGTTCTCCAAGAAGCCATGCCCAATAGACCAATGGATAGTTTTTCTAAATAAACAAGAAGTCATGACCAATTCTCACTAGACCATTATTTTTATTTTTAAAAATATAATTTTTAATTTTTAATAATTATTTTTTTTTTTTTTTTTCTTCTTCTACGGCCGGCATTTTGCCGACCACGATGACGGCCGGCGACCGACCACAGGCGAGGCTCGAGCTCGCTGGCATCGGGTGGGGCTTGATCTCACCGATTTGGCGAGGCCGAGGCCCCACTCGATGTCGGCGAGCTCGAGCCTCGCCTGGCTCTGTTGTCGGCCGTCACCCGCCGTCCATCAACTAAGGATGGAAGAAAAAAAAAAAAGAAAAAAAAAATTGAAATATGAAAATAATTAAAATTCGATTTTTCTTTAAAAAAATATTTTATAAAATTAAAGAAGGCCATGGCCCATGGATTCAAAGTGGGTCATAATATGGGTTTATTTTCTCAAACCCATTTTTGACCCATATTTAACTTTTACTTGACCCATATATGACCCATTTAACTAAAAATGTGTCATAATATGGGTTTATGACCCATTTTGCCAGCTCTAGCAAGCTTCCACATGGAAAAAGAAAAAGCAACTTTAATGATAATCTTGTCGGTAATTTGCTTATATAGTCAATAACTTTCTCAATTGGAAAATAGAAGTCTACGTGTATCTAGCGACATATCCACCTGATTGATAAGTCCCGATATATATATATATCGAAAAAATCACAAAAAAACCTTAAACTTTGCCCAAAGTGATAGATTTGCCCCAAACTTTTTTTTATGACGTGAAAAATCTTGAACTTTTGTCGTGTGACACATTTATCCTAAACTATATGGCATTTTGGTCTTTTTACTTTTTAATTTTTTTTTACTTTTTTCTTATTCTTCTCTCTTCACTTTGCGAGCCATGGCAGAGCCGGCAAAGAGAAGCCGGTGTCCGATGAGGGCTACTCAAGAGAAGCCGGCGTCCAATGAGGGTTGCCCTCGCCGGCGTCGGGCGAGGGTCACCCTCGCTTGGGCTGGCTAGGGCGGCCCTCGGCTGGGTCGGGGGAGGGAGGCCCTTGCCTGACGCTGGTGAGGGTGGCTCTAGCTAGCCTGGGCGAGGGCTACCCTCACCCGACGCCGACTTCCCTGCGCCGGCTTCACCATGGCCGACTGGGTCGGGCGAGGGCCTCCCTTGTGCCCTTGCCTAGATTTGGCAAGGGCACCCCTCAGGCAAGGGCAACCCTCGCCCGACGCTGGCTTTCCTCCGCCATGGCCAGCAGAGGGAAAAAGAAGAAAAAAAGAAAAGAAAAAACATATAAAAAAAGATAAAAATGTCCTTAATGGGTAAATGTGTCACAGTTTAAAAAGTTTGGGTTTTTCAGTAACTTGACATCCGTACGTGATTAATAAATTTGATTTGACCACGGAAAATTAATTGTTAACATACTATGTGCTTCAATATTTGGTAAAAGTTCGATGACCATTTTTCAAATGAATAGTCTTCAAATCATGCATCTGTCAGGTAGTACTGCCTCCCCCTGGAGACAATATTTGCACGGATCTCCATTAATGCATCATATTAAATAGCTAAAAAAAGCCACAAAGTACTTTAAATTATGTTCATTGCAATACATTTACTTTGAATTTTTTTTCCATTAAATCATAGACCCAAAACTTATTTTGGTATCAAACATATATCCTAAATTAATTAAGTTAACAAATTATGCGGCTACTTGCATTTTGCGTTTTTGAGCATGCTTAGAGCCTTTAATCATGTCTCGATGAAAATATTGGAAGTAACATCCAAGGAATGAAATCTCGCTACTGATTATTATATATTGAACGATGGAAAGCAAAAGATACAAATGTGACGTTCACATGATAACAATATGTCAACCCTCTGTATGTCTTATTTTTTTGTTTTTGTTTTTAAAACTTCCTCCTTCATTTTATTCCTTGGTTTAGCGGGAATGGTGGCAATGGCGATGATAAGGGTAGCGGCGATGAAAGAAAAAAAATTGATGAAGAGTAAATGTGTGGTGTGAGTTTAATGTTGGGATTTTCAACATAGTTAAAATTAATGTTTGGATAAATGTGTCGTATGAATATAAGTTTGAAAATTTTTATATCACAAAAAAATTTAAGGTTAATGCTCGAAAAACTCCAAACTGGTACACCTGTGACAAATTTACTTCAAATTATTTTTTTGACCACCAAAAACCCCAAACTGGTATACCTTTGACAAATTTACCCCAAACTAGTACACTTGTAACAAATTTTCCCTTCGTTAGTTTTTATTAAATTTTATTGTCAAATTATTAAGTTAAATGATACATGACAGTTGATTGATATACAAAGTTGGGGTTTTATGCTCCATTTGTCACAATTTACAATTTTTGTGATTTTTTTTATATTAATCCAATTTAGCGGAATGTATATTTGTCACAAATTTACCAGTTTGGATTTTTTGCGGTCAAATAAATTAGTTTGGGGTAAACTTGTCATAAATGTACCAGTTTAGGATTTTTTATGGTTAGTCGGGGTAAATTTTTCGCAAGTGTACCAGTATGGGATTTTTCATGGTAAAAAAATAGTTTTTGGTAAATTTGTCACATGTATATCAGTTTTGGATTTTTCAGGGTATTAACCCAAAAATTTAAGATAAATGTGTAATGCAAGTATTCGGCCAAAAAAAAAAAGTGTAATGCAGGTACACATTACCTTCGTATAAATTTGACATTTTTTGTATAACAAAATTATCTTGAGATAAAGGTGTTACGAGGATGGATTTCACCATGAGGTGACTTTTTGTTTTTCTACATAAAAAAAATTCAGCAAAAAAAAACTCCTAAAAACATTTAACTTTATTTTTGTATGAAACTAGTCACGACATTGACTCTCCACTTACAATGCAGTATGTCGCATTTGGTCCAACTCGAGTCGCTACTTAAGAAAACGAATAAGAAGGCGAATGATTGCACTATTAACGTGTTGCAATTAAACGTGATCATAAAAGCGAACTAATATATTAATGTGTTCAAAGGTAATATCTATTCGTTTTGCCTTCCATCAAACTAAACCGAACTAATAGAAAAACAAAAATATATAATTTATATCACAATAAAAAGGGAAAATTCTCAACAATGACCTAAAATGTCAATTTTTTTTTCAAACAAGGGTTTGAAGTGGGTATTTTTTTAAGCAATTGCCCAAAGTGTTATCGTTTTCTCAAATAAGAATTCAAAGTGCTCATATTAATTTAAAATAAGATATTGAAACGGATATTATTTCAAATAAGGACTGAAATGCTTTCTTATTTTATCAAATAAAGGCCTAAAGTGCCCATATCAATTTCAAAGAAGGGTTTGAACTCATTGGCTATGAAAGGCAATTTTATCTTTTGAAATTTTGTCTTTTTCCTTTTTTATTTTCTTGAAAAAAAACTGCAAAAGGGAGAAACATAGAGTCACCACCCCATTGCCGGTGGGCGGCGGCAAAGGTTGGTGACTTTCACCAACTAGAGGCGAGGTCGTTGTTTAGGTGTCAGCAACCCTCCCGGCCTTAGTTGCCAATTAGCTAAAATATTTTGCTAGTCAATAATGTTAGATTCTTATTTGAAACATTTATAATCACATTAGTTCATTTTTTGAAATTAATATATTTTTTTTATATATTTAAAACAAGATCTATTTTAAATTCTTATTTTGATATTTCGAATATTTCACAATAAAAATGATAAGAAAAAAGAATTCAATAATCATAACTAAAAGGTAATTGACCTGGTTACATTAGCGGCAAATTTGCAGGAGGAAAGCTTCAATGCCATCAAGCCGTCGCAGTTGCCACGTCCACGTGGCGCGATCTCAAAGGGGCCTGTCCTCCATCGGCGCGGGCAGCAACACCAGTCAGGTACGACCATTCGGTTGCAGGGGAGTGCAGAGAACGTCGCGCTCCGTCGTCTTCGTCTCCATCTTCTTCGTCTTCTTCGTCTTCTTCGTCTCCCGCAGCGCCGCGACTCTCTCTCTCTCTCTCTCTCTCTTCCTCCTCCGTCCTTCCTGGACACCCTCGAGAGACGTCGAGGATCGCGCAGGACGACGGTTGTAGCTGCCGCCGGGGTGAGGGAGGCGGGAGAGCGGGGGGCTCTACCTCTGTTATGCTGCATTGCCTCCGCTCCCTCAGGCAACCTTCCCCGCCTTTTTGGCTTTTCCGACGTTCTTGCGGGGAACGTGTCGGTTGAGCTTCGATCGGCAGCCGGTGTTTGCTCGTTGATCCTGACGTGTGCCCGGGGTTTAACTACTTTCTCCTATCGCCGGAGCTGGGAGTCGGTTGGCGAGGACGTTACGCACGCCGGAAAGGGGTTGGCTGGCTTCTTACCCGCTTCTGCCGACCCGTGTTCGAGCTCTGCTTGAGCAATCATTTTATCAGCTAATTCGCGGGTAATGTTCTCGTGTTTACAATATCCTGGTGACGCGTGCTCGTTTGGTTTGTGGGATAACGAAAAGACGGGAAAGAATGTTAGTAGGGGAAAATGAAAATCACGAAAAATATGATCTTTTCTGAAATCGTGCATGCATTTTTGAACCTCTACAGTCAAATGTGTTGAGGGGGTGATGGTCGTTTCCTCTGCTCTCTTACTCGTGCTTTTCGACCCGTGTGATCTTTATTACCGCTCTTCTTCTTTGCACGACAGGTTTCGGGGTGGCTAAGGATGGAGCCAAGCCAGAATTGCGGGAGCATCAGGAAGAGGCCTGCGGAGCAGGCGATGAATGATGGTGATATCGACAGGATATATAGATTCACCATATTGTTGCCTAATGGGACTACCGTGGGAATCGCGTTAAGGGAACCCAACCCGACGATGGCCTCCGGAGATTTCATGCTGATGGCCAAAGAAAGGTATAATCGAGCCAAAGCGCAAGATCCATCGCTAAGGTCCAAGCGTCCCATCGCATGGGAGAGTAATGAGTTGCATCTCGAAGATGCAAATGGCAACCGGATCAAAAGTCGAATTATTTTCAACAACTTTAAGCCTCACAAGCGCCACATCTTGCGTCTTCACGTGAGTATTGGGCAAAAAAGTCATATGTTGTTCGCTTGCTCTGTCTTCTAATTTACTGAGAGCGTGCATATTCACTTTAAATGGCTGTACTTATTTTACTGTTCTTTTTTATGCATTATCTTTTTCCAATTAGGATGGCTCTGGCAACACAACTGATACTTTTGAGGTTAGTATTTTAATCCTTTCTGCATGATGGGTATCACTTGCCTTTTAGGAGTTCTCTTGTTGTGGATTTTGATGGTACCCTTTGGGGGGAGGTGTATCATGGCCTTTGAACACATGACGCATGCTATGATGGAGTTTCTCTAGTTCTCTGTGCTTCTTCAAGCGATTGCATTGATATATGCGTGAAATCTCTCACAGAATATGTGGGATTTAACGCCTGACACAGAATTGTTGAAGGAGCTACCTGAAGAATATACTTTTGAAACTGCTCTTGCAGATTTGATAGTAAGTTGTCCTGATGATTTTGGAAGTTATAATCCCTGTTTGATGCCAAACTGACTGCTGCTCCTTTCGCCAGGATAATTTCTTGCAAGCTGTATGGACTAATCCCCTGAAATCTAAAAGATTGATTAGGTGATTTCTTGATCTTGTCACGTTACCATTAGGATTGGAACATCAACCCTTTTGTGGCTTAAGGCTGAGAATTTGTGGAACATTAGTATCCATATTGTGGCTTATGGTGGAAGCTGTACGAAGGATGATGCTTCTTTGCGTTGATCTAGTTGTTGAACTGGGTGCATCTTAGAACTTCTCCTATAAAAGGAACCTTTTCTTTTCAAATAGAAATTTTATACTAAGCAAATCTACAGGAGGTGATTGATGATTTGTTTACTGGATAAATATAAACAATTGTAAACATGCATTCTTGTTGTTTCAACTAAATTAGTGAACAATAAATGAGAGTAATGGAAAACAACATTGAAGCTTTTCCTTTGTTTGGAAGTATCACTTCCAGTTTGCTAATTGCCAACAAAACTTTTCTTTAAGTCTGAACCACGTAGGACTTCATCGATGCAGACATCTTTCAGCCATATATTATGAATCATAAGTTTCACATGGAGATTGTCGCATTTACTTCAACATGATGGGCGTTTGATGCCATATGATCATGGGCTAACTATATTTTAATCTTTCATCTTGATGCTTCTGCTAGTTGCATTCTTATTGAAATTTTGTTGGGTTTGAACTTTGGAGCTTGACTCACTATTGTTTTGAAATTGCAGCTTGGATATATCTGATGAAAAGATCTCCATCTTTGACACTGGCCCTGGAATGGATGACAGTGATGAGAACTCTATAGCAAAGTGGTATTGAGTACTCTAAAGCAATGTTTTTTCTTCCCTATTTAACCCGAACCCACACACGCACCCACACACTCACTTGTCCATGGCAACTTACACCATAAACCGTATCTTGGCTTGAGGGGACAGAATTTTAGGAGAGAATTCTGTGCTTTGGGTAAATTTTGGTTATCTAGTTGAAAACGAAGAAATAACATTGGTGACATGACTTTTTGAATATGCTTTGATAATGTGGAGTTACATCGTCTTCAGATGATTACTTGAGTCAATTATCTATTTCCAGAAAGAGGCTGGTGCTACTTAAATGCAAAATGATGGCTTCTTCATGGAGAAAACTGATTGTATCCTTTCCAGTTATTTATAATAGAAATATACTTGATAGGACAGAACTTTTTTATTTATTTTAGAAACAGATGCTTAACTACAAGATTAAATTCCATCCACTAGCAAGCCTTGGTTTCTGATTTCATTCTCTTTTTGTAACTTTTCGTGGATTTGTGTTCATTCTTTTTGTCTAGGGGAAAGATGGGTGCCTCACTTCACAGAAAGTATAAAGTTAAGGCAGTAGGTGGAAAACCTCCGTATCTAATGGTAATTTCTCTTTAAACACGTGACATTAATTGAATATTGTAGTCTCTGCATGAAAAAGACATGCAAAATGTCCTTTTGCTAGTAGCAGGAATCCATTGGTATTTCCAGGAGATGTAAATTGATGCAAGCTAATATCACATGTGAATGATTGGTTGACTGCAATATATTAGGAGTGAATCGATTTTTCCTCTGCCATATTCATACACTGTCAAGTATGTCCTGGCATAATCAATGTTCTTAAAGAATCAACTTCCTCTTCACGAAAATGTTGCCGATACCTTCCACTTCTCATAGGCGGAATTAATTTTCAAAGCAACATTGCGCCATGCAGCATTAGCTTTGTTGAAATACAAAAAACATTTTTTCCCTATCCTCCCCCAATAAAAAGCAAACACAAACTTCTGTTTTCAATGAGTCAGAATTATATGAGAGAAGTCAACAGTATGTTCCTAACTAGCTGACAATTTACCTTTCCATGTCCTGGACATGGATTTGAATGGGGAAAATTAAACTGTGTTGAATCTCTAAAAGTTTAAATTGCTTCTATTTTCTGGATAATTTGTTGAGCGTTGTGCAGCCTTTCTTTGGCTTGTTTGGATTTGGAGGACCAATTGCCTCTATGCATTTGGGAAGGTACATTCCAGAGTATTGTAGTTGTAGAAACTGGTAGTCCATTATATTTTGTGGAGGTAATTTACACCTCTTTACCTTTTAACGAGTTACAGGCATGCCATGGTTTCTTCCAAGACTATGCAATCTAAAAGAGTATACATGTTACATCTGAAGAGAGAAGCTCTATTGAGCAGATCTGGTTCTCAACACTCTTGGAAAGTATGCAAGATCACTGATTTCTTCATTGTTGTCATATTTTTCTCTCGACTGGACTCCCTTAGGTTCTATACATAGATTTATTTAATCTGTCATCATTTTCTTTGTCGTTTATTCAGACTGATGGTGGCGTCAGGGTTCCTTTAGAAAATGAAAGCGCAAGAGCACCTCAAGGAAGCTTCACGAAGGTAGACTTCTTTTAATAAATTCTTTCTATTGTGGTATTTCAGTGTCAATCGCATTGACTCATTGGACATTTCATGGTGCATATGCACGTCTTTTCTTTTTATATTTGCAACTAAATTTTTGCCTATGTGTGTGTGTGTGTGTGTGTTTTTTTTTTTCCTGGGAACGTTTTACTCAGCTAATCTCTACAAACCTGGTAAAAACCATTGTCTAGGATGTTATCTGTCATGCTCTGACCCAGGCATCATCCATTGAAAGCATGTCTTTTTTACGTAACCTCCATTGCTCTATAAATTTGTTTTTGGCTTGGCCACGGCACAGGACTTGGAAGTAGTCATAGTTCAGCCGTCTTGAGTGACTATTAGGCTCTAGATTCTCTGATTATGCCAGTCGAAGACTTCCTCAGGTCATGTCTTTACTTTGTTCTCAAGGCATAGTCAATCTTCTTGAGGGAATCCTAGGCTTTAGATTGTCTATTATGTCACTTTAATATAGTGGCGATAAAATAGATATTTTTTTCGAGATATAGGATTGAAATATTTAAAGAAGACGTTAGGCAGTGGGAGGAGATAGGGAGAATTTAAAGTCTATAAGATGTGAGGCGAGTTGAAAACTACACGTGAGCGAGAGATGAAACACCCTCACAAGGATTATGAGACACATAAACTGGCGGCTACTGTGAGTTAAGACATAACTCTTTGAACAGTTTGAAGTTGATAAAGATTGATAGAACACCTCTTCATGCATGTTGGCGTCTGTTGATGGGGGAAAGCCTCTACTATGAAGTTTGAAGCAAATATTTTATTTCTTTTGTGTACTGCCTTGGGCATATATATGTAGTTAATGACTTTTATGTATTATTCTAAATACATTCTGCTGGTAAAATTTTCAGGTAGTTCTTGATTTGTCACAAGGTGGTAAACATTGTGAATTCTTGATACCTAGACAATACATTGTGATGTTTTCATGCATTCTTGTCGTATAAAATCTGTACAGGTTGAGATTTTCGAGCCTAGAATGAAAAGCGTGAATCTATATCAACTCTCGTGCAAGCTGAAGGACATCTATTTCCCATACGTTCAGGTTTGCTGAAATCATATCTATTTTTGCTTAGGGTTTTGTTAAAGAGTGTCTGCAGGGCTCTTGTTAAGCCACAGATTGAGGAAAGTTCACCATTCTTTATGCACTGTTTTACTTTTGTTATGTGTAGTTAATGCTTTAGAAATTGAAACATTTCATACAAGTATGCTTAGTAAGTGCCTCGGGGCACTCTTTGACAAGACTTTTATAGAGATGTTATTTCATTACAAGTGGAGAAAGTCATGCTGGTCTTTTTCTCTTGGCTTTATGGGGTTCATCAGCTAAATTTGGGAAAGAGTCATATCACTTTTTTGGAATTTAAAATGATGTCTCAATTTTCTAACATTTCAAGAGTTTTGCTAGATTTTTCAGACAGATCTGCGTTATGTCATCTTTGTTGCCTGGACTTGTGGTGGTGGAAAGTTTAAGTACTGCAGAAATTGGAGTAAATCAAACACTGCTGTTGATTTTGCCAAATAGAATATCAATACGGTATCATAATTACTGTGTTGCTCCTATGAAAAGTTACTGCTATGGCACATGCAATAATGCTATAATGCCATCACTGCACAATATTCATAAATGCTGCTACCGACCACAAAGTTGGGTTCAGTTAGCATTGTGGCCAATGTGGGGTATGGCTTTGGTCAATATTTTTGAGAGTATTACTCCTGGCTATGATTTAAAACTATGCTAATGAGTTCTCCCTTCTGGTGAATTCATAACTGTTACTGACTTTCTGGATTACTGGGGATATCAAGGTAGAGCAATGTCTAAGATAGCAAGTAGTAGGTAAAATGGTTTTTCAGAGTTATGCAAGTTTGCTTCTTCTTTGTAAGGATTACATAGGATGCCTGAATTTGATTTATATCTAATTAATTTGAATGTTTGCAGTGTGATGGTTTGTCAAATTTGAGGAGGACTATCAGACCAGTCCATTTCGAGGTATGGAATGCACCGTTAGTACGGTGGACTCTAATATTAACTCCTTTGGCCACATAATGCTTTTACTTTTTAGCTAGCCTCAATTAAGCTATGTAACCATGTTGTTCAGCTTTACAAACAATTTCAGATTTCCTTGTTCTTGCTATGCCTACAAATATATTAAGTAATTTGAGAAGGCTTGCTATTTATAGTGTATGTTTTGCAGAAAAAATAGTACGCATTATTGCTTTTGTCTTTTTTGTCCACTATGAACAGGTAGTTTTGTACATTCTTAATATTGGGATAGAAAAAGCACAATCCAGCTATGTAACTAGGTCATTCAGATTTATGAACAATTTCGGATTTTGTGTTCTTGCTATGCCTACAAATATATAAACTAATTTGAGAAGGTTTGCTATTTAGACGCTTATGATATGAGCGTGTCCTAGTGTATGGTTTGTTGAAAAAATAGTACCCATTATGGCTTAATGGGATTTCAAAGTAAGCTTTTTGCACCGTGAAATAAGTTTGTGCTTTGTCAGGTTAATGGTATTGATTTAGCTGAAATTGAAGGAGGGGAGGTTGCAATTACCAACTTGCATTCATGCAATGGTCCTGATTTTATAATTCAAGTTCATTTTTCGATCACAGAGGACACTGACGCAAATAGAGTACTCGGTAAGTATCTGAAGTTCTCTGTTCCATTCTTTATAGAAGAGGAGACAGAGTTATATCATCTTTTATTCTAGGTTGTCCACCTTTTATCTTTCTTAGGCCCTTCTTTCATCTGTTGGCATCAATGCTTTTACTACTAGTTTTACCTAAGAATGTCACTTAGATTGTACTTTTCTCTAATATAAAAAGCTGCAATACTTTTCAGGTTCCACAACAATTCACGAGGCTAATGCTTGCACGAAGTGTGTCTACTTTCCTGTTGTTCGGGTATGGCAAAGTATATTCTTATAGTTTCTTTTCTTTTCAGTTTCCTGCGGAGGAAGTTCTTAATATAAGTACTCCAGGGGAAGGAAAACATTGAGAGAATCTTAGAGAAGTTAGAAGCTGATGGATGCGGACCGGCTGAAAGCTATGAATCTTTCGCCGAGTGTCAATCCGACGTCTTGGCCGATCGCTTCCGGATGCTTGCTGGGTGAGTTGTGGATCTTTTTGGATATTATAATCAAACTAAGAAAAGCTGATGAAACAAAAAGCCCAGCATCTCCCTTGCATTACATAAGATAAGGATAGTGAGTTGCAGGCTTAAATGCCTAGAAGCAATAGCACATTTAATGGTCCTTAAAACTTATGCTGCTCCAAAAAAGTATAGCTTACATTGTTATTGATCACACATCTTCAAGCCTTTATCCTTTCGTATACAGCCCCGGTTAACGAGATGGATATTTAAACCTCTCTTTTGTCGCTATCTAGATCTAGTGGCCCAAGTAGTCTTGCATAATCCATTTTCCACAAACCATCCAAGAAGCGAGGTTTAGACACACGGCCCCATGGTTATCCTTTCGGAAGTTGGACGACTATGACGCAATTGCTCATCTAATGGATACATCAAGAAAGCAAGCATTCCGCAAACCTGGAAAAAGTCCGATTAAAATATTCAACAGATGGAGTTTGTGTGATCCATATTTCTTGCCTTTAGTTGCCCTAATATGAAAGGTCAAACAGTTGTTGCTCATTCCTTGCATGAATTTTAAGCAAACCCGGTCATGTTTAAAGCTGGTATTAAGTATAACTTCTTAGGCTGGTTTATAAGTTTTTTATTTTTGGCCAGGCTGGTTTATAGGTTTGATGAGACCATTTTCTTACCTCTATGTTGTGGCTGCTGTGCTGGGAATAGAAGACATCATGTAACCGGTTGTGTGCATTGCATGTTAGAACAATGGTGAAATGACATCCCGACATTTTAAAACTTCTTTGCTGTTGTGCTTCAAAGTGCAACTCATGTTATCAACTCTAGTAAATTTTTCAAATGGTAACCCCACCAAATCATGTTCTTCCTCTTTCCTTGGTAGGCAATCTTGCCCAAAACTTATAGTCTATGTCTATGTGCTTTTACATCCAGCAAATGCCCATGGCAACCCATTATGTCTATGACAACCACCAAAATGAACTTTTCTTGTTTCAGATCTTTGCCCACGTCAATTGCATTTTGATCATTTCTTATCCTCCCTTTTAGTGCATATATGCAAATGTTGACATCATCTTCTCCAAGCTAGTGAGTCAGCTAATAAGAACCATTTTGCAAGAAACGTGCTTATACCTGTATTTTTCTCAATTTTCACTCTATTAACAGTCAAGGTTTTTTGTAATTCATTTCGTATATTGTGAAATATCATCAAACTTAAGATTTCTTCCAAAATGAAGGAATTTCTGACAAGATTCACAAGAAAACACAAATACTAAACATATTGTGGCTTATCTTATAAAAATTTCATGTGCACATTGAGAAGGTCCTGTTTGAGAAACTTGATCTAATTGAAAATTTTGGGTTAAATCAAGCGTCATTGTCAAGTATTTGATGCGTCCACTGTCTCTCTTTAACTGTGGTATGTAATGTTCTCATAGTTGCTTTCTATTACAGGGTATGCTTCCATTCATGGAGAGACATAAGAAAGGAGATAAAGCTCACTTATTCAGGAGATCTTTCTTTAGAGTTAAATGTTTTATTGGTATGGTTATCACTGATTATTAGGACCTTTCTTATCTAGTGGAACTGCATTTTCTTTAATTCTATACATCATGAGATGTCTTACTTATATTTTGATGATGCAGAGACTGATGCTGGATTTTCTCCAACACCTTCCAAGGTGAGGGGAACTATACTTGCCTATTCATGGGCCATCGGGCTTTCATTATTAGAATACTTAGTGGTCCTAGTTCGACATTTTTATGTAACTTAAGACTTTCAAATGCTTCGATCTCCTGAAAACATATGGACTAGGAACTAGAGATTTCTCGTAGCAAGGCTAAACGAGTGTGCGGTTTTGGAGGTGCAAACCAGAGCGGGAACAAAAAAAAAAAAAAAAAGTCTCCAGCTAATTCATGTCTTTCCATAGGGATTCTTCTGGAATTTCTTGATGTATGTTGGTAGGAATGTGCCTTCTTTATGGATAAAATGGTAGCATTTTGAATGTTGCCGAGAGGGATTCTTCTGAAATTTCTTGATGTGTGTTGGTAGGAATGTGGCTTCTTCATGGATAAAATGGTAGCATTTTGAATGTGGCTGTCATAAGTTTGATCGAGTTGAGACCTCTTTATGTTGTCATATTAGCACATATGAATTTAGTGTTTTATTAGTTCCTTTAAGTGTTATATCTCAGGGCAAAACATGTTGTCATTCGTCTGTTATTTGTCAGTTGACAGTGATGTTTCCAATCTTTCTCATCGCTGTTACCTAGCGGAGAGGAGGTTAGAAGTATGCATACACGGTAGCTGTAAGCCTTTGCAGTAAAATATTGTTCTTACCAAAATTTAAAGGTTTTTGAGTTGCCGTTTGTAGATTTTAGGTTGAGTACCTTTTCTATGACATCTTAAAATAATTTAGTAAATTTTTTAAATTCAATTAATGGGAAATGACAAAAGTTTGATGATCAACATTTCAAAGACAGGTCTTCTTCACTTCCTTTTCTTTTGGTTCTTCATTTGTCTAGTATCTCGTTGAGCTGACTCTTTGTTTGATAAGTAAATAATGTACTTTTGGAAAACATCGAAACTGAAACATGTCTATCTTATGTAAGTGGTTCATTACTTGAAATACTTTGCTTTAGCAAAAGAGTTTATGTGTGAGATTTTGTAAGACTGCCACCACCAACTGTTCTAAAAGCTTAAGGTAGTAGATAAATGCATGTTTTAATATTTTATTATCCTATTACTCACCCTCATGCTTAATTTGGTCTTTTTTGCCGAGTATTAAGCATGAAAAAATTTCATTGGGAGGCAAATAGGGGTTTGAAAAGATTCGGAATTAGGACCTCCTACTTTGATACCATGTGAGATTTTATAAGATCACTATCAACTATTCCGAAAGCTTAAGCTAGTAGATGAATACATGTTTTGATATTTCAATATTCTGTCAAATCAAAGGACCAAAAATAGGTTGAATGACATATAGTCATCATCTAAATTGCTTGAGAAATGTAAATCGCTCATCTTCTTGTGGAACTTTTCATATAGAGATGCTCAATGCTCCATTCTTTTGACAGACAGATCGGCCCAAAGACAGCCCATTTACCAAAGTGCTCTTAGAAAAATTGGCAGTGCCTCTTGATGGAGTAAAAGGTCATGCTTGTACATATTTCCACTATCTTCTACTTAAACTTACGTGGTTTTCACTCCAAAGTACTTAATGAATTTTTGTCCATTATCTAGGAATAAATGTTAAAATCTATAGAGAAGAGAAGTTGTTGACTCCTTTGCAACTGGAAAAGGAGTATTCGATTGGATTATCCAAATGCATGATCGTTATGATGAAGAGGTTGACAGCGGCGAGGACCAAGCTGTTTTCATAATCAACCCTGGAAACAAGAAGGCACTTGGTGTATCATCCGACGGTATGTAGAAGTGATATATATCATAATCTGGTGGATTACCGGTGAAGTTCTGCTATGTCACATGATAGTGGTTCGCTATTCGGTCTTTTCCTGTCTTGCGCAAAATGTTTGATATCTTTTGAAATTCTTTGACCACACTACTTCCTGTTTTACCTATTATTTGTTTGCTTTGCTACTCATGGTGCAATTAGTTAATATAAAAATTTATATCTTAGTTGTGAGAGTGCACCGTCGGATGAAAAGGAAGGGAGTGTCTTGGAGATCCGCCAGTAAAATCAAAATTCTCAAAGGAGCATGTGCCGGAGTGCACAAGAAGAATGTCTTTGCTACTCTGGAATATTTTTTGCTTGAAGGACTTCAAGGAGATGGAGGTGGTAAGAAATGATATACCTGTGTTTATTTAATTGCTTTTACTTCAAGCTTTCTGCGAAAAGATACTTTTATTGTGGGCATGTTAGATTATCTCGTATGTCTAATGAGATAACGTTTATACTTAAACAGAATGGAATTTTTATTTGAGCATGCGATTCAAAGCATAAAGAGATACTCTGCATCTAATATGTACGAGACATTGTAGCTTCTATGGTAACTCTAAGTTTCAAACTGGTGCCTATTCCATAGTAGTCAAATGATTTTTCAGACAATTTATTTCACCATCAATGACTTGACTTTTATTGTGTTTTCCAAGGAGACTTGGACAGAGAAAGAGGTTCCTTAGAAGTGTCCCACATTGATCAGTGGAAGCATTTTGCATTCAAACCATCAGTTAGTACTTATGTTCGCTAGGATTGAAATGAAAGAATTAGATCATGTATTAATTCGGAGAAAAATCTTGGGATCAAGTTTTAACCGTCTATCTGCTCATAGGGGATTTCCAGATCAGAAGATCCCTCAACTTGATTGAGAAAACAGTTTATATATTGTGATGATGTTTCTCTATTCTATTCAATGAAGTGTATTGGTCAATTGATCGACCGTCTTCTCTGCGGGGAAGCACGAATCATATGCAGGTGAGTCACTTTTCGATTTTCTGTGGTTGAAGTGTTTTCAGTTTTCATCAACCGATTGGATACCTCAAGATTCTGCTAACAAGCTGTCCCTGCATTATTTTGCGTGAAAGGCCACTAGGGGTGCCCGATGAGAAAGGCTGCATCCTCAATAAGCACGATGGAAACGTTTGCTTGGAGGTTCGAGTTACGTATCTATACCTATTGGAGTAATTGACTCTGGAGAGGTATCTATTTGATTATTTGAATGTCATTTTACTTCTTTATGTCGTATTTTGTGGTCTCTACTCAATCTTGAGCTTCCAAACCCAGTTAGTAGCTGTTGGGAAATCCGAGTGGGAGTGCCAATTGGAGAAGCAGCGCTTGAAAGCTCCATCTTCGATTGACTTGCTAGATGCCAACCAATGTGAAGAGTTAGGAATTCATGAGGTACGTGTCTAATTAGGGTTTTGTAAATCGATCTTCAATTCACAGTGACTCGCAGAAAGTAGTTCTTGAAGCATCCTATATAACCTTGTTCGAGCATTTTATAGCATCTAGGTGAAATCGTTGGTCCGAAAGGTTTAAGAGCTAAGGAGATTTTTTGCATGATGTTATATATTGTGTTCCTTCTCCTTAGAATAATGGTGACTCGAGAATACTAATGAGATTTATCTGTCCTCCGTCTATATTACTAGCCTATTCATATTTTCTTTTTTATCTTTTTGTTGTCGGGCGTTACCGGTTCATGCACCCATTCCCGCTGGACAAGACCCTCCAAAGGAAATTGTAGCCGTTGTTCGGCCAGCAAATTTCAGTTACTCCTTTGCTCCAAAGAACTTGGATGAGAAGTACATTGTCAAAAATAAAATGGAAATGTCAATGGAAGTCAAATTCAGTGGTGATTACGATAATGGTCGAGAAAGTCATCTTTATTCATCTCGTGTGACACCATCTTGTTATAGAGGATATCATGGTCTATACATCTTTTCCTTGCAGCACAAGTGTCATGAACTATTTCAGAAATCCGGTATATATAAATTTTTGTTGCATATGGTAAGCAAGCATCTTTAACTCTTTTCGCCAGCTAAAGAAACAGGGACAAACTTTATCACCAAATGCTCTTTTTATTGTGTAATACCTCTCAAACATTATTTTGTTGACATGTACTTTTGATCAGGATGAGACAAGCTGTAAAAACTATGAAAAAGAAGTGACAGTTCTTGCATCTGCTGAGGTTGGAAGGTGGCAACTTTTGGGCTATGGTAAGAATGAGCATCTTAGAGTCAGGTAAGGATGGTAAGAAGTTTTTGATAGTACCAACTTTTTACTCTTTTGTTGTATATGTGGAGCTCCAGGTTTGTAATGTAATTTGTTGGCTATTTTGACAGGGTTGGATCATGCATTCCACCTTTAGATGTTGCATGTTATGACAAATATGGGAACCTCATTCCATTCCCATCAACTCCAAAAGTCAATTTGCAATTCAAGATGGGTAACGGCATGTTGATTTGTGTAAAGAAAATGAAGGCAGGCCTTTCATCTGACAAAAGGACTCTAAGAATTAAGGTGCCACGCGCATCTATTTAATATGTCCGGCCCATCTCAGATTTGCACACTTTACTAAAATTTGACTCTATCAAGATACAGTAGTATCTCAAGCATTGTTGTGGTAACTCAGATTTTCTGATTGTGTAGGATATACTGATAGAAAGTGGGGATTTAGACATCATCCGGCCAAACTATGAGGGCACAATGCTTTTATGTCCACCGGATGAATCTTTGTCCATTTCTATACCATGTAAAGGTATCGCATTCTGGATTAAATTCCTTTACAAGCATGAGCGTGAGATTTGTTAATTGTTTAGCTATTGATATGCCTGGAAATTATTTTCTCAACATTCTCATAGTTATTCCTGGACATGTGCGGCGAGTGTTGGCACATCCATCCATGCGAAGTATCCAAATGCTTCCTGGGTGCACAGTACAAGAACTCAAATTGGAGGTAAAAGCACATCCTCTCAAGCCTTGTGCTTAAGCCCAATTGTGAATGAAGTTTCTAGCACTATTTGTACGAGAAAATACTCAATCATGTGCAGACTGTTACTAGCGTGCACATATTTCATAGTCGTGGTCCTCAGTACATTTTCCTGACCGCAATGGAATTATTTTACTTGCCATGTATAGTTCTTAGTCTTTCATAAGGTATTTTATTGGATGGAAATTGAGGCCTGGTCTTTCTCTTTTCAATTGAAAAATAACAAGTATCTGAGACAGAACTTCTTTGAACTTTTTAATTGCGTACCTTGTAGAACTTCACCATACGACAGAAAAAGCAGTGTAAGATAACCTGGTCCAAACTGGAATATCATTATGTTTAGCCAATAATTCGCTGTATATTTGCGGAAGAAATTTTTTGCCACTCTTGCTTATGTCTTTCATTTGATTCATTTCCTTCAGATGTTTGATGCTTATGGAAATCATGCTCTGAAGGGCTCTGAAGTTCTTTTGAAGGTTGAGGGATTTTCCAGTAAAGATCAGATGGGTAAAAAGCACAAGGTGATGTGCTTTCCCATATTCCCTGTGGTGCTATTGCGTAAATTCTGTACTTAATTATTTGTTCTCTTATTCTATGTTTGGGAGATGAAGGAAAATGGGCGAAATGAAAATTTGGGCGGAAAGTGGGTAGGTAAGAATTCGGATTTTGTGAGAGTTTGGAAGGAAAATTCAAGGTTTTGTTTAGTTACACCTAAATTTTCTTCCCTCCACTCTCCCAGACAAAGCTTCAAAGATGGCCTTTGTTGACACCGATTCAGCATGTTGGTCAGGGCATTTATCTTTCCATAGTTGCATAGGTGCACGAGAGCGTTTAACTGAAGCAACAGGAACTTTGTGGTGATTTTGCTCCCACATTTACCTACATTTCTGTTGTTATTATTGGGAATGACCCTGCTGGCATTTTAGATATAGGGCATAAACTGTTCAAGCGATGAAATAGCATGTCGGTGGCCCAAAAAGATTTGGCGCATTGTAGAGGTGTATTGTGTATTCATACCATATTTGGAACAGCATATGCATTGCTGATGGTTTAGCCTCTGTTGAAAATTATTTAAGAGAAGGAATAAATTCCTTGTTCAGGTGGATCGTGATGGATTTGTTCATCTCAGTGGCATGTTGAAAGTTACTGCAGGTTACAATCAAAATGGTATGAACCTTGAGTTTGTAGCTTGGACTTTTACTTTGATCTCTTCAAAAGTTTTCTGGGTAATCTTTAGTTGAAGGAAACTGTGTTTACAAAAGAACATCAAGTAAAGTGGAGTAGAGTATAGCTCAAATTCTTGCAATAACTTTCACAAGCTATATCTAAATTTAATGAACATGGTAAAGTGATCATGTATTCACCATTTAGGGGGCAGGTGGTATGCTAAGACTTACTTTCAGGCATATTTCCTTCTCTTTTTGCAGTTTTGTAGCTCAGCTCATTATTACATATTAATTTATTGATTGAGCCTCCAACCAAGAATGCTACTACTAGGCCTATGGCCATTCGAAAATGCGGCCCATTCATGGTCTTAATTATAATCCCAACCTTCTACCATTAAAATCACTTCGTAAACTATTATGGGATTCATCATCGATAGGGCATTTTCTTTTCTACGCAAAGCTCATTAATCTCTTGAAAAGTGCTAAATTTTGATTATCACAACTAACTTCTTAGTTCCTACATTGCCATTAAATCAATGCAGTTTATTTTGAACCGAGGGTGGACTTATCACTCTCAATATAATAAAGAAAGTTACAAGAAGCAAATAACTCAGAAATTCTATAGTAAAAGAAAAACATACTCAGCCTATCATTATTACCTTTTATTACTGAAAAGTTTCATCCTTATTCTAAACTAATCTATACCTGTTTTCATTCTTTCAAACTAATTCATTTTCCTTGATGAGGGTTAAAAAAATCCTGCTAGTATAAACCTAAAACTCGTTATTATTATTTTTTTTTTGGAAGTTTTTCGTGTATCTCTTGATGAAATTACTTTAACCTTGCTTGAATTGGGAATGTGAAGAATTTAGCGATTATGTAAAACATAAGAAACATTAGAGGTAGCATCATCAACACATATTGAGGTTTACTGTAATCACAACAAAGTTTGAGTTTCAATTTACCATAATACAACTAGTAGACTCAATGAATCAATATTTTAAAATAATTACATTGAGTCACCTTTTATTTCTTCAACTTATGAATTGACCATACAGTTTATTCAATTAGTATAGTTTACACTCCAGGTCGATCAACTTTAGTTATTCATTGTAGCGTTGATCGATTGAAGCTTAACACGACACCTATAAACAAAGATTTGGGTACTCCCAATTTATGAGGTAAATAAGAGTCCTTTTTCTTGGAGTGCAGGCTTTCTGCAGTGTGGACTCAAAATCACACAGTTTTATTTAAAAGGTGTTTTATTTTAATCTTGCTTCTGGGACATATCAGTTGATGATATTTATTGCTAGGAACTAAAATTATGGTGTTTGTATTTCATGTTCACACAGCATCTATCATAATAATTTTGCTAAAGATTTAATATGGAGTCAGTAATCAGATTTGTGGGTAGGGAGATGAGTAAGGATCTGAGAATGTAATGTTCCCTTAATAATAGTGATTCCAAATCTTTTGTCAAAGTCTATATTTCTGTATGTGTAAGAAAATGTTCTCATAATTTTAAACTATTATAATAAGGATTAGAAGTACCAGGCATCTAGAAAAGGTGCAATTTCTTTACCAACAACTATCTATTTCGTTAAGTTCATTGGAGGGTATGAATTCACATTTCACTATATTGAAGGAAACTCCAATGGATTCCATATGGTCATCACGTAGCAGCTGTGCTGAAAGTGAAGCTTCAATATTTGTACTATCAAGTGTTTTAAGTTTCAAACTTATAGCAACTACTGACTGTCTGGGGATAACTACATCCATTGCCTGCATACAGTATCGCTGTCTGTTACAACCAGCGGTGAAGAAATATTCAAGGAAGAGCTCCCAACAGAAAAAAGGGAGCTCAGAGTTGCAGAACCAGTTAGTATAGTCTTCTGCTTCTAGTTGCACAATGATTTCAATTTCAGAAACTTGTTTTAATGTTGGCATGATTTACAGGTGCCTCAGCTTTGTGCGGCTGGTTCCCAACTAGAGAATTTCGTCTTCGAAATTGTGGATACAGAGGGTAATCTCGATGAGAATATCCACAATGATGAGGAAAATGGCCATTTTCATACACTTTCCATAAAACTGGACTCATCCGTTACAAAAACAACCACTTTATATGCTTTCCGAAAGGGGCGATGCACTATTCCTTCACTTACTGTCCCTCGAGATGCTGGTTGCTTTAGCTTTTCTGCTGTTCATTTCGTCACCGAGAGTTATCTTTGAGCATCAAGGTCGCAACGTTTTATTTCTGGTAAAGTGTTGGTAATTTGCAGTGGTACATTTATTGAACTTGATTTGTATACGCAGATTGGCATTCAGCCTTCTTCAGATTTGCAGCATGAGATTCAAACCTTATGTCCAAATACGAATATAATGATGCTACAGGACAAATCAACCCCTAATAATATAGGGAATGTACTTTCCATCATCAAGAATGAGGTATTGTGTTAGATCTTTATTGCACATTACACCCCTCTCATAAATCTGGTTATTTGTGGTTTGTAAATTCCTATTGTAATCTTGAAGTCGTAACTACTCTTTAAGTACCTGGCTTTAAGATTCTAAATTTAAGCTTCTCATGTTCTAATGAGGTCAGTCGAAGCTAATGCCCATCATCCTCACATACTTATATGGTCAGTTGTGCCTTGTGACTTACAATTACTGCTCCTCACTGGTTCTTGAGGAAACTGCTTTGTGCATTGAACATTGGGAAAGGGTAAATTCCTATTGTAATCTTGAAGTCGTAATTATTCTTTAAGTACCTGGCTTTAAGATTCTAAATTTAAGCTTCTTTCATGTTCTAATGAGGTCAGTTAGTTGCAGCTAATGCCCATCATTCTCACATACTTATGTGGTCAGTTGTGCCTTGTGACTTACACTTACTGCCTCTCACAGGTTCTTGAGGAAACTGGTTCGCGCATTGAACATCGGGAAAGGGTACTGAAGTTGCTGCATGACCGGAAGGTTGAAATAGAGCAATCTTTGGTGGAGTTAGGAGGTGATTTGTCTTGGTTAATTCTATTACTGAATAATAATTGGTTTTTATAAATGCATGCAACACTGTTTTGCAATGATGCGCATTTCTTTGTCCTTGTGGTCTTGTCAATATCACTGACCTATGGCTACTTAGTTTGGGAAGTTTAAAGAATATAAATCCATGTTTTGATTGTCATATTATGACTCTCTCATCATATTATCATCTTTGTCTCTAGATGAAGAAATGTGATGCTTTTTGAAAAAACGATTTGCCATTTACTTCAACATACAATATATATAGATCTGAATCAAGTTAGGACGAAAATGATTGCTCAGTAAATGGTTGATTTTCACCAAAATCACCTGCGGTGCGATTATTCACTTTGCCTAGCAAATCCAGTTGTGACAAGTAGGACCTACATCACTAAGTTAGGTCTATGTGGATGACCAACTTTTGCAGTTTATGCAGGGCCTTCCCCTTTGAACATTGTGGACTGCTTTTTCGCCAAAGAGGAAATGACAGACATGATAGAAAACAGAGATGGCTCAGCGGCTTCCGTTCTCTGTGAACTGATCAGAAATTTCGCTTCAGAACGACCACATGGAGGATCTAGAGATGGCATCATTGGTGTGGTTGCACTTCTTGGAACAATTTGCAATATTGAGCTTAGCAGGTAAACTATCACCGACCCTTCTATTTGACCCACTTGTTCAATGTTGCGAATACCCTTTTCACCTTTCAGACAAATTGATACTTAGAGCTGCATTTTCCATTTTGGAGGATCTTAGCCAAGTATCTGGGTGAAGATCAAATGCTCGGGATCGTGTGCACAAACTCCGAGACGGCATTTAGTCTCGAGACATATGACAAAAACGGAGAAGTTGATCTCCAAAATGCTGTTTATGCAAAAGCAGCTGAACTTGGCAAGTCTATTAGTGGTGAATTTCATGTCATATGTCTTGAGGAAATAAGGTACATAAGTGGTATTTTTATAATTTTATAGCATTTACTGTTATGGAAGATCATATTCCTTGACCAACTTAATCGAGTTCTTGAAAGCATTTCCTCATTCATTTGCAATAAACCTTTGGTAGCCCATACAGAGGAGAGATTGAAGGCTGTGATCCTCAAAGGAAACTGGCATTTCCTCATCCTACCTTACCTAGTGGAGAAATCCCTCCAGGCTTCATGGGATATGCAGTTAACATGGTCGACATAGACTTTGATCATTTGGCAACAAGAACAACTGAAGGCCTTGGTCTACGAGAAACACTATTTTATCGGCTTTTTGGCAAGTTGCAGGTTTATGACACCAGAGAACACATGAAGCAGGCCTCTGTCTGCATAGATCACGGTGCTGTATCACTGGATGGTGGAATAATACGAGAGGACGGCTTGATTTCTCTAGGCTTCTGGTATCTCCGTTTCTCCCTCCAATTTTCCAGATGTCGTTAGTAACTATAAAATTTCTGTGACTAGGGTCTGACCTAACTGAAATTAAAAAAGAAAAGGAAGTTGGTTGCTATTCCTGATAGTCACTGATCAAGCTAAATATTCTTCTTCGCATCTTCTTTGAGATCGAGAAAAGGTAGAGAGACATTTTAGATGCGTAGTCAGTCATTCTTCAAATTGATCAAGGAAGTTGTTTCTTTGCTGTAAAAGCTGTTGCAGTAGCAAGAATAGCCTGTGGGTTGTTTTTTCTATTTGTTTCATAATCTTAAGCAAGTTTCACAACACCATACTATTACACATGCTATGTTGATTATTACGGCTCCTGAGTTCTCGGTTGACCTGATTGCTAGTTCATGTTTAAGGAAGGATATCTCCATTAACTGCTATAAGTGACCTGGTTTACCATTTTGCCTCTTCAGGAAGCCAGACATAATCTTTCCTGTTGTCACTTCTGAAATTCATATAAATACTTTGCCGGAGAGTACACAAGTAGGGATGCAGATTGCTGAGGCTATGTCGGAGTTGAGAGTGACCCTATGCAAGATACGTAAGATTACAAAAGCTTGCGAGGAAGATAAGCGGCAATTTTTGGGGAAGACTAAGGACTTTGTCAGTAATAGACACAGCCGAGGCTTTAATGAAAAATCACTGTCCGAAGGTGGAATTCCACCCGGATAATTATGTCTACCCTACCATTTCCTCGTGAATTATTTCAAGTTTTATATTTCCAGCCCTGGAAACATAGGATAATTGTCTATGCTGAGTAAATGAAAGAGAACGAGAGAATCACTGAGTGTGTTTTTTGCAGCTACCAATTTTTGGAATTGAAACTGTTACCGTAAGTTGAACATTTTTGTCCTCTTTGTTGTCCTCTTTGTTGGATTGATGTTCCGGAATCATTAGTCAAGAGGCATCGCTTCATCTATCTATCCTCCTGAATCGTAAGTTTCAAAATCAATGCCAATAGGGTGCATCGGATTGTGGAGAGGCCAAAGTGAAGGAGTGAACGGAGACATGGAAAAGGGAGCAACTGAGGGAGTGTAGAGAAAAGAAACCTTTGGCGATGTCACGAGAAAAAAAAAAGTTTCATTTTTTTCTAGCACGTTCATAATCTTCAAAATTACATGAGTATCGTTATTTTTTCTTGAATGTCTTTATTGAGATCTTATTGATATCAAAGTTAGTAAAATAATGCACATCCTCTTGTATTATGCATTTTGATTGTAGTATAAAAGCGTTGTCGGTTTTGTGCCCTAAATTTGATTTCAAGGCAATAATTAGGTTTGGAAAAATTAAAGTGAATTAATATATAATTGGATTTGATCAAGTCCAACTATATGAATAGATTGATTGTAAAATACAAAAGGAAAAGGTATTCTTACATGAAAAAAGCAAGAATATCTTTGATTAGATTTTAAGTAAAACAAAAGGAGCAGGAGAAAAAGAAAAAGAAAAAAAAGAAACAGAAATTTTATAAAAAGAATACACTTTATATTTTTTATGAAGAAGAAAAAAAACTCAAAGAAAAAAGCTTGGAGGCACCACGGCACCAGCATTCCAACCTGCGGTTAACGGGCCAGTCACCCACTCGGGCCGGCCCCCGGCCCATGACAAAACATTTTCAGGTTGGGTCGCATAGGCTCAAATTTAAAAAAATAAAATTCGCCTACGTTGAATGTACGGTCTTAAAATTCAATACCGGCTTCAACAATATGTGCTGGCCCAAAAGAATTTCCAACAATTATCATGGCTGATATTTGAAAGAGAACAACCGTATATTTTTACATAGCAAATGAATTAGCAAATTCAAATGAATGAACACTAAGTTATGTGAGAAATAGAATACAAAGAGATGATTATCGAGAATGAAAACATGTCTCAAAGACATGCCACAATGTGGAAAAGCTTGATACATAATAAATTTCACAGGAAAATGTACATCAAATAGACATCATCAAAGGTAATCATTATCATTAAGATGTTGTAGAGTAGAGAAAAGGTATCAATGCCCAAGCGTACTTCTCAATTTTGGGCTTCACCTGACCACCTCTCGATGGATGACCTTATAAACATAGTATAACTCACAATATATTTTTCTTGGTCAACATTTCAATAATCAAGAGTGAATGTTTATATGGAAGCGAGAGCTCTGGCAACAAAAAAGGAAAGAGGAGAAAAGGAGACAAATGGGGTTGAATGCCGGCTATTTATCGGCACATTGCCACAGTTTATCACTGGCTTCCAAAGATTGGTGGCGTGGTGGCATGGATATGCGTTGGTCCCATCCGAAATTGAAGGACTTGCATTCCTTGAATTCACCATGGTTTGAGTGTGGATTCCATTCCAATGCTAGTGCTAGTGCTTCCTGTCTTGTCCTGAATATTTGATGGACTTGCCGTGTATGGAAGATCTTGGATAGTTTTCAAAACTTCGACAACTTCACTCATCCAGGGACGAGCATCTGGATCCATTTCAAGGCAGCGAACAGCCAACTGCAAAGCAATCTGGGCACCTTTTCCTGAGAATTGATTTCCAAGCCTTGAATCTATCAATTCGTACAAACTTCTTTCCTCTTCCAGATGTGACCGAACGTAGTCAACAAGGAGAAGTCCATCGAGAAAGAAAAAAGTCATAAACCTTTTGTAATTATGTCAATTTAGTTATAAACTTATTTTTGATCAATTAAATCATAAACTTTTTACGATTGTGTCGGTTCGGTCATTCCAACCAAAATTGGCTGATTGGTGCTGACATGGCCATTGGCAACAATTTTTTTGATAATATTTTATTTTTTTGGAATTATTTTATGAATTTTTTAATCTTTTTTACCTTTTTTTTTTTCTCTTTTTTTTCCCCTTCCCTCCTCCTTCATTCTTCATCCTCCCTCCTTCTTCCTTTGGCTTTGGTGACTAGCCAGCCATCTCCAATCGCCGGACTGAGGTGGCCGGATGAGCTTGCCTCGCCGTTGTTGGGCGAGGGCGAGCTCGCCTAGCCATTGGCGAGGCAAGTCCCGTTGTTGGATTTGGCGAGGGCTCACCTAGCGATGGGAGTCTTCGTCCTTCGCCCAGTGACAGTGAGGCGAGCCCCCGCCGGATCTAGCGAGGGCTCGCCTCACTAGACCTAGTGAGGCGAGCCCTCGCCAGATCCGGCGGGGGCTCGCCTCGCCAGTGGCTAGGTGAGAGAGAGAGAGAGAGAGAGAGAGAGAGAGAGGTAAAAAAATTAATAAAAAAATTAGAAAAAATATATTATTAAAAAATTTGTTGCTGGTGCCGGCTAGTGCCGATCGGCCAATTTTGGAGAAGGACTAAACCGGCACTAAGTTTAGGACTCAATTAGCCAAAAAAATAAATTTATGATTGCATTGGCACAATTGCAAAATGTTTAAGACTTTTTTTAGTAATTCTCCCCAGAAAAAAGTAACTTAAACATAATGTGCAAGAGCTACAGATAATCATACCATTCCTGCAAATCATGACAATATATGAGGACAGAGCAAAGACAGTATGCACAAGGAGAAAATTAGGTTATATCAGCATATGACCGTCCCCCTAATTTTCTTGTCTTTGGTCACGATTGATATCTACCTAATTCAATTCAGTCCTTTGTCAAAATTGGTGCACATGCTGTGAATGAGATGTGTAGATTGGGGCTGTTCTCTTCTTTTCTATGCCATAGGATAATTTGACATCTCAAAAATCTTACTCAACTACTTTTGTGCAGGTTATTTGGACATCTCTCATCGACAGATTGCTCGTAGAAACGTACAAATACCACTCGCCAAGTATTCCGGGGCAATATAGCCAAATGTTCCCGCGACGGGGCCGGTGTGAGTCATCTCCCTCTAGGACAATTGCAAGTTCAAAATCAGTAAGCTTGGCATTGTAGTCCTAAAAAAGACGAATGATGAAAAAGTCAAACATCGTGATTAAAAAGGAAAAAAGATCCTGGAAGGTTTAAAATCACGAAATATCACTGGCGGTTCTGTCTCCCCATGAAGAAAAGCGAGAATCTTTGCAGCATCCAGCGCTATTTTCGTCCTGGTAGACCAAGGGAGAGCCAATCTCGCTACACAGCCCACAAAAGAACAGAAGAATTAACTAATAAAATATTCGTCATCACAGATAAATCAATATTCCCTTTCTGAAGGCACCATGTAGTTTGGTTAAAACTGATACCAACTTTTGTTAAATAACTGCTGAGAATGAGTAGGCACGGCAAGAATATGGTAGAAACTACAGCAGGATTCCCTTTCTTTTCTCGTGGAAATGAAAATAATGCTTATGCAAAGGATATGCCCTGCTATTAAAAACATTTACTGTCTTTCGAGAGTTGTTCAATCGGCAAGCATGTCCCTTCCATTAAATATCATTACTAGCATACTTGCGAGCTTTGTACTGAGTTTCATCCTCAATACGGTGCAACGCTGGTGTTCTTGCGCCTAAATGACCAAGTTAGAGAGAATTAATCTCAGGACTCCCTAAGATGTACTACTGAGAGACAGAGATGATAAAACGATACTAAAATCACTCACGGATGAAGCTGCTAGAAAGTGACATTTCATGACCATATCACATGATCTTCCGCTATTTCTTTCCTTTCTTGTTTTTTGTTTTTTACTGGCATCGAACTATAATGTCCTCTCCCTTACCAAAAAAAAAAAAAAACTATAATGTCCTCTGAGTATATGATAACATTGAAAGTCTCTGGTATTGCATCCCTTTGGTTGGTGGCACCAACATCAAAAAAGCAATTTACATAAAAACATTTCAGGCAGAAGAACATTTTCAACAGAGTATGAGCATTGAAGAATTACCTAGGAAATTATGGTTCCAAATCCTACAATCTTCTGGAAAGACGTCCACAATAAGGAGAAGTAACATTTTTTCTCCTTAAAATTATTATCCAGATTCTAGCAGCAATCAAATAGTTTTCTTGGGAGACATGACTTCCATATCCAGCTATGGGTGGATTGTTTCACGTGAGTACTTACATACTACGAACATAATGTAGGAAATGTAGGACATGCCATTAAGGGCACCAAGCACATATAAAGGGACAAGTGTGCATACTTTCAAAGAGGTGATTGTCCAAGCTCCCTCATTGCATGTACTCATATATAAGCAGCCTTTGGTTGCCTTCCACGCAATATCCAATTAACTTTACCAAATTCGGATGCACTAGACGACCAAGAATACTCAATTCAGCCTGGCACGTGGAAAGTGCAACAGTTCAAAAGTCATACTAACTGTCAAACATGCATTAATCCAGAAAGAAAAGATCATCACATGAGATACTACCAGCCATTCTTCGTGAACCGCCTGCGCACAAAGCTCGAAAATCTTAACAGCAACAGTCAGCCCAGTGCCAGGCCTCGCAGGAGCAGTCCCATTTTCTTCAATCCAACCCTTAAAGACTCGGCCGAAACCGCCTTGACCGACCAGACCCTCAGGACTAAAGTTTCTAGTAGCTAACTTAAGATCCTTTAATGAAAATTTCCACAGCTGAGGAGCGACTATAAATACCTCATTCGTAAATCCACGTACAGAGTCAAAACCAATTTTATCAAGAAGACTTGCAACACTAAAGTTTCTAGCAGCTAACTTAAGATCATTAACCACTGGGATTTGCTCCAATGGCCACCCTTCCAACATAGAAAGGGGAGGTGAGGGGTTCAAATCCCCACCTTCTCAGGAGGGGGATGGGGTGGGGATGCGTAAGTTTCGGGGAGTGGGTTTCGACTCACACGCCCCTGCAAAGAGGCAGGGCAAACGTCGAGAGTAAGTGTAGAGTAGGAATAGAGTAGGACTGACAAAAAAAAAACTTAAGATCATTAAATTTGAATTTCTGCAGCCGTGAAGCAACTTTACGTTCGCTTTTGAGTTTAGAAGTTGAACGGTTTGCATTAACAGTGGTTGTAGACGAAACCGTAGGAGCAAGCTGCTCTCTGCTTGCATCATTTGGAATGCTTTGTGCTGCTCAAATACGAAATTAGCATATTAGATGAAACAAATGACCATCGATGTGGGTCACATAGGGGAACAACAAGCACCAAGCCACCTCATCTAAATAGGAATTAAAAGATGAATCAACTAAGGAAGTGTTTGTTAACATTCTTTTTTTTTTTTTTATGAACAAATTTTCTGTTTTTTTGTTCTATGGAACAAAAAAAGAACAGAAATGTGTTTGTTTACATTTGTATTCCAAATCTATTTTTTTTTGTTCCCAGAAACACATTTAGAACAAAAATGAGAAATAAGAAAAACATGTTTATTATTTCTTGAACAATTTTTAAGAACAAAAGAAAAACAAAAACATAAAAAAACGAGTTTCTTTTTTGTTTCTTGTTTGAGCCATTTGAACATTGCCTTCTCCTCCTGCATCTTCTCTGTGACCTTCCGGCTTCTCCACCGTCGTCTTCTCTGGCGCCTCCCACTCTGTCTCGAGACCATCCGGCTTCTCCACTGTCGTCCTCTCTGGTGCCGATAGCCGCTGCTTCTGTGACATTCTGAAATTCGACCCTGTTTCGATAAAGTGAAATGGGCATTTCGTCGGCGTGCCTATGGCCTTTTTCTACGAGCTGATCACTCACGAGTTAAGCTTTATTGGGTGAAGCCGTTAAGGGATGTATTGGCCGTAAAATCCCTAAAAGCTACCTAATTGGTTGGATTGAGCTAAAATCACGTCGATCGATTTTTAACCACAAAATTGAACTCGATTTCGGGAATCGAATTTTAAGCGCGTCATAATTCTTATTTTTAGGATCCTATCTCATCGCTCGTCAATTTATTGACGAGTCGAAATTTCAATAAAGAAATTATCGGAAGAAAAATTTGAAGTCCGAAAAAAGAAATTTGAAAAGAAAAGAAAAAGAGAAAAAAAAAATTAGGTATTTCCTTTTTCTCTTTTTTCTTTTTTTTCCTCTCTCTCCCCCTCTCTTTTCTCTTCTTTCTTTTCTTTCTTTTTCTTTCTTTTCTTTCTCTCTCCTCTCTCCTCTCCCCTCCCCCTCATGCGATTCCCCACCGCCCATTCCCTCTCTCTCTCTTTCTTTGACCGGTCAATGCATATCCTTCTCTCTTCTCTCTCTCTCTCTTTCTTTTTCTTCTTCTTCCTCCGCACGCTTGACCGAACCAGCTCCTTTCTTCTCCTTCTTTCTTCACGCTCGAGCGAACCAGAAGCTGTAGCTCGCCCCTCAGCTGCTCGCCGCTCGTCCCGCTCGCCGCACCGCCACACCGCCACGCCACGCCCGTGCGCCCGCCGCCGTCCCGCCGTCTGTCGCTCGCGGCCGCTCCTCCCTCCGCGCGATCCAGCCGACCCAGCCGCTGTTCTGCACCGACCAGCCACCGTCCGGCCATCTCCGGCCACCGCCCAACCCCGCCGGACCACCCCCGCGACCCCCTCGCCCTCCGCCGGCCTTCCCCCGCCGCCCTAGCCGCCGGAGCTACTCCGTTCAGCCGTGACCAGCAAGACCCACGAAGTGGAGTTTCAGCCACTTCGGGCCCGCTTTTGGGCCGTTTCCCGCCCCGAACTCGAGCCGTGCTTTGGGAACAATCGTTTCTCACGTCGCCGCTGTCGGATTGATCCGATTTGCGTGCGATTTGGTGAGTAATCTCACTAATCCAAGATTAGTGGCTAATTTATCTACTTAAGGTTGGTTTAAATTTAATTAATTATGTTTAGGTTGTTAGATTAGATTTAATTAGCAATTATTAGCCAATTATGATGCGAATTAGATAAATTGAATGTGTAATTAGCAAGTAGACGTGGTCTACTAATTATTGGAAGTGCCACGGGATTTTTCCCGACCCTTAGTGGGCTCCAATTAGGCTTTTTGGGCCTAAGTGGATTTTTTGTATTTAAATATTAATTTTCGGAATTAAATTAAATAATTATTTATTTTCCAAAAAATTTAACTGAGATGGCCTGGAACCGGAAAATTATGCTGATGAGCGTGGTGAAGTCTGTTTATTTAATTGGGCTGTGATTTGAGCTAAATTGAATTTTTAGTAATTAATAATTAATTTTCGAAATTAATTAATTAATTAATTATTTTTCGGAAATTAAGATTTTGATGGCCGATGACCGAAATCTCGTGCTGATTGCCGTGGCATGGTCCATTTATTTATTTGAGCTCCACGTTGTATGGAATTAAATAAATTGTGATATTTTAGGGATTTACCTAAATTGATTGGAATTGATTGAGATTGAATTGTTGATTGGTAAATGGCCAAGTATGTTATTCAGTATTTATATTGCTTTGTGGAGTTGATTTAATTATTTGATTGAGAAATCGTTGGCATTGGTTGTCGATATTGAAAGTAGATTGGTAACCACTTGAAAGAGGCACGTGGCTCGGTGAATTGGAATGTCACCTGGAGAATGCATGTGAGTTCAGTGGTTGAATATGTCACTTTGGTGAAAAGGTCGCCTGAGAGAATGCACATGGCTCGGAGACTGTAAGTATGTCGTCTGGAGAATGCACGTGGGCTCGGTGACAGAGTTTGGCATCTAAAAGGGCACGTGGGCTCGGCGAATTGATGCGTCGCTTTGGTGAGATGCACCTAAGAGAATGCACGTGAGCCCGGGCATCGTAAAAAGGACACGTGGGCTCGGTGATCTGATGCGTCATCTTGGCAATTGAGTGCCTTAGAGAATGCACGTGGGTCCAGTATTTGAGAATAGCATCTAAAAGGGCACGTGGGCTCGGTGACTTGATGTATTACTTTGGCGAAGAGGTCGCCTTAGAGAATGCACGTGGGCCCAAGGTTCGAGGCACGTGAACCCGGAGACTTGGAAGGTCGTCTTGGAGAATGCACGTGGCCTAGCTTTTAAATATCTCACAGTGGGGATTGAATTGTATGACATGTAATCGACTGGTTCGATTTGTTTGAAGTGTATGAGTGTTTATTGTGAATTGTACTGACTTGCAGGTGGGATCAGAGGCCAAGGTAAGTCCTCTGCCCTATGCGTGTTTAGGCAGCCTTTAGTATAATGGCTTGCTAATCGGGCTTAGTGGGGTAGAACTCGCTGAGACGTAGTCTCGTCGGTTGGGAAAAACCATTTCGGGACCCCGCTGAAGAGCTGAGGAGGAGGAATCCGAGAAGAGAACTCGGAGGTGAGATCTGAAGAGAAAGATTTTTGGAAGAAGAATGTAGTCCCGAGAGGAGCCGTGAGTACGGTCTGGATGGATTGAGATCCTGTCTTCTTTTGAGATCTCCGTTTTGATATGAATAGTTATGAAAGGGTTTGTGGTTTGTATAAAAGTTTGGTTATAAATTTCAATATGAAAAATATGGCATTGCTTTTCTATCCCATCGTTTTATTGTCTGGGATTTTAACTGCTTCCGCATGTGCTTAAAATTTAAAGGGTCGGCGATACATTGTCCTGGGATATTGCATTATAAAATCGACCAAGTCAGACGGATGTGTGCGTGCCTGAGGATCAGAGCGTGACAGCTTCTTCACCAGCTGACCCTTCTGATTCGAGGTAAGTTTCATTGTCACCGGCTGTTGCTCCTCCTTCACCAATTGACAAGGGCTTCGTCGAGAGCCACCCCTCGCAAATCTGGGCGATGGCTACTCGGAGCTTGAGCATGAGAGCTTTGGCAGCGGCTCGTCTGCTTGCAGCGAGCCCTACTCTGCATGCTCGAGTAAGCAGAGCAGCAAGCGTCTGCTCGTTGCTCACGTGAGCCTTGCTCTACACACTCAAGCGAGTAGAGCAGTGAGCATCTGCTCGCTTGTCTACTCGCTCGAGCGTCTGCTCATAGCTCCAGCGAGCATGGCGAGGCTCAACCCACAATTCCTTTTCAGCTTATGTAAGGAATGTCGGAAGTATAGTCTAAGTTAGTCTCTTTGCCAGTTAAAGTTGGAGTTCTATATATGCCATCATGGACCTATTTTATGAGCAATTAATGATTTTTTTTTCCCTTGCTTTGTCCACAATTTGCCAGTCCCTACTCCGCTCGAAGCCTGACGCTACACCTCCTTTGCTCACCTGACGACTTTGCAGCCCCATCACTCATCCGCGACACCCTGCCCCAACGTGCCACTTCTCTATCCGCCACACCACCGCCCACCATCCTCTTTTCTAACCCATTAGGAGGTCCTAATCTGGATCGGCTTGCTTGCGATTAGTGAAAATTGAATAGGTGATTGCTGCATGGTTATCTTCTTGATACAAGTTTGTTTGAAGGCTTGATATTTTATCTGGAAACATAGTGAGAGGTGAGCATATCTCTGTTACATGTGTCTTTTCTTTCACACTTGATTGAATATGTGACTAACAGGGCCTAAATGTCTGAAGATGGCATGTTTCTCTAATTGTTCTTGCTATGAAGTAATACATACTTAGAGTTGGAATTACTTTATAAGTTATGTTATGTGCCTTTGATATGAAAATGTAGGATTCTACCCATGACACTTTCAAATTGCTTCTTCTTCCATGCACTTTGATGTGATAAGCATAAGCTGCAAATTGTTAACACGATAGATTTCAGATCTTAGATTTCTGTTCAAACATGATTCTTGATTTTTATGCTAAATGTTTAATTCCATGATTTGTTTGGTGCAAGGTTGAAAGAGGGCTGCCACATAAATCGCAATTTGCTGACTTTGTAAACAGTTATCCGCATGCTGAGGTTGGCCTTTTGGTTTGTTTTTTCGTTGTCTTAATCTTAGAGATCTTATAATTTAGTTGGACCATGCACAAAATAGGACAGGGTATATAGATCCATATAGGTTACCATGCTGATTTTGTGTATGGCGTGTAGTTCTTATGGTATTATGTTATTGATTTAATTCATAACTCATAAAATGCTTAACCGGTTGAAGATTCAATGGCATCGAGAGACGGAGGCATTCAATGCAAAGTGGACAGAGTTTGTAACCAACATACTTATTGGTTTATTGGTGAATGAGGTAAAAAAGGGAAACCGCACTTCTTCAACTTTCAACAAAGCAAGGTGGAGGAATATACAATCTAAAGTCACTACACAGACAGGATTCCAATATAGCATGGTACAGCTGAGGAACAAGGTAAACAAACTGAAAAAACAATATGCCAGTTTTCAGAAACTCATTCCCCGACCACCACCTGGTATTTACTTTGTTTATAAAGACAATTTTATAATTATATATTATGTTTGAATATCACAACAAGTTTATATATATCATGTAGGGAAATATTACGTGGTAGATTCTGGTTATGCAACACTTCCGGGATTTTTAATTCCATTTAGAGGCGATTGGTATCATCTTAGCGAGTATAGAGGGAATGGGGGATGACCAAGGACAGTAAGAGAATTGTTCAACAAGAAGCACTCTTCACTAAGAAATGTAATTGAGAGGTCATTTTGGGCATTAAAGAATTGCTTCACCATTTTGAGACACTCATGCCTCCATTTACAATTCGGAAGCAAACAATTGTTATAATTGCTTGTTGTGCTCTCCATAATTACATTCGTGATCAAGATACGATGGACAGAAACTTTTCCCTATATGGAGATCAAAAGTATCCATTCGGACCTAGAGAAGTGGAGGTTGCAAATGATACATTGCATGATGCACCTAGAATAAACATGCTTAGGATAAGTATTGCAAATAAAATGACAAGGGATCATAATATGCCTGAGATGTCATGACTTTATATTTCTGACTTTTGTAATATTGTTTTTAAGTATTCGCTTATCAAATTCAATGTAATGAAGTTGAACAATGAACTATATTACTTCATTATTGTGATGTCATGTATGAAAGGGTCTATGTAGAGATCTATAAGATTCTCTTCTTTTAGCTAGCTTTTATTGTACAAACTTTACTTACAAAATTTTATTCCAAGTATGCACATATGTCCATGTTCAAAATGTTTGTTTTCACCCACCATGAACAAAATTAAATTGATGAGCATTTCATGAGAATGATAATGCAATACCAAGTTTACACTTTATTAAAAAAAAATTAAGGCACATGAAAAATTTTTGGTACGAACTTTACTTATAAAATTTTCTTTCAAGTATGCACATATAACCATGTTCATAATGTTTGTCTTCACTCACCATGAATAAAATTAAATTGATGAGCATTTCGTCAGAATGAGAATTCAAAACCAAGTTTATACTTTATTAAAAAAAAAAAAAGAGCAATTGAGAAAAATTTGGTACAAACTTAAAAAAATTTCTTCCAAGTATGCACATATGATCATGTTCAGAATGTTTGTTTTCACTCACCATAAACAAAATTAAATTGATAAGCATTCCATGAGAATGATAATTCAATATCAAGTTTACACTTTATTAAAAATTTAAAAAAAAAAACACTTGAAAAAAATATGGAACAAAAATTTTGTACGAGTTACCAAACGTGTTTTTATTCTTTTTTTATTTTAGGAACATAAATTTTGTACAAGTGTATTACCAAACGTGTTTGTTCTTTCTTTATTCTAGAAACAGATATTTTATGCAATTACCAAACGAGTTTTTTTGTTCAAAAGTTGTTCTCTGGAACAAAAACACTTTTTTTTTCTTTTAATATTCCTTGAAACAATTTTAAACAAAAATATTACCAAATGCGCCCTAATTTGCCAGTCGACCTAGCCACTATTACTTTTCCAATTGAAGTAAGTATCCGGTCTCGAATAGAGGAGGGTATGTAGCCACCTAGGTGGATATTTGTGGTTTATAAGAGAAAATTATGACAATGTCTTCAACTTTCAATCAAAGCGATGGAAAAAGATAAGCAGCAATAAATCTACCTGATCTCTTGATATAGAGTAAAATAATTTTATGCAATCAATCTCTGACGTACTTTGCTCACTTCTTGTGATATCACACCTTCAACCTACTCTAGATCTGTCACAAACTTATGTCTTCCTATGAGATACATCGCTATCATCACCCATTACTAGATGACCTACAACACACCATAATTGTTAGTCACTTCCCAAACCAACTCTGCCAATAAAAAATCTCCGGGAACAGAGAGCACTCCTAAGGACACTTTAAAAAATCTTTGGGAACAGAGAGCACTCCTAAGGACACGGCAATAAACTCCAACTTGACAAGCTTTACTGGGGCACACGCATAACCCATCAAAACGCAAAATCAGAATTAGACTATAAATCCACAATAACAGCTACATATGATAGTAAAAATCCCACTTTGCTTCTTTTGGGGTTTATAATGGTCCTATGGTCTGCATCCACTTAATGCTTAAACTTTCAGATTTTGAACTTTTAATTTGGTACTAGAGCCAACTCTCAATTCTCCATGCCCCTCTTTACATTTCATTTCAACTGAGTTATTTTCTCTATCTTACTCGTTAAATGCATTCATCATACAATTTATCCAGGGTTGCACATGAGAGTGAGTATTAAAATGTTGAACATCACTTGTTTAGAGAGCTTATGATAACCTTCATTTTAAGTAGCGGCAGATAGCAGTCAGCAAGAATGAAATTCATATCAATATCAGGCGCTGTTGGCCCTATTGTGGTGATGACACATCCAATGAGGTTGATATGCCACATCCATGATTATTGCAATGCAAACGGTAACACAATTAGAAAATTTTATGTACATGTAATCTCTCATGCCTTATAGCTTAAGCCTTTTGGTTGGACTTTGTAACATAAACCAAACATTAATTTCATTTATTGCAATGCAAACGGTAACACAATTTGAAAATTTTATATACATGTAATCTCTCTAAACTTATAGCTTGAGCCTTTTGGTTGGACTTTGTAACATAAACCAAACATTAATTTCAAGTTCATTCTTACACAAGCAGAATATGATGAAATAAGATCTTCATATCCCCAAATAAAAAGTACGGTATTTCCACATAAATGTAAAACAGGAATTTCGATTATCTATTCTCAATTGACATTGATAATAACTCCCTCAGTACTATAATGAAGAACCCTCCTACCAAAAAATAATACCTAAGCTAGCTAGTCTTACCTCAATCTACAAGCTTGAAGCACATTTACGGCGGCAAAAATAGACTAGCAATCCAAATCACTGCACACTAATGCTGTGCCAATATTTGGTTTTGTACACTGAAAATATATGCATCAGAAGCAGTCATAGTTCTGAAGCTAACATCAAAACAATGAGAATTTTGTATAGTTAGCTGCCGCTGCCTCATTCATAAACATTTCAAGGGTGATACCAGATATACGATTGAAAGAAATCAGATTTCATTCAGATATGTGTTAACTTTCCAATTTTCTCTTCATTAAGGCTGGGCCCTGCAGCTTTTAACTTGTTCAACTAAATATATAAAATGAAAGGGAAAGAAAATGACAGGCATCATCTCAACAGAACAATGCTCTCCGCTGATAATTAATCTTACCTTTAGTCACTATCAGATGATTGCAACAGATTTCATCAAGTGATTGACTCTTGAGATTTGGACAATTGATAATGCTCATTCGTTCCAAGTTTGGTGCAATGCATAAGCCACTGGACATGCTAACGAGCTCTGGCAATGAGAATAGGGATATCCTTTTCATGTTGAGGAGAAAGTGAGTATTGTCGTCAATAAAAGTATCTTCATGCGTCACTAAACTTGAGACATGTGGGCAATCTTCGACTTTGAGCCCTTCTAAGCTATCAAGGTTTTTCAAATGGTCAGGTGTAAATATAGTAGTCAACTGAGAGCATGTGACTAAGGCCAAGCATTTAAGATGAGACAAGGATCCTTGACACAACGGCCCCTCATAAATGCACCTCAAACTCTTCATATGATATACATAGAGATATTCAAGTGACTCGAGAAACCTCATGTCATCCTCTCATGTTTCTGATACAATTTCACTTCTATCAGCTTCATCGTACATGTCGGTTCTATCAATAATAACCCGAATCTCATTACACTCCCCAATTATGCAGCATTTCAGTTGCTTCATGTTCTCAATCCCAAAATCAGATAGCTTAGTGACATCCATATGGCGGTCTAAGAAAAATGCAGTAGCATGTGAAAGCGTCTTTTGGATATCCGTAGGCACCCCCACACCATTTACATATTTTAGGGATCTATCCAGTGTTCTAACTCGAACTCAAGATCCACTAGGAGTCAATTCATTATGCATTCATCATGTTTTTCGACAATGAATTTGAAATGTGAAAATGATCTAGACACCTCTAATGCACCAAACCATTTGAATTTCCTCATATGGTCCACTTGAGGAAAGTACAGTTTAAGTGTATCCAGACTCATCAACCCACAAACATCATCAACAATATCTTCCACAACGCTGTCCCACCTCTCATCCTCTGGATTTACATCAATACTTAGCTCTTCTAATTGGGATAGCGCGGAAAGAGTGCCTTTAGGAATCAATGCATTTGCTTTTGCAGATTTTGTGCCCAGATATATGCGTGGACAAAAAGATAATTCTAGGCAAGTGAGCTTTGTTAGCTTCGCAATCTCCTTGGGTAGATCCATGATGTCAGTCCCTTCAAGGTCAAGCACCTCAAGCTGCTGAAGTTCTCCAATTTTGGAGGTAACACCATCAATAGCTCACAGTGATTTAAGAATAGTCTTTTTTAGGCTGCTTAACCTGAATAAAGACTCTGGCAAGGACTTGATCCGAGTTCGAGATAAATTCAGGATTTCGAGAGCAGGCATGTAATCAAAGAAAGACGGACTAATTGTTCTGAGCTTGTAATTTCTATTTAGAAACAATACCAAGAGTACAGGACACCGAGGATCCTCGGGCAAATCAGTCAACTGATTTTCCATCAAGCAAATCTCTGTGTAAGACTGCCATTGTGTGACCTCCGGAGGCTCCATCAATCCTAGACCCTCACGCATAGGGATCGTTCTGCTATATTCAGGCGGACTGGACTCAATGTCCTTGGACCATATCTCAATTTCCTCTAACGATTGCGGGCTACCTGATGATGAGTAAAGATGATGAACAATCCTACTATTCCAGCCAAAGACCAAAAATGTGTGACAAAATTCAAGGAAATGAAGGAACCAGGAAAGATGTCGAGATTAGCTGCTTGAACGGACGAGCCTGAATCCAAAGCGTAGGCCTGCGGTGGAGAACTTGCTTTCGTCGTACTCCCATGGCGTCCCAACTCCTCAATCGACTGTGGCTTGCTTCTGATGTTCCACATGATCGCAGGAAGAAGCGATCAACGCACGCACTGTTTACGAATTCCAGATGTCCCAATAAGTCAGCCAAGAACAAGTTCTTGTAATAGAGAGAGCAGTTGAAAATATCTCAAGAATCTGAGTCCGGAAAGAAAACTTGATCCAAGGAAAATTACGTTACCTAGTTTCAGTAAGACTTTTTAATGAAGTGATGTCTTCCCCTTTGGGCTATCTTTGACAATTCGTCAGGTTTGGCTAAGAATTTTCACTTGGAAGAGTGGATATTGCCTGAACCCTCCCCTCAACGGTCAACAATGCCAGCAGTTATGGACCATACGCTTAAAAGTCCAGATATTAGAATGATGATTTTTCTTTTCTGGCCAAAAAGGAAAAAAAAGCTATATTCTCCCTTTCGTTTTTAGGCATAAAAATTGCTTGTGGACTTTCTTTTTCTGCCGAGATTTAAAAAAAAAAAAAAAAGAAGAAGAAGATTTTGTCCTAATAATTTGAAAAACTGTTTAAACTTTACAAAATTAAAGAAGCAAAGAAAAAGTCAATGGATAGTATTCAAGCACGTAATGAAAGTTTGACAAGTGGGGGAATTGCCCGGCTCGAAATATGACAAAATATGGCAGATGAAACCTTCTTATTTTTCCCTCGAAAACCGGTTAAGTAAAGTGGTCCGGTTCCATGGAATATTCTCCGGTAAGGAAAGCACCTGTTACCGGTGAAAAAAATGATCGAGCCGTCACCATCTAAGTAGCGGTGACACGACACGCGACACACATCACGACACAACACGACACGCTAATACGTCGTTTTAAAAGAATAGAGAATTCCGACACGTTGGAACACGTTATATATTAAATATATATTTTATTAATACATAATAAATTTTATTATTATTTCAATCAAATTCATAAATAAATAAATAAATAAATAAATAAGCTTAAAATGAATATACACTAAAAACATTAATCGGTCATTTCTTAATATTATTCATTGTTTCAATTTGATAAATTCAACTCTATTTCAATCATTCATAAAACTTGGAGAAAAAACAGGTAATTCATATTCTGGACTCACATGTTAGATATGTTGGAAGAGGAGAAAAAAACTTAAAGGGTAAATTGTGTATCACGGAAAGTGGAGTCGGAAGAGAAGAGAAGAGTAGGGCTCCATTCGTTTCGCGGAAAATAATTTCCAAGAAAACGTTTTCTGGATTTTCCGACGTTCCTTTCACGGAAAATGAATTTCCTTAGAAGTTCCACTCGCGGGAAGTATAATTAAGAGTATCCAGCCTCGTCAAGCCACAAACATTGTCAACAACAGTTTCCACAACACTCCTCCACCTCTCATCCTTTGGACTAACCTCAATACTAAGCTCTTCTAATTGAGTGAGCGCAAAAATGGTGCCCTAAGGAATCAATGCATTCACTTTCGCATATTTTGGGTTGGCAAAATGTTACTCCTAAGCAAGTGAGCTTTGTTAGCTTGGCGACCTCCTTCGGAAGATCCGTGATCCCTTCAAGATCAAGCGCCTGAAGCTACTGAAGTTCTCCAATTTGTGGAGGTAACACCATCAAAAGATCACAATGAGTTAAAGAAAAGTATTTTTAGGCAAGTCAACCTCAAAGACTCTGATAAGGACTTGATCGGAGTTCGAGACAAATTCAGTTTTTGAGAGCCGGCATGTAATCAAAGAAAGGCGGACTGATCATTTTGAGCTTGCAATTCCTATTTAGAAACAATACTAGGAGTGTAGGACAGCAAGGATTCTCGGGTAACTCAGTCAACTGATTTTCCATCAAGTAAGGGCGCGTTTGGTAACGTTTTCGTTCAAAAATTGTTCCTAGAAACCGAGGAATAATTTTTGAACAAAAGAACGTGTTTGATAACTGCAAAAAATTTCCATTCCTAGAATAGAAAAAAAAACATAAACACATTTGATAAACTTGTATAATTTTTTTGTTTCTTTTAATTTTTAATAATTTTATTATATTTTTCTTTTTTTCTTTTTTTTTTTCTTTTTTTTTCTTTTTTCTTTTTCTCTTTGGCCGGTCGCTAGCCACGACAATGGCCGATGACCGATTGGGCGATGTCTAGCGTGCTCGCTGAAGCCTCGCCAGGCCAAGGCGAGGCCCGGTCTCTCACCGGGCCACCGCCAGGTGACGCCGTCCTAGAGGTGGCCTAACAAAGCTCGGCCTCGCCTAGCCCAGGCGAGGTCAAGCCTCACGCGGCCACGGCGAGGCTCGGGCCGACGAGCCTCGCCATAGCTCAGCCTCTCCGGGGGCCAGCGACGCTCCGGCGAGGTCGCCGACCCTCATCTGGTCGGTTGCCAGCGCCAGCCATGGCCAAGGCCAATGATCGGCAAGAAGAAGAAGAAGAAGAAGGAAAGAAGAAGAAAAGAAAGAAAAAAAATGAGAAGAAAAAAAAAGTGTTTCTTGAAAGTGTTTCTAGGAATAAGAAACACATTTTTTCCATTTCTTGTTTATGTTCTAAATCCGTTCCGGGGAACAAAAGTGTAAACAAACGAATTTCTCTTCTCTTTTTTGTTTTCCGAAATAAAAGAATAAAAAATTGTGTTACAGAAACAGAAACACGTTTAAACAAACGCGCCCTAAATCTCTATGGAACTCTGCCATTGAGTGACCCCAGAGGCACGTTAGTCCTGAACCCCGCACAAAAGGACTGTCCTTTTGTCTTCAGGTGGACTTCATTTGACATCATTACAGCTAATTTCAAGTTCCTCAACCTGCTGGTGCGGTGGCTTGAACTGACAGAATTCGTCAAGGGTACTTGGCCATTAATTCTCTCCAATGATGAATAATTCTACTAGGCAAATAAACTATTGAAACATGTTTGTCAAATAACATATGAAGATCCCAGCCAAAAACCAAAAATAGCACAAAAAGATGTAGGCCCAACACCAATACCCTCTTCTGTTGAAGGGAAATTATCCTTTGCATCCTGTAATGGATGGTATAATCATAATTTGTATCCTAAGACCAACCCCACTACCTTCTCGGGATGGAATATTTTTGTTTAGTCTAACCACAAAATTACACTTTATCTATATGTACCGGCACTTGAAAACATCCGAAGAAGAGAGAAATAGCGAAAAGGAAAATTCTCATATGAGAAGACTTTGAGTGTGTGGTAAGTGAGTTGAGTATGATGTTTCCATCATTTAGATTGTCTCTGTCTTGTCTAAGCATTATTCCGCACGACGTTTAAGTGCACTTTTATGTATCTCCTCTGTCGACAATAGAAAACCGCCCAAAAAAGGGCAAGTTTCTTATCATCTAAACCAATTAGTAACCCTGCAAAACAAACATCGTATCGGTTTGCTTGCATCGAGGAAGGGTCCGCCATCCCACCTTGTTGCTGCCCCCCGCTGCTTGCTTCCTCTTCCTCCTCCAAGTGCAGTCTCTCGTAAGTAGCATTAGAAAAGGTAGCCGCGACCAGTACGATAGGCCCCAAAGACACAAGCGAGCCCACGACGCTTCTGCCGACCACTTGACCCCCGCCTCCAGCTAGGCTTATGGTCAACCCAGTTGACCCTGGCAGGGCAAGACCAAGGAAAAGGGACCCAGCGATGGAGAGAATCTTGAAGCAGCTGTGAAGGGCCACAACTGTCCCCCGGGCTGTGGGTTGCCGGAGCATGACATTGGTGACCGTGCCCCTCCCGCTCAGCACGCGGACACCCCTCTGTCGCTGTCTAGCGAACCAGGCCACGTACTCGGCTACATCTGCACCACTGGCTATCTCCATCACAAGGCTGCAAAGCGCGTTAGGACTATGTATAGTCATAAAGATCGGCCGCTTCCACTTATTTTTTGGGGCCCGACGGATGGCCCCTCAGCCTCCAAGTGGCTCCTTCCTCCACAGCTCCGCCTCCTCCGCTGCTGTCCTTCATGGGAATCTCTAGATCGGGCTTTTTCAATGGGGAGGAGCTCATCCAGGTCTCGTCTCCGGGGAGCCCGACCTGCCATGGCCACAATGGTTCTAACATGATACCTCTTCCTCATGAAAACAATCGAGCAAAATACGTGTTGTCGAGATGGTTCTTTAGGGCCTGTTTGTTTATTTTTGTTTCTATTTCCTAGAACAAAAATTTATGTTCTTTTGTTCCAAAAGAAAAAAAAAAAAAAAAAGCCAGAAATGCATTTGGTAAAATTTTTGTTTTTGGGAACATAAAACTATTTTTTTTATTCCTGGAAACAGATTTGGAATAGAAACAAGAACTAAAAAAAAGTTGTTTCTTGTTGTTCTTAGGAACAATTCCGAGAAACAATTTTTTTTTCTTCTCCTTTTTTCTTCTCTTCTTCTTCCTTTGGCCGGTGGCTAGCCACCGGCCGTTGAGGGCCGGTGACCTCGCCGGAGCATCACCGGCCCCCAGCAAGGTTGAGCTCTCCTAGCCACCAACGAGGCTTAGCCTAGCCGGGCCACTGTCAGGTCGACGTTGCCCAGCAGTGGCCCGACGAGGCCGAGCCTCACCCTAGCCTGGCGAGGTCGAGCCTCGCGTAGGCCGATGAGGCTTGGCCTTGCCTTGGCTGGGCGAGCTCGAGCTCACCGAGGATCGGCAACCGGCCAAAAAGAAAAAAAGGAAAATAAAAAAAGAGAAATATAATAAAAATATTGAAAAATTAAAAGAAAAAAATTTATACAAGTTTACCAAACGCATTTTTATTCTTGAAGTAGAAATTTTTTACAGTTACTAAGCACATTCTTATACTCAGAAATTGTTCATTGAACAGAAGGAAAAAAAAACTATTTCTATTCAAAAATTGTTTTCCGTAACATAATAGTTACCAAACGCGTCATTAGTCTAATAAGGAATGCAAAGAGACTTGTCGTACATCTTGTTTCCAAGGGAAGTCCATTGTCTTTCTCGGCTCTTTATGTCTTCGTTTTTTTCTTTTGACTTCGGCAATAATCGCTTATGAGGTTTGAAGTTAGTTTTCGCCTCCTAGAGTTGCTTAGGGCGCGCATGACAACGTTTCTATCTCTCGATTTCTCTGTTTTTCTATTTCCCATAACAGGTTTGAAACAGAAATCCGTTTGGTAACGCAATTTAATTTTTCTATTTGAAATAGATTTATATTCCAGAAATAGATTTGAAATAGAAATCGAAGTTAAAATTTTTAATTTTTCTATTTCTGAAACAAAAATGAGAAATCAAAATTTTTCTCATTGTTCATTCTTGTCACCGCCCGTCGCCCACCAACCTCCCATGGGATGCTAGACGCCCACCACTGACCGTCGGCCACTGGACCTCGATCGCCCATTGTCGACCATCGGCCATCAAATGCCGGATGCCCATTGGTCACTGGCCGCTCATCGCCAACTGCTGGACGTCGGAGGCCCATCGCCGACCACCGGACGTTCACCACTTGCCACCGGCCGTTGGATTTCGGTCGCCTGCCGAACTTCGACCAATGGCCATCGGCCATCGAACTCCGAACGTCAGACGCTAGTCGCCTGCTAATTGAATGCCAGACGCCAAACTTTGGATGTCGAATGCCGGATGCCGGTCGTCAACCACCGAACGTCAAATGCCAAACTCTAGACATCAAATGCCGAATGCCGAACGTTGGACTCTAGACTTTGGTGCTCGCCGCCACTCACCGGACGTCGGACTCCAACCGCTTGTTGCCACTCGCCGGACGTCAACTCCGGCCACCGGACGCCAATATTCGCCGTTCCTAGAAATAGAAATTTTATTCTTTTACCAAACGAATTTTTATTCCAAAAATAGAAATTTTAAATCGTTATCAAACGCGTTTCTTTGCTCAGAAACTCGTCCATGAAAAAAAAATTAATTTCTGTTTCAAAAATATTGTAATGCACGCCCTAATTTATACCTGCTTAGTTTCTTAATAGGTAAGCCAACGATGGAGGGACCCAACACGAAAGTTTCCTTTCTCGAGCACAAGCATGTGGAAACTTGCCAAGCGAAGCACAAGCATGGGAAATGTATGGTGAAGGGTTCACCGTTTGTTTCAAAAGCTAACGGTACGGTTAGCTGAACATTCATGCTGCCCACCATCGTTACTAACTTTCCATGCTGGAAAAATAAGTATTTGTCTATTCGAGAGTAACATTCTGATCCAACCATTCTAATACATTATACTAAAAGTAGACTTTTGAACATATAATCTAATGAGAGGAGACTTTCTTTTTTTACAAATGAAAGTTTCAATTTTTTACACGTAGCGAAAGAGACATTATTTAACTTTAATGAGCTAGATCTTTATTCTTCAAATAAAATGGACATGTATGGTTCGAGTCCTAAAACTTATCGCGAAAATGTAATTATATCCTAAAAATTTTAAACAATTTAATCAAGTCCTAAAACTTGTCAAATTTGTGTAATCGAATTCTTTAGTTAACACCATGAATTTATCTAACTGGAAATGCTGATGTAGCATTTTTAAATTCATTTCTCTCTCTTATGTGGCATTTTTATTAAATTGTCCCTTTAAATTTTATTCAACTAAAATTTAAAATGTTAAAATAATTTTAAGAAAAAACAACTGGAAAAAGAATAACAAAAAGGGGCAGGGGCTGCCACTGCTGCCCATCACCGACCCAGTGGGGGCCCACGTCACCTAGATATGGGCATGCCGCCCTTGCCTTAGGCAAGGGCTAGTGCGGCGTCAACTAGATCTGGCGAGTTTCGCTAGCCCTTAGGGGGCCTCGCCTGGGCATAGCAACGATCACCCGGTGATGGCAACACACATTGGCAAGCTCCTGCGCGTTTTTGTTCTTCTTTCTAGTTTGTTTTTAATTATTTTGAATAAAATTTAAAGGGAAAATTAATAAAAATGTCACATAGGAGAGATAAATTAATATAAAAATGCCACGTTAGTGTTTTCCATTATAACGAAATGACTTGCTTGTACTAATTTGATAAATTTTAAGACTTAATTAGATTTGTTGAAAATTTTAGGATTTAATTGTACTTCTGCAAAAAAATTTAGGACTTGTAGTGCACATATCCACAAAAAAGCTGAAGTTTTGGTTAATGAAAGTAAAAATTTGAGATATATTGTTAATGTCTCGATCCAATTACAAATATTTTCACTGGATTTGAATATGTATGAGTACACAATAAATTACCTTCTTCTTTTTTTCCGAATAAAGTGATTTTAAATTACTGGGTTAGCTTTTAATACGGATTGCAATGATGCCTGCGAAGAGAAGGAATCCAATTCCATAGGTCAGGTTAGGATTTGCCCCAAATCCTGATGTACCCAAACCGGTTTGACTCAAGAAGGGCCAACCCATCCCACCGGAGTTGGACTCATTATTAAGTTGTGGGTTTCCTCCCCCTTGCCCGCCATTGATTCTCTCGGCAAAGCTAGTGGAACTTTTGGTCGAATTCATCTGACTCGTCCTGCCCGGAATAGGTTGAACTTGGATTGGGACCCATTGAACACATGGGCCCGAAAAAATTTGCCCCGAATTGGGGTAAACAAAACCTTGTCTCTCCTCAGGGGTCGGCAATTGATTCTGTTCTTGCGCCTGGTTTTCTGTCACCAGATTTGTTTGTTCATCCAAAGGTGAATCACCAAATCCTTGGACGTTAGAAGAAATTTCTGGATCTTGGGATGTGCCAGATTTTGAAGCTCGGTTTCTCGGCATTTTGTTTCCTTGCTGATTTAGCCCAGAAAAATTTTGCAAGCTTAACGTGGGAAAAGAAAGGAAACAAAGAAGAAGAAGAAGAAGGGAAGACAAAAAAGGAGCGGAAGCTAGAAGATGGGCTCCATGTCAGAATATTAGATGGAAAGAAGTCGAGAATTATACAGCTTACAGCCCTATTAATAATGTACAAGCCTGAACTAATTAGAGAAAAGAAATATACAAAATGAGGAAAGAATAATTTCCCAAATATACAAAATTCTAATTTTCTCTAAATATACCAATTAGATCAATAAAGATCAATTATGATCAATTATGGGCAACAATATCTTCAACATACGCGCGTAAATGGAATGTTCTCAACTTCCACACTCGATGAAAATCAGAAAGCTTGAAGGCCCCAAGTTATCGAAAGTCGAAAGAAATTCTCCTTGGTTCAATAAACTCGAGTTCCTTGATGGAGCACCCAGATTCGAAGCTCAAGCGCGAGAACACCGTTGTTTGAAGAGCACGGACGTCACATGGTAGGCGGTGGTTTCCGGCACCGATCAACGGTGGACAAGGCTTCTGGAACGCCTAGAAGATCGAGAGAGAGAGAGAGAGGGGCTTGTTGCTGCTCCAATTCCTAAGCGTTTGACGTGCGTTTCAGTTCTCCTTTCTCCTGCCGAGTAGCTCTTTCTCCGTTTGCACGATGACCTCGTCACTTCTCTCACTTATCATCTTCATCATCGTCCCCATCTTCGCCACCACCGTCGCCATCCATCTTGAGTCCTGCTTTGCCGGCGAAATCAACATTTTCCTCAATCCCATCGCTTGCATATTCGTAGTTCTTTTCTCTGATTCCTCGTCGGAGCTGAGGATCCTCCAGAACGGCGGCAACGGAGCTTGTCGTCTTTTGGTGTGCACGCGCAGGTGATCGTCGCGTGCAATAGCAATGAAACAAAGGCCAGGAACACGGACTTTGCTATTCACCGAGGGATTTCGAGGACGGCAAAGTGTGTCTACTGCTTGCATGTTGCAAGCACGCGTACCACAAAGGTTGTGCTGGCCCGTGGCTTTTGGAGAAATGACGATGCCAGATGTGTTGCACGAGTTCCACATGGACGAACCATCAGTCGCCCAAGTCAACGAACCAGCGCTACATGTCCATGAACCGGTGCCACGGGTACTGCAGGTTCTTCTCATGGTTTCACTGAGGGTGGGGGCATAATGAGGACGAATTTCATGACCAAAAGTAGCCAGCAATTTCAGTCACCGTCTAGTGTCGGTCACTTTGAATCATGACATATTATCTTGGAGATAATTCAATGTGCTTCAGATGTTGGATGCGCGACAGAAACCTGCTTCAATCAAGGAAGTTGATGACTAAAACCATTAGCTAAACCTGGCATAACCCACGATTTCATTGCGTCTTAACTTTCCAAGTTGAGTGAAAAAAGAAAAAAAAAATCTACTTTCTTCTCATCTTTTTTGGGAGAAGATTTTATTTTCTCCAATTTGACTTTTTTTTCTAGACAAACCTGGCTCCAATAACGGATAATGCGGGTATGAACGAGCTACGCACGAATCTTTTCTGTACATGGGGCCCGTGCCATGACAAGTTTAGCACAAACTTAACTTTGTCAACCGCTCTTTGAGAACGTGTGTAGACTTCTTGAATAGGAAAGAGACCAGACCACCTGTCACACAAGCAGCCATTTTGTTCATTACCTCCGTGCGACCCCCGCGAAACTTCACCTGTCGTGCTGTTCCGGTTGTCTGATTTTCCAGAGGGATAGGAAGTGTTGGGTAGATTTGAGGTTGTACGTTGATTATGATATCTCATGTAAAATCAATTGGGAAAGGCCAATGATATATAAATTAACATTCACTATCTATTAGTTAAAGTATTTATTTTAGTTTAGTTAGATAAAACACGTCGAGTATATAAATAGTATCAGGACGATTATCATTTATAACTAAAATACTTCTATTTTAAACTAGGTTCATCTCCTATTCGATTACAGTATATTGCTTCACCTACACGAAACAGGCTAACTTATTACATTGACACTGGACTATACAAAAAACTTGCCCATGATTGCTTGCCACTTTAACTCTTCTTCTATTCAAAGAAGAAGACATTTCAATCTAGTTTCTTACTGGAGGAAAACAGAGCCGTGTCGGCAAGGAGAGAAAGGGAGAAAAGGGGGAATGATCAAAGCGGGAGTTTTTTCAATTAGATAATTTGTTTCAAACCTACGAAACTAAAAAAAAATAAAAAATAAAAAGGAATTGGAGCTGCATTAAGAAGATAAAAAAAGACACTACTGGTCTTTGTAGGCAAAAAAAGCATGAATGCATCAGTAGTGTCTTTTTTTTATCTTCTTAATGCAGCTCCAATTCCTTTTTGTTTTGTTTTTTTTTTTTTAGTTTTCGTAGGTTTGAAACAAATTATCTAATAGAAAAAACTCCTGCTTTGATCATTCCCCCCTCTCCTTTTCTCTTCTTGCCAACATGGCTTTGTCTTCCTCCAATAAGAAATGTCTAGTTCCTCATATTAGAGTGGCAAGCAATCACGGGACAAGTTTTTTGTATAGTCTAGTGTCAATGTAACAAGTTAGCCCATTTCATGTAGGTGAAGCAATATACTGCCGATCCAATGTCCCTAATTGAATAGGGGATGGACCTAGCTTCCTGAAAAAGTATTTTGGCCTATCATAAAAACTTATAAGTTACAAACGATAGTTGTCTATTTATATAGTCAATGTGTTTTATCTAACTAAGTCAAAATAAATACTTTAATAATAGATAGTGAATATTAATTTATATATCATTGACCTTCCCTATTAATTTTACTTGAAATATCACAATTGGCCTTCCCATCGATTTTACTTGAAGGAAACTTGCTAAAAGTTCAGATGCACATTGGTACCACTGAATGCAACCGCAACAACCCAATTAAGATTCAAGTGGACAACCGAAGCATATAATCCAATTAAACAAAAAGACAATAGTGATCCCGACCTTCAAAGTACATGTAGATGCCGTCCTTTCTGCGCCACGGCTTGCGCTGCCTGACGATGACTGCAGGCATGACCTTCTTCCTGAGGTCGGGCTTCCCCTTCTCGACGGTGGCCATCACCATGTCTCCAACACAGGCAGAGGGCAACCTGTTCAAGCGACCCTTGATTCCCTTTACCGAGATAATGTAGAGATTCTTGGCCCCCGTGTTGTCCGCACAGTTAACTGTGGCCGCCACCGGCAGACCCAGCGACATCCTGAACTTGTTACCCGCACTACCTCCGCGTCCTACAAGATCGACAGATCATCAGAAACACAAATTCCAAACTGCCCGTTTCACTATCCCGACTACCCAGACCAAATTTCCCCAGAATCACACGAATGGCAACCGAATTTGGACCATCCAGTTCCCTCTCAAGCTACAATCATATTCAGCCAAAAGCACCCACAACGCCCGATCAACACAGAGAGCGTGTCTATCTCAAGAGATCCCACCAGTCTAAACCCACGAGTAAAAACTTAAGCTGCCATGAACCAAGCATCGATTTTTTCTCAAGCTAATTCAAATGGGTAAGTCCAAAAGCAAGATCTTTTGCGAGAAAACTAACTAGCAAAGAGGCAAATGAAATCGAACACTGCGGCCATAGATTGATCGCCGCATCTTCCCAGGCAAAGCCATATGACACAAAGCAGAAAAGAGAGAAGGAGAGGGAGAGGGGGATGACCTCGCTTCGACATTTTCGTCGGCAGGAGAAGAGAAGCGACCACCAAGCAGAGACGCGACAACGGTTTTGGGGAGGCTGCCGAAAGCCTTCAATATATAGCGGCGAGAGAGAGCCGAAGAAAACCGTAGGCGAGAGGGGGGGCGGTTGTCGGGGAACCGTCATCGCTAGTGGTTTTGGGTTTCTTTGCATCGGCCCATATGTCTCTGCCGAAAAGCCCATCTATACACGGTCCACCTGGTCTTTGGGCTTTTTCGCTTTTTGATCGGTTTTACTCTACTTTCACATTCAGTCATTTATCCTAATCTTTTGGGAATTTTTATTTGTTACGAAAATGCAATTAAATCTTAAAATTTTTAAAAAAACTCTTGTCATGAAAGTATAATTAAGTGATAAAACTCGTAATAAAATGCAATCGAGCCAGATGCATATCTTTTGGGTAATCAACTGGATGGGTCATTGAATTGATTAGTGCACTTAAGGAACTTAAAATATTTATGGCTTTCTAGGAATTCCATCTCAGTTTTAGTTCCTAAGGTATGGGAAAATTGCAAAATTTGGAATCACTCGGTCTTTCTAATAATCGGTTGAATGGATCCATTCCAACATCATTAGGTAGTGTGCAGTCTTTGACGGATCTAGAACAAATTCTCCCGGCATGTTCTGAATTAGATCAGACCGAGTTTTTGACCTCTATAAATTCTTGGGCGGCAAGAAAACAAGTTCATTGGCGGTATCTTTTCACATTGCTAACGTCGAACCTTGCTGTAGATGACCGGATTCCAAATTTGTCTTGGTCATAATGCTCAGGTTCACGACTAGGTTTTGGATTGGTGTTTGAGAAGTATTGGAGGCACGCATACTTTGAGGATCGCCAAATAGACTGAAAATTATCTCGTACATTGATTTTATAAATTAATTAACATGTCTAAATGCTCTTTCTTAAATGAAAATATTTCAATAACTTTTTTATGATTGATAAGTACATGGCCACATTGTAATTTCAAGTACCAATTTGTTTCCTCTCTTTTTTAACCAGATGTCAACGATGAATTTAAATTTTGATAAAATCACTCTAAAGCTTTTATACGCCTATCTTTTAAAAAGTCAAAGTCTAATATGATTTCACTTGGAAGGACTTTGGAAGTCAAAATTAATTTCAAAAATTTTCTCAACCTCATAATTTTTCTATAAGAATAAAGATGGTTATTGAGATAATTGACTTAAATATTAAACAATCCGGCCCAAAGTGGGCTTTTGTAGGCTTTACGTTCTAATTTTCATATCCATGTGTTTTAATGCTTCATGCCATCGGCATTTACCTTCTAATCGTGATCACACCTCATGGGTGGAATCTTTGACCTTGTTTTTATGCAGGGAAAGTAATAATAATAATAATAATAATAATAATAATAACAATAATTAAGGGGGAGAGAGCCAACAAAAATGTTAAGTCTGCAAATCCAAGAAGAATTATAATTTGAATCTAATAATTCCTTTTAGAAAAAATATCTTAAATGGTAAAAGATCTCGTTCCAGCATTGTCAAAGTTTTACACATATTTAAGATTGCTCGAGAAGGTGGATTGGTCGATGCACACAGATCTTGGCCCGAAGATGAAATGGCTGCAATTAAAAAAAGAAAAAAAGAAATATAAGCATTTGAAATATAAATACGATGGATGATGTTTAAAAATTCGAAAGATTTTAGGTACATTTTATTAAATAAAAATGAATTTCATGAGACATTGAGATTAAAGAAAAGCAAAACCTGTCTAAAATAAATTTAACCTTAATTATGGGATTTATTTTCTCTTCTTCTTCTTTTTAAAGTAAAACGTCATCGAACTTATCTGCTAAAAAAGAACTATTTTAAAACATAGAAAATCATGAATATTATATTAGAATTCATCTGTTAATATTTTCCACAGATTTTAGGTGTTACAACCAAGTTAAACTCTCTCTCTCTCTCTCTCTCTCTCTCTCTCTCTCTCTCTCTCTCTCTCTCTCTCTCTCTCTCTCTCCCCGAAAATTTGGTATTTATAGCAATAGGAATAAAATAAATATGATAATTAGAGTTCTCAAATACCAAGGTGTCTTTCATTCGACTATGCTTTTACCGGCCAGCATAATAAATAGGAAAGTACGATGGAGAGAGTATACACAATGTGCTGCATGCCCCTGAAACGCAAAAACAAAGTAATAAATAATACCTAATCATAGTATGAATCAACGTTTTTTGGGAATTATCTAGTGCATGTAGGACAGTCAACTACCACGCCCAGCGGAACTTAACCATCTACTCGGACATGCTCTAGATATATCATTTGGATCCAAGAACCCTTTGGACATGCCGCGTAGAAAGCACATAAAAGAAATAACTCTAATTGTGAATTAGTGTTTCAGTAGTTAAAAATGATAGGGATTAATCGGGTATTTGAAGGACTTAGCAGACGTTCTACATATTTCTGATCACTTGCCGGCAAGGCGTGATTAACGTGGGTTAGGAACTTGCCTGATTTGCACCCTCAAGATCCAACTTTCATGTATTTTCCAGAGCCTGTGCGCACCACAGAAAGTAGATCTAGATCACCTAGGAACACCAACTCATGAGGGTCCAGCAAAATTTCTAGGTTCCTTCCCAGGCAAACAATATGAGAAAGAGTAGATAGATGGATGGACTGGAAGGTGAGGGAATAGCATCATTTAGGAGACTACATGCAGGACTAAAACAGAGAAAAAAAAGTTCCAACTTTTTAGCATGGGGTGCAAGAACTACAGCTAATTCTACCATCCTGCAAATAGTGGCCACATGTATCAGGACAGATCAGACAGATAGTGCATCAGTATATGACCATCGCTCTCATTTTCTTGTCTTTGGTTTGGTTGATATCTACCTAATCGAATTCAGTTCCTAATCATAACTGGTGCACATGTTGTGTGTGAGGTGTGTAGATTGGGGCTGTTCTTTTCTTTTCGATACAATGGGATTACTTTGACATGTCAAAACTAGTACTCGACCGCATTTATGCAGGTTACTTGTGCAATTCTCATCCTCAAATGGCCCGTACCAATAGATAGATATCCTGCATCACATATTCCCGAGCAGTATTGCTGTATGTTCCAATGACATAGGTGAAGTGAGAGTTATCTCCCTTTGGAAAAATGTTTGCAAGTCCAAAACCAGAAAAGCTTGGCATTGGGGTTGTAAATCAGGTGCTGCCACAACTATTGCTATATACAGCGTCTAATAGGATTATGTAGGTTTAAAATCATGACATATCACAAGCCTTTCTACGTCCTTATGTAGAAAAGGAACACACTTTGCAGCATCCAATGCTGGTGAAAGGCTTCGGCATTTTATCACTAGCGGTTGGAGATGAAACTGAGAGTTAATCTCTATATCACAAGTGGTTGTAGATGTAACCCTAGGAGGAGTAGGCTGCTCTCTGCTTGTATCTTTGGTAAAGCCACATACACAGCCAAAACCACCTTCACCAAGAAGACTTCTAGCGCTAAAGTTTCTTGCAGCTAATTTAAGATCATTGAATAAGGATTTCCACAACCGAGGAGCAACTTCAGGTTTCCTTTTGATTTGAGGATTTGAAGGGTTAACTTATGCATTTCCAGTAGTTGTAGATGAAACCACAACAGGAGCAGGTTGCTCTCTGCTTGCATCATTTGGAAAACTTGGTGCTGCTCAAATGCAAAATTAGCCTATTAGACGAAACGAGTAACCACAGATTTGGGTCACTTAGATGAACAACAAACACCAAGCCACTTTATCTTAACAGGAATTTAAAGTTGAATTAGTTAATCTGCCAGTTGGCCTAGCATGTCTTACTTTTCCAATTCAAGGAAACATCCAGTCCCAAATAGAGGAGGTTATGTAGCAACCTAGGTGGATATGTGGGGTCTATAGAAGATAACTATGACAACATATTTCAACTTGCAATCAAAGAGATAGAAAAAGATGAGCAGCAGTGAATCTACCTGATCTCTTGATATAGACTTAAATAATTCTATGCAAACACTACAACCTCATTCTAATGGATATGTTCAACTCCTCAACAAGCTTCACCCCTTTCTGCTCCATTTCATCATATAACCCCACTCAAGTTATTGAAGTTAATTTATTACCGCATAATGTCGATGCAATAATTTAAAAGTTCATGCCCACTGTGACCATATCCACTATTTTGAGGCGGATATGCCCGAATTTGCGGCAATGCAATTGGCATTGCAATTTGAAAATTTGATATAACCTTGGGCCCATTTGGTTCGACTTTGGGAAATGCCCTTGAGAGAATGCAAATACCTTTGAGGTAAATGGGTTTTTTGAAATGCTAGACTATTTGGTAAACATATATTTGAAAAGCCCTTTAGTGTGACCAAATTAAGTTTTTTAGTTTTAGTATTTTTAAAATTGCAAAAAAGAAATAATGACTATATAACATTTTACATTTTCATGTTGAGACTAATGTAAAAGATATATGTTAGTAAATTTATTTAAAAATTATATTAAAAGAAATTGATTATAGATTAGATGCAAAGCTCCACTTTTGGTTTAGGGTTCTTTTAGGTTTGTTTTCAACTGTGAATATATTTTTTTTAAATTATTGTAGTATTAATCATCTTTGTTAATTAATGATCATTCTAGTGTATTGATAAAAAGTTGGGCTATTGATTGTCAAAATATAAAAATGACAAAAAAAAAAAAGGTGAACCCAACATTTGCAAAGGGTTTTTATTATTTTTTAAAAAATTAAATTAAAATCCAATAAAAATCCGTCGCCAATCAACGGTGGTTGGGGTGTGGGGAAGATGATCGGTTTTTTAAAAAAAAAGTCAATGGATGAATAGTAGAAGTGGACTTGCATTTCCGAAATGTTAAAAGCTCAAACCAGGTCCCCACTTGTTCTGGGCTTTTAGCATTTCAAATGCCAGCATTTAACCAAGGACACCTCCAAATGTTGAACCAATCACCTAAATTTTTTCCCAATGAGTTTTTGGGGTTGAAAGCCCCTTGGGAATGCTGAACCAAATGGGGCCCTTGTGTCATGTAGTCTCCCATGCTCTAATAGCTTAAGCTTTTGGTTGGACTTTGTAATGTAAACCAAACATTAACTTCAAGTGCATTCCTTCACCAGACCACAAATAAATAAAAAGAATGCCCTTTCCTTTTTCCCATATAGTACCTCCAACAAACACACGCAAAATATCAAGAAGTAACATCTTTATATCACCAGATAAAAAGCATAGTATTTGTACAAAACGTAAAAGAGGAGTTCCAATAACCTAACCAAAATTTTGACATCGATAATGACTCCCTAGGCACTCTAATGAAGAAATTCTCCTACCAAAGAAAGTAACTAAGCTGGCTATTGTTGAGCCTTTCTACAAGCTTGAAGCATATCTAAAGAGGCAAAAATGAACTTGCTATCCAAATCAATGCATACTAATGATGTGCCAACATTTAGTTTTGTACCCTGAAATATATATGCATAAGAAGCTAAGAGTGGATCGACCAAAATTTGTACAGTAACCACTGCCTCGTTCATAGACATTTTAAACAGTAACAAATCAAAAATCTAATTTGAAAGAAGATAAGAAATTATTTAGATAGCTGTTGACTTTCCAATTTTACTCTTCATCAAAGCTGGGCTTGTAGCTTTTTTACTCGTCCGATCAAATGTATCCCATGAAATGGTAAGAAAAAGACACACCATTTCCATAGAAAAATGTTCTCCGCTGATTATTACCCTTACCTTCAGTCCTTACCATTGAGACTAGGGATATCTTTTTCAACTTGGGGAGGAAGTAGGTATTCTCATAAATAGAAGTATCTATATTATCGTAAATAGAATTATCTTCACACCTCACTAAACTTAAGACAAGGGAGCAGTCTATGACTTCGAGCTCTCCTAAGCTTTCGAGGTTTTCTAGTAGGCCAGGCATGAATATGACAGTCAATTGAGGACATTTGACTAAAGACAAGCATTTAAGATGAGACAAACATCCTCCATGCAGTGGCCCATCATAAATGCGCCTCAAACTTTTCATACAAGAGATGTAGAGATACTCGAGTGATCTGAGAAACCTCCTATCATCCTCCCATGTTTCCACAATTTCACTTCTATTAGCTTCATCATGCATGTTAGTTCCATCAATAATAAACTGAATCTCATTACACTCCCCAATTATGCAGCATTATAGTTGCTTCATGTTCTCAATCTCAAAATCAGATAGCTTAGTCCCATCCATATAGTGGTCAAAGAAAAATGCAATAGTATGCTGAAGCAACTTCTTGATATCAGTGGGGAAAAGATCTTGGCCATGGCGACAAAGGTGGTAACCCTTGTGGAGCTGGAGCTTTGCACCTTAGTTTCTTTTAAAACCAGTGTAACATATTTTTAATGATGTTTGTTGCATATTAAATGATAAAAGTTTTCCTTTCCTCCTCCTCCTCTTCCTCCTTCTATGATATCATGCCAACTGATAAGTATACATAACATAGGAGTTATATGACTTTCTTGAAAGACTTTCATGTGTCATTTATAACATAGTCAATTTGATTATTGATAATGTACTCTTGACTCAACAATTTAACTTTTTTTTTTTGTTCGAAAAAGAGGTGCAATTCATTAGATACTAAAGAAAAGTTTGTGAAACATCGGAGCATAATAAATCTATAAAGCAAAGTCTGTGCAACATCCGAGCATAATAAATCTAAAAGAGCATTCGAAGGGTTTGCAAGCCAACTATAACTTGCGATGGGCCTTCACGATAGACTTGATTTGCGCCTATGAGACAATGGGCTAGCTGGACACCTCTCCGTAGGCCTAGCCGAAATCTGCAATCTTCAATCCAAGGTCGGCTGGCCCATGGGCTCTGCTCAGATCCCATCATGCAGCGCATGAGTGATGAGTCATCACTCTCCACAGCCACCTGCAAATCAATATCCTGAGAATCTTTGCCCTTCGCTGCAAAGCAGCTTCGATTTCATAGGACTAATCCACGAATCTATCAAATGGACTCGGGGTTATTGATTCCTAAGAAGCAAAAGAAAACTGAACATTAGAAAGAGAGAGAGAGAGCATTGCCTGGTTCGTGATGGACAATGGAGCGACCAGAATCAGTGCCGACGGAAATCAATGATTCCAGCGATAAACAGCTTCCATTGAGATCCTCCTGGCTGGAAGGTTCTCACTGTGAAGCGGAGAAAAATAGGATCCGGAACTCCTTGAAGACAATGATGTTAGCAACGACAACGAACGGCCACAAGGAACCTCCGAGATAAAGATCTTCCTATGATGTGCATGTAAGAGTTTTTCCTAATGTGGACTAAATTAATTGATATTATAATTTACTGTTTTTACGGTTACCGTAAAACAGGGTTGGTCTAAGGTGAGATAGAGGGTTTCTTAATTAGTCTAATATGGGCTGGCTAGTGTGGGCCGAGTTGAGCCTGGCCCGTAATGAGAGGGACTGGTTAGAAACTCTATAAATAGTGCTCAAGTCTCTCCTCTAACCCTAATTCTCACATGTATCCTCATCTAAGGGGCGTTTACCTAACGCTAAACGTGAGGGGGGCCGCCTCATTGAGCTAGTGATACGGAGGGCAATAGAGAAGAATGACTTGATGCGTGGATCCCATTTATATGTGGGTAATCCCTTTTTCTGCTTCCGCTTTATGTTCAATGGATCCAGGTGCGTTAATATTTCTACTCAATTATGCATGTTCTTGTTCTGGTTATGGAGATCTTGGGGTTGCGCAATTTGCATCCAACATGTGGTATCAGAGCAACCATAACCCTAGAACTTGAACGCATAAAGGTTTTGCCCTAATTAGTACGGATTTTACCATAATTTGTGATTTTCGAGATTTTTTGTTCAATAAAAATAAAATTAAATAAAAAATTCGGACTGGGCTCGACGAGACGAGCAAGACGGTCGGCGACGCGTCGCCAGGGGAGGCCGCACGCGCCCCCACCCGCGGCCACGCGCCGCCTGGGCGTTGAACGCGCGCCGCGCGTGATCTCCACGCGCCGCGCACTCAGGCGGCGCGTGAGGGGCGTGGAGTGTCGGATCGGCGCGTGGCTGGCGGCGTTGGACTCGTATGGTGATTTTCTATCTTGTGGTATATTTATTTTATATCTTTGATAGTTTTATGGATGTGAAAATACATACGGAACCCTAAATACGTGTATTTTTAGTGTACTTTTGCGTATTCTTCTTATATTTTATGTGATTTTGGAAATATAAGTGTTGGGTTATAGATATGTTATCACATAAATATTATAAAGGTGTGATTCATAAATAAAAATCAAACTTTATTGTGAACTGAAGCTGGCTTAATGAGATACAATTCATATGAGATTGTATTTGAGCTATGTATTGAGCTCATGAGAAACAATAAAGATTATGAAACTTTTGTTACTCAAGTATACTCCTTTACACACTGGTAATTTTTGAATGATAGACGACTTAAGGACTCGTGACCAAACTGATGTACTGATTAACACATCTGTTGAATGTGGGTAATGCATGTCAATTAAGTTACTGCATATTGTACATGAATTCATCCGATCACTTGTTAATGTCTATTAAGTTGAATATTTTTTATGGTTAAGGAGTATGACAATATTTATGCAGAGCAATAGTATCTACTGTTAAATTTTAGATATTTGGTTCTCTGGTTTGACTCAATTAATAGGCCACTGGGTGAAGTAATGATATTTGTTACTTAAAATTGGCTAATAAATCAGATGTTGGCCTTGGAGTCATTTATGAGCAATAGTGCTTGTTGATTTGGTGTACCCTGTATTACTATTAATGTTAATTTGTGAGAGATATAATAGATCGGCATTCTTTTTATGTTGTTCTGGTAATATGTAATTGGGGTGCATAAGAGATGTTTTATTCTCTGTTATGAGAAATTTCTTGTGTTACTGTGATCAATATATATATGATTAATTTTTTATTAATGAATAAAGCAATGTAATTAGCATGATATATGATTTTGGTGATATGATGCCCCTATCACTAAAGTTAAAATCACATATATATGGTGTATGTGAGGAGTAAAGCTTATATCCCTGGTATGAGAGAATTTCAATTATTCAATTGAGTAGTGACCGCCAAAGTGGCACGCTTGATTGAGTTTGAGAAATTTCGGTCTCGTATGATGATTGGGATGTCTCCTGATCTAATACGTAATCATACTCCCAAAGGAGGTGATTGTGTATTAGTTCATGGAGGGATACATGATAGTGTGGTGGAGGAGTGACTGATCCTAGTGATTCATATGCCCAAAGGTGATGAATTCACGAAGAATTGGAACATATTCTCATAACCCTTATCATGTGGGGAGTGTACAATTGCATGTCATGTATTCTGCCCAAAGGTGATTATGTGATTTTGCATGTAACTCTCTGGATGTGTACTTGTACGTCAAGTTACACAATGCTCACATGATGCTAATTATATACTGCTTGTTTTTAATATGAGGAGTAAAACTTATATCCCTGGTATGAGAGAATTTCAATGATTCAATTGAGTAGTGACCGCCAAAGTGGCACGCTTGATTGGGTTTGAGAAATTTCGGTCTCATATGATGATTGAGATGTCTCCTGGTCTAATGCGTAATCATACTCCCAAAGAAGGTGATTGTGTATTAGTTCATGAAGGGATACATGATAGTGTGGTGGAGGAGTGACTGATCATAATGGTTCATATGCCCAAAGGTGATGAATTCACGAAGATTGGAACATATTCTCATAACCCTTATCATGTGGGGAGTGTACAATTGCATGTCATGTATTCTGCCCAAAGGTGATTATGTGATTTTGCATGTAACTCTCTGAATGTGTACTTGTACGTTAAGTTACACAATGCTAACATGATGCTAATTATATACTGCTTGTTTTTCAGTCACATTTTCTGTAAATTGTAATTCCGTCATCATTGAGGTTTTTTACTGCTTCAAATTTTAAGTTATGGACATATGATTTGTTATTTGAGAAAAGAGCAATTGAATTTGCTTATTGTCCATGAAGTGTTCCATTTATAGCAGTGCAATCCGCAGGCAAACCTCTTTTCAAGTGTTCCAGAATGGAAAAGAGGTTTGCCTGCGGATTGCACTGCTATAAGATGAAGGAACCTTAGTTGCTTGAAATTATGTCTTGTCTGATATTGAAATTAGGACACATCTAAAAAAAAAAAAATTGTGTTTAAGTCCTAATGACATATACATCTCGTATATGATTAAAAAGTTGTCAGATTTAACAGTGGCAATGAGTATTTTGGCAAGTATGACAATGCGAAATAACTTAAAGGGTCATTTGTCAAATACTTGGTAGATTCTGGGGTGGTAATTTAATTACTGGGGTGGTAATTTAATTACTATACCTGAAAATTCTGACAAAAAGATTTGGGCGAAATGCATAAATGCGCCATATTGAACATGGTGATTAGTATGATTAGTAAAACTAATTTATCTGGTCTTTTGTGGACTGATATTATGAAAGCAATTTTTTCATATACAAAAGGGGTATTGATTTTATGACCCTAAAGAATGTACAAGAATTATGGAATCACATACTATAAAGTTTCTAAATATTGACGTAATTGTAGAGGATAGCTGCTCTCAGATTATTAAAGATAATAGTATGATGGAGGTTACTGTGTTTTTGTCTTTACCTATACAGATAATTATGGAATCTCTTGTACCATAGACTAAACTTGTTGAGGTTCAAGGTACTATTCTTGATATAGTTTATAATGAAATTTCTTAAACCTCTCAAGTGCAGAATGAAGTGGTTGCAGCTTTATTAAGGAGATTTGTTAAGGAAAGACGATCAGTTATACCATCAGACTATATAGTCTATTTGTGAGAGCATGATTACAATATTCACTATATGGTTGATGTAATGACATATTTATAAATGTCGTTTCTTATTCTCAATTAAGTATATGATTAGATGCCATAAAATGCGATATACAATCTATGAAACATGTTTGGAAACTTACTGACTTATCTAAAAATCACAAGTTTATTAGTTGCAAATTGGCGTACAAAACTAAAAGAATTTCAAACAAAGATTGTGGAATTTAAAGCCAAATTTGTAACTAACGTTTTAACTCTGAAAGAGGGGTGGATTGTTTATAGTGAAGAAATAATTATTTCTTTAAATGTTCTTTCAGAGTGAACGTGGCATTAATAATTTATTTTGATATAAAGTTACGCCGAATAGATACAAAATCTATATTGTGCAATTGGATGATTTTGCAGCAGATTCAAGTAAACTTGTGTGTAGACTGAAAAGTTCTAATTCATGGTCTTAAGCAAGTTTCCAGACAATATTATTAAAGTTTCATAGTGTTATTATTTTGTTCAATTGGGAACAAAGTAATTCAAAATACTGCAAGGTCAGTGGGAGGAAATTTATTTTTTCTTATACTTTATATACATGATATTTTGCTTACAAGTTGTGACCTTGAGACAATACGAGATTTGTAAGGATTGTTTTTGCCATATTATATTAAATTTTCTCGGAGGACATTTGCTGATCGTATATTGGAAATATTCAATATACATCATTGCAATCCAGGAATTGCTCCTGTTATTAAGGGTGATGGACTAAATCTTTCACATTGTCCTTATTTAGATATTGAGAAAATCTAATTAAATGGTGTACCTTGTGTCAGTGCACTTAAAAGTATAATATATGCTCGAATTTGCACTAGACTAAATGTTGTCTTTGTGACGGGACTTCTAGGCAGATATCGGTCAAATCCAGGACATGATCACTGGGTTGATGTCAAGAAGGTTTTAAGGTACTTAAAGAAGACAAGAGATTATATGCTAATTTATAGCCATGTTCAATTCTTGCAGTTAGTAGGGTATTTAGATGTAAACTTTGCTGGTTGTTACGATGACGTGCAATCAATAACAGAATACACATGTTAGCAGTAAGTGCAGTAAATAAAGTCTTATGTCATCTTCTGCTATGTAAGCAGTGTTAGTAACATTCTTTTAGGCTGTTACTTGGGCTTTTAGGCTCCAAAACCTCATGACGGAATTGATCGTTTTAACTTGATGGATAGACCCATACGGTTGTATTGAGATAACAAATTTGTAGTATTATTTATTTACTACAGAGGTCTCAAGGGGTCTAAATATATGGTGGTAAGATATTTTTTTACCATAAAGAAACGGTACAGAAAGGTGACTTATAATATAACATATTTTCACAGATGATGTGGTTGCGAATCCACTAACTAAAGGCCTACGCCCATGTGTATTTTAGTAACATATCGTTAACATGGGCTTAGGAGTATCTTCGGATACTGTTGTTTAGTGGGAGCTATTTTGGCTTTATTTGATAAAGTTCACATCTGTGGTTCGTTACACTTAGTAACGGTTTGATATGTATCAACTTTTACATTCAATAAAATATTTTGAATGTGTTGTTATTATGTTGAATACATATTGATAAAGTCTCAAGGGATTGTATAGACCTTGAGTGAAGGCTAGGGGCATCTGGGCATCCGGTTATTAGCCTTGTGCATATGTCTTATGATACATAAAGAAAAGGTTAACCATAAGGACAAGACATATGTGGGTTCATTGGAACCATAAAGCATTCTCTTGTGGCACAAGTTTTTGTGACACCTAAGGTAAGAGAATGGTGACTGACAAATGGGATCTCTCTATGAGAGACGTTATCCATTTGACACACTACCATATTGAATCCATATCAATAAAGTTGAGAGCACTCGTGACCATGGAAGGCTCTGTGTGTATACATGCAGTTACCGCCATGATTCGGTGTTTAAGATTTTATGGGATAAGATTGACTATAAAGAATTATCTCGAGACCAAATGTGCGTACATACAGTACGATTTCAATTAATATAGTCCAAGTGGGAGAATGTAAGAGTTTTTCCTAATGTGGACTAAATTAATTGATATTGTAATTTACTGTTTTTACGGTTACCGTAAAACAGGGTTGGTCTAAGGTGAGATAGAGAGTTTCTTAATTAGTCTAATATGGGCTGGCTAGTGTGGGCCGAGTTGAGCCTGGCCCGTAATGAGAGGGACTGGTTAGAAACTCTATAAATAGTGCTCAAGTCTCTCCTCTAACCCTAATTCTCACATGTATCCTCATCTAAGGAGCGTTTACCTAACGCTAAACGTGAGGGGGGCCGCCTCATTGAGCCAGTGATACGGAGGGCAATAGAGAAGAATGACTTGATGCGTGGATCCCATTTATATGTGGGTAATCCCTTTTTCTGCTTCCGCTTTATGTTCAATGGATCCAGGTGCGTTAATCTTTCTACTCAATTATGCATGTTCTTGTTCTGGTTATGGAGATCTTGGGGTTGCGCAATTTGCATCCAACAGTGCAAGCTTGAGCATCGTCCACGAATTCCACGAACGTCGCCTTCGAAGATTTTCGAGTTTCATTGATCTGCTCAGATATCTTCTTGAACTCCTCGTCCACTTCATCCGTGACTTGTTGAATTGCCCGGACCTGGAGATCGCTGATCGAGGTTAGGCTCTTGCATGCCGGAGACGGAGTCGGGCTGGACTTTGCTTTCCTTTCACCCTTGGGCTCACATCACGGGTTAGAGAAAGGAAAGAGAATTGGGCCTAAAAAGAAGTAAAGAGATGGGGTGATGAGAAAGGAACATTGGGCCAAACCCAAGGGCTCAGCCAGCCCAAAACTCGCTGAAAATGGGCTAGCTAAAACTAGGCCTCATCCATATATATATATTCTATATTTCTTGTTTTTTTTTTAATGTTTTTACCTTTTTATTAATTTTTTTATTTTAAAAAATAAACAAATGCCTAAATTAATGTGGTGGGGAGGGATCTCGTGCTTTTTAAAATATATATATATTATTTTAAGTGTATATGGTGCAGCACTTGAAATGCAAAAGATGTATTCAAGGTCTACCTCTCGCTTCGATTGCCGATATTCGATATATAGCGAGTTTTGACTCGGCCCTTGCCAAATCACAAAGTTGCCTCAACAGGTCACCTCCATCCCTACACCACACAATAATAATTAGCATGTGGTAGCTCTCTTCCGAAGAGAATAACACCACACGTCTGACCATTGTAACAGAAACAACATCCATGCATAATAATAAGGCTGTGTTTGTTTTCATTTCTTTTTTCTGTTTTTAAACACTTTTTTTTTTTCATTCTTGAGAATAAAAAAAGGAACAGAAATGCGCTTGGGTGTGTTTTTGTTCCAAAATTGTTTTTTTGTTCCGAAAAACACATCTAGAACAGAAACAAAAAACAAAGAAAAGTTGTTTCTTGTTTCTTAAACAAAATTTAGAAACACTTTCTTTTTTTCTTCTTTTTCTTCTCTCTTTTTTTTTCTTCTTCTTTTCTTCTTCTTTTTTCTTTGGCCGGTCGCTAGCCTCGACCATGGCCAGCGACCGGCCGACGAGGGCCGGCGGCCTCGCCCAGCCACGGCGAGGCTCGTCGGCCTCACCGGGGTCGGCGAGCCTCGCCGTGGGCGGGCGAGGCCGCCGGCCCTCGTCGGCCGGTCGATGGCCATGGCGAGGCCGCGATCGGCCAAAAGAAGAAAAAATAAAAATAAAAATAAAAATAAAAAAAAAATAAAAAAAGGAAAAATAAATAAGAAAATAAGAAAGAAAATAGAAAAAATATATATTAAAAAATAAAAGAAATAAAAAAATTATACAAATTTACCAAACGTGTTTTGTTTATTTTTATTCCCGAAACAAGTTTACCAAACGTGTTTTTTGTTCAAAAATTATTCCCCGGAACAGAAACACTTTTTTTTTTTTATTTCTGTTTCCTGAAATAATTTTTAAACATAAATGTTACCAAACGCACCCTAAATAACGAAAACAAGCAGATGAGGAAATTGCTTTAGGCTTCCACCGGTTAAAAGACTACTTGGCTAAAATATATCACCTTCAAGAGTAAAATTGGAGTATGAATCTCCCTATTGAAAGGTACCCGTGAAGCGTGCAACATGTAAAGAACATATTATAAATATCCTACAATAGATAACATTAATAGTATTACCGATGACAATTATTACATCATAAAATGTTTCAGGAATTACACCGTCTCACTCCTGAAGTTCATCTACAAATGGTCTCATATGGCGCATAATTATGCGAAAGCCATTGCCAATCCATCTTAATGCCTAAGCTGATAACCGGAGGTAAGATGTGGTAATCTAAGTGCTTGCCTATGGTGGAGATGTACTCCAAGTGTGTCATACAACTTATATGGAAAGAAAAGTTTTAATAGGGTCTTAGACATAGCTACACATGCATCCATGCATCCATGCAGAGAGAGAGAGAGAGAGAGAGAGAGAGAGAGAGATACCCCTCCTCCTAGGAAAGCCTTAATTTGAATTGGCCTTATGGTTGTTCTAGGGACAATAGATTCCACAAGTTTATATCACGGAGCTGTTGCTCTACCATCAGCCCTGAAGTAAACATGAATAAACGGTTGGCATTAAGAAAAGAACTAAGCAAAAAATGAACGAAAAAAGAACAAAACATAAATATCATGAACAAGGACTGAATTATAATTCCATGCACAAATTATGATGTGCGAAAGGGTATCATAACATTAAAAGACCTATTAGGATACTTACCAGCAATAGAAAAGGACGACCATCTAGTAGTACAATCCTTCTGTCGCGACCAATATTTTCGGGGTGTGAACCACCTAGGGTTTGGCTAATGGATTGTTAAGCCTAAATTTAACTCGGGCTCTCCCAAGCCCATACCAATTCGCGACTTAGATTCGAGTTTTTAACATGCAATTGATTTTCAATTAGGAGTCACCACTAATCTATTTTTGGTGGGTTGATTAGGAACCCAAGTAAAGTAATGGGAGATTTACTTTACTCCTACGAACCAGAGATCATGGGTACGGGGACTTGGTTACACTAGATTTCTCTAATGCCCTTTCGGTACCTTTATCTTTTATTTTGAAAAATTTGTTTGGCAAGCAACTTGAATTGATTTTAATTCCTTAACATGTGAGGTGACCATGCAGGTGCGCAAACCACCAATTTAACACTCAAGAAAGCAAATGAATAAATTGCAGGACTTACCTCATAGCAACGAAAGCATCTGCGTTGTTAGTTCAGAATTCACATCAACAGTCCTAAATATGATTTCTAATTAACACGCAATTTTGTTTTGTTTTCACTTAATTAATGAAAATCATGCAATATGCAATGCATGCCACTAATTTAACATGAAATAATATGACATAGCGACATGACTTACTATATGACCTAAACAATATGATATAACTAAGCATGTAGTCTATCATAAGCATGAGATGATTTATTTTAAATAATTTTTTTGTATTTTCTATGAGATTCGAAATTAAAGAAATGTAACACTTAAATATGCAATCTAAATTAATCTAATGACCTAATTCTAATGACGGGCAATTTTTAATTAAATGCATCTAACAAAAATCACTAAATGACGTGCATTGTATGAAACTAATTCTATATGACGTGCACATGATTTTTATTTTCCTAATAAGCATGCAATCTATTTAGGAGAAATTATCTAAACCTATAACATGCAATCTTAACATGCAATGATGTGCAAAGAATGCCCTAATTTTACATGACATATGCATAATGACCTTTTTTGTGTTTTTCCTTTTTTCCTTTTTTTTTTTAAAAAATTTCGAAATTAATAATTGCCAAATAGTTAAACATGCAATTTAGACTAGTGAAGCAGAAATCTAACATCCTAATTTTTTGTATTTTTAATTTTTTCAAAAATTCGAAATAAATAAATTTCCTATTCTAGACATGCAAAGTAATCTAAAACAAGAAACATCCTAACATGCATCTAATCTAACTCAAATATTTTTTTCTTTTACGGGAGCAAACAAATAAAGCATCAAGAACAACATGGCACCAAATCAAGCAAGACATCATCCACGTCCATTTAACTTTGGGAACTAAATTGACGAATCATATCTCGTGCATGAGATCGGATTAGCCAATTTTTAAATAAAATCACGAATCATATCTCGAGCGTGAGATCGGATTGGTGATTTTCTGTACGATTGCAGGTCGTATTTCGGCGTGAAATCGGACCGTCAATCATATGTACGTTGTGAAATTAGGAGGATTTCCCAATTTAAAAGGCTAATCGTGTTGCGAATATCATGGCATATTGGGAATTTCCATCACGTGCACCAATGAGTATATCAAATAAGGAAACAAAATTTTCAGAAATTAACGTAGACAAAATTCTTACCTATCCCAAATATTTGCTTCCAAATTTAGCCTTCGAACGGTGGCTCGTGAATCACGATAGGGGCTCAATGTGATGGCGCAAGGACAGCTTGCTGTGGTGTTTGCTTTGACTAAGGAGCGGTTCTGAACAGTAGCCGGGGCGTCGTGGAGTACAAGATGCGAATAACGGCCGTTGCTTGCTATTTGTACGCTGGTCCAACTCACGTCAAGAAAGCGCGAGATGTGGCTTCGCAGGGATTGAATCGCCAGACTTCATTGATCACTGCGGTAGGGAGAAGGTATGACATGCATGGCCTAGACGTCGCAACAAAGTCAGCAACAACGTTGGGATAAAAGCTTCGGCGTCACAAATGCAGCTGGAGATGACGGCCCAAAAGGATGAATCTCGGCACCACTCGGATCAGTGGAGGGCGACACCAGCAAAAGTCAGCGGCGTCCGTTGCAACGCTGAATCGTGAAGCTGGTAGACCCCAATTGCAGCTACAAAGACTCACTCTTAAGAAGAAAACCTCAACTCTCTCTCTCTCGTGTGTTCTCTGTGTATTGCTCCGAAAGTCCTCTCTTTTGTCCCGTAATGAGTCAATTTATATTGAAAGGGCGTAAACCAATGAGGAAAGAAAGCATATTCTGTTTCCTTCTGGGCATGCGTTGAACTATATTTTCTTTCCTTTCCTCTTTATTGATCGAATGCCGATATATATATTTTTCGCAAATCCATGCCCGCAATGCAGAACGTGCCCAACATTCCCCTCTCATGCTGATCTTCCGAATTTCCTTTGTGCATATGCTCGTATCTTTCCTCTTAAAATAATGCTGGTCAATTCCTTGCTCCCCACGTTGACCGAATAATGGGAAAGCGCATAATTTTCCTTCACGTGGTTGGGCTTCTCTATGTTCGAATCGGTGGCCGCTTACACACTGTCCTTCCTTTGCATTCGTTCCCTTAAATGCACTAATATGTCGGTGCCAATATGCTGGAAATTTCTTAATTGACTTTTAACAATTTAGGACACCCATGTAATATCAATCACCATGGAGGAATTATCGACTTATCCACAGTTTAATGCTCTTGTTGGCTTGAATATTCAAAGCCATTCACCAAAATCCATTCACCGCCGGCCTAACAAATATGCAATTAAATGAAATATGCTTCTAATGACCATATGTTATGGAATTAATTTTTTTTTTTTAGGGGTTAAAATTAATCCCTGATTTTTTAATGTGATAAACGGATCGCCAAAATTTAGGTGTCAACACCTTCTAAATAAGTACCTCCAAAGACTAGATATCTTGTTAAAGAAAATTAAAGCCCTATGGGCTAAATACATTCATGACTCGTCCATTTAAATGGATTTACTGATTTCATCCTCAAGTTTTCTTATTGAACTTGATAGTTGGGTAGGACATCAAAAATCAAGCAACAACATAAACCAAATTACCAAAATAAGGGAAAAGGAAAAGCATCGTAAAGATGCATGTAAACGTCAAAGTTTCCTATTGAGTTCATCTTAGCAACACTAAAGCCAGGTATGACAATTTTCGCATCTCAAGACTCTCACGATCTAATATCTTTGCACTTACTGACATCGTTTCGCTTTCTTCTTCAAACTGCACATGGCATAACATTAACATTTTATAAGGACTCTTTTCCTTTTAACTCCTTTTTTCATAGGAGCATATAATACTTGTCACGACCCAATTTTTCGGGTGCACCACCTAAAACTAAGTTAATGGATTACTAAGTCTTTAAGCTTAACTCGGGCTCTTCCAAGCCCATACTAATTCACGATTTAAAGTTTTAACATGCAAAAGATTATTATCTAAGAGTCGCCACTAATCGGTTTAGGGTAGGTCGATTAGACACCTAAGTAAAATAAATGGAGCATTCTTTTACTCCTGCAAACCAAAAAACTAAAGGATACGGGGACTTGATTACAGTAGACTATCCTAGTGCCCTTTCGGTACCTTTCTATTTCATTTTCAAAAAAAATGTTTGGCAATTGAATTGATTTTAATTTAACTTCCTAACATGTGAAGTGATCATACAGATGCGCATACCACAAATTTAACACTCAAGAAAGCAATTAAATAATGCAAAATATACCTCAAAGCAACGAAAGCATTTACATTGTTAAATCAGAATTCACATCAGCAATTCTAGATATGATTTCTAATTAACACTCAATTTTTAATTTTTTGTTTTAATTTATTTAATGAAAATAATGACTTATGCAATGCATGTCACTATTCTAACATGAAATGATATGATAACATGACCAAAATTTTATGACATAAATAAGCATGCAATCTATCCTAAAGGATGAAATGAATTCATTCTAATTCTTTTGTATTTTCCATGAAATTTGAAATTAAAGAAATGTAACAATTAAATATGCAATCTAAATTAATCAAATGACCTAATTCTAATGACAGGTAATGCGATGCAATGACATACAAAATTATTTTAACTAAAATGACACGCAACATACAATTTAGTATGCGAGTTATATGTCATGCGACATTTATTAAATGACTTAGTCTAATGACGAGGAAGTTCTAATTAAATGAACCTAATAAAAACTAAATGACGTGCATTTGATATTTCTATTTTTAAAAATGCAAAGATGATCTAGCTAGATTAAAATTCTATCTAATTTAAACTAAGGATTAAGTCACATTAAATCCTAATTTAAACTAAGATATTATCTTAATCTAACATGCAATTTATCTAAAAAAGATGATCTAAATTTAAAATGAAACATGCCATTCTAACCTAATATGCTCAATGATTTTTTATTTTTTTGTGATTTTCTTTATGAAAATTCGAAATTAAAATTAATACATAATTAAACATGCAATCCAAATAACAAACTAACAACCTAAATGAATGCATTTTTTGTTTTTTTATATTTTCTAAATTCGGAATGAAATCCCTCTTCTAGATATGCAAGATAACAAGAAATATTCCAAAACAAATTGAATCTTGATTCAAATATTTTTTTGGATATTTTTTAGTGGTTTTCCAAAACAAGCAATTATCAAATAAACATTGTATTTAAACTAATCAAGACATTCAATCAAATAAATGATTAAAATAATCGAAAGAAATAACATGTTGTCTCACATGTCAAATTAACAATTATCTAACCGACAAAGGGTTCAAAATAATTAAAAATCTGATCCGAAATCTTATGGATCAAATTAATAATTATATTGATTCAACAATTAATATGTTATCAACAAACCCCAAGAATCAATATAATTAAAAAAAATGACCTGACATTTTACGGGTAAAATTAATAATTACAATAATTTTAGGGATAAATCTGTGAGTAATGCCTACAATATCCATAACCTAAAAGTCACCTCAAAATATTCAAACTTAAACAATAATAATAAAACTAACTAAAAGTAAAGTAAAATAATATAAAATAAGAAAAATAAAAATAAAAGAAAATTGAGCAACCTAAGGAAAATGGGGGGCAGCAAGTTCGTCGGCGCCGGGCAGGTTGTTGCCATCGGTTGGAGCTTCGGCGAAGGGCAGCAACGGATGGAGCGGCTTGGCAGGGGTGGCTCAGTGTCTACATGGAAGAGGGCCCGGTGCAATGTCATAAGGGCGGCGTTGTGGCATGGGTGGTGCTTCGAGCGAGGCGGTTGCGACTGAGGCGGATCAGGTGGCGTCCGGATTCGGCGTCGTGGGTGGAGAAGGTTGCGGGTGCGGCCGTCAGCAATCGGAGACGTTTAGCGAAGGAACTGCAGGCGCACCATGAGGAGGCTCGCAGCGGAGATGGCTACTAACAGAGACGTTACTCGGACGTGTGGGGGCTTGGATCTGGGCTTGGCGTATGGGTCTTCGGCTCCGAGTAGCAGGTGGATCGCGGTTCATGCAAGGCTAGGGAGGCACTGGGCAGCAACAACTCGTTGGGATCGTGGGTCGGCACGGCACGAACGGGAGAACTCGAGCGGACACTGGCGGGGCTTCGAGCGAGGCGGTCGCGGCTGGCCTCGGCCTCTAGGTGGCGTTGGCGTGGCGAGACGGTGGCGTTCGGCAGGCAACGTTGGTGGTCGGTCAGGATACTGGCGGAGCGGCGGTGGGCGCGGGGTCCTCGCGGATGGAAGTTGCGAGAGGGAGGCAAGCGGCGGGAGACAATCATCGGTCGTCCCGCTGCCGCTTGTACCTTTCTCCTCTGCCCCTCTTTTTTCTTTTTCTACTTTTTGCTGGTTTTGCTTTTTCTCCTTTTCTTTTTCTTCCCAAAGAACCGAAATATCCCTCGAAAGCAAAAACTGAACGCCCTCCACCTTCTCGACCTCCGTACGCACTCTCTTATAGGCGAAACAAAACGTGATCTTTTTTATTAATATTTTCATCTCACGAATATTGCTTATAATCTCTTGATCACAAAAATCCTTATCTCATGAATATTCTCCCCGATTTCATCATCTATTGATAAAGATAAGATTACAATGCGATTTTCTTAATTTTCAAAAATCATCATAATATCGCATCAAATCTTAATTTTTCACAAGATAATTAATTAAAAATAACGACGGGCTTGAGTTAATTTGTTTCCTTTTATGGGCCTAGCCTAGCCTGCCGAACTAGAGTTTAGAAATATTAATTCGAACCCATCCACCACTGGTCCTAAAAATTAAAAAAAAAAACGCAAAACATGTAAATTAAAAATAAATGCACCTAAAAAATTATATGCTATGCAATTGAATTATAATATTTTTTCTTAGCGGTTAAAAATTAATCCCTAATTTTTATGCAATAAATGACTAAATGGGTTGCCCAAATTTAGGTTTCAACAATACTTCCTTGAGTTCTATGGTATGGTGATAAAAGCCCACATGAACGGATACAAAAAAGCTAATCCTTGTTGTACCTGTGATGTTGCATTTAAAGCTTAAACTTCAAGCGCTAGTTCTTTCATCATATTACCACATAGAGTGGAAACCGGTAAAACTCATCCATTACAAAAGGGTGCCTTACGTTTCTTTAACGTTCATTATTACATTCCTTTGTAATGTTCTCAATAGCTATATAGTGAGAGATGAAGTTACATTGGAAGTCCAAACTAGGAGTTTTTAATGAAAGGCATTGCTTGAGAATTGCCGCTGTCACTAGAGAAAATGTTGTTAACACACATAGTATGTTTTCTGTACCTACTAATAGTAAAGACATGGTTATCCGGATTAATGGTTTCATCACTATGAACTTTGAATTCAAATAATAGACAGTGCCTTGCTAGGGCACAACACAACTAAGTTAAATTCTCCCGAAGGAATGGGGGAAATACCAACATAAGGCCAAACCTCAAGTTTAGTCAAAAATGTTTCATGACTTATTAGTACTTTTGTCAATTGGATTTATGATGCTTTTTTAATTGAAATTTAGGTTTTTTTATGTTGATGTCGGAATATGCACATAATACGCACAATGCAGGCACGACACGTGCACGATGCTAGCACGACACGTGCATAACACACTTAGGGCATATAATTTTTATAAAGTAGCAATATAATAATATCGTGGTTGTCATTTCCTTTCGTCACCTAGTGTCTCAAAAAACTCGAAGTACAACTCTTTTACTTTTTCTTTTATGTTCATCCATTTTCACGAATTGTCTTTCCTTCTCTTTGTGACACAAAAATGAAGCACTCTTTCTTTTCTTGGTTTGGCATTATTTTATCATCAAATTTGGTTCTCCTCAAACTCGAACCCTAACCCTAGCCTTAAATGAAGTAGGAGTAAAAGATTTGAGAAGAAGTGAGCTCCACCACTAAAGTGAGATGAGGAAATGATTTTTACTTACCTTCCTGTATATTCCTCTATTTTTGCTGGGCCCACCACTTCTTTCTTTTCCCCTTGGTGGGGCCCATCCAAAGGAGGAGTGATTCAAGGAAGGTCTCTCCCTCCCTCCCTCCCTCCCTCCCTCCCTCCTCTCTCTCTCTCTCTCTCTCTCTCTCTCTCTGTGGAATTTCAAAAGGTGGGATTGGGACAAGAGAGAGGATGAAAAGGTTTTGCCTTGCCGTCACCGATAGTGCTAAAGGGGCCGAATAGAAGTTGCAAGTGGTCCTTTCATTTTTTCCTTTTCCCGATCACGAGTATTAACAGAAGCAGCATACGATGTATGCAATTCTTTCATTTTCTTTGTTTGGCTTGGGTCTGAGTCTTGTATGGTTCTTGATCAAGTTGACACTATACTACAAACAAGATTAAGAGAGAGAGAGAGAGAGAGAGAGAGAGCCATTTATTTGGTGATAATTATCGGTTCTTACCATGAAAATGTGATGATGAGTTGTTATGATGTTAGGTTGGGATATATGACCGCACTCCACGTAATATTAATATCAATTCAAATCATACTTAAACATACCTAAACAATATGAAGGAGTTGTAGAGTGAGGATGGCATCTTTGGGCTTAAGAAAAGAGCTGGAGGTGGAAGAAAGAAGGGACAAATGGACAAAACAGGAAAAAGATGGAGGCGTCGTGCCAGAGGCGGCGGAGTCTTGGGAGCATCGTAGGGCTTTGAAACGCAGAAGAGAGAGAAGAGGGAGAGTTGTACAATTGAAGAGAGATAAGTTGCAAGGATTTCTGATGATGAGCCTAAATGTCAACATGACACATGCCACGTTGGCCTCACAACTCCACCCAGAAAGATAGAGAAGGTGCCCGAAATAAGAAAATAAATTGAAAAGAGAGGTCCAAATTCTCTCCAAAAATTGGGAAGTTTTGCAAAAATGCAAATGCCTCAAGGTGTGCAGGTCAGGGTCTCTGTAGCGAGACCAGGGGAAAGAAAATATTGTAAAAAAGGAACAAAAGCTCAAGGCTACAAAAGAGGAAGGAGAAGCTCACGCCCAATTGAAAGACTAATGGTGAGAGAGCGAAGGAAGTTGACAAGTGGGACCATTAAGCCACGTGTCGATCAATTAGTTGGTGTTACATATAAAAAAAAATTGGTAATCGTAGTGCAAATTTTTTTTTTATTGGGGCAAATGTGTCAAAATTGATGATATGCTTCATAATAAATTGACTTTTAATTTAGTATATATACATACCTACACGCGTGGCAGGCACAATTCATATTTTAAAAAATGGCAAATTTACTTTATTTGAATTTTTTAAAGTTGCCCCTCGCCTCAATTACTTTTTTTTGATTTGATTTTTGGGAAATTTTGTATCTTGATTTTCGCCTCGTCCGTAGTCTATATCAATCGCATTGACTTTTAGTTATTGTCTTTCAACCTTTGTTTTCAGCTTTCCTTTAATGTTGAAATATTTTTAAAACATGAACATCATTTTCTAGGGAGAAAGATTTCACAGCATGTGCTGGTACAAAAAGTGGGGCAAATTACAGGAGATAGCTTGGTGATTGAACTTATAAAAACTTTCGGAAGGTGTGGATCATGAGGTGAGTTGCTCACTGGTGGGGACATGTGAATGGGCAATTTTTATTTCGATTTTGGTTGACTGACCTCTTTGATGTGCTAATTGCTTTTCTTTGGGGAATAGCTAACTTATGGTCATTTGCAGGTGAGGAAAATGGCAAATGAATGTGGGTTGGACTTGGATGAGATTATTTTATTAGAGAACAAATATCAAATTATATCAATTAATGTATTGCTAGAACTACGGCCATATGTGCAAATTTAGAGAGTCAATGTATGTTCAAGAAGAAATATGAACCCCTGGTATGTTCAAGAAGAAATATGAACCGCCGGTGGTCTCGTTGTCAACAAGCTAGTAGGCCCGTGGAGTCTCCATGGGCATCCCGGAACAATCCATAAAGGTAATCAATTACATAAATACAATTAAAAGACAAACTACCATCATAATCAACAAACACCCAAACAATGATGAAAAATGGAATAGTAACTCACCAAAAAAATAATTACTAATTCATCAAATACCCAAAGCAAAAGCCAATGTCCTCTCGTAAAACACAAGTCCAATCCAATGTACAAATTTCATCACGTACCCCACTATCGGCACGAGGCGAGCTCCGCAATCACTCAAAGCAACGTTGATTCACGAGAGATGAAAATACCTCTTTCGAAAGCATTGCATTCAAGCCGAGTTTGTTACCCGCCAATGCCGCACCGCCCCTGAAAATGATGTCCATGGCGGCGGCCGCGCTTGCAACTAGAAATTGCCAAAGGAAGAAAGCAATAGATCGAAACAGTTTCAGGGCATGAAAGCACATGACAAGCGCACACGCAAAAGTGAAACTCATAACCAGAAATGCAGGAACAAATGATATCAGATTGTGGGGAGGCCGAGTGAAGGAGTGGATGGAGACATGGAAAAGGCAGCAATCGAGGCGGGCGGAGAAAAGAAACTTGGCGATGTCGCGGGAATTTTTTTTTTTTTTTTTGTAACACACAAGTAATTTTCAAAATTATGTGAGTATCGTTATTCTTTCCCAGTCAAAAAATGTCATTGTTGACGTTTTACAGATGTTAAATTAATAAGATATTGCACATCTTCTTGTATTATGCATTTTGATTGCAATATAAAAGCATTGTCGATTTTACGCCCTAAATTTGTTTTCAAGGCAATATAAGGTTCAGAAAAAATTAAAGTGAATTAATATATAATTGGATTTGATCAAGTCCAACTATATGAATAGGACTGATTGCAAAACACAAAAGGAAAAGGTATTATTACATGAAATAAGCAAGAATATCTTTGATTAGATTTAAAGAAAAAGAAAAGGAGGAGGAAAAAAGAAAAAAAAGAAATATAAATTTTAGAAAAAAAATACACTTTATATTTATTTATGGGAAAAATAAACCAGAAAAAAAGAAAAGGACACCTCAGAAAGAATAGAAAAATATGTAAAAACAAAAACTCGAAGAAAAAATCTTGGAGGCGCCACGGCACCAGCATTCCAACCTCTGTCCTAAGAGTGCTTAACGGGCCTGTCACCCACTTGAGCCGGGCCCCAGCCGATGCCAATTGTTTAGGCTGGGCGCATGGGCTGTAATAAATAAATAAAAAATGCGCCTGCATTGGATGCTCAGTCTCAAATAAAGAAAACTCAATGCCGATCTCAACAACATATGCTGGCCCAAAAGAATTTCTAACAATTATCATGATATCTGAAAGAGAACAACCGTATAATTTTACGCAGCAAACGAATTAACAAATTCAAATGAATGAACACCCCAGTCATGTGAGAAATAGAAATACAACGAGATGATTACTAAAAACGAGAACATGTGTCAAAGACATGCCACAACATGAAAAACTCGATACAGAATAAATTTCACAAGGTATGATATGTCAAAAAGGCACCATCAAAGGTAATCATTATCATTAAAATGCTGTAGAGGAGTGATAAAGTATCAATGCCCAAAGAAAGCGTACTTGCCAATTTCAGGCTTCACCGGATCACTTCTCAATGGATGACATTATAAACATAGCATAATTTGTATTATATTTTACCTGTCGACATTTCTATAACCAAGAGCTAATGTTCATATGAAAGCCAAAACTCCGGCATCAAAAAAGAAAAGAGGAGAAAAGGAGACAAACGGGTTTGAATGGCGCTATTTATAGGCATATTCCACAGTTTATCAATGGCTTCCAAAAATTGGTGGTGTGGTGGCATGGATAGGCGTTGGTCCCATCCGGAATTGAAAGACTTCCAATGCTAGCGCTTCCCTATCCTATCCTCAAATATTTTGATAGACTTGCCATGTATGGAAGATCTTGGATAGTCTTCAAAACTTCAACAACTTCACTCATCCAAGGACGAGCTTAGGTTTGGTTCAAGGCGCGAGCAGCCAACTCGCAAAGCAATCTGGGCACCTTTTCCGAGAATTGATTTCCAAGCCTTGAATCTATCAATTCGTACAATCTTCTTTCCTCTTCCATATGTGACCAAACGTACATAACAAGGGAAGCTTTCTTGCGAGTATGGTTAACGGGTTTTCTCCGGTCGGATTTCCAAAAAGAACCACACCAAAACCATAGAGATCACTCCTTCTTTGTGAGGTGACCTGCAATAATATATGCACAAAGAGTCAAGAATACTGAGAACAAGTACTAGCTCAGTCCTAATTGGATATAAATACAATCCATGAAGTACCCGCCAAATATCTCAACCACCTCTAGCAATCAAAAACAGGTAAGGTTGAAACAATAACTTTATTCTGTCCTTCCATCACTCCTTTTTTTCTTATGATAATACTAGTTAAGCACCTCGGGCATTGCTGTGGATAAAATAGCTATCCAAACATTAGTGAAATTATCAAAGCAATTAGTGCATAGAAGTGGAGTAAAGCCCAAATTGTGATATTATCGAAGATGGCAATTCCAAAAACAATATTGTATCTTGTCATCATAATATACTTCATTCATGGACTGTCATGTCAAAGTATTTATACCTAAAGTAGTAATTTATAGCATGATAAATATGAACTAACTAATTAATCTATCAATTCAAAATGATGCCATTTATTAGAAATTTTTCAAGTCATAATCATTAAAATTCACAATAACATAGTGAATGATTCTCAATGCGAGAAATTTATAAGGACGTATGCAAAAAAAAAAAATGAAAAAGAGGGAAAAAAAATTTCAACTCTTAATCAATAGATGTATAAAAATAAAACAACCGCCATTTTAATGATTTCAACGTGAAATTATGCTACTATTATATATGATAAATAGGAAAGTATAATGAAAATATACACAAATCATGATTACTACATGTAGCCCTAAACCGCATAAAACAAAGGAACAAATGATACCTAGTCTGGATTGACATTTTCGGTAATTATGTAGTGCGTGTGGGACGGACGACCACCTTACTAAGGGGAAATTAACTAGCTACACGAAGAAACATAGATACTCCATTCCAAACCGAGAATCCTTTAGATATGTAGTATTGAAGCACGTAAAACACATACAGAAAGAACTTAAAAAATCTGTGTTTCAGTAATCAGTGGTTGTGCATCATATCAAAAAGCACAGATTGATCAGAGTTCGGAGGGCGAAGCAGACATTACATCGTGCACTGAAAAGAATAAAACCGAGAGAGAGAAAGAGAGAGATAGAGTAAAACAAAACAAAAAATCACTTGCCAGCAATGCGTCATTAACGTGGATTATGAACTCGCCTGACTTGCATCCTCAAGATCCGACTTTTATGTATTTGTAATCAGTACTTATCATTAACAAAGCCTGTGCATACCGCAGAAAAGTAAATCCAGTATCACTGGGAACACCAGTTCATGACGGGTCCCCAACAAATTTTTTCCAGGTTCCTCCCAGGCTAAAAATATGAGAGAGACACCAGACATCATCCTCGGAGGAAACAACAATTGGAGAGATGCTTCTAACAAAGAAAAGGAATGCGGGTAATGAGTACCAGTCAGTCACTCCACAAGTTACACTGAGCATAATGTTCCAGAAGTTTGAGCAAGACATGTGCAAAATAATCCATTCAATGATTGAATTTGTGGTGGACTGGAAGATAAGGGAATAATGTGCAAGAACTACAGTTGATTGTGGGACAATCAAATGTAGTTCTTGCACATTATGCTTAAGAATTAGTAGGCAAGGCAAGAAAAAGTAGAAACCACAGCAGGATTTCCTTTCTTTTCCTGTAGAAATAAAATTTTACGCTTATGCAAGGGAAAAGCTCAGCGAAACCTGCTGAAAGAAATCATCACGCCCTACCATTAAAAAATTTAGTATCTTTCAAGAGTCCTTCCATTGCCAAGCATGTACCTCCATTAAATATCATTACCAGCATACTTACAAGCTTGTACTAAGTTTCATTCTCAATACGGTATAACTGTGGTATTCTTGCACATAAATGACCATTTTAAAGAGAATTGAGTCCAGGATTCCCAGAGATGTAGTACCTTGAGACAAAGGTGATAAAAGATACTAAGATCATCATGGAGGAAGCTGCTAAAAAGTGACATTTCATGACCAGTTCTGATCTACCGACATTGCTTTCCTTCTTTTTCCTGGCTTGAACAGATAATGTCCTATGAGTATGATAACAGTGAAAGCCCTGGTATTGCATCCTTGGTTCTCAGGGAGCAACAACAAACAACCAATTTATGTAAAAACATTTCAGGTAGAAGAACATTCAATAGAGGCTGAGCATTGTGGGACATTGACAATTTGTGTGCAAATTGTTTAGGGAAAATATGATTCTGAACCCTACCATCTTTTGGAAAGACATCGATTATAAGGACAAGTAAGATTCTTTCTCCGTAACATTATTATCCAGATGCTAGTAGCAATCATATAGTTTTCATGGGAGACATGACTTCCATATCCAGCTAGAGGTGGATTGTTATACCATGAGTACTTATGTGTAGTATGAACATAATGCTAGACATGTCATTAAGGGCACCAAAGCACATTATACAGGACAACCATGCATACTTAAAGAGGTGATTGTTCAAGCTCCTTGTTGCACAAACTCATATATTAGCAGGCCTTCCACGCACATCCAATTAACTCTCACCAAATTTGATGTACCAGATGACCAAGAATAGTCACTTCAGCGTGCCACATGGAAAGTGCAAAGCATCAAAACTCATACTAATAGTCGAACACGCATTACTCCAGAAATACAAGATCATTGGATGATATATTACCAGCCATTCTTTGTGACCCTTATACCCCTCGTGTTCAGAACCTTAATGGCAACAGTCAGCCCGGTGCCAGGCCTCGCAGAAGCAGTCCCATTTTCTTCAACCCAACCCTTAAAGACACAGCCAAAACCGCCTTTACCGAGCAGACCCTCAAGACTAAACTTTCTTGTAGCTAACTTAAGATCCTTCAATGAAAATTTCTGGAGCTGAGGAGCGACTATATGTTCCTCAATGACTTTAGAAGTCAAAGAGTTAATTGTTGCATTACTAGTGATCTTAGATGAAATTGAAGTGGTAATTGCTGTATTATTGTGGTTGTAGATGAAACTGAGGAGTCGATTGCTGTACCAGTGGGTAAATAAACCCCAGCAGGATCAGGCTGCTCTCTGCTTGTATCATTTGTAAATCCACGTACACAGCCAAAACCACCTTCACCAAGAAGACTTGCGGCACTAAAGTTTCTTGCAGCTAACTTAAGATCATTAAATAATAATTTCCAAAGCCAAGAAGCAACTTTAGGTTCCCTTTGAGTTTAGAATTTGAAGAGCCTGCATTACCAGTGGTCGTAGAAGAAACCACAGGAGGAGCAGGGCTGCTCTCTGCTTGCATCATTTGGAATACTTTGTGCTGCTAAAATACAAAATTAGCATATTAGACAAAATGAGCAACCACCGATTTGGGTCACTTAGACAAACAACAAACACCAAGCCACTTCATCTAAACAGGAATTTGAAGATAATTAGCTAATGTGCTAGTTGCCCCAGCACATGTTATTTTTCCAGTAGAAGGAAACATCCACTCCCGAGTAGAGGAGGGTATCTCATACCAGGTAGATATGTGGTTTACAATGCATAACTATGACAACATAATTCAACTTGCACTCACGCAATGGAAAAGATGAGCAGCAACAAATCTACCTTGATCTCTTGATATAGACTAAAACACTAAAACTTTCTTTAAGCAATTCAGAATGCCAAATTTCCACCTGATATACAACTTTCTTAATCTCTAAGGCACTCGACACTCACTTGTGTTATCACGCACTCAACCTACTCTAGATCTGTCACAAACTTTTGTCTTCCTATGAGATACGTCGCTCTCATCTCCTATTACTAGATGTATACAGCACACAATAATTGAAAGTCACTTCCCAAACCAACACTGCAAAATAAAACTCTGGGAACAAAGAGCACTCCTAAGGATACTGGCAATCAAAGAGTCTCGGAGAGTAACTTGGCAAGTTTCGATTGGGCTACAACCTGAGTTGATAAATTGTGTTACAATTGCACAACAAATCCAACAAAAGAGTTACATAAACTAGGCATAATGGCACATTTAGAGAGCAAACAACTCCGACTTGACAAGTTTTAGTGGGGCCAATGCATGAGTCATCAAAGCGCAAAAAACCAGAACCAGACAATAAATCCACAGTAACAAGTTAGATATAATGTGAGAATATCCCCCTCTTTGCATCTTTTGGGTTGAAAATGGTCCTATGGTCTGCATCCACTTAATAACTGAAAAATTTCAGATTGGATTTTTAATTTGGTACTAGAGCCAACTTTCAATTATTCACGCCCCAAATAATATTTCACTCTAGAGTGAGATAATTTCTCTGTCTTATTCCTAAAGTGCATTCGTCATATGGTTTTATTCGGGTTTGCTCAAGAGGGGGATATTAAAGTATTGAAACATCACTTGTTTTCTGAACTTATAACTACAAATGTTTTAGGTAGCAGCTGATTGCGGTCGATAAGAATAAAATTCACGCCAGTAGCAGCCACTATCTGCCCTGTTGTGGTGATGACACCTCCAAGAGGCTGATATGCCCGCATCTGTATTATTAGAATGCAACCGCTAATACAATTTGAAATTTTGACAATGATCTTATCTACATGTAGTCTCCTTCCCTAATAGCTTAAGCCTTCAGTTGGACTTTGCAACATAAACTGAACACTAACTTCAAGTTTATTCCCTTGACCAGACCAAAAAAGTAGTATGTTCCTTTCCTTTTTCACATATGGTACCTCTAACAAATACAAGCAGAATATCATGAAGTAAGATCTTCATACCACCAGTAAAAAAGTACAGTATTTCTACAGCATGTGAAACAGGAATTCCAATAACCTATCCACAGTTGACAACGATAATAACTCCCTAGGCACTCTAATGAAGAAATTCTCCCACCAATGGTAACTAGGCCAGCTATTGTTAAGTCACTCTACAAACTTGGAGCACGTTTACAGTGGCAAAAATTAACTAGCAATCCAAATCAGTGCACACTTATGGTGTGCTAACATTTGGTTTCATAAACTGAAATATAATATGCATCAGAAGAAGTCATAGTTCTGAAGATAACATTAGAACGACCAGAATTTTGAGCATTTAGCAATCACCACCTCATTCATAAACATTTCAAGGGTGAGATCAGATATCAAATTGAAAGAAGATCAGAGTTCATTCAGATCAGTGTTGACTTTCCAATTTTCTCGTTATTAAGGCTAGGCCTGCAGCTTTCTAACTTGTTCAATCAAATGTATAAAATGAAATTGAAAGAAAAAAGACAGGCATCAATTCAACAGAACAATGCTCTCCTCTGATTATTACCCTTACCTTCAGTTTTACCCTTACCTTCAGTTCCTGTTAGATGATTGCAACACATTTCACCGGTAGATGAATTCTTGAGATTTGGACAATAAAAAATGCTCATTTGTTTCAAGTCTGGTGCAATGCATAAGCCATTGGAAATGCTAATGAGTTCAGGCAATGAGAAGGGTAACTTTTTCAACTTGGGGAGGAAGGAAGCACTCTCATGAACACAAGTATCTTCACACCTCACTAAACATAAGACAAGGGGGCAATCTTTCGACTTTGAGCTCTTCTGGGTTATCAAGGTTTTCCAGTATGCCAGGTGGTGAATATAGTAGTCAACCAAGGACATGTGAGTAAGGCTAAGCATTTAAGATGAGACAAGGATCTCGATGCAGCGGCCCCTCATAAATGCACTTCAAACTCTTCATACGATATATGTAGAGATATTTAAGTGATTTGAGAAAGTCCTCCTGCCATCTTCCCTTGTTTCTAATACAATTTCACTTCTATCAACTTCATCGTACACATCAGTTCCATCAACAATAACCTGGATCTCATTACGCTCCCTGATTATGCAGCATTTTAGTTGATCCATGTTCTCAATCCCAAAATCAGAAAGCTTAGTGACATCTTTATGGTGGTCTAAGAAAAATGCAGTATTATGCCGGAGCATCTTTCTGGATATCTATGGATACTCCCAAACCATTTACATATTTCGGGGATCTATCCCAGTGTTCTAACTCAAACTCAAGATCCTCTGGGAGATGACACATGATGCGTTCAGCATGTTTGCCAACAACAAATTTGAAATGGGACAACGATCTAGACACATTTGATGTGATAGGGCAGAAATAGTGCCTTGAGGAATCAATGCATTCACTTCTGCAGACTTTGTGCCACAATTTGTGTGGACAAAAAGATACTTCTAAGCAAGTGAGCTTTGTTAGCTTCGCAACCTCCTTTGGCAGATCTATGATCTTAGTCCCTTCAAGATCAAGTACCTCAAGCTGCTGAAGTTCTCCAATTTTCGGAGGTAACTCCTCAATAGCTCACAATGATTTAAGAATAGTCTTTTTAGGCGGCTTGGCCTGAATAGAGACTCTAGCATGGACTTGATACGAGTTCAAGACAAATTCAGGATTTCGAGAGCAGGCATGAAATCAAAGAAAGGTGGACTAATCGTTCTGAGCTTGCAATATCTATTTAGAAACAGTACCAATAGTCCAGGACACTGAGGATTCTCTGGTAACTCAGTCAACTTATTTTCCATCAAGTAAATTTTTGTGAAACTCTACCATTGCGTGACCTCCGGAGGCTCCGTCAGTCCTAAAGCCCCACGCCTAAGGACCCTTCTACTATATTCAGGTGGACTGGATTCGATCTCGATAGAACTTCTCCCAAGTTCCTCTGCCTGGTGCGGTGGCTCAATCTGACAGGATTCATCAAAGGTACCTGATGAGTAAAGATCCATTATTGTTCCCCAGTGATGAATAATCCTACTAGGAAAATAAACAATTAGAGCATGTCTGTCAAGAAACAAATGAAGATCCCAGCCAAAAACCAAAAACAGTGCACAATGTTGGAGTTCCAACACCTAGACCTTCTTACATAAACAGGAAAATTACGCTTTGCGTCCTGTCATGAAAGGTATAATCATATTATGCATTCTGAGAGCATAATATGATTTTACCTTTCCGGAGTCCGAGCAGAGACATCAAGGCAGAAGAAGAGGAGACCGCCATGGGGCGGCGGTTGACAGAGTGGCACACCTGCCTTCTCTCCTGCCCGGAGTCCGAGCAGAGACATCACCTGGAGGAGGGGGAGGAGAAGCAGCAGCAGCAGCAGGATCGATGGAGATGTTCAATTGCCTGAATTCACTGCATTTCTGAACGAGCCGCCCAATGACCTTGATCTTGGCATCGGCTTTCCTACTGAACTGGTAGCGATAGTCGGGGTCGCCAAGTAATGCCTTACCGTTCGACGTCGTCTAACAGGTATCCCGCCTACTCCACTCCGCCCTGTCAGCACTTCGCTGCCACTCCATGAAGCCATAATAGATATTCCGAACACTGCTTCTGGCCACTCCAGCCAAGCAGTCGACCTTTCAGCCTCCCACTCCAAATTCCAGACTTCCTCCCAAAGACGGTCGGCGTAGTGCTTGGTGGATATCACGTATAGAAATAAAATTTATAGAAATAGATGGCACATAAATATATAAAAAAAGTCCATATTAGAAATGGACAAGGACAGTTCCCATGTGTCCATTTCCCACTCACGTGGACATGCACGTGAAAAAGCATTGTTCTAGACATCATTGCTTTGTGAGTATTCTTGTGCTTTTCCTCTTTCTTGTCTATCTTATCATTAATTAGGCCCCGAAGATAGCTATTTTGAACCATTTAAATTATATGGTGTGTCTAAAGCTTTTTTTTTTTTTAATTTTTTTGTGGGATGCATAAAGTAATTTAAGTTGTTACAATTTTGTGAGTTTCGGCGTTCATCGCCATACACCTAGAATTGTCATTTGAAGGATGTGCAAACTATATGTTCCCAACGTTTGAAGAGTTTATAGCTCAATTATTAATATTAAACAAGAAAGGAAGGGCTCGTGGTTTGTGACTTTGTTCTACTTGCTTACCATGCAATGCTCAACACTCTTGGAAATATATCAGCATTGAAAATTATAATATTTCCTTAATTAGTCGCCCTTAGCAAATGCATGCTCATGTATTTAACAATGGACTGGAAAATGGTGCAGCACTTTTTTTTCTTTCGACTTGTTTGGTAGCTATGGAAGTAAGAATGAGACACTAAAATCCAAGTTCGTTGAATTTTATCTTCTCTATTTTTCGTAAATGCAAGCTAACGATTTATAAAGTATTTGTTAATGGATTGACTTGATTTGAAGAGGCAAAATAAGTAAAAGTCGGTCGGATTAAGGACGGTCGGACCGATCCAATTGAATCTACCAAAATCCAAATTTTTATATGAATATTTTAAAGATATTTTATAGAGACATTGCAAAAAACTAATCATCTTCACCTATTCAAAATTGTAATTTACATCATAACTCATCTTAAAATCCTATCCTTTTCTCGACGTTTTTCCTATAAAATGTAGGTTCCTAGTGAAAAAGACACCAGATGCGGATCGGAGGCTGGAAATGATAAACAAATTTAAAATCCCACAAAGAGAGGAGAGAGGAGAGAAGAGGGGAGAGGGGGGGGGGACCTTTATCGCATAATAAACACACCACCAAAAAAGAAAATGACAAATAATAAAGACACTCAAATGGCGGTTGGGCCCACCAAGGGGAAAGGAAAGAGGTGGTGGGGCCCAGGAAAAATAGAGAATATACAATAAAAGAAAAGAAAAAAGGGAAAAAGAAGAAGAAGATGGAGCATGGAGCCGATGGGTAAAATTGTCCATTTCATCTTGTTCCCATTCCGAGAAGAGCAAAGAAGTATTCCTATTTCTCCATGTTTTCTTCAAATTTGCAAGTACATAAATAGCTATAAAAACTATCCTTTCTTTGTATTTTTAGTTAAAAATAATAATTTATTGATATTACGAGATTTACTAGCTCCAAAAGAAAAAAATTAACTATGATCCAAAGATAACCAAAGTTTGATAGTTTTTATCAAAAGAAATATTTTCCTTAATCAATAAATATAATCTATTAATCATTGATTACTAGGATTTTATGAAAGAAAAAAATGAGGCGTGCATTAAATCCCTTAGGCTCGTCAAATTGGCAACACTTAAACATGGAGTGCTTAAACATGGAGGGTGGCGAGGCCCAAGCACTGCCTATAGGGACGCTTGCCAACCATCTACTGGTCGAGGAAAAGAAAATTAAAAAAGAAAAAAAATTATAAATTACAATTTTTAAAAATGAAATAAAAATAAAAACAAAAAATGATCAAAACAAGTGATCCGAAGAAAATCAAATCATATACCAAATACAAAATGATACAAAATATTTTTCACTTTAAATTCATGTTTGAGTTGGAAATTGAAAAGAAAATATTTTTAGCCACATTTTGCCTAATTAAAGAGATGATTTATTTTCCTGGGCTTCACATTAGAAAAAGAAATTATATAAAAAAATTTATTTAGGAGCAAAGATTGGGAGCCTTTGTCGTCTATCCTTGCAACATCTTTACTTCAAATTGTCCTTGCCCCTTAAAATGTGATTTTTCAACATAAAATTTACTAATTTTGGATAAAGCAAAGGTTATGCTTGAGAATTAGAGTGACAAAGGTGAATTAGAGAGCACCATGGTAACGGATATATTAATATCGAGGGAATGCCATGTCCGATG